>OY757906.1:43587903-43677903 GCA_963585895.1 Sepioteuthis lessoniana | reverse complement strand
AAATAAAATTATTTTATTTTAGAAAATATTTTTTAAAAATGCGTAATCCTATGCTGGTAAAGGATTTTTGTGATTTCTTTTTTTGTGTTTTTAGTGTCTAGGACATTTATACGCAAAATTAATTTCGAAGATTTCCATTAATCGATTTTCTTTCATTCTGAATCATATTATTAAATCAAAGATCAAATTTTATACTCATAATTATTATAAACATTTGAACGTATATGATAGATTATAAGACTGAATGATATTTCTTATCTGAATTATATTATAGTCAGCAATTGAAGTAAGCAATTGCGAAATATGTTCACACACACACACACACACATGTACCTGTATGTATGTACATATATATATATATATATATATATATATATATATATATATATATATATATGGGTGGTAGTGTGGGTGCTACGGGTAATTTGTTGGAGGACTTTAGGATTACTGGTGAGTATCTGAATTTGATACATTTTTTTAGAGGAGGGCCTGACGTTTGTAGCATTTTCCAGTTCGAAGGAATTGTTGGATCAGAAAATAAGGCTGTCGAATGAAAGTGAGAACAGAAATATGTGGCTACTTAAGTATCAACTTTTATTTCATTTCACCCATATACAATATTTTTTACTACGTCTGTTTCATTCGTTTGCACTAGCCAATTTTCTATGACGTTTCCCGAAGATCCCTCCGGTGAAACCAAAGTAGTAAACTTCATCAGTACCATTTCGTTCTAAAGAGGTTCACAATGTAAATATTGAACACTCTTAAAACTATTTGATTTTTCTGTGACTAAATCAACTTTTTCTATCTTTTGTTCTTTTTTCTCTGAATTAGTCACTTTCTATTTTACATACACTCGCATACACGAACACATGCGTATCAAACTGATAAAAATACACTATGTAAACGAAAATGATTGTGCACAGACAAGTCCTAGGTGAAATTAGACCTTGCAAGCGTATCATTATTTAAAGAAATCTGAACCTATTTAGTTTAAAACTGAACTGACTATTATGTAAGTATGTAATTTTTGCTCTAAATAGATATTCTCTGAAGAACGTATAAATATATATGTCTGCGTCATTTTTCATATTATTGCTTTATTCTATTTACTAAAACTTAGGAAAACACTATCGTTATAATTCTCTTATCTTAAACTGCCCAGGCCTTTTTTTTTAATTTTTTTTTTTTTGTTTTACAAACATAAACTTTAGCTCCATCGTCAAATTACACAATGACAATGCTAAGTTTTTTTTAATGTATTTTTAGAATTAATGCATTGTATTTTGGAAATGTATTTTCTGAATTCTTCTCATAGAAGTAATAATAAATCATAGGTTAGACATCAAAAACTTCTTCAACTGGTGAAATGATCTCTTCAGATGGATTATATAAATTAATAGATAATGATGGCTTCAGGGGTAGAATCAAAAATGTTTTGTCAACATTTTTGTTATCGAGGATTAATCAAATCACACGCGAATTATAAATTCACAAAGATTGTATGATGAACTTATAATTGATTTTTTTTAAAAAATTGAGATGATGAAGTCTTAAATAATATACGGTAGCGTCCAAAACTAAGGGACAAAATTTTAAAATCTAATGTTTGTTAGAAATATTAACTGTGAAAATCTGAAATTTTGACAACTGGTAGTCGTTATCATCCATTATAACATACTAAAATTTGAATCATTTGCAAAGGATAGAAAAAGAATTATAACAATTATTTATTTATTTTCAAATTTGGAACATCCAAAAGTAAGGGACAAAATTGGGGAAAATAATGTAAACTGTATGCTATATTCAATTTTTTTGATTTCCTCTAAAGAATAAGTCTTACTTAACGTTGCATCAGCCGGCACCATAGCGAAACGCCAAAAACTTGATTACTCTGTGAGACAAGCTATTGTGAAGCTACACAAGGAAAAGCACACCATTAGAGAGATTTCAGAGAAAGTGAAATGTTCCAAGAGTGTTGTAGGCAGGGTTGTTAAATCCTACAATGATACTGGCAAAATAGTTAGTGCTTTTAAAACCGGCAGACCCCGCAAAACTTCGGTAAGAGAAGATCGAAAAATGCAGCGTATGTCATTAAAGGACCGTTTTAAGTCTTGCACAGAAATTAAAAGGGTTATGAATAGTACCTCATGTGTTGATGTGTCAAGACAGACTGTTTCTAGACGACTGCAAGAAATAGGGCTGTTTAATCGAACCCCAAAGAAGAAACCACTTGTTAGTTCGAAGAATAAGAAGAAGAGATTAGAGATGGCAAACAGGTATGTAATTTGGACATATGAAAATTGGGCAAAAGTATTTTTCAGTGATGAAAGCAAGTTTAATTCTTTTGGAAATGATGGAAAAAAAACAATGTAAAGAGACGTATTGGTGAAAGATTAAGTGCAAAGTGTACTAAGAAAACTGTCAAGTTTGTGGGGCGGAAGCGCCATGGTATTTGGAATGTTTTCTAGCCAAGGTTCAACGCCTCTTGTCCGGTTACAAACTCGTGTAAACCCGCAGATCTATAAAACATTGTTCAAGATCATATTCCAATCATACAGAATTCAGGTTTCGATAGGGCTACCTTTAAGAAAGATAATGCCCCATGTCACAAGGCAAAGGTGGTAATGAGTTACCTTAGCGAGCAAGATTTCGAAATTATGGATTGGCCACCGCAAAGTCCTGACTTAAATCTAATAGAAAATCTTTGGAAGATCTTAGGAGTGAAAATTATGGAAAGAAATCCCACTAACACGGAGGATTTGTGGGTGAAGCTTCAAGAAGAATGGTCTAAAATTAGTATCGAGGATTGTCAAGAACTGATTCGTTCTTGTCGAAGATGTGCCGCTGTCATTGAGAGCAAGGGCTCATTTACTAAATATTGATTGTGCATGTATTTTTATTGTTTTTTGTCCGTTTACATTGTTTTTCTCAATTTTGTCCCTTACTTTTGGACGTTCCAAATTTGAAAATAAATAAATTGTTATAATTCTTTTTCTATCCTTTGCAAATGATTTAAATCTTAGTATTTTATTATAGATGATAACGACTACCAGTTCTCAAAATTTCAGCTTTTTACACTTGTTATTTCTAACAAATATTAGGTTTTAAAATGTTGTCCCTTAATTTTAGACGCTACTGTGTGTGTGTATATATATATATAAAGTCCCAACTCTTAAATATTCCACCGACAATATATATATATATATATAATCAAAAATTCCAAGCTTAACTTGTTTGTTTCAAAGGAGGTTAGTTGTAATACATATACTGTTTCGTAGAATCCTGCTCCTAGGAATTGTTCAGAAAAGAATATTGCAATCTTTTACAGTTCGTATCAAGCTTTTTTTTCCCTGTATTTCATTAAAAACCATATTGTGCAACCATACAATAATATTGATAGCGTTACATCTTGGAAGAATTCCTCTTGTATTTTATATGAAAAGTCAGATTAGTTTAATGCTGGTTAAACTGTCGACAGCAGTTCGTGCCTTAGTGTATCTTGACATCGCTCTCAGTAGAGCTAAAGTACTAATTTTATAGGTTTGCTATTTAATAAAGAGTTGGCACAGTCTAAAATACATGATCTTTGTTGCATCTGATTTTATGGAGAGGTTGTTTGAAGCAGCTTATGCTGCAGATGATCAACTTGAGCAGATGTATTTGCAAGAAGGGATAGATCTGCAGCTTAGAGTGCATGTAAAAGTTTTTGCTATATATGATCTGATTTCTGCCCAATTTTTATAAGAAACCATGGTCTTTCATTAAATTTATCAATGTCCATAGTTTAATATCTAATTAGATAACGAATTTAAATGGTGTCACTCTATCTCATTACAAGTCTCTAGTGTCAATGTCAAATACAACATAGTCATCAGTAAATTGCACAGTTGCCATAATGTCTTTACAGAGTATAATTATAGCAGTAAGACCATATGGTAGGGTACATTATAGGCATACAAATTTTCTTCATTTGAATGACTGATTTAATGTTCTCTAGTTTCAAAAAACCTGTTCATTTGCTTGTATGTGATACTTTCCAGAAAAAAAAAAGTTGTAAATGTGATTAAATTATTCTGATCAATTTAAATTATTCTGATCGAATTACTAATAAAAAGCGAAAAAGAACAACGAAGATTTGAATAATAAGTCAGCAGTCTTGATAGTTAGATACATACTTATATTGTGCAAATAATATGTTAAAGGTATATATAATGTATTTTATGTAAATCATTGAATCGAAATATATGAACGAACAGAAAAACATTAAATTGGATATTTTTATCCTTTCAAAAGAGTTCACTCTGATTATCTTTAAATAGTTCTGACTGCGGATATATGAGTACATTCCTTGGTGAATATATATATATATATATATATATATATATAACCTCAGTTCAGCCTATTACTGAACGAATGAAACTACTACTCCAGTATTTGTTTGATGCTTAGCTTTTTAGGGTTATTCCTGGTAAGATTTTAGGAGCTAGTTGGTCAATAATATTTGATATGTTCCTACTAAAAATCAAATTACGCTTTATTCTTATAAGTTTTTTTTTAAGTAATCGCAACTATCCATGGTATCCGAGTGAAGTAGCTATTTAAGATACTTCAGTAGTGATGATTTATTTAACCGACATAATAGAAAAGTGGCGATCTATTGGCTGATTTAGCTGATTTATCGAGTAGCTTATTATAGTCCCATTTCTATTTGAATAAGTAAAACATATTTTAATTACATTTAATATTTTGATTACATTTAATACATAAACTACATAAACACAATATTTTTTGTAAATATCAAATACATGAAGAAAATCTATTTATATTATGGTTTTATCTCCTAAACTTTGACACATTATTTTTATATACTTGCCCCCAAGACTTGCTCTATAATACAATATTTTTACTGGAAATATTTTCCCAGACAAATGTGTAAAAAGTTAAACCATGTAAATTTTTAGAATGGTTCAAAATTCTGCGATGTTTTGGAAATAAACTCGTTTTTAGAATAACGCCAATACGTCTTTCCACAAATTTAAAGACAGTTATTGCAATGAAACAGAAAAACGCTAAAAGAAAATTAGAAAGAATCATTAATTCATGTACACCTGAAACTCTTTTCAAAGAATTACCAATAAAAGTTTACATTCACGAGAAATAAATCAAATTGCATTTTAATCCATAAAAAAATCGTTTTTCAAATGTTTTCCATAATATTGTTTAATATCATTCTAACAAAAAGAAAGAAAATGATTAATAATAATATAAACATTTTATATCATTTTCAAAATGATATTCCGGAAAATTTATCAAAATTTCGTGTTAAAAAATAAAATAGCTTTTATAAGCAAATTTGCATTTTTATCCAAGTTAACTTGTTTTGAAATTTTATCTTGAAAAATTATATATAAACTTCTCAGTTATATTAAATCATTTGTACGATACTATAGTCAATCATCAAATCAGTAAATTATTTCATTTAGAATTTCTATGACTTTTGTCAATGAAAAAAGAAATATGACGTATTCTTGAACTAATAGTTATAAATAAGATATAAATCATGGTTATACATAAAAAATTAACAATTATATAAGTTCATATATATATATATATATATATATATATATATATATATATATATATGTGTGTGTGTGTGTGTGTGTGCGTGTGATCCGTGCGTGTGTGTGAGTACTTATATATATAAGTTTAATATTCTTCGAAAAAACATCTGGGGAGTTTTCTGGCGAGCTTTATTTTTTTTAAACCTAAGAAAATAGATTTAAATTTATATATTTGCTTTTGACCGGATTGCCCATTATAAGTCATCGGAATATGTGACCATATTAATAGCGTATGCAACACCGTTAGGTAATCGAAGTAGCAATAACATTTGTCAACCATGTAAAATTCGCTTTCAGTCTATACGATATATAGTACGCAAAAAAGCTATCAGCTTTTAATTTCACAGCATTGTTAATTTACAAAAGGTACGTGAAAAAAAAAAAAAGAGTATCATGTAGAGTGAATAGAAGAATGTTGAATATTAAGCATTATTGAGGATTTTATTTCGATAAGAATTTCCCATCCGTACGGGAATCTAAGAAAAAATTAATCCGATTGTTAATTTATACGTAGTATAGTGGAGTGACTGGTTGCAACCAATGACGATTAAATGAACATGAAATTATCCTTTGTCACTCATCTTGCATATAACATCTTCCCATCAGTTTTTCTAGCAAGCTTACAAAACATAACACGCGCGAGAAAAGAAATAAATAAACAAACACAGGAGGTGCCCGTGGTGTAATGGTTATCGTCGTAGGAAATGGACACGGCGACACGAGTTCAAATCCTGGCCGAGATTGGTTGCATTTCACAGGTATGAATCCAGTTATTCTCCCTCCATCTATGGGTAAATAGTAGGGCAGACTATGTTCTTCAGCCTTGGTGAGGCAACTAGTCTAGGAGAAGGAAAACTCTGAATTCAAACCTGTTAAACTCCGCTTGAAAATTGACCTTGTGTCATATCCTGCCCGAGCGGTGGGGTTGGTAAATATGAATAAATAAACAAACACACACACTTACTATTGTGGCGTTGTTAGGAGCCAGAAATAAATACACAAAAAGTAATAGTGTTGAACAATGATATTAAGAAAGAATAGTCATACAACATATACAAATCAGAGGTTAATTGCGAGATTGCTTCGGTCCGACTGTCAAAGTTGTGTGCTGGAATATTGCCTTCTGTCTAAGAGCAGTACCTTCTGCTATTTATTACTGAGAGAGCTCATAAGTGCGTGGGTAAATTACCATAACTCTTACATATATATATATTTCAGTAAATCCGCCTTACGCCATATGAAGATCCTTATACGTAATTGGAGTTTTACTTAAACAGGGTGTTAAGCCAAAAAGCATTTAGTATAATTTTTGGTGTCTTTTTTTTTTTTTTGCTATTGGCTAACACACTTTCCACTAGGCCAGTGGGCTGAATTATCAGATAAGACTTGCATAAGACTTTCCGTAATGAAACAATTATAAGTGCCCAGTCGGCTGGTGCTGCAGAAGACATTGCATGTATTTCTCAAGAGGAGTAAGACCCCGCTCTATTGAGTTTACTGAATATGTTACAAAGCAATCTGATAATGAATCCTATGGGCTAAAGATTTGGGAAAATGTGGAGTATCCCTTAATAGCTATTACACCAACGTCCCTTCCAACTCAGAGTCAAAGTATCTGTTAGGGTTCCCTATATGGGTAAAATAGGACTGTTTATTCATTTCACTATGTGCAAGTAAATGACTGATGTTAAAGTGAATTGTTAATATTTCATAGCAATACTTAAAATCATTTAACTTTCTGTAAATAAAACTATTAGTGTGAGAATTATTTTTTTTATTGCAAACTTTTTGTCCCCATCTTGGTAGTTGTTTGTTGTTTCTTTTCACTACGTTTCGGCCAAACTTCACCTCCGGCCTTCTTCAGGTGATTAACCTATCTGAGGTCGTGGTTAATCACCCGAAGAAGGCCAGAGGTGAAATTTAACCGAAACGTAGTGAGAAGAAACAACAAAAATACTACCAAGTTGAGGACAAAAAGTCGGCAGTAAATAAAAATGAATTCTCAGATTAAGAAACTTCATATCAGAAAAGATCCCAAAAAAAAAGACAAAAACTGTTAGTGTTTGACTGCAGTTCTTGAAAGTTTTTGGCTGCATACAACAAAGTATTAATGCTGAATAGAATTAATCCTGCTTGATCGGAATACTTGACACCATATGTGTGTAAGCAAATGCTTAGAGTTAAATAGAATAATCAAAGTTAGTGCTCAAAATTATTGAACAACTGAGCTCAGACTGGTTATCAATGCTATCTCCAAATCATTTGCTTACAAATCATGTCAATTTGATATATATGTTTGTGCATATGAATGAAAACGGTTCAGGTTCAAATAACCTGGTAGGGTTGACATACCATAAAACCCACCAACCAACTAAACTATTAGGACAGCGGTTGAAATTTTAATTTCTTTTCATTTTAGCTCTGTTCTTTTAGTCTGCATTTGAGGGCGATTTATTTTGTCAAATGCTTTACAACATTTGGTTTATTCTGATATTTTCATTATATATATATATATATACATACATACATATAAGTTGGTGACCTTAGTCGAGGTTGGCATGAAGGGTCACATTTCAATAGCAACAGCACCGAGGTGTTGGGGAGGGCGCTGCTTTGTTTCCTGGATTTATTCACTTTACACTTGACCTGTACCTTATAATGCTCAGTGTTAAGCAGGACTGCATCAAAAAACATTTTTTGAGTCTTTGGTATGACTCTACGTGGGAGTAAATCATGGATTCCTGGATCATCAAACGCTCTACTCATTAGGCCAATGGTTATATATATATATATATATATATATATATATATATATATATATATTGACTCTTGGTAGCAGCATCTCATCTACTGAAAGTGAAATCAATATAAGACAAGCGAAGTTGTGGACTGCTGTTGATTGGCTATAAATCATATGGAAGTCTGACCCGTCCGACGAAATAAAACAGAATTTCTTCCCAGCAGTGGTTGTGTCATCAATACTACATTACGGATGTATTACATGATCGCTGACAGAACCTCAAGAGAAAAACCTAGACGAGAACTGCCCAAGAATGCTATAAGCTATACTGAACAAATCCTTGAAACAACCCCCCTCGAAACAGCAGCTCCCTATCTCTATTCCCATCCAAAAAAACAAAACAAAAACGAATAACACATGCCGGACACTGCTGGAGATGCAGTGACAGAATCTTATGCACTCCTTCACATAGACATACCAGTGATGACGCACTAATTCCAACCGAGTAGCAAAAACTCTGTAGGACACTGGGTGTTGTCTATAAGACCTGTTGGGAGCGATAGATGATAGAGACGAATGGCGAGAGAACTATCTGCTATCAGTACGACGCGATGACGATGATGATGATGATGCACATTTATACATCGTATTCAAAGATTAACAAATGCCGTACATTTGAACTGGTGGCTGTTCTATTTCAATCTCAACTGACACTCAAAGCAAGAGAATTGCATACATCAAAATATTTTCATTTGGTATTTGGGTGTATTCCTTTTCAATGTGTCCTTCCAATTTATTGAATTTTGTCGATTTCCTGCAATAAAACGAATCTTTGTGCTCTCCGATTAAGATATCTAGTGACCTTGCCATTCTGGTGAACGCGAAATGGGGTTCAATACCATCACATCTCCCAATACATCTGTTCAGAAGATTTTCATCGGGATTGGTTTTCGCTTCGTGATGCCAAGGTCATCTTGATTGCAAGTGGGCAATTATGTTTGAATAAAATATTTCCAAGCGGCCCGCTTCAAAATGGATTTTGAAATGTATATCATATAAGCTGCTTGCCTAACAGATTTTCTTAAATATTGATGGTAAGCCTACCGCTACTTTTCTTCTCATGTGGGTATCGCAGATATTCGCTGTCTTCTGAAACGATAGTTCTGGACGTTTTCAACAGATCCATCTGTTTCAAAACTTTCTCGAATGTGAGAAATATCGAGAAATCCTACTTTAAAGGGAATTTGCGCTTCATCTAAGTTCTTACACTTCCAGGAATACTTGAGCGGAAATTTCTATTTCTCAAAGCTTTCTTCGTATATCTTAAATCAGTTTTCCCTCAGTATATATATATATATATATATATATATGTGTGTGTGTGTGTGTGTGTGTGTGTGTGTGCGAGCATATTTTATTAAATGAGTTCGTTTCCTAGGTCACACACACGAACATTTATAGGTACCTGAGTGTGTGTTAAATTGAATGTAATTCCACGGTATCAAAATGCACAAATAGGAAAAACACAAAAGAAGAAAAAAGAACAACATAGTGGATTATTCTCCTCCTCACCATTATGTTCATCATGTCGTGCCGCTTTCTCTGACTCTCTCACGCCATTCCTCACTATCATCCATCACTTCAGGCAGATTACATCCTGTGTCATTACAGAGCTGTTGTAGATATATAATAGCTGGCCGTCTAACACTTGCTTGTCCATTTGAATGTGTCCACAAGTGAACGTCACTTATGAGTTCGTGCTTTCTTCTCCAGCCGTGTCTCGAGTCTGATTGGGATTATTTTAGAGATGGGGTGTAAGTGGCCAAACAGCTTCTCTTTTGCAGGATCTTCTTCCAGGACATGTTCAATATAGCGTGTAGCATTCTCGTGAAATTGCCTTCAAGCCTTTTTCTCTATACGTTTAGTGAGCGTCCATGTGGTGCAACAATAGGGTAGTATGGACACGATCACGACTAAGAAAAAGTTCGTTTTATTTTATCAGATAGGTCAGACTTCCATATGACCGATAACCGAATCATGGCTGACCATGCCTTTGCTAGTCACGTGTTGATGTAATTTTCGGTAGACTAGATGATGCATCCGAGATCAGTGAATTTGTCAACAAATTTCAGAGAAAAAACATTTATTGAGGATATAACTTCTCAATAATTTTAATTTTGATACAAGCACATGTACTCGGTCTTGTTTGAATTGAAATGGGGGCCTATACCACCTGCTGCCTTCGCCTGACTATAGAGCAGGGATTCGGTCTGGGCGGGTGTATTTGCCAAAAGCGTTATGTCATCTGTGTAGTACGTTCCCGCAATAGTTAAAGCAGGGAATCTTCTGCTTCTTGCCTTTTCCAGTGTAAAGCTTTTTTTTATTTTTTTAAATCTATCGATGTTTGAAGTATATTGTCTTGGCAAATTATGAACAGGCATGGGAATAGTGTTTCCCCTTGCAGAACTGCGACAATGTCAAAGTAGTGGATACTACTTTATAAATATCAAGGAATACACTCAAACATCCGCACACAAGCATCGGGGAAGAACGTACACCTGCTCCCGCTCATTTAAGATTTTAAAAACTATTTAGAAAGAGGAATTTCAGGATATAAATTATTTCACGCATCAAAATATGTATATATATATATATATATATATACATATTTAAGTCTGGCTATTTTTGTAAATAAATAGTGCCCGATATTATTGATTACGTCATTATAGCCTCGATAAAATAAATGATGTTTGGCAACTCTGTTTCTCGCATATGCATTGACCGGAAACGGATTGTTTTCAAGAACCCTTTATGCTGTACCGATGTGTTTCGATATATATATATATATATATATGTGTGTGTGTGTGTGTGGAAAAGTGGATAAATCAAACACTTACAACGGGTTTAGTGGTAGTATTTCGTTCTTTATTAAAAAAAGAACTTCATCAGGCGAAACATTTTATATGTTTTTCTGTATTTTACCAATTGCGGAAAAAAAATAAACTAATGGATAATGTAAACAGGTATAGAGGGAGGAATGTGTTAAACGACAGTTGATAGATGTATGTGTTTAAACAGGATTTGGCATGAAATAACATATAATGATACGACATAAAATTAATCACAAAAATAGGTATCTTTTAAAAAGTCATTCCTTAGAAAAGGATAATAATTATTGCTGATAATAAGACGGTTTTTGCAATAAAATGCCTTTTTTTTACCGCAATATTAGACTCGTTTGAATATATTTGTGCGTACGTCCGCAAAACGTATAAATCGAAAATGCCTCAAATCAAAGAAAATCCGGGAAAAATTGCGAAGAGAAAATTATGGAGAGAAAGGAAAAATAAATATTCGAAGAAAAAGAGAAGAACTGTGGAGGAGGTAAAAAGTGGGGAACAGGGTATGATTGGTTGATTGATTGACTCATTTAAAGGCATGACAACTGGTTCAGGGTTATTCTGTACCTAGAGTTTGAAAGTCCACATCTATTATAAGTTCATATTTACAATTTTGGAAGTTTGCATTCAGTGTACATTCATATTTACATATTGTTTCGTACACACATCGTGTCTGGAGACTTGCATCTCAGCAACCTTCTCTGATATTCGGGACTAAACAAATAAACTTTTCATATCTGCACTCATTTCTGGTTGTATTAATCAACTGAAGATGACCGCACAATCCATAGACAATTTTGAATCTTGAGGTTTTGTAATTGTTATAAAATTGCGGAATGATTTTTCGTTAATTTTATTTTATCACTCGGTTTGGTTAGACTTTGAACTATTCGGCTCTTAGTTCAGGTTTTCACGCTCGTGCGCAGAGGATATGACAATCACAAATGCCATAATAAAAAACCCAGATAGGAAATGAGATTGGGGTGTGAATGACGTCAGGCCCGGAAGCGGTGGGCTGGGAATTTTGATAATTTTTGAAAAAATCAGTTAGTTGAGATTTGATTCTGGGCGAGGCGTGTTGAGATTTTGATTCTGGGTGAGGCGTGTTGAGATTTGATTCTGGGCGAGGCGTGTTGAGATTTTGATTCTGGGATGGGCAGCCAGCTGGCGGTTGACTGAAGGACGATGTAGGAACAAACGGGAGTCGTCAGTGTTTCGGATTTCCACATGCATATGTATATGTTACAGAATTAATAAAATCAAAATTTTATGACACTTAAACTTGAGGCGGCTTAAAGCATAATACAATAGTCATTTAATTGTTTCTAACTCTATATAAACCCATCAAGCGTTATTTTATGTGAAGTGCAAGACAAGATAATTTTGATAACGATTAGTCATTATCAACAACGAGGTTACAGAGTTCAAAGAAAATTCATATTTATATTTTCGTTGATAGCTTATTTCCCACACAATCCTAATAAATACGATTATCTTTAATCACATCTGTTTGACATAGAGATCGGGACTCTAACAGGTACTATCATTTCAGATTAGAATGATCCAGGGAATAATGGCAATGAATTGGTATTCCAGTCTTCAGAACCTAAACCTCAACAGATTGAGTTGAGTGTCATAAACAGAACACTTTTCTTCTCGGGGAGGGATTCTACCCCTCTGCAGGGGATACAGGCAGTGTATAATAAGCTCCATTGAATGGATGGACGAAGAGTGTAGAGATGGGAAAAAACCGAAACTGTCGGGCAAAAGTTGAAAAAAAAAAAACAACGCTAAATATGAAAAGAAAAAAGAAATTAAAAATAGGATTTAAATGTGAGAAGGATTCAACTTGCATTTTGCCTTGAACGTTAGATTATAATGACTATAAATGCCATAATTTTCCAGACGACCATTTTAACAGCAGCAAAGATTCCTTTTTTGTCTTTTCTTTCGCTTTCTTTTCCTTGTTTCTATGTTGACACTTAGCAACACTTCAAGATATATTTTACAACATTTGCAGCAGAACCGTATTTAAATTTATCTAGGTATCTGTGGCTTCTTTCATTCTCAGTTTGGCTTCCGCCCAGGCCATCAACTTTTTTTGTATTTTCATAATTTACATTAAAGAATATTCTTAGAATGTCATGTGAACAGGCTTTTGACAAACGACAAAAAATGTGAAAATTTAATTAGTTTTGGAACTTTTCCTTTTGAATATTCATTTTTCATTAATTGGATTTATAAAAATTACAAAACCCAAAACCTACCACCATATATATTTATATATGTGTGCGTGTGCAGTTTGACAGAAGATTCTTTTAAAGTGATATTCCATTGAAAATATATGACTAGGATTTAGTGTTAAGATTTTTGTTCTGCTTTTCCTATTGTCAGAAGAGATGTCAAACTTTTTGAAAAGTGTCCGGAGTCTCTGGTAGTAAAGTGCAAGAACAGATACTTTTGATAACAATTAGTTATTATCAACTACGAGGTTACTCTTAAATTGTAGATGTTTCAATTGATTATGTGCTCAATAAATGAAGCTGTTGTATATCTCCTGAGCATGTCATATAATACTGGTTTAGCATGTGGCGATTGCAGTTGCTTAATCTACAGGATTGCCCAGTCGGCTGGGGCTGTAGAATACACCGACTGCTTCTCTGCAGAGGGGTAAGACCCCCCCCACAACGAGTGTCCTGGATAGGACACTAAACAATCTGATGGTGAGGTTCCAGCAATGCTGGAGCTTTGGGGAATGCGGAGTACCCCTTCATTGCCATCGCTCCAAGGTCCACTCTGGCCCGGAGTGGTAGCACCTGGTAGGGCCCTATGGGTTAAATAGAACTAATAGCATACTTATGCGAAAATGAATTGAGTAAACTGAATAGCTTAAAATAGAAACGTTTTTGACAATTAAACCGTACTTACACTTAAACTGCGTCCTTATGCTTAACTGAATTATTTGAAATAGAACTGTTTTTCGACATTAAAACTGTATTTACACTTAACTGAATTATTACATATAACTGCTTAAATAGTTTGAAATGGAAATGTTTTTGACAATTAAACTGTGTACTTATGCTAAACTGAACTGTTTTCAATAGAACAGATTATTTACATAAAAATGGATTTGGCGTTAATTAACCTACAAAGGTTGATATGCCATAAAACCAAACAAACAAAACTAATCTACAGGAGAGGGTAGTAGTTGTGTGCCTGGTGTAGGATGTAGCCTTTATTTCTTCACTTTTAGTGTTGAGGATGCAATCTCCCAAATGGACATGAAAATTGATATGACACATTAGTTCTAGATAGGGTTTTTGAAAAACAAATGCTGAATAAAAAGCTCTTTACAAGATTTATAAGTACGCGTGTGTTTATTTACCAATATCTCCTCACGGGAAGGATGTGAAACAATGTCAGTTTTTAAGCGGATTTTAACAGGTTTAAGTTCTCCTTCTCCTAGACTGGTTACCTAACCAAGTCAGAAGAACCCAGTTTGCCCTACTATTCATCCATAGCTGGAGGGAGAATAATTTGATTCATATCTTTCCCACTGGTATTTATGCTATGTTAAATGCGATCAAACTCATCGAAGATTTGAACCCGTTTCGCCGTGTCTATTTTCTACGACGATAATGGGAATTGTGAAAACGTAAAAATACGCACAAATAAAATGTAAAAATACGCACAAATAAACCAATTAATTTTTTTTTTAAATGAAATTAACTAAACGGTTTCGGTCCTCTCGGATCACAATTAAAACGAGGACAACTATTAAGAAGGAAAAGGGGTATGGACTGTGTAATGAGGTGGAGGAAAAAATGCAAGTTGACTAGAATGGGAGGGGTAAATTATATACTAATCAAATTCAGACCCAATAAAAATTTCCTATGTTTACAGAGGGACAGTTTATGGGTGAGACTATGAATGGTTTCAAGTACTGTCAGGTAATAGTCCGAGTGGGACTTGCTCAAAATGGTAAACAAGTCCGCACTGTAGTTGTTCTCCGTCCCACCAACCACATGAGTATGGCACAAGACCTTTTTAAGGTGGGCACGGCGAAGGGCTATAGCTTACACGTGCCAGGTATTTTCAAGAATGCCTCAGGATCCGTTCGTATTCGCCTAAAGAGGACCGCCTCTGGTGCCGGGCGATAAACCCAACCCTTCCGAAGAAGGTTAAATCCTGGAGGCACAATTACAGTTTTTTAGATGTTCTGCAATGGAAGACCCATATATGTTGTTTATTCGGTCAGTAAAGTAGTTCCCTTGCCGTATTTTTGTGCGTGAATGTTGTTTAATTCTTGAATCCAGACGTTGATTGGGTCTCCCGATGTATTGCAATCTGCGAACGCATGTAAAAGAATAAATCAAAGAACCACTATATTGGGGAGGGGAGAACGTCTTTTCAACCAGATGTCAAAACAGTCTGCGTGCGGAAGACCACACGCAGGTTGGAAGAAACATAACACTTACGTACATAAGCAGAGATCTGGTTGGCAAATTTTTCACTAATATCACCGAGCCAAGACAACCAGAGATATACGGGGCACCTCTGGACAGAATCAGGTTTAATTTAACGGAAATCAGAAATGTTATCCTAGATGACAGATCGAACAATGTATTCAGAGAAGCCATTGTTACAAAGTGTCTCAGCTAAGACTCAGAGCGTATCATTAATGCCCGGTGTGTTAGGATCTTAATTAGATTTTTCTTCTTTGGACAAAATGAATCCCAATGAATGTATAAGCCAGTTAAAACAGGCTTACGATATACAGCCGTTAAGAATGCAGAGGTCTCTTTACCCGCCAAACGTCGAGTAAAGGGAGAGTGGGATTATTCTCCTTCTCAAGAGTAAATCTACGTGCAGGATGCATACAATATAAATGTGAGAAAGCTTCGCCAGTCTATTAGTTTATTAATTTTTAAGTTTAAATTTCAAAATGGTTGAGGTTAATTAGAATTAAAAATTATGTAGAACTTTAAAAATGTTTATGCTGTAAATATCTAATTATTTACTGAATGTGTATCAGTCTAGCAAGGAAAAAAAAATCAAGATATTTTGATAGTGAAATGAAAACGAGTAAAAAATGTTTGATTAGAAATATACACCCAAGAAGGATTTTCGCTGCCCCAAAATATCAGTTATCTTTAATTCTCGTCTAAATAATAATTGGTTCTTTGGATATTTGGACATCCTCAACAAGAATATTCATTAATAAAAAAAAAACGAAAAACAATCAATGATTGAAAAAATGATCAACATATACGTGTGCAGCACTGACTTTTGGAGGATGTAATGTAATAATAATAAATAAATAAATGTGGCTAATTTAAAGAAATGAGATTCATCTGTTTTGGTTTTTTTCCCTCGATTTTCAGTTTTTAGTTTCTGTAAAAATATCTTTAAAAATAAACAAACGAACAAACAAAACAGTCCGATTTTTTAATTTTCTTTCTAAGGAGAGAAACTAACAGATACGAATAATCTTTTAAAAAAAAAGTCTAAAAAATCAATAGTATACTTATCTTGTCGTTTTCAATTGAAAAATCAGACGAAAAATATTTTTAAAAAATGGAATAAGTTTCTGTATTAAAATATCATTATAATATACATAAAAAAAGAATATACAGAATTAATAACATATTTAAATAACAAAAATGAAGAAAGTAGTTTTAAAAAATGTTTTCTGCTGAATTTTTAGTAACACTTAATTTTTTTTTTTTTTTTTTTTTTTTTACTATTTCCACATTTGCTAATTAAATAGCGAAAACTTTAGTGCAATCTGAAAAATCGCTCATTTTTTGAGATTTTTGCGTTAGTACTGTGTTTTAGTAGGTGTATTTGTTCATACCTTATATATATATATATATATAGCTTCAGGCACATATTATTTTTTATCGTTAATCGGTTTTAATCTTCATATGTGTCATTTGACTTCTGGATAGAATGAACTTACGAAGTCACCGTAATTTTCGTAAGTACTTTCAATCTTAGCTAGTGCCATCTTCGGTTAAACAAACAATAGAATGATCGACATAATGCCAAGTCTTACACATTTATGAAAATAATAAAAGTAGAAGCAAGTGGTAGGAGAATTTACGTCAGAAAATAAATTTATTCAATGTAAATGTTAGAATTAGCGGGAAAAGAGTCTGAAACATTTCAAAACGCAGCTCCTACGAGGAAAGTTGAATAATTTAACAAACTGTGGGTAACTCGTGTGGTTTAATGGTTATGAAACTAGACTAGCAAACCTACAGGAGTGTTTCTGAGTCTCCTTGTGTGCCCCATTCATTGGGCCTTGTGCCACATGTAGGTAAACAACTTTGTAAATTACTACTTTAGCGAACTGATCAACGTGATAATAGGAAGAAAGTAAGAGACGAATATATATGTGTGGGGGGGTCTGTATGTGTGCGAGCTTCCGTGTGTCCCTGTGTGTATATATATATATATATATATATATATATATATATATATATATATATATATATAACCAACTCAAGTAGATAGAGATAAATACTTGCATTTGCTCACAGTAAACTGAATGGATACTGAATATGAAGTCTTATATTTCATTATATTTTGTTTTGTACGATGCACATTGCCCAATGGAAACAATCAATAACGTCATATAGCATTACAATAAAAATAATGAAGTGGACTGAAATACCCATCTCCCAAGGCAGAATCCTATGACTCAATAGTCGTATAAATCATCACATAATGACAACTCGTACGACAACCATCGGTCCCATTACTGCAGTGCTATAAGTTACATTTAGAACAGGAAAAAATTATCAACTTTTGGTGACGGGGAGTGACAAGGGAGTTTTGTATTAAAAAGAATTGTTTTTACAGAATTATAATGACAATAGGATTAACAATAACAACAACGGCAGCCATAATAATGACATCACCACTAGATCAAGTGTTAACTATCAGGAAATATATTTACCATCGAGTGGTTTTTGCCATTTCAGCGCACCTGAGTGAAAATGAAAGAACCAGAAAATTTGGACAAATATTAGACCTTACCGGAGAACTAAAACGCTGTAAAATGTTATCATTTGGTTGGGTGTCTTGGGTTTTAATGGCATAATCATTTGTAGATTATTTAATGCCAAAACATCCGTGTAGAAGAACAGTAGTCGTGCGATTTGATTGATAGCTGGGGAATAAAAGCGTCGGAATATTTTCCAAGGGGCTTAATCGGAAAGTAAAAGTCATAGCGCAATTAGTGTTGGAACTAACTAACTATGATATGTCGGTCAACAGTGTTAGGTGCAACGTTGCGAGACTCTTTCCAATGGAATATATGGGTAACGGTGACAGAAATTATAATTGATGCACTTCAAACAGTCCCAAAAGTCTATTGAAAAAGACTGAACGAATTAGAGACCAGGAAAAGAATCATGGACATTCACACCCCAGCATTGTTAAGATCGTTTAAAATATCCAGGAAATTCCTGGAGACCTGATGAAACTTGTCAGTCCGTCTTCATTGAAAGGCCAGTAGGTTAAATTGCTAGGAAGAACTCGACAGATGTGAGATGATAATAAAAAAAAAGTGAAAATGCCAAATGGTTGACTTTGACGTCCCGGTAGACCTCAGAGAAAAATTAAAAGAAAATGAAAAGAGAAATAATTACCTACACCTTGCTAGAGAACTAAAAACTAAAAAAAAAAAAAAAGGTGACGACGATTCCAATTGTAATTGGTGCGTTCGGAACAATCCGCTAAGAATTGTGAAAAGCATTGGAAGACGGGGACATAAGAGGATAATTGGAGACCCTCCAGAGTACATTATTAGTAAGATCCGCCAGATTAATGAGAAGAGTTCAAGAAATTTGAGAAGACTTGCCGTTACTCAAGCTCTAGTGAAAAACCGTCAGTTAACGCTGGTTGGAAAATCTTGAAAAGGAGTAAAATAACAAAACAAAAAAAAAAGAAGCAGACATTGGAAGGAAAACAACTCTATGGATATTTCATGCGAAATACTGGCGAGATTTCACAGGAGAATTTATTGACATAACCATGACAAAGAATCCTCAAGGGAGAAGCTGAAGTTTTTAACACCAGAATAAAGTGTTGTTTTGATATTAATTAGTCCATAAGGACGAATTATAATAAAATGAAAATCAATAATGTTTAACCGAATAGCAAGATTGTGTCTTGCATAGAAAGAGATGAAACAATTAATTCCATAGTAAAGGAATGTGCTAAATAAACACTAATGGGGTGCAAGACTAGGGATGACTGGGAGGGAAAAGTGATCACCTGGGAATCATGCAAAAGATTGAATTTTACATATTCCTGCCAAATGTTATGAGCACAAATCAGAATCCGCCTAAGAAAAGGAAACAAAATTCTCTGGGATTTTGAAATATAAACGGATCACCTAATCTCGGCCCAAAGACCAGAGCTGGAGAAAACTAACAAAAACAGTAAAAAATAAGGGAAAAAAAAAACTTTTCGTTTTGTTAACTTTGCAGTCCCGGAGAAGGGGGCACAGAATGAAATCAAAGAAAGAGCAAAGATAGAAAATAATCGGACCTTTCCAGAGAACTAAAAAACTGTAACACATGAGGTTGAGAGTGATATCTGTTGTAATTGACGTGCTTAGAACAGTCGAAAAACACTTAAAAGAAAGACTGGAAGAATAAGAAATCAGAGGAAGAATTGGGGTCATCTCAACAAGATGAGGACAAAAAGTCCGCAATAAATAAAAATTAATTCTCAGATTAAGAAGCCTCATCTCAAAATGATTCAAATTAAAAAGACAATTACATAAATTCGGTACGGACCCGACTATGGAATACCAGAAAAAGATTTATAAGACCAAAAAATCCATCCTCGATCGCCCTTCGGTGCCCGTGGCGCAGCGGATAGAGGCGTTGATTCTCTACGATTCCAGGTGAGCATTGTCAGAAGATTGCGGTTTCAAATCCTACCCTAGCCGGCCAGAGGTTTACTTGGTCAAAAACTATGGAAGGCAGTAATTACTGGGGATACGGTTACAAGACCCATCATTCCTATCCGAGGTCACGGTAAAAATCACCTGAAGAAGGCCAGAGGTGACATTTCGCCGAAACGTAGTGAAAGAAGAGACAACACAAAAAAAAAAAAACAAAAAAAACAACTACCAAAAATCCGCAATAAATAAAAATTAATTCTCAGATATAGTAGAACCAGGAAAACTTAGAAGACCTAATGTAACACATATTAGAGTAAAAAAACTCTAGTTAAGGCTAGTGTAAAAAATTTACAAGGAGTAAAATAATCTTATGTATTCGAGAAACCTACATTTAACCATATAAACATTCACACTTCGTGAAAAATAAGATAACATAAAGAATGACCACCACATATATAAACTGATCATACATCTCTCTCTGTCGGCCCCTCTTTCTATATATACATACACATATATAATACAATCGCGTGTGAAATTATTTGTATTATGTAGGAATACTTAATATCAGGAGTGTCAAATATATATGATCCTCATTAAAAGTCTGAGATATTTGTCATTCTCGGAAATCCTAAAGCGAATAAAAGCTCAAACTTTTTTTCTTTTTGTTCAAGTGACTTCCAGTCGATCATTGCATATGTCCAGATTCAAATCACTAGTTTTTTCCAAATCCCGTATCAAAATATGTGAATCCTCAGTCATGATTCACCACTGCTGATGTCTAAACTTAGGCCTAAAACTTTATGCTGAGAGTATACTCGATAACACTCCAATAGTGCTATGCAAAAGCAAATTACCAGATATGAATCCTAATAGTGAATGGTATTCTGTCTTAGAATTATAAGGCATAACTCACTCAAATGATTGAATGATTTATGAACATCTATCTCCTTATTATCATTATCTCTTATTGCTATCCTAATAAAAACACTATGTTTTACACAATGTTTCAAATTTTTCACGACTCTGATGAACTCACCACGCATGTCAGTAGCTAAAATCGATCTCTTGGAAGAACCGATAACGACATGAATCGCATTCTTCAGAAGAAAGGTTTGAGTCCTTTCCGTTTCATGTAAATAGATACTAGGCGTCAACAAGGATGCATTCTCTGTCGATAGCTATTCAACACATTCTGAACAAGGAAATGTCATTTGGGCTTTTATATGTTTTGATGGTCGAGAAGCTTTGACAAGGAACTGTTGAAAAATGATGGATGGTGGTAAAAAAATATGCAGAAATTATGGTTAGGACTTTAAGGCATGAAAAAAATTAACCAGGTATGGTTTGTTTCTTTTGTTAATGGCATATCAATTTAATGGTGGTCATTTAATGCTGGAAACGTGTTTGTTAGTTGGATTGGTTGTTTGGGTTTTATGGCATATCAACCCTTGTAGGTCATTTAACGCCAAATTCTGTCTATATATACATACATATTCAACCAAAGATTTCAAAACGAATACTAAGGTAGTTAAAATTTTCTATTAGCAGGTTTTCATTTGTTTGCACAAGATTAACCAGTTTTAGGTTGTCATATTTTTGGTACAACTCTGTCTCTCTCAAGAAGGACAGAGTGTTATCTATTTTGACGTTCTCAAACAGATCGGTTAAGTTATTTACTTTGAAAAGTTGTTTTCTGATAACAGCAAAAGCTCTGCATTCTATAAGAATGTGTTTAACCGTGCAAGTTGTCTGGCAGGTCAAACACTGTGGTTTTGGTTCCTGTTTCAAAATGAAAGAGTGAGTAAGCCTTGTATGACCAATTCGCAATCAGGATATAACAACTTGTTCTCTTCTTGATTTTATCGATGCTGGTCTCCACTCTCCCAAGGTGGGCTGAATTTGTAAGAGTTTATTGTGGATGTTATTGCTCCATTATTGTTTCCATTTTGTGAGAAGAAATTTATTAATTGTTGGTTTCAGGTCAGTATATGGAATCCTGGATTTATTGGGCGTCAGATCTAAGGCCGATTTGGTTGACGAGACTTATTTGTAGACGAACAGAAATGATACTATTCAACACATAGTTAGTGGGGATTCGGATGTTAATATTTATCCAAAGATTATTAACAAAAACGCAATAAGGCAAACGAACTTCGAACTCACTTACTACAATGTCGTAGACCAGCACGATATACACTACACCACTGAAATTTCACTTCCACCAATGAAGCAAGTGTAAAGTATTACATGGACATATAGGTTTACTGAATATTATATAATCGCATACAAGACAACATCATAATAGTGCATCACAATAGAAATAACCAGTTATTCTCATTTATTTGGCACGCACGCATATATATAATTGCAATACTATCGAAAATGGCCAATGAACACGTTTACACAATTCCAGTAGCAATATTTTCCCACGAATGTATACGGATATAAGAAAACTTGGAAAAAAAAACAATCGCCTTTATTAAAATAGGCAATATAGAATAATCTCAGTACGAATTATATATATATATATATATATATATATAGGTGTGCGTATTAATTAGAGTGCTTGACATGTAAAGGGCGGATGATGAGTATAAAACACAAAACTAAAATCCCATATTACAATTAGTATTCCCAGCGTTAATACATTCACACAAATAACCAGTATTACGACAGTGATATAGATGTATAGGATAACGCGTCGTAAAATATACATTGATATTCTCTCTCAGTTGTCCGAATTTTTTATATCAGAAACTCCAGATTTATTTTCTAAATTTTGAAATAAAAGCATTTTTCTAATTCTCAAATTTAAAGAATTTATAAACTTGTGATAATTTGTTTTTGTTTATAGATGTTTGATTTGATATCAGACATCATGCGTTAAACAGAGTGCGCTGAACTTATTATCGTTCACCGGATATATATGTATAATCTGAGTCTGTAAATAGAATTGAAATGAACAATCTAAATAAGAAAACCAATTTCATCTGATGACTTTCAAAATTTTAACTAAGCGTACATGTCGGTAATTCATAAACAATTAAACATTGATTAGATTTAAATTAAAATAAAACTAGAATTAAAGTAATAATATTTGATTCTTAAAACTATATATTGAAAATAAAAAACATTTTAAAGTTTAGATTAAATTTAGAAATGAAAATTTTAAATAAATATAAAATCTTTTAGATATTTTTATTGATAAAATATATAAAATAATCCCATCATATAACCGGAATTAACTGGCTAGTTTATTAATCCAATATATATTGGGATATTTTTCAGCATCTTATATATATAGGTATCAATGTGTGTTTGGAAATAGGGTTATAACCCTAGATATACTGAAATAGGAAATCTCAAACATTTTAAGACTGATAGATAACGTTCTTTTTTTCTTTTCTTTTTTTACTGTTTTTATTTCTTTCTGTATCATTTTTTGAATTTCTCTCAATCTGTATATTTGTATATGTGTGTGTATGTAAGTTTGTGTACTTTCATATTGATTTGTTTTTCCTATCTGTACATGAAAAGAGTAATTACACACATTTGAAGAAACATACATATACCTATGCTAATATAAATACTTTTTTTATGTTTATTACGACCAACCTAAAGTCAATGGGAAGTCCTTTGATTTATTGCTGCATCTAGCAATAATCAGTGAATAAATTTTTTAGACATAACTTTAAAATTCCATCTCCATTTATATGAATTGCAATTGTATATATTGAAAGAGAGTTAAACTTAATGACAATCTAAATTAGAGCTATTTGGGTCTCTTTCTAGTATCTTTTAAGCATACCCTGATGAGACAAAGCGTTACCAATGCCTGCCTATAAAGCAGTTATTGGCCCAACCTATCGGCAATGGACAGCATATGAAACAGTCATTTTAAAGTAGAGGTTAACTGGTTTAAATTCGGAATTTTTCTTCTCCTAGATTGGGAGCAGCACCCAAAAGCTACTATGTTCTATTATTTATTCCTAGCTAAAGAGAGAGGAAAGATGCATTGGTGCACCTTTCTTAAGGTTTCGTCTAAGATTGAAATTCAATAGCTAATTTCAATTTGCTCGAAGACGACTATTACGATAAGTGAATCAAATAATGCATACATCTTAAAATACTTTAAAAGACTCATACTAAAACCTAGCATATATGATACCTTTAAATATATTCTGCAGATTTTTTAACTTATATAAATTACGTTATAGATCTCTTGCGGGATAAATTTGATGGTCAAATAAATCCCATAATATTGACATATGGGGAGATAGCTTGTCAGGTAGTTGTCTTCGAGTTCCTGAAGCAATCCCTGTACATCTCATTCAGTTAAACAGAATATGTTGTTCTACTGAAAGATGCCTCAGGCATCTAAGAAAACTTTTGGTATGAAGAGGTGTGCTAAGTATTAGTGATGTTGAGCAGCCTTTTCACTGCAAATTACCTTCTCTCGAGTTATGACTACTTTTCGTTTTTATATCCAAAATGCTGAGCCCCACCTTTTGACCGTCTCTCCTGACATATTTTTTGAACTCTTTATTCTAGAACAAACGATTTTTCAGCTCTGTTTGTGGGGGCTTAAGGTAGAGTTACTGTATCTCCTACAGAGGGATATGACCCCCCCCCCACAACAAACACTTTCAAGAGGTGTCCCAGGTATGATAGTAAACTGCATCTGATAGTGAGGCTTTAGGTCTCGGTTTCTGGAGTGTTACGTATTATCACTTTATTGTCATTATTTCTTTATCCACAGTCTCCCAAAACGATTATATCAATAACAATTCCATTTATGGGTAAATTGGATCTCTTTAAAATAACATTTGTGTTTGATATGACCGTCTGCAAAAAATATTTTTGAATGATTGCTCAAAGAATGTAAGTTCAAATTCACAATGAACACTATTTTCTAACCTCTAAGCAAAGAATAATCCTCTTTGGTTTGAACTGACGATAAAAGAATCAATCAATTATCATTATTCTGTAAAAAACGCATATGTATACTGTTCTTTTGCTGAAAATAAGATGATTGTTTTTACATTGATAAAGAGCCAATTCTGAAACCTATGATCTCATTGAATACGTCAGATATAATAATGAGGTTTATGATGCTTCTCTACATGCACTAAAGACTTGTATACTGGGTGTCGAGTTGCTAATTTCAAATCATATCGTTATTATATAGTTTTACACTTATCAACAAACCTCATTCAATTCACTTAACAATGACTTGCTTGTCAAGGAAATTTTTCCCTACAATAAAAATCTGAGTTCAATTTCCGGAACCTCAACCAGTAATTCGGGTTGTAAAAAAAACTTTCTGTATACTATCCTCTAAAAAACAATACTGAATAGATATTTGGGTGCATTTATTCAACCACTCCGCCCAGGGCAAGGTATGGCAAAGGTCAACTTTTTAAAGGAGTAAATTCAGTTTGAATGTTCTTCTCCTAGACAAGTTTCCTTACTAAACCTAAAGGATCCAGTCTGTCATACGTTTTACCCATAACGGAGTGAAAAGAAACGCAAAAAAAGACTTCAAGGATTGTAACTTTTGACGATAATTTTATTTTCTATGACAATAATAGTTACTCTTACAGTTAAACCACATTAATAATTTTAAAACAGTCAAATGTTTGAACAAAGAAAAAGTCGGGTCATTTCGGTTAGGCCTTAACCTATTCTTTTAGCGTAACGGTTATCGTCATAAGAAATGAACTCAGCAGGCCTAGTTCGAATCCTAGAAGAGGGTGTCTACCTTTTACATCATACCTTCTTCGGAAAAGGCATTAATATGTAACTTAGCTATTGGCAAACCAGGCAGGCTAAGCTCTTTCGCACTTGTATTTTCTTCTGTCTAAAAGTTAAATTATTAAATCAAATGAGTTGTATTCCGTTTCAAAATTGATCTGGTGTCACATTCTACTGGTGATGGGGGTTTCCTAAAGTACATACTGTATACTCTATCCGTTATCAAAGTCGACCGAATAGTTTTTTATTGGCGATAACAGCGGCATTCATCCCATCAAAATAATAAAAAGAAACGTAACGGCTTACCGGCTTATATATATATATATATATATATATATATATATATATATATATATATATATATATATATATATATTCATGAAATGGTCAAAATATGTTGTTCATCAGTGCACAGGTGATACATTAATCTTGCATTTACGTCTACCTCTTACTGAAGGTTTTATGTTGTATGAAATCATTAAGGTATCGGTTTTCCATAAGTTGGAATCCAATTCTTTGTCTAAGATTAAATGGGATTTTAATGTGTTTCTGAAATTCTATAGGTTAATATACTGGCATATTTTTGCACATGCACATTTCTGTCATAGAGATGCATGCGTGTATACGTTCGCTACTAGTTTATTATAGTTTATTTTCAATTAGATTTTGTAACTTCTGATTTTATCTATTTATTTTTTAGTAATTTCATATATCGATTTATCAATATATTTCGCGAAGAAGAGAAAGCAAAAGCGAAAGTCATGAAAAATAATATTAGATGTTATAACCGCCCCCCCCCCCAAAAAAAAATGGTGGGTAGAACGAAACGAACAACAAATCTCTGCTGAAAATTGAGAACGGAAAAAAAAAGAATATCTTCGAAGGAAATTCTAATTTTGTGACAAGTTGACGCGACAATAAATAGTGATGATAAGAGGTATCAGAAAACATTCATGGTTTGAAATTTGAAAAAAAAGAAGAATTATTCCATATCAATGAGTAGAAGAGGAAACAAATGCAAAATGAAAAAATATTTTTGAAAATTAGGGAATAATCGAATAAAAGAAAGAGAGACGACTACGCTAAATTACTATATCCCACATGATGCAGGTATGCCCACAGCAAATATTCACTTGACCCCCGTCTCTGTCCATCCTTCCTGATGAGCCTTTGATTTAAATAAGTCTTCTATACAACATTCACTACCCGTACAGAGCAATGGGGTGTAATGGTTAAAGCGATTGGCTGCGGAATCGTAGTACGCGAGTTCGTACTCCAGTCGCGCTATTACGTTCACTTTGGGAAAGGTATGAACCACTAATGTTCTTCTAGGAGAATGGCTTTGGCATTAAATAACCTGAAAAGAGTTGATATGCCATTAAACAAAGAAACCAACCAAACCAAACCGTACAGAGCAGATGAACGTAAGTCTATCGTGGTAGTTAACATTGGTGTGTTTAGGGGTAGGAGTCAGTAGAAGAGCATTGCTCATGTGTTCGTCCTTTCTGCTCCAACATGTATTTCTCGTATTATATGGACAGTTGCAAGATGAAAGATAAGTGGTCGTGCGTCCTGTTTTTAAAGAGCTGATTTCAGTATTTTTGCAAAGCAACACGTAGCATTTAACACCTACCGTTTTCTCATAGTGCTTCATCAAAGTCTAGGAGCGTCAACCATACACTAATAATCACACGGCTACAGTTTGCTCGAATTCCAGTTTTATTTTTATCAGAGATCAGATTTTCATATCGTTGTTAACCAGTTGATAGCAGTTCTTGCTTTATTCCTCGTTCAAAAAATACATACAGATTCGTAGTTGATAAAATTTATGACAAAACACGTTATTTTTTTATTTTTATTTTCGCTGATTTAGTTGCCACACACCACATGGTTTGGACTGTATAATGTTCCCTGTAATGATTATCGTCCGTAGGAAATGGACATGGCGACACGAGTTCAAATCCTGGACGAGACTGATTGCATTTCACATAGCACTAATACCCTTGGGAACGGTATGAATCCAATTATTCTCCCTCCAGCTATGGGTAAATAGTAGGGCGGACTGTGTTCAACTAGTCTAGGAGAAGGAAAACTCTGAATTCAAACCAGTTAAACTCCGCTTCAAAAATTGACCTTGTGTCATATCCTGCCCGAGCGGAGGGGGTTGGCTAAATAGGAAAATGTTCCACGTCTTGAAATCATTTGCCCATTTCGCTGGGGCTGGAGAATACACCGACTGCTTCTCTGCCGAAGGATAAGACTCCCCCAACGAGAGTCCTGTTTATGACCCGAAACAATCAGGTGGTGAGGTTCCTGTAATGCTGGAGCTTTAGGGGAATGCGGAGTACCCTTTCATTGTCATCACTCCCAAGTCTACTTTGACCCGGAGTGGAAACATCTGATAGGGTCCTATCTATGGGTCAAAAAGAACTAAACTGCGTACTTATGCTAAACTTAATTACATGAAATAGAATTGTTTTGACATGTAAACTGCATACTTATGCTAAACCGAATTATTTGATATAGTACTGTTTCGACATTTAACTGTGTGTTAATAAAATCTATATTTATACTAAACGGACATGATTGAAATAGAACTGTTCGTCTAAACTGACTGGCTTGAAATACTAATGTTTTTGACAAACTATGTACTCATGCTAAACCGAAATGTTTGAAATAGAACTGATTATTAGAATTAAAATGGATTAGTCATTAAAAAAAACCTACAAATGTTGATATGCCATGAATCCCAACCAACAAAATTTGAAACCATTCCTTGATTTTCTGTTTTTATGAATAATAAGTATATATTCAATCGATGTTGATTACTTTCTAGGAAACACTTAGTATCGTCTTTTTGGTACAGACACGTCAGCAAAAAGAAAAAAAATGGCTGAATTTGTTAATAAACAAAATAGGAATGGTAAAAAGACATACGAAAGAAGTAGTCAGATAATGTGTACAATTTTCTCTGATAAACAAAACTTTTAAATAAAAAAAAAGCGTTGATAAAAAATATTAATTTTCTAAGTGCGTGTGATCGATATATTTGTATTTTAATGCTCGGAATTGTGTGCCTGTCATCGCAACGCAAGAGAAAAGGGAACATAAAAGCGAAAAATAAAGCAATTTGCAATGTCATGATGATAGTGTGATATCAGCCTTTGCACTCACAGGGATCATTAGACAATAATTATGGAGTATTTCGTAATTATTTTAAAAATCCATGCTCATTTAATTATAATATGATATGAATTGACACCAATGTTAATGAAAATGTGTTAGTTTAAAATCAAAGATAGATAAATGAAATCTTTATATAAAGAAACAAAACATATGCATCAGTTACTATAAAACGTGAAACATACTATGATAAAATGAATAAATAAACCTCTAATATAATTATGAATTTAAAAATATCATTTTTCGGGAGTTCTTAATTTTCAGCCTTCATGTCAGTGCACTAAATACAACGTGTCTGCATTAATTACATAATACACTTACTATAAAGCAAAAACTGAAATGGAACTTCAGCTTGTAAAGTGGGTAGTAATATATTATTTTACGGTGATAGATTTCAAAATTGAAATAGCTACAAAAATTATCATCCCCATAAAATTGTCATTATTTTTTTAACATCTTACTAGAATGTTTATCACGCAGGGAGTTGTAATAATATTTATCACACACTTTTGGGAGACATGAATCATTAATTTGTGCTAAAATGAGATGACTGGAAGTACAAATAAGCTCAGAGATTTAAATGTAATTTGTGAATTACTATAAAGCTGAAATTGTTAACCCAGTAATAACAAATGCACACACACTTTCTTGATGTCTCTGTCTCTCTCTCTCTCGCACACACACACACTAATCTAATCAGCTGGGGCTGTAGAATACGCCGAATACGTCCTGGCGGACGGGTAAGACCTCTCTTAATGAATGTCCTAGATATGATACAAAACAATATCATGGGACGCTCCAGTTCCAATGAACTGGGAAATATGACGTACATATTTATTGTCACTACTGTCCAAACTGTAATTGTTAGATTAGGATTTTGGGGTCAACCTGGACTATTTTATGATTTACTTTTCTTGAAAACATTTAATTATATCCATAACCAAACAAACAGCTATATCTGTAACCATTTAACTCTGTGTAAATAAATGAGTAATTTCAAATTGAATTCGAAGTGAATCCCCTTACCCACTCAGTTTTGTCCTGGTTTATATCATTTTTGCTGCAATGGCTTATCATGAGATTGATCGTTTCATATCTATCCCCACATAACATACATATACTGTTTTGTTGCAGATAATCAATTCTTGCTTTGATACGGTTGGTCTTTATGGCGTTGTCTTGAGCTGCTATTATAAGAGATTCAGTTTCTCTTTTACGGTTTCAGTTTTTTTGCCACGTCCATATCTTTTAATGTGACATGCCATTTTGTTAGTCACTTAAAACGTCCATGAATTCGTATTCATTCCGATTTTTGTCTTCTGGTAATTTCCGTTCTATTGATCTTCTGTTGTCAGTATTGTTTCTGGTGATTGTAATCAGTCTTTCTCTGCGCTTTTCCCTGGAGTCTTCAAGTCGTTGTATCCATGTTTCAACACTGTCTTTATTCTGACAATTCATCTTCCGCATATATAGTCTGTCTAAGGCATTTCTGTGGTGTAAGGTCATATGCATGGTCCTTAGATTTTTGTTCTCTGGTCCATTTGTTTAAGTTCAACTCTGGTTCACTTCAGGAATGGTATCGTGTATCTTACGAAGAAGATAGCCCTGGTGATTTTTCCCTTTTATAAGATTACTGCTATTTAGTTTGGTTTTGAGTGGCTTTTTCGTTCTCCTGATATAATGTTTTTTAATGTTTCTTTTGTTTCATAGTGTCAGTTTCCACTATTCCCAAGTATTTGTATGTTTCTTCTCTTTCGAGCATTTTTAATGGTTTCCCTATTTGGTTGTTCCATTCCTTCTGTTATTGCGTAGTTTTTCGCTTTTCATTCTTTGAGTGGTGCATTTTATATGCTAACTTACATCTCTATATCCTGACTGTATATTCTCACAACTAGTATTTGATTTTCCGATTTTTTTTCATTTTTGGCAAACAGTCTGATGTTATCCATGTACATTTGGCGGTTGATCATTTCCTGAGTATGTGTTTGAGTGTCATCATCGCTATTACAAACAATGATGATGATAGTACCTCTCCCAGGAATATACCACTCTGGATTTTGGCCTCAGTTAAGCTTTTTTCGTTTCTCTCTTTCGGATATTTACATTCATGATAAGCCTGTTATCATGTCCCAACTTGCTAATGATTGGAAGTCGACAATGATCATAAAGTGATAAAGAAGCAAACACTGACATTGAAATCTAATGTGTTATGTGTGTTTAAAAAGGCTCCAGCTTGAGCTAAAATTTAGTATTCAGCTATATTTGAATTAAAAATAAACTCCCAAATATGAGTTACCCTCTATTTTTGTCGGATATGATTCGTGAAGAAAAATTTTAGAACACAGAATACGCCTTTGTGCGTCCGGCAATCAATTTACATGAAAAAAAAAAAAGAAAAGCATTTTGAGAAACAGCATAAACTGTTTTGAAATCTATTGCCCCAGAAAAAATTCTGATTTTAACTTTTATGCACAGCAGGCTACTTGAAATAATTAAAACATGGAAATTATATCCGCAAACACTATTGATTTTTACTGTCTTATTAAACCAAAAAAATTATAGATATTTAAAAAAAATAAGTTTATTAATTGAATAACCAATGCCAACTAACATCATTATTCTTTTTTTTTATTAAGCTGTCATTCAAATTGATGTCTTCGAGATGGCTTTATATAAAGTGGAATGATTTAAATCATCCGATTTCTTATATCGGTATATAAATGTAATTATTAATTATGATAAGGTCCTTGGTGTTCTGCTGTTTAACAGGAACAAGCCAAGTTTATTCAATAAGAATTTCAAGTGCATTAGTTTCATAATTATTATCATTTTACAGATTTGTATATAAGATAGAAATAGACATAGTGCTTACAATGGTGACTGTGCTTTCATTTCTTTACCTCTTTATGAAGACTAAACTGTCACCGTGGCTTTTTTTCAGATATGCAAGCTTTTCTGGCACTCCAAAAAATTAAAATCCATGACATACATTCTATGAATATATATCACACAGGATTATTGTATCTGTCGACAAATAAGCAGATAGGAACACTCTTTTTAAAAGTGTTTGATAAATCAAATTGCTCAATGAAAGAAAAATAGAAAAAGGTTTTATCTGAATACGTTCTTAGTTTTTATATATATATATATATATATAATCTTGCGTGCGCCAGTATTTTCATTGAAATACCGTTGACAGTAGAGGAATTTAAGCTTGTGGTTGAGGTAGTTCATCTCTTTTACATCATGCTCTCTTCGGGACCTCAGTGGTAGTTCATATGTGTCTTTTCATGATCTCAGGACTCTTACAGGAATAGGTTTCCATGACTCTCTCTCTCTCTCTCTCTCTCAGCCCCCTTAATTTTCATTATTAGGTAGTTTATACCTGTCAGGTTTGATTAATGTGTGCAAGAACTAGTTATTTTGCGACATGTTCTAGTCCTAGTCTCATTTTTTAGTGGCAAGCTTACCGTATATATGTACTGTGATTTTATGTTTGATAGTTTCCAAGGGTCGTTTTTATAACGTTCCTTTTACAACTGTTATATCATTAATTTACATATAATGCTGGAACACAATTTAAAGATTTTTTTAAACTAGTAACGTGACAGATTTTGTCACTCAGTAGTTTACATTGAACGTACACAATGCTAATTATCTAAGTTAAAACTACATAGAGAAAGAAATAAAACATCCTAAATAGATTTTTCATTAAAAGATTATAGAGCCAAAGAAAAATGTAACACGAAATTATCCACGAAATGTGTAAGCTTCAAGACAATCAATTGAATAAATATTTGGCTGAAAGAGAGATGATAATTGAAAAAGAATAAGCCTATAATTATTAATTAAGAATAAATTCTTGGCCCCTACTTCGAGCTAAACGTTTTGATGACAAGATAAGAACTTTCTATATACGTTCTTATGAAGTTTGTAGGAAAATTTTAACCTAAATCATCTGTTCGTTATGTAGAAAGAGCTCTCAATATTGGGCATCACTCAAAATAAAGAATTATCAATGAGAAGACATGTGCTTCAAGATATAATTCAAGCACTATGAAATTCAAATTGCCAGTGAACATAGCTAATTTCGATTATATATATATATATATATATATATATATATATATATATATATATAATTGGAGTTGAATGTACAAAGTTCTTCGTTTAGTTTATTTGTTTTAATGACATATAAATCTTCGAGGGTTTTAGGTGGCAGAAATAATCTGGAAGAAGAGTAGCGGTACTATTTTAGCAAAATTTGATTTAATAATTTGTTTGATACCTTTTCGAAAGGTATTAGACTGGAGTTTGAACTCGTTTACCATGGTGTCAATAGTTACCCTCAATGCCATGAGGAATCCGCCTTTGTGACAAAAGTTTACCCAAATTTTACGAACGTTAGACACACTCCAGCATATTTTACCGAGATCAAGGAGGTGAATAACCACACGGGTTCGTATGCTGAACTTGCCAGAGATTTACGTATTTGCCTCTTTAGCTTGGAGCTTGATCTAAAGTTTTAGGCCTGCTTGAACTTGCCTGAATGTCAAGATTTTAAAACCCGAACGCAATTTCTTGAATCGTCTTATATTATGATTAACAGCGACTTCACCTCAACGAAAATTCTGGTTGCTTCCGCTGAGTAAATGGCCAGTTATGTTTCAAAATCTTAAATTCCCGAATTCACATGTTACAGGTTCATCTGAACAGCTTTCAAATCTCTGACGAAGTGAATAGAAGTACAACGTATAATACTCTATTCTGTTCCGGGGTACTTAGAATTACAAAACTAGTGATATATATATATATATATATATATAGAGAGAGAGAGAGAGAGATAGGGAAAGAGAAGCAGAAAAATAATCTAAACTTTGATGAATTTATTATAAAAGTCGACGTTGAACGTTTCGGTTTTCATAAATTTCTTCAGGATCTTTAAATTCATGAAATTTGATTGTTAAAATTGCGATAGATGTTTAATAAAAATTGCAGGAGAAAAAGTGTGTATTAAAAGAAAGTTCCATAACAGTATATTCAACGTACTGAATAATTCTTTTTATGCACACTTTCTTTTCTCCAACTATTTCATCAAACATACATTGCTCTTTTAACAACATTTCGACTTTCATGATAAATTCGTCAAAGTTTGGATCATTTTGTTTTTCTACTTTTCTTCTTACTGTCGGATTTAATTTCCTTATTTACTTTAATAATTATATATATATATATATATATAGAGAGAGAGAGAGATATTGAAAGGTAATTTTTGTTAAAATTCTCATGATTCATTTATTGATAATATTTATTACTATAAATGAACTGAAGAAAGTTAAGTAAGGTGTGAGTTTTCAATTAAACATTTTATCTCGCTGTTTTGCTTGATTTTGATGGAAACAATACATACCACCAAAATAGCAATGCTACTAAATCGCTTTATTGTAATTAATGCAAACAACCATATACGTTTTAATGGTTTACCTGGCGTTGAAGTATTGTTTCAGTGTGTAGCGTGTAATAAATTGATAAAGCTAGGAAAGACAGAAAGAAAAAAAGCTAAAACATTACAAAAGGAAACAAAACTATGAAAGGTAAAAATATAGGTCAAGAAAAAGCAAGAAAATAAGAAAAGGAAAAATTCAGAAAATAAACAACATGTAAGATTATTAGATTAGCGATATAGGAATTCTTAAAAATGAGATGAAAAAGAAAATGTTAGATTAAATAGATTAATGGCATATCAACCTTGGTAGGTTATTTAATGCCAAATCCAGTTTATACAAATGATTTTCTTGCAAATAGTTTTTAGATAACATTCGTTAATCGAGCTAGAGCTCATTTGTTTGCACGCTGTAAATGTTTTCATGTATTGTTGCCTTAACTAATAATTCAATGTAATATTAATTATTTATATGCACTCAATTAAATGGCTTCCAATAAATGAAATGATTAAAGAAAAACTTCTATTGGACACATATATGAGACCCTAAACGTACAACTCTCCTCGCCAGTGAGAGCTTTGAAGTAAATGGCAATTAGAGGTACTTTACATTCCTCGAAGTTCCAAGAGTGAATAATTACAATCAAATTCAGTTTAGTGTCATATCTAGGACACTCGTTGAGGGGTCTTACGCCTCTACAATGATATTGTTCGCGTATTTCACAATCCTAGAAGAAAAAATACATAAAAAAGAAGAAAAGAGAAAAGTAAGAACAATTCTCAGGCCCTTTACTTTTTGCAGGATATAGAAAAATACTTATAATCCCTATCAATTAAGTTGTTTTTGTTTTATTTTTTGATAGCTCTATGTCATTTCACGTTCAATGTTCTCCAGCTCATCACATTCATACGAACATTTCATTTTTCATCCTTCTTCAAAGAGTCTAAAATCTGAGTCTTTGATCATTTGGCACGACAAAGCAAGCTCGAACAGCTATGTGAAAGAATCCTATAATTCAAAAACTTCACTCTACTCACTATTTATTACAATTTGAGAGAGGTAATCCATGACGTTTGGCATGAATATTTATTAATTCCTCTTGATATCACAATCAGCTACCTCATTTTTGACGCCTTTTACATTTTCCTGCCTTTTCACTATTTCCCGCTTTTTTCTTTCTTTTACCACTTGCACGCCTTTTTATCCGTATTTCTGCCTTCGACTCATTCTTCCTGCTTTTTCTTCTTTATCCTTTAGTTCTTTCAATCTCATATTTCTGGTAGTATTTTTAGGCATCTTTGAAATGTAGTTATGCAAAATCAGAAATCGGTTTCCGATTGATTTATTCAGGTGTATTGTCTCTGATGGACAAAGTGTCACAACGGTTATCGTTGTAGAAATAGAGTCGATGCCTCCAGTTCAAATACTAGATAAGGCTGTTTGCATTTCACTTGAAAAAGGAATGAATCAAACTATTTTCACAGAAAATAGAAGTCACATCTGGGTTCTTTAAGTTTGATACGGCACTTGTGTTACAGGAAGGAAACTCTGAATTCAAACTAGTTGTACTCAGCTTAAAAATTACCTAGAATTGAATTCTGCTAGTGATGGAGAGAGTGAGTAAATAAAAACGTTGTCCCTGATTTCTAATCAATAAGAAAGAATAAATAATTCTAGTTATTGATATAACTGCTAATCATTGGAGAGAAGTCGCGATGTCTTGCTAAAAACTTTTTCAGTAATTATATGTTAGTAGTAATTTCGGCCTCCATATTTCCACTTCCAGCCAGACATGGTTGCAAGGCTTTTATCTTGTATAGTCTTGGTTATAGTTAATTTACTGAAAATGGTCGACGCAAAGTTGGCTTGCTCTGAGATAATTCTGTTCTTCACTCTTCTATAAACATTACTTGTACAGGTTTCGGATTTATCTGACTTCTACCCTGTCAGATTTGACATAAAGTCATTTTATAGTGGAAATGGTGACAATGCACGAATCTAGACTCCTGTGATGCAGTCACAGAAAATGCTTCATTTTTTCGACATATTCCTTTTCGGGGTGCCTTTTTGTGGTCAGAAGGCGAAAGATAGGCAGCTCAACCAAAGATAGTGTACATTTCATTCAAATGGAATGTTGTAAAAATAATATACAAAACCGTTTTGAGGCATAAAGCCACGGGAACAGAGGGAATGAAATATGCTTCTTCAAAAAATTAAATCATTACAATATTTTAGGTATTTGAACACAGGAAGTGGATTTAATTTTATTTCGAAAGAAATTTGCTCCTTGAGAGTTTTTCCCATTAGCGTTAGTTGATGGTCTTTCACTGGAGTTGAGTGACAACAAGTCTCCACAAATTTCTTAGACTTCTCTCAGTATTCTGGCCGATATCAACAATGTACTTGGATTGTTTCCGTTCGTCGTCTTTTTTCCAAGTCTTCTAGTCCTTTCACCTAAACGTTGGTGACTAAACCAGAACACCAACCACAATTGGTAGAACCGTTACTTTCATGTTCCATAGATTTGTTTTTCACTTCCCTAAAAAGGCCCTGGTACTAATCCTTCTTTTTGTTTTATTTCAATTTTACTTTGTGGTAAGCCAGGACAACAAAGTTCACCATTCAGCAAGTTTTTTGTTGATTGTTATAAGGTCTGGTGGTCTGCCTTAGATTAGGTGATCTGTTTTCATCTCAAAATACCTGAATTGTTTGTGCGTCGTATCTTCCAGGACAGATGCTGCGTTGTACATATATAATTTGTTTGTATGGGTAAGTTTATATTTCTTGCACAGTTCCTTGTGGATCACCTTTTCCAAGCAATCGTGTCTCGTCTTATACTCTTTCTGTGCTATTTAGTTGAATTCGCTTAATATATGTTTGATCGTTTTATCTCTATCACAGCATAACCGACATCTTCAGTTTTGTTTCATCTTATGTATTTTTTCTTTAATATGGTTGGTCCTTATGGCGTTTTTTGTATTGTTATTAGGAGAGATTCAGATTCTCTCAGAAGGTTTTACTTTCTTAGCTACGGCCACGTTTTTTCGTGAAAGATGCCGTTTGCGTTCGCATAAAACGTCCCTAGAATTGTTTTTATTCCCATTTTTTTACTGGTTATTTCCGTCCTGCTAATCCTCCTTTCTTCAGTGTTGCTTCTGGTGGCTGTGATCAGTCTTCCTCCGTGATTATCATTATTATTACTTTTATTGGTAGTAGTAGTATTTTTAGTAGTATTCTCCATAAAAGTTTTTCATACAAGCTCTTACTGAAGATTTTTTTTCTCTGTAGCTAGAGAGATTCTCCTCAGTTTTCTAAGATTTATCAAACAATCCCGGCCGACATGGATACTGCTGTGGTCTTGATGATTTCGATTATTCCTCTGATCTCCAGTTCCCCCAGCCTATGATTGCTATCACTCTAAGCATCATGACCTACAGTTACTATTTACCAACCCCTCCGCTCGGGCAGGATATGACACAAGGTCAATTATTAAGCGGAGTTTAACAGGTTTGAATTCAGAGTTTTCCTTCTCCTAGACTAGTTGCCTAACCAAGGCTGAAGAACCTAGTCCGTCCTACTATTTACCCATAGCTGGAGGGAGAATAAGGGGGTTCATACCTTTCCCAAAGGTATTTGCCCGAAAGTGAACGTATTAGCGCGACTGGAGTACGAACTCGCGTACTACGATTCCGCAGTTCATCGCTTTAACCATTACACCACGAGGACACCCCCCCCTTATCATGACCTACAGTTTGTTTAACCATCAGGCAAAATCCACGTACTTGTCAAATTTTACGCTTTCTTCAATTTTACACGATTGTCAGTTGGAACATGCACGAATAATGCACGAATTGACAAATTCTTTTTTTTTCTTGCTAATTAAATTAAATGCTAATGAAATTACTTGTGATCAACTTTTGGCCGGAATCGGGTGATCCGTTTGTAACTCAAAGTTCCAGAGAATGTTAGTGGTCTCATTTTCTTGCAGAGTTTCTTGTTTGTGCGTATACCATTTCATAGAATGGCTAAGTTTTAGTCTCTAACACAATTCCCTGCAAGTCACTTTCTTATTTTGGCAGTGTTTGCTGTATTCTCACAGAGGTTGCTCCAATTGCGCTTCATGCACTGCATTAGTTTATTATGTGATTAATCGTTTCATATCTGTCACAACATAAACTACACTTGCCAATCTTCAGCGTATGATTAATTTTCTCTTTTATATGATTGGTTTATTATAACATTGTGTAGCTATTACGACTTTCATTTTTTCCTAGTCAGCTTTACCCTTCTTAACCAAATCCCGTTCTTTTCGTGTACATTATGATTACATTAAGCATTATTAGGCGATAAATATTAATAGGTTTAAGTCATAGCATAGACAACATATGTCCATGACATGCTTAAAGAATGCGTTCTCGAGATATTACTTGAACTTAATCTGGACTTAGCTGGCTCAATAGGGAAATGGGTAGCAACAAGGACATTTGTACATATTATGTAGTGTTTGTTAACCTATCAAACACATTTTTCTTTAATTTTGCATTAGTATATCAATAGATTGCATGTTCTCTTAATACTGCAGAGTACAGCAAGCATCGTATAGTGCGTGAGAATTTTACAAGTTATTGTGTTTCATCAATGGTCCGGAAGGCCGGGGTTCAATCTCAGGTCGAGTCATATCAGAGACACAAAAAAATGGTACTTAATGCCGCCTTGCTTAAAACTCAGCATTATAAAGTTCGGATCAAGGGCAAAGTTGAGTAATCCGGGAAAAGAAGTAGTGTCCTCTCCTAGATCTCGGTGTGGTAGCTATTGAAAAGGGAGTCTTCCGGTCATCCTCAACTAAGGTCACCAACTTTACATTACTATACTAAGTTAGATTGCAAGAACACGTTTTTATGAGACACTAACATCCTTCATATAATAATAATAACCAAGAAAAAATAGAACTTCAATGTATTCCTGATAAGTCAGGAAAAAGAAGCAAGTAAATTTAAAAATCTAATCACTGATTTAATATCATTATCACATCGGCCCGTTTCTTATTTTGGTCTTCTTTTCAATTTTCCCTCTCTCCACCTCTCTCTCTCTCTCTCTCTCTCTCTCTCTCTCTCTATCACGTTCTCTCTTTAGGCCTCCTGCTTTTTGTTCTGGGATTCTTATCATGTGAAATTGTCTTATCTTCAAGAAAACAGATTTACATATTCTCTGTTTTTCCAATCAGCTGTGAAGCACTGCAAAACCTACCAAGCATATAGGCGCTTTTTTATATACTTTACAAAAATGTTAATGGAGCAACTTACACTTAGTATTTTTATCTTGTAGAGTATAAAGAGAAATGACTAATGCTGTGTCAATTTGAGTGTACTTTAGGATATATATATATATATATATATATATATATATATATATATATATATAATTTTGTGGTGTGTGTTTGTATACATCAACTCTGTGTTAAAATACTGATAAGAAAAAAAATATATATTGGTACTTAATAGACTGAAATATATCTGTGTAGGTGGATTTGTGCAAACGTATGCATATCAACATTCTCATTTTATCAATGTATTTATATAATGATAATTATATTAGGAAAATACTCATAAACATAAACAGTTATGTATACTTAGTCATGAACGTTAATGGTATTATATATATATATATATATATATATATATATATATATATATATACAGTAAATGTGTGTTTTCATATTATTGTATGCGTAAGGCATATTTTGTATCCATTTTTAGATATTCATGGATATGAAAAGCGGATATATGTATCTAAGTTCACTATTATTAGTAAGTTAAAATTGGATTGAAAATTGCACCAAGAGTCAACAGAATTTTCTTGCAGTAATATACATAGGAAAATTGAATAATGATTATGTATATTGGTGTGTATATGCGTATTAGTGCATTCTCTTATGTATTCCTGTATATGAGAATAAGTGCAAAAATCATATGAATATGTTCACGTCAATTTGAATACGCTTATGAATAAGCATATGTGTATGCATATACATTTATGTACACACACACATACATATATATATATATATATATATATATATATATACCTCAATAGAAGAAGAACGGATACATGTTTACTTTTAGATAATAATATATTATTTTACTCAATTTTATTGTTTGTTTTTTGTTTTGTTTTTGTTTTTTTTAAATCTATATTACTTTAGATTTATGTGGTGACATTTTTGTTTTCTTTCTTGAGAAATAGTAATGAACGTAGAATGTTATTTTCGTAACAATTCATTTCTTTGCCCACGAGGTTATTCATATAATAAATAAGCATAAATTAGTCTTTGTTTGGTTTATATTTAACATCAGCCTGAGGGTCTCGGCCATTTATCTCTACGATGAAATAGAAAAATCTCCTGTGTCATGCAGGTTCTCAAAAGTTGATGTCACGCTTTAAGTTAAATTTAAACATTCTTTATGTTCAATTTAAAACATTGAACATTCCTGGGGTTTAATAATACCACCAGTACTTTTTCTCCGTGAACAGCATCAAAGGACAAACACACACACACACACACACACACACACACACACACACACACACACACACACACACACACACACACACTAAGGCTCTGCAGTTGCCCTCAGTGCACGAATACCAATTTGAAGTTTTGAACCATTAGACTGCTTACCCAGATTCGTTTATTTATAATACTGCAACCTCATATATGACTACACAGACTTTTTGGATGAGGTGATAGAACAAAAAATGGCGAACAGAGTAGAAACGGTTCCCCTCAGATTTTAAATTCAGAGATTTTCCTTCTTGTAAAACTCTTTCATAACTATAATAAAGTGTTCAGTTTGCTGTTCTATTTATCGCTATTTGATAGCGGAGGTGAGAATAATTCGCTGGCTTCAATAGCATGAGAGAAAATGTAAGCAGCATCGTCCTGTATTTGAATTCGTTCCTATAACAATAAAAATCATATCATGCGAGTTTCCAAACATACAATATGATACCAGATAGACGGGCTCATAGCCATAAATAACAAACGATTAAAGACTTTGACGGTTTATTTAATACACTTGATCCAGTAGATGAGTCATATCACTTGGGGCCTGGGGCACCCCTTTTTAGGGGAATACCGACGGGGTTTGAGGCATTTTTGGGAATGCCGGGCGTTTCCGGGCCACGACCCTGAACCCGGACAACCTTAAAAAAAGGCCTTGTGGCACACTCACTCGTTTGGACGAGCGTGTAACTAATACCATTGATTTAATAAGCTAATCCAGTAGATAGGTCACACTTTAGCCGGCCGTGGTGTCAAGTGCGTGGATCTGGTCGGGTGTGTCCCGTCTTCTGGATATACCTAGAGGCTCCGGGGGCCGTCCCTCGAGGCTTTAACCCTCCTCGAAAGGGTTAGGTTTAACACCTGGCGCCTGAGGCACCTCTTTTTTAGAGGAATGCCAACGGCCCCGAGACATTCTTGGAAATGCCGAGCGCCTCTCAGCAACCGCCTTGACCGCGGAGCCACCTTAAAATGCCTTGTGCCCTACTTGCCCGTTTGGTGGAGCGATGAACAAATACCATTGATTTAATACGCTGGATCCAGTAGATGGGTCACACTTTTCACTTGGTGCCTGAAGCAGCACCTTTTTAGGAGAATACTGACTGGTCCAGATGCATTTTTTGAATGCTGGGTGTGTCCAGGCTACGGCCCTGTTCCCGGACCACCTTGAAAAAGGCATTGTGTCAAAATCACCCGTTTGGAGGAGCGTATGACAAATACCATAAATTTAATAAACTGGATCCAGTAGATGGGTCACACTTCGGCCGGTAGTGGTATCAGTGGCAAGGATCTGGCCGAGTGTGTCACATCTCTGGATATGGAAGTTAGCCGAGGGTGCCTGGCGCAGATGCCGAGGAGACTAAGCATTCGCATCACTTGGCCAAGACCGACATTCCTCGAGCCTCAAGGGGCCGTCCCCCAGGCTCTCACTTTTCTCGAAGGGGCTAAGTTTATAGCCTAGAGCCCGAGGCGCCCCATTTTAAGGGAATACCGATGTGGCCCGAGGCAATTTTGGGAATGTCGGGCGTTTCTGTGCTACGGCCCTGTTCCCGGACCCCCCTCTCCTTGAAAAATGTCTTTTGCCACTTCGCCCGTTTGGTGCGGCGTGTGACAAATACCGTTGATTTAATAAGCTAGTTAATATTCGGACCGATCTTACTTCGTTTGGCTATACAGTAATTTGACCCTCCTCTATTTCTTGTAACTTCTCTTGTTAATTATTTTTGACTTATTGTACTGTGTTTTTCTATGTATCCGTTAGCAATTGATACTGGTGCTAAATAAATAAATTAAGTACTCATTTTTAGTGTACCATTCACCTCGATGATACAACAGTTATTGACTACATCTGTTTGTGTGAGTCCTTGTCTGAGTCTCTGACGGCTGTAGGGTCATTCATACGTTGTATTTATTCACAGGTGAAGATTGACCTAGTAAAACCCCGTGTACAGATCAAATATATCAATTTAAAATAAATTTGAAATCATTTTGAACTCAATATATTGATATAGAATATCGAAAGTCAAACTATGTATGCATTAACTCAACCCTTTCGTGGCAAACACCATGTGATACAATGTCATTTTTTTAGGAGAGCTCAACTGGGTTGAATTCAGATTTTCTTTCTCCATGAATGGTAACCTTACCAACGCTAAAGAACCAAGTCTGCTCTACTGTTTACACATAGCTTGCAGAGGAGAGATTTATTGATAGGTTTCCTTAAAGTGCTCAGTTTTCTTTCATTTTCGGTTTCTTTGTTTAACGTTATCTCAACAATTGGGGGTTATTTAATGCCGAATCTATCCTTGTAGAAGAACAGTGGTGATGCTATAAATGCAAAGTGCTCGTGGTGTAATATCTAATGTCGTAGGAAATGGATAAGGTTACACAAGTTCAAGTCCTGGTCGAGGGTATATGCATTTTCACATAGCGCAAATAAAATTAAGAAAGCTAAGAATCCAACTATTCTCCCTACGGTTATGGGAAAATAGTATGGTCGACAGGGCTCTTTAGCATTGGTACGGCAATTATTTTAAAAGATGGAAAGCTCTTAATGTAGACCTATTAAACTTAAGAATCAATCTTGTTTCATATCCTCTGGAGAGGTAAAAATTAAAATAAAGTGTATTCCAAGTAGACTTGACAGGATTTGAACTCGTGTCACCATCTTTCCGACGAGCAAACTGAAGCTGATTCATTCCAAAATGTTCATGCAATATTCTTACTCACCGGGGTCTGTATTGTCTCCTGGATGTGTTTTTTAGGTGGTTGGGAATTATATTTGGCTAAAATGTCAGTCGGGCAGGATGCGTAAAATAGTTTTGGATAAGCATTCCAAAAAAGTTTTTCCTACCTCAGTTTTATATTTCTGAGAACTAAATAACAACAACAAAAAACAAACAAAAATCACTTGTGCCTGTGACGAGGTCATTTCAAAAACATCTGATATCAGAAATATTATATCGTGACAAACCTGAGCTTTACTGATGATTAAACCACTAACTCAGCAGTCCGATATGCTGCCCTTTTGTGATATTACATTTTTCTTTGAACCGGACCCAAAAAAAAGATGTGGTGTTGCTTTCCTCAGTCGATGAAGAAGAGGAGACATCAATTCATTTATCAGCCACGGACACAATCTTAATGATTAGCGTTTCAACTAAAGTTATAGATTAATAAATATTTAACTTTAAGTACCAAATAATTGACACTTCCACAAAGATATACATAGAAATGCACTCTTATGATGATGCTCACTTTATATTTTTTTTTATCTTTTGCATTGAATAAACAAAATAACACCAAAGATGCAAAATATTTTCCTTCTGTGGCAAATTCTAGATTCATGAACTCTACCATAATGCAAAAACAATTAAATTATGTGAAATAAAAGTAAAGTAGGCGACCGAAGTCAAGGGTGACCCGAAGGCTCCCTTTTCAATAGCTACTACACCAAGGTGTAGGGGAGGACGCCACTCCTTTCCCTGGATTCCTCCACTTTACCCTTGATCCTTACCTTATGATGCTGAGTGTTAAGCAAGGTAGCATCGAGTACAAATTTTGGTATGGGTCGACCTGGGAATGAACCCGGGTCATTAGTGAACACTAACTATTATGTCAATTCTTTCCCCCAGCTATAGAGAAAGATTCGTATATTGAGAAATAATGTATGGAATGATCGTTATATTTCTAATATAAATACCGGCTGAATTCTAATCATACAAAACCGTTTATAATTAAGACAATTCTGGCTGACTTCAGCGAGCAATTGGGTATAGCTAATTGCAAAGAAACATTGCTCCAATAAATGAACTATAAATTGAATAAATGTTCCTTAAATCTTACTATACTCGGCTTTTGTGGCGGATTTTGGGCAATCACCTGTAAATGACTCCTCCACAGAGGCGTTCTAGATTTGCTTTCTTAAGTGCTGAAGGGTAGTGCAGGCCAGTATGTCGCATATAATCTTCCATCTGATTAAGTACCTTAGTGTCTCAGACTTAACAAAATTACACAGGGGATGTTCCCCTATAGAGTTATTCAGACGTCAACCTTATTGTATTAATGTCAGCATATGTCTCACAGGAAAAAGAAAACAGAGAAGCAAAAAACACGCATAAACAAAATAGAATCTGTAGTAATGAAGGTTTTAATTATGGACGTTTATTTTAGTGACTGAAAATGCCAGAGAGTGTTAATGAATAGTTCGGTAATTTACACCTGCTAGTCAGTAAGATTCCTGATAATCACGCATCACATTCCACTGGCATGTAATTCTCTTGGTAAATTCTCCTGCTGAATGTCCAACTCTCAACTGGGGCTGAAAAGATAAGAATTTGTTTTTAGACAACTCGGGATTTGCAGGTACGTACTCATAAACGCAGAAATAAAGAGAAGAATGTATATATATATATATATATATATATATATATATATATAGTGTGTGTGAGTGACCAAAATATATAAACTGGAAAATGAAAGGTTTTTTGCGGCCAATCTTCAGCTGAGCTTCATGGCATTACACACCATCTGAATATTGGCCACAGGAACCGCTTTCTTGAGTGATATTCAACAGTGCAATTTTTTTTAATTGTAGAAACAACCCATATAGCTCTGTATTCTGTTCATTTAACATGATTTCAGAGGTAAATGTTGATACGGAGATATATATATATATATATATATTCATCCACATATGGGCTGTTTCGTTCTATTACATCTTTTTAGTGTGGCTAGACACGTAGAACGCTTCAAGCTGAGATTGAAACCCACCCCAATTTATGTTAGACTTACAATCATACTGCTCATCCACCAGTCGACACACCTCAGCTCACCTCTAGGACTTGTTTAATATAGCTCACAGCATTTTTGTCTAATTTCGTCAAGATTTTTCTCAATACGTTTTGTTAGCGTCCATGTGGTGCATAAATATAGCAGAATTGATACGACCATTGGCTGAAAAAAAAAAACTGCGTTTTACTTTATCGGTCAGGTCTGACATCCATATGACGGAGAGCCAATCTGCAGCAGTCAAAGTCTTTGCTCGTCACGTGTTTACTTCCTCAGTAAGTAAATTTGTCCTCTAGTTTTGAAGGCCAAAACATAGTGAGGATATGTTGCCCGTTTGATTAAAACACATCTATTCCGTCTTGTCTGCATTGACATGGAGGGCTCTGTCACCAGCTGTTTCTTCCAGACTATGTCGGTTTGGACGGGTGTATATGCCAGAAATGCTATGTCATCGGCGTAGTCTGCGTCCGTAATTGTTTGTGTGAGGTATCTTCTGCTTCTTTCTTTTGCCAGCCGTTTTCTTTCATTGTGTGTGTGTGCGTATATATATATATATATATATATACGCAGTAGGAATTATTTTTATAATATTAGCTCTATTTCATTTTATTAGGTCTTAGCTGAGGTAATTCTGTCAGTGTTTTTGACCAGACATTCATGTTGATTGATTATTTTCAAGTATCACGTGGGTTTTTCGTCTTTCCTTTTTACAAATTTTTTCCCAGATATCAGTTTGTAGAATTTGCAAATTGTACGATCATGGTTTTTTCACACACACAGAATTATAGATTATATCGAAATAGATGAAAAAATTGAAAAAATATACCAATCCTAAAACTATACAATTTTTTTCGCTTTGATATATATATATATATGTATATATATGTGGTGTATTCAATAAGGTTCCAGATTTTTTTTTTTGGACAGGCCTTTAAAATTGTCGTAGACTCTTGATAATTTAGTATGTTATTGCTATACATCTTATGAGATGACTGACCAATTTTTAGGATTTTAAATTCAAATCAACAGCTACACCAGGAATTGGAATACACCCTACTAAAGCCTGATCGTCACAGCTGGTGAATTTCAAAAACACAATCTCACACTTTAGAAGAACGATATCAATTAAATTATGTTTTAAACTTGGAAAAATGCCACAGAAACGTATGGACTGCTTCAGACTGCTTTTGGACTATCTTGCACGAATCGAACATCAGTTTTTGAGTGGCATAAGAGATTCAAGGAATGCAGGGAGTCTGTGAGGGATGATAAGAGGTGCGGGAGGGGTAAGGAAGTCAGAACGCCAGAGTTGATTGGCCAAAGGGTTAGGGTTAGGGTTACAGTGTTGAGGTTTTAAGGGAGTTCAGGAAGAGATTCCATCGGAAGAGGCCAGCACTCTCCAAATCTGGTTAGTGGTATTTTCACCAGGACAATGCACCAGTCCACAACTCCATCCTTGTTACAAACTATTTGACTAAGATGGGGCATCAAGACAGTTCCTCACCCCCCTATAGTCCAGACCTTGTTTCCCGTGACTTTTGGTTATTCCCTAAGCTCAGAGGTTGTCTTTATGAGACAATTGAGGAGATGAAAGAGGCTGTGACGAAAGTCATTGACATGCTTACACAAGAGGACTTCCATGGGGCGTTTCAGAAGTTGTTAGAACGGTACAACAATTGCATTGCAGCCGGAGAAGAATACTTCGAAGGGGACTAGAGTTTTATATGTGTACTATCAATAAATGTCCCCATACGAAAAAAGTCTGTAAACTTATTTAATGATCCATATATATATATATATATATATATATATATATATGTATATATATATATATATTCTACCAGTCAAAGGTTTTGACACCCTCAATTTCATTAGTTCTCATACCTTATTTTGACACCCTCAATTTCTTTAGTTCTCATACCTTATTCCAGAACTGGAACTCATACAAGACCATGTTATTTTGATTTACTGCTAACTAGATTCTACTTATTTTACCAATGTAGTGGAAAATTTCATCATTCTCACAAGCTTGAGAGGCCGAAGTCTTATATATATATATGGCAGAATTGCAGTTAAAAAACACAGTTGAGGAAACAAAACAATGCAAAAAGAATCCAGATGGCTACGGCGCAACAATAATGGATAACAAAGCTGTTGAGAAAAGTCCTGTAGACTAACTAAAGAAAGTTCGAAATATTTCGGTCAAATAGGAGGGTCTATGTGTTGAAAAAAGTTGGTGAAAGCTCTGCAGACCCTTGTATCACACAAACTGTAAAGTATGCCGGAGGCTCTGTTAAGGTGTACATATCTGTGACTGGGACGTTTGCTTATATAAAAAGTTAAGAATTTGCACCAGGTAAAGGACAAATTTAATCAAACCGTCTATCACAGCATACTGTAACATCACACGATTCCATTTGGAATGCGGCTTGTGGGCGAATGATATTTACACATGCAAGGTAATGACTCCCACCGCCAAAAAAAAAAAAAACCCACTAGAAGACTGCCTGACATACATTAAAAGTAAAGAGGAACAGAATGTCTTTCAACTGATGTTCTGGCTGGTGCAGCCAGCAGATTTAAATCCTATTGAATTGGCGTGGGAGGCACTTAGCCGAAAAGTCAGAGCTAGACAATCATCATGTGCTACTAAACTCTGGCAAAAAAGATGAATGGAACTATTCTCAGTCTACCTTCAGACTTGGAGGAAAGAATACAGAGACCTGGGAAGCAGTGATAGAGATCAAAGGGGATTGTTTTGATGAATCAAAAGTTTAAGAAGTTTTTATGTGATTTTTGGTTTAAACTGTACTAAATGTATCTCAATAAGACTTTCGCTGAGTATATTAACTAAAAAGATTGTGTAGGTTAATTGATTTCATTAAAATATCACATTTAACATGAGAAATAAAAATGTTTGAATATTTTGACTGGTTATATCTCTCTCTCTCTCTCTCTCTATATATATATATATATACTTTCTTTAAAGTAAAAAACAAAGACCGGTTATTTTAGGATTATAGATTTATTTCCATCCTGTTTTGCGTTTCTGATGTAAAATAACCGGTCTTCGTTTTTTTTCTTTAAAGAAAGTATTGCTCTGTAAAATTAATTACATTGAGCTCTCTACCAGGAAAATTTAAATGTTCAGCTCTTGAATGATTTTCTTGTCCTGAAGGAATTACTCCCAACTTTGGTTTAACGGGACCGAATAATACCTATATATATATATATATAGTCATCCAGATACAGACTGTTTCGTTGTATCACAATTCTTCAGTGTAGCAAGACACGTAGGACGCTTCAAGCAGGGATCGAAACCAGCATAACTTTACGTTAGATTTAATATCTAACCGCTCATCCCGAAAGCGAACTACGTAGCTTGGGAATTACAAGGCATTATGTAGTAGCTTTCGTTTGTATACATTTTTGCCTTACCGGATACCAGAGTGCTCAATTCATTCGAAGTGCTTTGCATAATGCAACTGGCAGCCGTTAGTTCCTTTGCCAGAGTGCTCAACCCCGGTGGATGAGGGTATATATTGTCATCCGCAGACAGACTGTTTCGTTGTATCACAACTCTGCATTGTGGCTAGACATGTAGGACACTTAAAGCTGGAATCGAAACCCATCCCACTTTATATAAAAATACATATAAATTAACAATTAATTTGCCTATCACTGCTAATAATTCGGAACATGAAAACGCTTTACTACCCAAAATAATCGGTGGCTACAAATCCAGTTATTTATACGGAGTATACATAAACCTAATAATCCTTTGCTCCCAATTATACCAAAATAACCTACACCGATTCAGGAACCCATCAAGAAAATATATCAAGAAACTATCAAGAAAATATATCATAAAAATCAACACATGAATTAATTCACGTCCAATATACACTTGAACCCAATAATGGGACCTTAGCTTCATTCGACATTGAAAATTTGTTCACTAATTTAACAGTCAACGAAATTATTGATATTACCATAGATAATATTCTTTAAAAAAAAGCCCTCCCCCCGCTTAATATCAACTCTATAATACTTCTTAAAATAATCTTACATGCACTGCTAAGGTTCCCTTTTACAACCACCTGTACAACATTTACATACAAAAAGACAGTGTGTCTCTGGGATCGGTTCAGGGTCTTATTTTCAGGAATTTCTGTATGTCTTATCTTAAGAATAGTTTATTCAATATCAAATCCGAAAATATATCTTAGGTATGTTACTCTCAACAATGAAATTAATTAATGAAATATACAATAAGCCCCCTTACCAAAAAACCTTGTCGTTAATTTTACCCATTAACTAAACTAAAACAAAAAAAATTCCTTTTTACATGTTTTCATTGATACTAAAAATAATAATGCTAATAACTACACTAACTCTACTTACAAAACCCCTCTAACGTCAAATCCTATATCCACAACTTTAAAAGTGTATACCCTTTCCGATACATAAAAGCAATTATTAATTTCCTAATATCCCGGGAAAAATGAATCTCCTCCTCCAAAACAATATTTTATGAATAATTAAAAACATAAACCCAACTCTCATAAATAATGGGTTCCCTAATTATTTTGCTGATGAAAATATTAAAATTATAATTATCAATCTTAGCCAACAAAATAAACATTGTAACACTTAACCCAAGCATTTCTCAAACATTTTACTGCAACCAAATGCACTGTAATTTTAAAATAGATGGGCATATTGTAAAAACGTTGATTCAAAGAAACATACTCTCCACTAATTCTAATCATAAAAATTAAACTTATCATATACTATAATAAATTCAAAACCTCCAACTTAATTATTAACAATAATTCCTCCCTCTCGATCGAAGTTTTGCAAAATACGAACCTTATATATCAATTTAAATGTCCTTTAGGAGATTTTAACTTTAAAACATAGAATATATACGTTAGACTAACTTCAACTGATCTGTTGAGACGAATCACTACGCCTTTCTCTGACACCAGTTAATTACGCCAACGTCTAAAAAACATTCCTCCCCTACACTAGAATAGATCAGCAAAATATCAAATAAAATTTGCCAATTCTCGAAGAGCTAAGAATTATAAACAAACATTCTTAACTCAGTAGATTTAATTTTGAATCCATTGCTAATGAATTCAAATATTCTTAACTACTGTTGCTATTTGTAAAATAAAATTTTTAAATGAACGCTTCAAAAACGCACTGGTATAAACAATAAACGCCCAATTACTAAGGTATATGTAAAGGTTATACGACTTTTGCATTATATACCCTCAAACAGATGATGGCCGATGATCGGGTCTGAAGTACTACGGAACCAATTAATTGTGAAAGGTTTTTAAAATAATTTCTTCCTGAACATCGTAATATCGATACGGCAACCTAAAAAAAATTACTCGACAAAAAAATGTCTCTATTGTTTAATCAATTTTTTTAACGAAGAAATGATATCCAAAAAAACACACACACACACACACACACACACACACACAGACACTCCATAATACATATATATATATATATATATATATATATATATATATATATAATTCCATGTTATATGGATATATACACACACACATATGTGTGTTCCTGTTTGTATGTTCATTGATATATATATATATATATATATATATATATATAATTGTTTATATGTTTATACATATATATTCATTAATATATATATATATTTGTTTATATGTTTATACATATATATTCATTAATATATATATATATTTGTTTATATGTTTATACATATATATTCATTAATATATATATATATATATATATATATATATATATATATATATATTCATTTGTATGTATGTATATGTGTTTATACATTTATGCATATATATATATATATATATAATTTTACTAATATATATATATATGTGTGTATATATATATATATATATATTCATTCATTTGTATGTGTATCTTTTTTCATGTGCATGCATATCTATTTATCTATCTCTCTCTCTCTCTCTCTCTCTCTATATATATATATATATATATATATATATATATATATATATTTATATAACATACAATATATGACTATGTGCTTAAAATAAAGTATCTGATTCCTTTGTGGGAAGTTTTATTTTTGCATACGTTAAATAGCAACTGGCCTATTTTCCTCTTAGAATTTCGCATTTGAAACCTGGATAATGATATGTCTGAAGTTTGCTCAGAGTTTGGGCGGATACGTGAAAGGAATTTCGATAAGAGTAAATATTCTCTTAAGACTACACACATATTTTATAGCATGTCTATAAATATATGTTTATTTTGATTTATGAATTTGTTTCAGACTTTCTATAAAGAAAATGGTGAAATTTTGCTTATTCCTACATCTAAAATAGGTAAATTTCTAGGAGTCAGTTTCCCGGATACAAAATCATTGCTTAGAGTAAATAATCGCCATTTTTGACGCGTGTTCAACATAAACTATAATGAAATAGCACATACTATACAGCAAAAAATTTTCGTGAGTGCGTTAATTTCAAAGTATTGATATTGTTCTTTGCAGACGGCGAAAACTTTTTGCAAAACTCTTTCGTACTGTATTTGTTGGACATTGATAAAATTTTAATATATACATTTTTAAATCATCGAAAAAACTACACACCGATATGACTTAGAAGATATATTCCTATGTGTGATCTATGTGAATATGAACATGTCAACGTATAATAGTGTAAACAAAATTCATTTAACGTTAAGATAAACTGATTTTGTGAATTAGGATAAATTCTTCCACAGATACAGAAGTACTGGTAACTGTAATGAACCATGGTTTTCTTTTTAAAGATTGGGTTACCAGAAAACCTTTAGATTTGCGTAATTATAATTAAATTGGGAAAATCGTTGATTTATCATTTTGATGCTTTTAATCACAGGGTAAATTTGAGAGTCCAATTGGTAGAACGGAACAGTTGTAATAAAGACACTAGGTTGTTTGATGTTTGCTGATTCTTTTCTTCTATTTTTATTCGATTCAGAAATGTGCTTAAGAGTTTTAAGGAGCGAACTCCTTAAAGTTATTTGGATATAAAACGGCGAATTCCCTCGTGGGAAATTTTGTAACATTTTCTCTGATTGGCTCAGATATCTACAATAAAAATGTAAAAAAAAATAATGGCCGATGAGGGAAATGTATTCGATATCAGGTAAAAATAAGCGGTAATATGCATTACGTAATATATAATGCGCATTAAGTGATATATAAAGCAAAAAAGTCATTATGCAATAATTAATACATATTTGGAAGATATTAATGTGCAATATGTATGATCTAAATGTTTTAAGGTAAAAGATGAATATTGGATTACAGGTCAAATCGGTCCGACGCAAACCAAACAAGCCATATTTAGTCAAACTTAAAGTAACTATACTTTCTAATTGATGGTTTAGTTTCTTTCTTTAATGGCATATCAATCTGATTTAGGTTAGTTAATGCCAAAGCCATTATGCTAGAAGAACACTAGTGATACTATTTAACCCATCGCTTGGAGGATAAGGGGGTTCATACCTTTCCTAAGGGTATTTGCACAAAAGTGAACCTAATAGTGCGACTGGAGTACGAACTCGCTTTCTACGAATTCGCAGTCCATCACTTTAACCATGAAACCTCGAGGACACCCCCAACTTTCTAACTGAGATTTGCCTTTCAGGTCAAACTTGCTGTCAAGCGTGTGAGCGCAGTGACGAAGCTATCAACATTTCCGTGCGCAAAACGAAGCTGTGTGCAACGAAATTCGCGTTTAATCGTAATACTTGACGAGTTATTTAATCACTTATGGTCCGACGCCACACGAAATTTGGAATGCTGTGGAGATCAAGAATTTTATTTGATAGCCTGGCATGAGACTCATTTTTTGTGAAGTCCTCCCTCTCCACTATAAGATGCCTCTTTGAGAAATCTGAATTGGTGAAGATTTGAATGAAAATGAATATCATAAGGCTTGTTGGATAAGCTTGTACTATGCACTAATTGGCGTACCTTTCAAAAATGTATTTTTCTAATGTTTTCTTTAGAAATATTATCTTGTCGCCATATTCTTGCTTGCATATAACACAATTTTACCGTCTAGTGAGCAAATATGCCTCGGAAGTAATTCTACTTTATTCCAATAGTGTGTAGAATATTCATGGGGTATTACACCTCTCAGTGTTAAAAAATATTTTCTAATTCAGTGCGAAAGGAAAGCTCGGAAATAAATAAGAAAATACACTACAGGCATTAGATAGGTTTTGAAATATGAGTCTTTATTCCTAGACAGGTTGCCGTAGCAAGACTATAGACGCAATGTTACTTTTTTTTATGCACCGTTATAGAAGAGATAGATTAATGTCTTTCCAAAGGTCATTAACACAAAATCCAAAATTTAAACGCAACTCGTAGTGTCAATTTCATATATATATATATATAATGCTGAAAATTAATCGATATGAACTAAATCCCCAAACAATGTTGTTTTTTTTTTGTGTGTGTGTGTGTCTCTGTGTGTGAACGAGCTAAGAAGCAGTGTCAAAGAAGCGATGAAAATTCTTCTTGAAAATATTTACTCTCTGGTGTATTGATTATTGCTAGGGGGACATCACAAGATCCTTTCAGTAAACTTTTATGGCAGACCATTTTCTTGGTTAAAAGGGGAAAAAAGACTATTTCAAGGATAAAATGAAGAGCTATAATAGCTGTTTTTCAGTACATTGGTAATCATCACTATTTTAAAGCTCTTATTTTCAGCAAAACTGGAAAACTTTATTGCATATAGCTAATATTCATCTTTATGCAAGAACATACACAGCTAATACATATTTTTATCATCGTAAATGGAATTATCCGTTGTACTTATACACCAATATGTATATATATCATCTGTCTATGCATGAAAACCTGCCATGTGCATTAAATGTACAAACGTCCTTCATGATTCACAGGTTATCTAATTTTCATAAAAGTTTTAAACGTAGGTTTTAATAAATTTCTGTCTTCTTTTTTATCCCTTACATCATGTAATCCTTTGACTCCATCTTTATGCTCACACTTTTTCGGCCGATGATTCCTTGTCATTTTTTAGGTGTTTCATGAAGAGATGTACTCTTATGGACCCCCACACATGGCCGTGCAAAAGCAGGACGACCAGTACGAACATACATTCAGCAACTATGTGAGGATACGGGGTGTAGTTCAGAAGACCTGCCAGAGGCGATGAACGATAGGGAGCCCACACAGAACTGAGACCTTTTTTTAATCCATAGGGATAGATTATTCTAATTCCATCAATCATTGCCGGGTACAAGTAGTAAGCAATGATAAGTATTACGTCATTGTTTACCTATAGTCGGGATTAAATATGGGGCATCCAGATGATTTTTAGAAGTACGTTTCAGTCAAATGTCTCCTATATCCTTTGCGCCATGTGTCCTGTTGAACAATGCAGTGTGAATTTTAGGGACTTAGAAATAAATAATCAAAAAAGCTCGATAAAAAAATGACAAAATTAGCTAAGGAAAAAAATATATTACATAATAGTTGTAAGTATTATTTCGTAGGTTGATGGAGATATTAGTCTCCCGGGTTCGACATGAAATATCTGAAGAAGGTCGAAAGACATATCGGCAGAAACGTTGTGCGTCTAGCAATGAACATGAAGACAATAGCCCAATATTATAAATGATAAAATTTATGAAGCTTCATCACAGAAATTTAGGCAAATATTACATGTCTTTTGTAATTCATCGGTTAAACTATTGTTGTAGTTTTTATTTCCGTTCCTTTTACCTCTGATCGATATTTTTATTACACAGACACACACACACACATGCACGTACACACATACTAGCATACACGCGCTCACGTGTGTGTGTGTGTGTGTGTGAGTGTGTGTGTGTGTGTTCATATATATACAGATGAATATACGCTTATTTACAGACATATTTCGAAGGCATTAGTGGGTTGTATGTGTCTTAGAATGCATCTGACCAAATATTAGATGCATTTGGTTTGTCACTCTGAAAAGTTGGTTAACATATATCAATGGATTTTTTCTTGTATTCGAATTAATTTGTTTTTAATTGATCAGGTATACTGGCATTATTTTAAAGACTACATTACTGCATTCAAAAAGATCTTTTGAATACAGCATGTTAGGCTTTAAAATAATGCTAATTTACTTGATCGAATACGACTCATTACTTAAAAAAAAAAAAAGAAAAAAAACTGTGGATTGAAAACAACATCTAAACATACATCTAGGGATGGGTTTAAATACAATCTCAAACAAATTAATCCAGTTAATGCTCTTGAAAAAAGATGAGAAGGCACACATAATGTACATTCATGTATACGTGTGTGTCCACACACCCACACACACATATATGCGTATAGCTGTAAAAGGAAGGAAAACACAGCAAAAATACAGTCAATACCATTGAAAGTATGCGTACCAGTGCACGTATTCCTGAGTGTATGCACAGAGAATATATATATATATATATATATATATATATATATATATATATATATATATGGTCCAGTTAAACCGGAGCTGGGAGTGATTCCATCAGGACAAGAAGTTATTCAAGCATGAATATTGATTCAATCAGGACAAACTTCAAAAATGCGTAACAAGATGGAAATAAATTTATAATCCTATGTGACCGGTTTCGTTGTTTTTCTTAAAGTATATATATATATGTGTGTGTGTGTGTGTTTGTATATATATATATATATATATATATATATATATATATATATATATGTGTGTATACTAGGATCATTAAATAAGTTTATAGACTTTTTTCGTATGGGCACTTTTATTGATAGTACACACTTGAAACTCTAGTAATCTCCTCCGGCTGCAATGCACATGTTGTACAGTTCCAACAATTTCTGGAAGGCCCCATGGAAGTCCTCTTCTGTGAGTGTATCAATGACTTTCGTCACAGCCTCTTTCATCTCCACAATTGTCTCATAACGACAGAGTCTGAGCTTAGGGAATAATCAAAAGTAACAGTGAGAAAGATGTGGACTGTAGGGAGGGTGACGAACTGTTTTGATGCTCATCTTGGTCAAATAGTCTGTGACAAGGATGGAGTTGGGGACTGATGTATTGTCCTAGTGGAAATGCCGCTGACCCGATTTGTAGAGTGCTGGCCTCTTCCGACGGAATCTCTTCCTGAACTCCCTTAAAGCTTCAACATAAAGCTTCAACCCTTTGGCCAATCAACTCTGTTGTATTGACTTCCTTACTTCTCCCGCACCTCTCATCATCCCTCACAGACCCCCTGCCTTATTTGAATCTCTTATGCTACTCTAAAACTGATGCTCGTTTCGTGCAAGTTGCTCCAAAAGCAGTCTAAAGCATTCCATACGTTTCTGTGGCATTTTTCCAAGTTTAAAACAATTTTATTGCATACCATTCTTCTAAAGAGTCCGATTGCATTTTTGAAATTCACCAGGTGTGACAATCAGGCTTTAGTAGGGTGTATTCCGATTCCTGGTGTAGCTGTTGATTTGAACCTGGAATCCTAAAAAATGGTCAGTCATCTCATAAGATGTATAGCACAAACATACTGAATTTTCAAGAGTACGACAATTTTAAATGCCCATACAAAAAGTCTCGAAATTTATCGTATGCCCCTCACATATATATATATATATATATATATATTATATATATATATATAAAAGCAATTTCTCTACGTATATATTTCTCCAGTAAAAAGAATACTATACATTTTGAGGAAAACTAGGAAATACTTTTACAAACGAGGATTAACTTCAAAAAAGTAATGGAAATCCATTTTAAACAAATTATATACTTTAATTTCATGGATACTTCAAAGGGTTATCAAAAACGGCTACCTTATGAAAGGATAATCAAAGACTATTATTTGCGACTGGTTTTCTTTTTTCGTATAAAGACACTGGCTAAAAGTACGAATAAAAACTGTTCCTGTACCAATTATGTTGACATCAGTGCTGTTAATGTCTGGGTGTAATACTTGACAGAGAACAACATCGTTGGATAATCCTGTGGTTAATCATTCACATTTTTTAAAAATATCACTGCTTGCTTACTTTAAGCGGGCAAGAAAGCTTCTGTCATAATAGTCAACATTGACGAATATATATTGCAGCTTTTATATATATATATATATATATATATATATATATATATATATATATATATAAAGAGGAAGAAATGCAGATTTGACGTAGGTTTTGGGGCGTTGTAAATAGATCGACTTTTGACAAATTTATTCCAATAATATTACTCTTTTCCAGTTTAGCTCACAAGTTTAGCAGATGGTCTTTCATTTAGCGTGTGAGCAACCACAAATGTCCCGGACTGTTCTCAGTATTCGGATATAGCAATGCTGTAATTCGGATGGTCTCCCCATGTACTCCGATTTACCACCATTCCCAACACCTTAACAGTTTTAGCGGGAACGTTCCAAGCGTCAGCATCATTTTACGAAAACTCTTTTTACAGTTTTCTTGTCAGGTCCAAGTGCTTGTCTCTCTTTTCGTTTTCTTTAATTTCCACTCAGTGGTCTACCGGGACTGCAAAGTTTATGAGTTGGCAGGTTCTGATATTTCTTATTTATCACTATGTCTAGTTATCTATATGGGATTAGGTGAACTGTTTGTATTTCAAAACCCCAGAAAATGTTATGCATCTCATTCTTCAGGACAGTTTCTGGTTTATGCATGTACCCTTTAGTTGTATGTTCGAATTTCATTTTCTAAAACATTTCTTATTTGATTACCTTACTCATCCAGTCATGTCTTGCCTTGTGTTCTGTACGCACTAGATTGCTGCATCCGCTTATCCTTTTTACAGTCTTTGTGATTTTTTTTTCACTAGTTTTAAATGGTACGAAAACGTGGAATCTGAGAAACAACCAATTTCAATAGATCTCCAGGACTCTTCTAAGTATTTGAGTCGATGTTAACAGTGCTCTACAGTGAAGGGTTTCGATCCCTTCTTTGATCTCCAATTCTTCCATTTTCTTTCCAAAGCCCTTGGGAACTGTTCCAAGCGCACCAACTACAATTGCCAACACCATATTTTTTATTATTTTTATTGCAGATACATGCACATACATCAGTTCGTTTCGTCTTTCATTTTCGAAGGAACAGGTTTGTTTGATTTTCTACGTGCAATTAACGGACATAAGAGAATAAAAAAGCACTCTTTGTACAATTGATTTCCTTTTTTATTTTCAGTCTTTTTTATCTTTGCCAATGGTTGCGAGTCATTAGTAGTCATTTTTTCTGTCACAGTTTTCACGTGACAAGTCCTAAATTCGTTGGAAAACTGCTTTTGCCAAGGGAAACATGTTGGAATGCGAATGAATTTTGACGTTCAGAAGAACATTAAACTCCAGCAATCAAATATGCGTATTTTCGAATCAAGTAATGCGTGTGCGCTACTCTGTGTTGTCTAGTATATGAGACAGACACATATTTTTCTAACAAATGGAAGATTTTAACTTTATTTTTACATTGCCCTTCGGTGGCGCATAGAAGACAAAGGCTGTATCTGATGCTGATCTCCCACTACCAAAAATAAATCTGGTGGCTTCGATATAATTCTCAACCGCACCTGGTGACGAAGTTCCAGTTAATATCTCTGGAGAATATGCAGTACCCCTTCATTGATTTTAATCCTATGGCCACTCGGAGAGTGAATTACCTGTTACGATCCCATCGATGGATTAAAAAAATCGGTTTGTCACTCATTTGTTTTCGGTTTGAACGCGTGATATTATATATCTGCATGAAAAAACTTTCACAACAAAAAAAAAAAATAATTAAAAAAAGAAAGAAAACGAAACGTAAAAATAAATATAAAAGGTGCTTAATCATCTAAAAGTTTGGCATAAAAATATTTCAAGATGGTTTGAAATGCCGTTAAAGTTACTCTGTCAATCGATTGATCGCTCAGTAAATAATTAATGTTAATACAATAGATTTTATTAAGAAGAATTCTACTACTTAAAGTCTTTGTTTATTATATTATAAAACAGTATATGACATTTGTACACAATGTATTTTTCTCGTGGATATTATTACTTCAGAGCCATGCGTACATCACTAAACTATCTCTGGTGGTAAAGTTTCTGTTTAGCAGCTCAAGGGAGTTTTGTTACCAATTCGTTGATATTACTTCCAGGTTCCTTTCACGTAGAGTAGTAGTACCTGTTACTGTTACATCAGTCGATTAAATAGATCTGTAATTATAGAACGGGTATCATTGTGGGCAAACAAGTATTTCTTTATTTTTACACGTTGAGTGATTTTCACATCAGCGTTAACTGATGGTCTTTCACTGGAGTCTGAGTGACAACATGTCTCCTCAAGTCCCTAAGACTCTTCTCGGTATTCTTGTCGATCTCAGCTATTCTGCAGTTTTGATTGTCTCCGCTCGTCCTTTTATTTTATGTCCTCTAGTCATTTTACCAATACTTTGGTGACTGTACCAAGAGCATCAATTACAATTGGTATAACTGTCACTTTTATGTTCCACAGTTTTTTTTTTCAGTTCCCTAGCTAGGTCTAGGTATTTAGACTTTTTTCAACTTTACTCTGGTAAGCCGGGACAGCAAAGTCCACAATTCTGCAAGTTCTCTGCTTTGTTTATTATTACATGGTATAAATAAACCGGGACATCGATCATCCACTCTTTGCCACAAATGCGTTCACATCATCGACTATCTCCAGCAATATCTACAACCTGATCATACAGCAACACCAAATATCTACCCCAAGCACAGAGACCATCCTCACCTTCTAGACGCACTGTCGCTACAAAATACAATCTACAACAGAAACTTCCAACACCAAACAGAAACTACACTGACGTAATACAACAACCACAATTTCTACTCCTATACACCTCTTGTGTAAGCTTCTCTTCACAAAACCTTAATTTAAACTTATCCACTCACCTCTGTCATTTGCCTTGTCCTCTGTCAATCAGCCACAACAAACAACATTTAACCTGTTCGAGGGATCGACGCATGCACATGTACCGGTCCTGTGAGAATAGACAGATTGAGAAATTGATAAATAAAACCTTATGAGGCAGATAGATAGTTAGAGAGAGAGACATTGATGGATAGATGAATTAGAGGAGAAATATAAACTTACATTTTTTTAAGACAACATGATCTGGATTATAACGGATTATTTTGAGAAAAATATTTGAAATACATTTCTCTCAACTGATGGGATTAAAATTATTATTTTTCAATAATGTAAGTGAATTTGATTGACTTAAAACATTTTTAAGCGGTGAGAATAAATCTCTCTTATAAGTGATGAAAACGAACGTAATAAATGCCATTTCCTCTATGCTGGGCTATTGCCAAAATGATAAATAAAAGACACAGTTAATGAATAACAAAACCCAACCCGTCCATCACGTGCAGAATTAATCACAAGTTATATTTCTACGAAAAAAAAAAACTGGTTTCAAATCTGCGTTTTGCTTCTCATCGGCTGGTCGTCAACCCCAGGCTAAAAAGCCCTGTATACCTTATTAATAACCATAATTTGTACATAGGAACATTAGCGTGGCGTGAAACGACAACCTTGTCAAGGAATTGTACTAGGGTCACCAATCTTATTTTCTATGACAATAACCATTACTCTTAGCGCGCCTCATATGTATGTATGTATCTCTGCCTGCCAAATTTTGATTGATAGACAAGGTGAAAGTAACAAATTCATGAGGAGAAAACAAAATGAGTGATCTTAACATTTGATAAAATAATAAACAAAATAAGCATTCTAAAAGAATAAAGTTAAAAATGAAAACCGAACTAAAGATTGGTCTATGAATTTTTTATATGTTTTAGATCAATATAATGTCCTTATTTTCTTTGCTATTGTCACAATATATTGGCTTTGTTGCATGACAGTTCTAAAGATGACTTTACAGAAAACAAAACGGAGAAAAAAAACCTACTTTAATTGAATAATAGATTAATTTAGAAATTCCAACCGTCAGAACAAATATAACTGAGATGGGGGTGAGGAATTAAGGAAAAACAGACATTGATAAGAAGAAGAAAAAATAAATTCGTATCTTCTAAAAAATAAGATTTTAAACGATAAAGAATGAGGGCATGTGTAATATTTTAGTGAATCATTGAATGGAGAAGGGGAAACGGAAAAGCAAATTCGTCTCAAGCCTGAGAACCCCCGCTGCTTTATTCTCTCCGTTCAGGTTCTGAAACCATCGAAGCAGGTGGAAATAGCATATGGACAACAGCGTAAAGGTTTTTTTACTTCGTTCTACTTGGAACTGCCTCTTCTAGAATCTCGCTTTCCGTGCACGTAAACGCAAGTGCCTTTGTACTTAGCCGAGACCATCAAAACAGAAGGCCTTTTCGATTGGTATGTGACGTCACAAAAGTAGTCAATGATCTTTATGAAACAAGCTCTGAACATAATGTAATGAATAATTGTAAGAAAAAAAATGGTTTCAGGAAACTTGTTAAAAATACATTTAAAAAAGAAAGAAATTGGGTTTTACCTTTTACGTAACTTTATTTCATATTAATTTAAAAAAAATAATTGATAAGAAAACAAATCGTTGTTGCTGAAAGCTACGTTAAGGTAAATAAAATAAAAATCTCTTTACATTTCATTAAATTTTTATGACAGAAATTTGTTCATTATTTTATTTGTTTCAAATTTGAAAACCTTTTTTTCCGAAATTCATAATATGCCCTATTTTAATGGACATGTTTTTATTTTAATTTCAGTTATTATTCCGTAAAGATACAATATCTTAATTATTAAATAAATATTACGCTTAGACACTATACAGCAACAACTGAATTATGATTTAGGGAACAAACAAACAATAACTAAATAAATAAATGGACAAGCAAATTCCAAGTAAACCATAAATAAAGTAATTAAATATAAGAAACAAACAAACTAAATACAAACAAACTAATAAATTCGATTTTTTTCATCAGCTTATCAATGACTATATAATTACATAGAAAATGTAATCGTATGATTAGGATATCATAGAGAATCTCTGTTCATCTCATAGAAATAACAGTTTATTTTAGGTATTTCTTCCATGTATTAAATCTTTGCAACTATTGCATTCAATTTTCTTAAAAAAACTGCATAAGAGTAATAACCTGCAAACTATAGAACTTCAGGGAGAACCTTTCAACATTTATTGACATTATCCTCTTTTACATTAATCCAAAATTCATACATATCTAACATTTGCTCTTCTGTCACTTCCTCCCAGTTTGGTTCTAGTAAATTCTTTTAATCAAATTTACAGTATTGATTATTAAATAGTAATCTCAATTCTAAAACTTATAGCATTCTAATCTTTTTTCCACACTCAAACTCTTGCCGTATCGAGATATCATACTGATACATACTAAGTCACCGGTAATTACCAAACCTTGCTTAAGGGGGCCATTTTGAAATGTGCTAGGTAATATGTATAACATTTTCCATTCTCCAATGCAATACTTCGTCAATTCTAGAAATTCACAAGTGAAGATTTTCTTTGTTAATATGCCATGTCATCCAGAAATGCTTTTCCAAGATTCTAAACAGTCACAGAATACAAAGAGAAATCTAAAAAGTTTCTTCATTTGCTCTAAGTGGATTACAGTATTTTTTCTTAGTCTGCAACCTTTATATTGTGTTCTACATTCATTATTGTCCACCATATATAAAATATGATATACATTCTGCAACTTCTGCAAAATTAGCTAATATTTCTGATTTCCTAAGGTCAATAATACCGGAATAGTATATTCATTAAAAATTTGCAGAACTAAAGTAGCATTTTTGCCTTTCAAGATTAGTTGGAGAAAGTGATTTTGAGGTCAATTCATAACAACATTTTAAAATTAACTGAGATTCCTGGGTATGAAGTTTCTGTAAGGTACAAAATGAGGCACTTAAGATACTATCTGATTCATGATTTCCATTATGACAATATTTTGGGAAAAGCATGCATTTATTTGTATCGTTTTGACCTAGCCAATTGTTTCTATTGCATTTTAAAATAAGGATTGAGTCGAGTAGGAAGAAAAGAGGTCGAGACATTATAACTGTGTGTATATATACATTGGAAAGCTTTCGTGGACTGCAAAACATAGTTGTAATTTTTTTTTTATTATCGCATTATTATTTGCTATGATTGGTAATACGTAAATGCCTATCTCATCTAAATCAATTACCATACGTTTCACTGAATCAAACAAGTTTTCAGCTTTAAGACATTTAGTTGCCATGATAGGCAGAGCATCCATATATTGTGAGAATACACGGTTAAGCATAAAAGCCAAACTACTTTTTCCGGCTTCATTGCTGTTGTCAGATAAGCCAACAACATCATCACTCTTATGATCAAAATAAGGTTTTGGGGGGAATTTCATAAACAACTACATATACGGCTTTGTCATTTTGCACTAGTAAATTGAATTTATTTTTAATATGCATTAGAAAACTGCAATCTTGTTGCTCAATCAAAACACTCATATATGTTGATAAGGTAAGGATAGTCTTTTAATGGTTGAATAGCTCGGTGAAATTATGTTTTTATTTCTATTAAGAATCTGTTGTCTTTAGGGAACAATTAGATAACAATGAAGAAATATTATGATTCTTGCTGAATAATCAAGCTTATTCTGTAACATAAAGTTTTGCAATTCTTACATAAATTTAATTGAATGAAGATGTTTGTTAGATTCTTCTTGCACAAATAGTAGCAATGGCATTAACAATTTTAATATGAAAATCATATTTTAAGATTCGATTTGCTGTTGTTCTGTGTCCATTATTTTCATGCTTTCTCTCAGAGTTTCGTGGGTATTTTGATCAGTTACGTGTTTAGGAAACGTATAGTCCCCTTTTATATTTTATTTTTTAACGTTAATTCATTCTTTAAAGTGAGAGATTTTTATTAATAACATAATTCTAAAAATCCTTAGATAATTAGCATTATTTTTATGACAATGAAAATATTATTTTATGAATTTATATCGAAAATTTCTTTAATTTTTTTAAATGAAAGTTTTTAGGTTTTAAAAACTTTGGTAACTTTCTTTTTGATGTGCTGTGAATTACAAAGACAAGAAGTTAACTTAATAATTCAAGTTTCAAATGAGTTTAATTGTGGTTTTAAAACGAAACTTGGCACGAAATTAATTTTAAAAAATTTCATCTAGTTACGAATAAAATAATTCTAAAAAAAATTAGAATTATTTTTTATGCCTATGAAGTATTCCTTTCTGAACTCATATATAGATTTATACTGTAAATTTCCTTTAAGTTTATTTTTAAAAAAATAAAGTTTTAACCTTTATAAACAACGCGTGCGATAAATATTTTACGTACTCGCTACGTTTATGTCTTTAAATTGTGTTTGTAATTACAAAGACGTGAAAATCATTTAATCATTTAAGAAATAATTAAATTTACTTATTTTTTTTTAAACAAAAATGCTTTATCTGTGGAATTTAGTTGGTGGAAAATATCTCTTTCGATTGTACGAATCCAAACATCAGATAATTCTTTAGGAAAGGAAAATACATGAATCTTAGAACTTTTTTTTTTAATAAATCCTGTGGCAATGTGGTACAAACCATCCATAAGTCATTGGTTTTTGCTAATAAATTAATTCAATATTGATGAATGATTTTCAAATACCACCGTAAAAATGTAATATACAAACGACACCCTTCTTGAAAATTGGTCTCGAAATGATGATGGCACAGTTTTTACACTGTGACGGTTACTGTATTTTTGTTCCGAGGTTACATTATCCTCGAAAGACGGGGAGACTCTCGGTCACAGTACCGTACCACCCAAGCTCTAAATTCTCCGTAACTAGTTATATTTTATTGATAGCTTTGAAAGCCCATATAACTAGTTAAGTATAAAGCTTGCGTATAGGTTTAATTTTTCGAGATACAGACGAATGAGGATGTGTCAAGGGTAAAGAGGGCGACGTGATATAAATGACCACGTGGGGTATTTCGAACCGGACAAACAATATAACGCGTAGTTGTTTTTCTTCTTTTCTTTATATATGTATCTTTCTTACATATTTTATTTTACAGAAAGCACAGTTGTAACAGCAGAAAAACAAAAAGCAAAACAAACACAACAAAAATAAATATACAGAAATGTGGAGGACAAGCCGCTTCCAATAGTATTTGACTATGTCCTTCCAATAAGAGAAAGTCTCCTTCTTTTTTTCTTTTTCAACTTGTTTTAAAATTATATCCGTATCTTGTTCCCTTTACAATTAAAGGGAGGGAACTTACTCGTCCTTTCTCGCATTTGTTTTACTTCCTTTTTTTTCTTCTTTTAGCGAAGAACAAAAGTTTCTCCTCTTCGTCTTTAATATGGATAGACAAATTTTAAACAAATATGTTTTCCGCCGAAACTAGCTGCTAATGAACAACCTCAAAAATGGTTCTTTGGATTAGTCTTGATACGGACTTTTATTTAGGTTACGCATATTATTTGTAATAAAATTTTTGACTAACCTTTTCTTTTTCCTTTCCTTTCTCTTGTTATTATTTTTTTCTTATGTTCGTTAGTTTCTTATAAACAAGTCGCAAGGCACCAGTTTTTGTTTTTTCTTCTTTTACGTTGAGCCTCAATTTCTTACCCAACGGAGTCGACGACTTCTATTATGCCATTCTGTGACTAGAATTTCCACTTTCACCGGACCACGTGAAAAGGCGACCTTTCTCTTCCTTGGCAAAGCTTGGAACTGACTTTTTGGGTTTCGTTCTTTTTGGCGGTAAAACGCCCTCCCTGGCTCGACCAATGGCATGTCTTTTCCTTGTCTGGGTCAACACCTTTGCCCCTTCTCGGCTGGTCCTTCACTGTTGCTAGGGCTCGAAGATTCGCCAATCGCCTGCAACACTTCCGGTCCTCATAGTAGTCCTTGCTTTCCTGCATTATAACCTTACCGTGGCCGATGGCCGTAACAACACCATCCACCGATTCGCCCTTCTATTTCGATTGTCTCCACTAAGAAATCAAAGGAGATAGTGAGAGAGAGATTATGAAGAGCAAATCAAGAAATTCGTCGTCTTATATTGGAATTTTCAGAACACACAACCCTTGTTTTTGCCTCTCCTGGGTGATGTTTAGTCTGGCCAGCCACTGCGATGACGTATCTCAAGTGATCTCGGCTATACCCGTTCCAAGGTTAAGAATAGATTGTCGCACCGAGTTCATCGGAAGAAATATTAAACTTTGTATATCATTCTTACTTCCGAATATTGGTTTTCTTAGATCATATATTAATTCGAACCCCAGCACCATTTGCTTAAAATGCTGCAGGCACCCGTAGGAAATAAGTTCAAAAAGCCGATATTTTTATTATCTGTACTTGTCAATAAATGCAGACGAACAGATGTTTTAAAAAAATAGGAATTTTGAGGTTATTACATTTATGTTTTATTAAATACAATTCTAAATGTTCAACTTATGATAAAGGAATGGATCTCATAAAAAAATGAGGTATGTACAAGGGTTATTCAATAAATCTAGGGATGGCTTTCGAAAAATGTTTTTTTTTTTATTATGTTACATTATACATATGTATAATTTCTGCATTGTTTGGAATCGGTACATAATCAAAAGTATTTCAGTCTCATCAAAATATGCTTGTTTGTTTTTGTTTTTTTTTGGGGGGGGTTGCTTCTTTTTTTTTCTTTTCTTTTGCTATATAAAATGGAGAAACATCAATCTCTATTCCAAACTTAAATAGAGGCATGTTATCAAATTGACCGAAAAGTGCAAAGTGGGAATTTTTACAGAATAAAGTGTGATGTGTACAAAGAAGCATGTTTTAGACAAAATATGTTTACAAATGAGCTAAATATGGGGTTTCCACAACGAACTGTCGTGGATAAGACTGTATATTGAGTGGAACTATGCAAACTCTCCAGAAAAGGAAAAGGTTAGGGCACAAATATCAGTAAAGTATGTCTTTTTTACAGGAGCCTTCATTATTAATTTCATTGAAAAAGGTGCAACTGTAAAGTGTGCTTCCTATTTAAGTGCACACTAGTACATAGAAAGACATAAATCAAATTCTTCTCTGCAGCTTGGTATAAATAGTCGGGTAGCCTGGGCTCTTTTTGCCTTGTTTGGGCAAACAATCTTGCAGAAGGTAAACTCTAGATTCAAACTAGATTTACTCTACTTTAAAAGTGGCTTTGTGTCGCCTTCTACACTTAGCCTTGGGTTGGGTAAATAGATATGCTAACATTCAGTTTTTGAATTCCATTTTGTATAAAAACGTTTCCAGTTTCAACTCAATAATGTCAATAGAATATTGAACATCAAAGACAAATATAATTTATTTTTTATGTCAGGAATTCTGCATTTGAAGGAACATGTGATATTCCCATGACGTCACCTCTCAGCTCAAATTTTAAATCTTTTTTCACTTCTTTTCTCTTTCGTTGTCCATAAGCTGTATATCTTCGAGAATTTATTTGAATGAATTGCAACAGCCATCCTCCAGATGTGACGAGTGTAACGATCGAAAACACGAGTATCCCCATACGTGAAGAATTCGTGATGCATTAAGCATTACATATCTCTCTGAATAGAATATCATTAAACTTTTTCCTAAAGGTAATGTTTTGCTGTTGATTATGCTGGCTGTCATATGATTTTTAACGCATCCGTGTCCTGGATATATTTCACACAGGTTCGAAGTGGCAATATTGTTTTACTCAAATCTGTGGGTCAAATACATCTATTTAAAATGAATAATATCAGTTAACCTCACTTGAAACCATATCACTCTATTCAAACCAATAGTTATTATTATATTTACTATTATTATTCACTCATTAGAATGTTTCACATCAGCGTTAGCTGAGGGTTTTTCACTGGAGTTTGAGTGACAGCTAGTCTCCTAAAGTCTCCATGACTCTTCTCAATATTCTGTCCGTTCTCAATAATGCTGTCGTTTGGATGGTCTCCACCCGTCCACCAACTTCCAAATCCTCCGGTTTTCTTAGTAATCCATTAGTTACTGTTCCAAACACACCATTTACAATTGGTATAACTGTCACCTGCATGTTCCATAGTTGTTTTTTTTCAATTCCCTAGTAAGTTCGAGGTACTTATCATTCTTTTCACATTCTTTCAGTTTTATTCTATGATCAGCTGGGACAGCAAAGTCGACAATTTCGCAAGTTATCCTTTATTAATATTATTATCATTATTATTATTATTATTATTATTTACTCATTAGATTTTTTCACATCAGCGTTAGTTGATGGTTTTTCACTGGAGTCTGAGTAACAGCAACTCTCCTCAAGTGTCCAGGACTCTTCTCAGTATTCTGCCCGTTCTCAATAATGTAGTAGTTTGGATGGTCTCCACTCGTCCACCAACTTCCAAGTCCTCCAGTCCCTTTAGTAATCCTTTAGTTACTGTTCCAAACGCACCAATTACAATTGGTATAACTGTCACCTGCATGTTCCATAGTTTTTTTTTTTCATTTCCTTAACAAGTTCGAGGTACTTATAATTCTTTCCCCATTATTTCAGTTTTATTCTGGGATCAACCGGAACAGCAATCTCGACGATTTTGCAAGTTCTCTTCTTTTTGTTGATTATTATTAGGTTTGGTCTTCTGGCCAAGATTAGGTGATCCGTGTGTATGTTAATTTTTATGTTAATTATTATTATTTTACTCTTTTGGAAATTTTTTCACCAGTGTTTACTGATGGCTTTTCCATGGAGTTTGATTGAGAGCAAGTGTCCTCAAGTCTCCTGGACACTTCTACATATTCTGCTGGATTTTAATAATGCTGTAGTTTGGATGGTCTCTACTTGTCCTTTTCTATCAAAGTCCTCCGGTCTCTGTATCAATTCTTTGGTAACTGTTGTGACGGTTAAAGTATCTTTGTTCCGAGATTACATTATCCTGGAATGTCGGGGAGAATCTCCGACGACAGTACCGTACCACCCAAGCACTAAATATTCTCCGTAACGAGTTATATTTTATTGATAGCTTTGAAAGCCCATATAACTAGCTAAGAATAAAGCTTACGTATAGGTTTAATTTTTCGAGATACGGACGAATGAGGATGTGTCAAGGATCGAGAGGGCGACGTGATATAATTGAACACGTGAAGAATTCCGAACCGGACAAACAATATGACGCGTGCTTGTTTTTTTTTTTTTTATATATGTATCTTTCTTACATATTTTATTTTAAAGAAAGTACAACAACAGAAAAACAAAAAGCAAAACAAATACGAAAAATAAAACAGAAATGTGGAGGACAGGTCGCTTCCAAAAGTGGTTGACTATGTCTTTCCAATAAGTTCTCCTTTTTTTTTTCTTTCTTTTTTTCAACTTGTCTTAAACTTACACCCGTATCTCCTTGTCCCCTTTAAAATTAAAGAGAGGGAACCTCCTTGCTCTCCTCCATATTTTAGCGAAGAACAAAAGTCTCTCCTGTTCGTCTTTAAAGTGGATCTACAATTTTAAACAAATATGTTTTCCGCCGAAACTGGCTGCTAATGAACAAATTCAAAAAAGTTTCTTTGGATATTTTTATACGGACCTTTATTTAGGTTACGTATATCATTTGTAATAACATTTTTGACTAACCTTTTTCCTTTCCTCTCTTTTGTTATTTTTTCTTATATTCGTTAATTTCTTATTAACGAGTCGCTAGGCACCATTTTTTTCTTTTACGTTGTGCCTGTTTCTTGGGCAACAGACTTGACGGCTTCTATTAGGCCATTCTGTTACTAGAATTTCACCTTTCACCGTACCACGTGAAAAGGCGACCTTTCTCTTCCTTGGCAAAGCTCGGAACTGACTTTTGGCTTTCGTTCTTTTTGGCGGTCAAACGTCCTCGCTGCCTCGACCAATCGTATGACTTTTCCCTATCTGGGTCAAGACCTTTGCCCCTTCTCAGTTGGTCCTTCACTGTTGCTAGGGCTCGAAAACCCGCCAATCGCCTGCCTCATAGTAGTCCTTGGTTTCCTACATTTTAACCCTACCGTGGCCGCTGGGCCGTCACATTGTACCAAGAGCACCAATTACATTTAGTATCACCGTCATTTTCATGTTCCACAGTTTTTCTTTTCAATTCCCTGGTTGGTCAAGGTGCTAATCTATATTTTCGTTTTCTTTCTATTTTACTCTTAGGTTAACCGGGACAGCAAAGTCCACCGTTCGGCAAATTCTCTTTTTCTAATTGATAATTATTAGGTATGGTCGTCTGGTTAATATTAGGTAATCTGTTGATTGCTCCAAATCCTCAAGAAGTGTGTGTTTCTCCAGGAGGGATTCTGGGTTGAACTTATACCATTTGTTCCAATGGTAAAATTTCAATTTCTTGCACCATTCCCAGTAAATCACCTTGCCCACACAGTCATGTTTAGTCTTATACTCTTTCTCTGCAAGCCGGCTGCATTCACTGATATTGTGATTGATTGTTTCATTTCCATCACCCCAAAATCTACGTTTGCCGTTTTGCTGTGTCTTCTCTATAACTTTAAAAAAAAATATAATCGGTCTTTACGGCGTTGTTTTCTGCAGTTATGAGTAGAAATTCAGTTTCTTTCTTGAGGTTTCCATTTTTTAGCCACGTCCATGTTTTCTCTTCTGAGACGTCGTTTGTTAGTCACTTACAACGTCCATTGTTGATTTTCTTCCAATTTATGTTTTCTTGTTATATTTGTTCTGTGAACTTCAGTATTATTCCTGGTGGCTTGAATCAATCTTCCTCCACGCCGTCCCAAGTGGTCTACGAGTCGTTGTATCGATGCGTCGAAGTTATTTTCAATGCTGTTAAGTCCACCTTTTCCTTCTCATCATGACACATGCAATCTATCAGCATCATATCTGGGATGCAAAGCCTTATTCATTAGTTTTTCAGGTCCATTTGTTCTTTTCTAGTCCACTTAAAAATTGGTCTCGATTATCTTACGAGGGGAACAGCCAAGGTATTTATCTCTTTCATAAGGTTCCTGCATCATTGTTTTGTTTCGGGTAATTTTCTCGTTCACCAGATACTCTTTTTGATTTTATCCCCTCATCTCCTTTTGTTTGATGGTGTAAGCCTCTAATATTCCCAAGTATTTGTATGTTTCTTTTTCTCCGAGGTTTCCAATTTTTTCTTGATTTGGTCGTTTGATTCCTTCTGTCATGTGTCGTTTTCGTTACTAGAATGGTGCATTTTTCGAAGCCAAATCCCATCCCTATGTCTTGATTGTATATTCTCACTGCCAGTTTTAGGGTTTCCAATTCTTTTTTGTTTTAAGCAAACAGATTTATGTAGTCCATGTACATTATGTGGTTGATCTTTTCCTGATAATTACTAAGTTTGTATCCGGCTGTGCCTCCCAGGGACTGTGATTGGGTTGCATAATCGTTATTACAAATTGTAATGGAGGTGTCCGTGGTGTAATGGTTATCGTCGTAGGAAATGGACACGGCAACACGAGTTCAATACCTGGACGAGACTGATTGCATTTCACATTGCACTAATACCCTTGGGAAAGGTATGAATCCAATTATTCTCCCTCCAACTAAATAGTAGAGCAGACTAGGTTCTTCAGCCTTGGTGAGGCAACTAGTCTAGGAGAAGGAAAATTCTGAATTCAAACCTGTTAAACTCCGCTTAAAAAACTGACCTTGTGTAATATCCTGCCCTAGCGGAGGGGTTGGTAAATATAATTACGAATAGTAATGGCGATAGCGCATATCCTTGCGGGTTTTTTTACACCAGCGTTAGGTGCTGTTCTTTCACTGGAGTCTGAGTGACATCAGGTCTCCACGACTCTTCTCTGTATTCAGTCCGACCGCAGCAATGTTATAGTTTGGGTGGTCGCTGCTCTTCTTCTGATTTCTACCTCATCTAGCCCTTTTATTAAGCCTTTGGAGATCGTTACAAATGCACTGATTACAATTGGTATCAAAACACCTTCATATTCCATAGCTTTTTTCTTCTCTGGCAAGACCTAAGTATTTGCTACTTGTTTTCGTTTACTTTGATTTTTCACTCTGTGGTCGGCTGGAATTTAGGTCTACTATTCGACAATTTATTTTCTGTTAACAATCACAATGGGTGATTAAGTAAACTGCTTGTATTTCAAAATTGCAGTGAATGTATTATTATTATTATTATTATTATTATTATACCACTCCTTGAACGTTTTCACACCTGCATTAGCTGATGGTCTCTCACTGAAGTTTGAGTGACTTCTGTTATTATCATTTGTTCTCTTTCGACAGTTTTTCATACCAGCATTCGCTAATAGTTTCAGCACGCAAAAGTTACGATTAGAATATTTTAGATGATAAAACTATCTACACATTATAAAAGTATGGTATGAATACTTGAAAGCCTATAATGGGATAAATTATTATATTAAGAATGGTAACATGAAGCAGCAGTTATAATGCTGAGTGTTAAGCAAGGAGGCATCAAGTACCATTTTTTGAGTCTTTGGTATGACTCGACCTGGGATTGAACCCAGGTCTCCCGGGCCATTGGCGAACACTCTAACCGCTAGGCCAATGTCCGGTAGACTCTTCAAAATATTCTACCTCATTTCATTAGTGTTGTTGTCTGGATGGTCTTGATTCTTTCACTGAATTTTAATTCTGCAGGATTTTTCTTATCGGCTATTGGGGATTATAAATCTATTATTGGTAAATTCGGTACCCTCACGTTTCTTAAATTTTTAAGCTCTCTGGCAAGTTCCAAGTGTTTGTCTACATGTTCGCTCTTTTTTTTATTTTTAATCAATGCATCGGTCTTAACAGAAATATCTACTATCTAAGAAATTTTATTCTTCTTGTTAATTGTTTCTGGGTCTGGTTTTCTGAGTGAGAATTGATGACCTGTTTATAGCTCAAACACCCAGAAAAATCTCTCTCTCTCTCCCTCTCCCTCTCTCTATATATATTTTAATAACAGTATATGGCTGCCACTATCTTATTTTGTTGCTTCTTGGCAGACCAGATGCGGCATGCTTTCGAGCTTCCTTATCTGTAATAGACCTATTTTAAAATGTAATGAGATATATATATATATATATATATATATATATATATATATATATATATATATATAATTGCATGGATGCTTGTCTAGGACCAGTAGTTCATGCCGTGTTTATAAGACAAGAAATGTCGTATAAGAGGGTATGAAACTAGTAATCGCATGTAAGCAGCCATGCTATTAAATATACCTAAAGACACCTATATATGTTTATTCAGCATTACACACTCATATATATATAAATCGATATATATGGCTAGTTCCCTTTATGGTGTATGAACTTTTGCAAGTTATTTACTGCCAAATACTGTTTAAATGTATACATAGATATAAAATATATCTGATTTCATTATGAATTATTTGTCGGTAGCATTAATCAGTGCTGCACCTAAACCTGTGAAATGATTCCGTACTTTTCTTGGTTTAACGTGTTTTAAACTGATCTGGTAAGGTGGGGGTGAACTTCAATGATATTTTTGATTAAATCATGTTGCTGAAGTTAGTTAACTTTATTAAATTAATTGTTGATGGTCTTTTCTAGCCGATTTACCTGTTAATTAATAAAAATATAGCATTTATATAACAAACAGAAATTTGATTTCTTCCTCTTATCTTTTTTTAGGAGATTTACTCATAGCAAGAAAAGAAAAGGAAATAAGCTGATGACAAATGTAATCAGGTAAGAGAAAGCATTTTTCTCGCATATAACAACTGCTCGATTTTTCTTTACCTGCTTTTTTTTTTGTTTTATAATTTATTTTGTGCTCCCATAAAATTGTTCACATTCGTCTTACTGAAGAATAACTGCCTCATAAATCGTTGTTATTTTTTACAAAGAAAATTTAAGATTTCATTCATTAATTAATGTCTTAAATGTAATCAGCGTCGAGAGATATATATACATCATAGAAGTATTAGTATAATTACTAATATATATACACATTATATATATATATATATATATATATATATATATATATATATAATAAACAAGTGAATATTTAATTACTATATACTATTATAAGCAAGGTTATACTTCTTGTTTAATTTCTTGTTTATTACCTATATGCATATATTGTATATACATACACAATATATATATATATATATATATATATATATATATATATATATATATATATATATATATATATATATGTGTGTGTGTGTGTGTTTATAATTTTTCAGTAACCTTCGGATATTTTATTATAGAAAGCATGTTCTTCAATAGGAGAACTTCAACGTAGATATAGGCATAAGGCATGTCCCTTTTTTTCTAATGATGCACTATGAGTAGACATACCTGTGCCCTATTCAATGCAATGGGTGATTATAGTCTTTCAACTTGAGTAGAGCAGCCAGCAAAAAAAAATTTACCATCAATAGACAGCATTCACTTAGGGAATGAAATAATCAAAACTAAGTTAAAAAATCAATACATAATACTTACTACTTGGTGTTTAGACATTAAAAAAAAATTGCGGAACTTTGATTCTTAATTTCGTTTTTCCGTCTAAACACCAAATTAAATCATAACGTTTTCATTAAAAATATGAATTCATTTTCAGGAAAAAATGCGATGATTTTCGCGATTTAACATAATTTATTACTGAATTTTCCCCAACACAAAACGAGATTCTTCACTGCGAAGGGTCAGCATAATTATAGAAACCAGTGGGGTATCATCTTCAACTGAAACAACAATTATAGATGCCAGCGGGATATCATTTTCAATTGACAGGGAATACAGAATATACATTTCGAGAAGTGCTATTCTTCTATAGAGCCAGGAGGATAGTTTCGACATAAAGCTCCGGTAAATGTAGAAAGTCGGGAGAGTACATGTTGGTCATTTCAGAAATTGTCTAGTTTCGTCAATACTCTCTTAAAAAGAAATCAAGAATTGGCAGTGACCCTCCATATTGAATGCAAATGAATGAGCTACCATCCTTCTTTCGTTCTACGAGACCTGTTTTTATTGCAACATTTTTCGTCCTGAAACAGTCACTTAGTCTGTTCGTCTAACTGATGTTTTTGTCTGGTTTCTTTTTTAATGACATATCAGCAGCCGAGGGCTATTTAATACTAAAACCATTTTTGTCGAAGAATAGAAGCGGCAATCTTGAAAGCATAGTTGGCAAACGGAGAGATTATTCCTTTACCTAGAGGAGTCTGTCCTCGCGGTGTAATATTTAAAGCGCTGTACTGCAGAATTTTATAAGCGAATTCGAACTCCATCGCACTATTACCTTCACGTTCGGGCAAATGACATTAGGCAAACTATGGATCCACTTATCCTCCCAGCTATGGATTAAATAGCATCACTGCTTTTCTTCAAGAAGGATGTATTTGACATTAAATTACCTACAAAAGTTGATATGCCATTAAACAAAAAAAAAACCCTAACAAATCCTTTATCTTGAATATTTGTTCGAAAGTGAAATACTGTGACTGAAGTTCGAATTGGTTTACAAAGATATTGTAGTCCATCGCGCTAGCCACTACGCCACGGGAGTCATGATAACTATCTGATTTCCAGACGATGTGCTTGCATTTTAAAAAGAGCACAGCATTGTGTGCATGCTTGTTCTGCGTTTTTTTTTTTTTTTTGGCGGGGGGCGAAATTGCTAGAAACAGTGACGATGTCAACGAGGATGACGAAAAAAAATCCCTTCATCAAAAACAGTGAATAAATCAAGTGGTAGTCTTGATTAATTGATTTTAACGGCATGAAAACCAGTCTAGAGTTGTTTTATGACTAGAGTTTAGAAATTCATATGTATCGTATGTTGATATTTACAGTTTTTGTGTAGTTGTTTCTTAGATTTATCTATTTGTTTATTGCACACGGTCCAATCGAACAAGCATAATTTTCAAACAGATCTATCTAGCCCATATATGATACTCTAAAAGTTATAACACATTTCAATAGCTGAAGTCCCACCATTATGAGCATTCAGTCACATAAAATGTAAATACACTTTATGGGGAGGACGCTGACCCATTTGCTGAGGACATAGTGAGCGTATTCTAAAACTGCCTACAGTTTTGAATGCACAAAGTATTTTTTACAGTTTCTGCTTTGGTTGAACGTTTTTCACGAGTAATCTGAGATAAAATATCTAAGACTACAAATTTTGTTTTCTCTCCCCTTGGACAACATTAGGTCGATGTTAAAAATAAATTAAAAACGGCCAACTTTTCTCATACGTTTGCACGTCGCCAATAACATCACAAAAAATCCCAAATTATCCTCAATCAGAATGTATTTGAATCATGAATATCTCTGAGCTCTTCTCAATCTAAAATAGCAATACAATCCATATATTTAATCTACAAAAGAAGGTTGTATATAACTCCAAAAACATACATAATTATATGTAATATAAAAAAGAAGGTTAGATATATATAACTCTAAAAACACTAATTCTTTATACGACACAGGTGTTTATAAAATCTGATTCCAAGATTGTAATAAATTATACATGGGTGAAACTAGTATAAATCTGAACATAATTTAAGGACTTAAAAAGCTGTTAATACAGGCAACGCATCAAATGCTTTAGTCGTTCATAATATCTCTGCCAACATCACATATGACTTCCTAAATTCTAATACAAGTTTGCTAATCGATGAGCAAACCTACATGAATGAGTTAGTCTCATTCAGTGTCCCATTTATATGCCTTTGAGCCACATCTAAGCTAAAAGCCTAGTAAATTATAAAACGTTCTCTGACGAAAGAACCAAGCTGGAAACATACACGTATATATATGAACGAAATAAATAATTCTTTACAAAATTCAAATCTCTTAGTGGATCTATTCATTTAGACACACACACACACACACACACACACACACACACACACACACACACACACATATATATATATACACACACACACACACACACACACACACACACACATATATATATATATATATATATATATATATATATATATAAGAATCACTTAGATCAGAATTGACTTCTGTCCAAAGTTTCAGCTGTTTCACCGGTATAAATCTCTGGAATACGATATGCGAGTTTTAAAAAGAAAGCATAAAATTTAAGATCAAATGTATTTATTGGTTAGGATATAAAGGAAGACTTCCTCGGCAATTTTCAAAGAATAAAGAAATTAGGACCTTCGCTTTTTCTCAAGCATTCTTATTAGGCTGGCGGGCAAATATATTCAACTCTCAGTTTAAATAACTCTTAATGAAAGAAGTTTCTCCGCCCTTTATCTGAATTTAGTATAGTATCTCCAGAATATTTAAATCTGGGCCAGAAGTCTGAATCCAGCTGTAATTTCCTGCCCAAAAGTTCAACAGGAGGCGTAATTTCCCTCAATGAAATTAAATTATTTATCTCTTATTAAACCATTAAAGGATGTCAGAGATCATTTGGAAGAGTGGAGAGGTGATGTTTCGGTGATAATAAATAGTGAATACCTTATGCCGGCAAATTTCTTCATTCAGTTACATTAAATCTTTATCAAAATTAAATCTTTAAATGATATAATTTTACTTTTTTACTCCTTGTAAGTACTTCACAATAACTGACACTGGTTGTCTTTCCAACGAGTATAAGAGACAGCAAGTCTTCTCAGGGTCTCCAGCACTCTTCCGCCAGCCTGACCGATCTCAGAAAAGTTTTAGTCCGGGTAGTCTTTATTCTTTCACTGATTTCCAATTCCTCCAATCCCTTCTCCAACCCCGTGGGACTGTTTGAAGTCTACCAATCACGATTGCTATCAGTATTACGCTCATGTTCCAAGGACTTTTAGTTCTCTGGCAAGGTCGAAGTATTTTTGTACCTTTTCGCTTCCTTTGAGGCAAAACTCCAGGACCAAAATTGTAAAAAAAAATTTTACAAAATTGAAATTACGATAGAGGATGTGCAGTGAAGTGATGTCATTTTTTACAATAAAAACCATATTTTCATCAGACAATAATATACATAAATATGTACATACATACATTCATACTCACACTCATATATATATATATATATATATATATATATATATAGAGAGAGACAGAGAGTAAATCTATTTTATATATACCACCCCATTGGAAAATTTGTTTCAAATATTGCTATGTAACACTAATAATTGTATTAAATATCAATCATTTATTGGATTCTAGTACTTATTCTCCTGGTATGAGTTGACCTCTATATTCTCCCACACTCTAGGACTAAGGACTCACGAATAGATTATATATATATATATATATATATATATCCACAGCATCGTAGTAAGAATGTTCGAACTCCATTTGCGCTATCACGTACACTTTCGGGCTATTGCACTAAGGAAAAGTGCAAACTTCTTTATTCCTCGGTTATGAGTTAAATACTGTCCCTCTTCAACGATGGCTTTCCAATTGAAATACCAATAAATGATGATATTTGATTGAACAAAGAACTTCACCCAAGCATTTATAGGTCCTGGCTTTATTTCACATGTATACGCAGGTGTGATTTAAATCAATTATGCTATGTTCTGGGTGATTGTATATATATATATATATATATATATATATATATATATATATATATATATATATATATATATATAATAATAAAATTGAAAGAAAAAATTAAATTTAGTAGTTTACTTGTGAATATATTTCCGGTCGATGGTTACAATCTTCAGACGGAGACAGGAATATCATTCTGTTTATGAATATATTTTACATTGCTCCCGGAGAGAAGAGAATTAAAATGTTTTTTTAATCCTTTCAATTCGTTTAGATAAAAAATAAAATCTTAATAATGGAAATATAATTATACATCCTCAAATATAATGTTTATACATTCTTCTTTAAAAAAATCTGTTACCCGATTACTGAAAAAATAATTGTGGTTTGGGACTCAATTAAAATTATAAATAAAACTTGAATCCGTCATTTCGTTTAAATTATTGTGTATTATAAAGAGTTATAATATGATCCATAAAAATAACTCTTTTAATTTACGAAAAGTCTATTTTTAATTATGAAAAATATCGTAAAACATTCCTTTTTATTGATATTAGAAATAATTAACTTATCGATTGTGAAGTATAAAGAAATTAAATCATCATCTCTCTATATACCGTTGTACTTAGAAAAAAAATATGTATATGGAAATATAAAGATAGGAAATTACTAACTACGAGGGATGAGTTGATAATTAAATGTAGGAATAGAAATATTTTTTTAGAATAATTTTAACACTAATTATTAATGATATTAGATATATTTAACTATGGTTAATTAAGGGATTTGCAATTTAAAAATTCAAAATATTACAATATTGATGTATATTCAATGTATAGATTGGATAATAATATAATTTGGATATATATATTTTTCAAAAGAGAATATATTAATTATTAAAAGTTTGAGTCTAAATATACGTTCTTTTTTTTTTTTTTTTTTAGAAAGCATCAAATTATAATACATAACTGATAAAAAATTCAAACTTAATTCTATAGCCATAAATGTTACCAGGAACTATTCCATGTACAACACAGTTTTAGTTTATGTAAACAAATATCTAACAATTCCATTAAATTAATTCATATTTGAAACTGCTATCTAAATCAATAATTGTATTAAAAATTATGAATTATTTGATACATTAATACAACAGCTATAACAATATTAATATAGAATTTATTACGATTAACTTCTTGCTAATACTGAATTTCTTTCCAATTTTGAAAAAAAATGTTTTCGCTCTACACAAGAGATTCGATGTATTTTTAATCTGAAATTAATTTTACAAGCGATGCGCTGTTGGCATTGAGCACTCAACTTGATATTCCTACCTCTTGGATTTTCAATAGTCTAATCATTCGACTGTACACCTCGGATTATATATATATATATATATATATATATATATATATATATATATATATACGCACAAAGACATGCATGTGTGGATGTGAGCGTATATGTTTATGTATATATGAGTGTACGTGCCTGTGTGAATACATACATATTTTTACAAATATATATGTATATCTATATCTATGTGCACCTATATACATGTATGTACGGGGGACATCTCCACTCTAGAAGGAACCCCTCTTAAACTAGTAGACAAATTCACGTACCTAGGAAGCAGCGTCGAATCAACCGAAAAGGACATCGAAACGAGGTTAACGAAAGCATGGACAGCTATCAATAGGCTATCGACTATATGGAAATCAGACCTAACCGATAAAATGAAACGCAGTTTCTTCCAGGCAGCGGTCACATCGATACTGCTATATGGATGCACTACATGGACGCTAACAAAACGGCTGGAGAAGAAACTAGATGGCAATTACACAAGAATGCTGCGAGCAATCCTCAACAAGTCCTGGCAGCAACACCCCACAAGACACCAACTGTACGGCCACCTGCCCCCTATCACGAAATCTATTCAAGTTAGGCGAACCAGACATGCAGGACATTGCTGGAGAAGCAGAGATGAACTCATAAGAGATGTACTCTTATGGATCCCCACACACGGCCGCGCAAAAGCAGGACGACCAGCACGAACGTACATTCAGCAGCTATGTGAGGATACAGGTTGTTGTCCTGAAGACCTGCCTAGGGCGATGAACGATAGGGAGGAGTGGCGAGAGAGGGTCAGGGATATCCGTGCTGCCAGCACGATATGATGATGATGATGATATATATATATATAGAGAGAGAGAGAGGTGAAAATGTACGCATGTCTATTTCTATTTCCTGAGTGAATAACATTAGAAGGCCAATCGAGGCTGATGAACTGAACAAATCCTTGTTAACTCTTTTTCACGATCCATAGTACGAGATCAAGCAAAGCTTGATACATATAGCCTATTGGGTGAGATTTTGAACCTCATTATCTCCACTATCTTCTGGACGCTGTGTTTTCTTATTGCTTTTTTTTGCTTCTTTATTACCTTAGCTATTTGCATCACTTTATCATACACAAACATTTTCAGATGTATCACTATATTCGTATTTATTTATACGGTTACACCTGACTTGATTGAGCAACCGCTTTAGACAAGATTAAAAGATGTAGAGCGACTTCGGGTGTCGGAATCTTTCGAAGTATGCACTTTAGTAGGACCCAAGTTTGTTGAAATAAAAAAAAATCAAAAGCAGTGTACATCGATCAGACAGAATGTTTTGTATATACTCACGCAAGTCACGAGCATTGTTGATATTATAGCTGATTTTCAACGTCTTCCAGAACCAGCATGGTAAATACTGAAGTGGGTGTACCCAAGTTTTGTATTAATTATCAGTTGCCTTCAGGCATTTCAAAATCCTCTATTTATTTTGTTGCGTCTCGGTGAATACTAATATCGGCTGTGGAAATAGGCATTTTCCTCCTATCACCCGTAGTCATATTTTCAACACGTATACAGCACACGGACATTCTTATATATTATGAAGTAAGTAAAAATATTTGGAGATGCACAACATATATATATATATATATATATATAAGTGTGTGTGTGTGTGTGTGTGTGTGTGTGTGTGTGTGTGTGTGTGTGTGTGCAGAGATATGCACGTGGATATGAAAGCATGTTTATTCTAATTCCCAAATTCATATACTTCACGCATATACCTGTTCATTATGACACATTAGGAATATGATGGGAGTCCCCATAGGCTAATGGACTTGACTGTGACATCGTAGTGAGTGATTTCAATCTCCAGTTGTACTATTACGTATTCTTGTGAAAGGTATGAAGCTCCTTCTTTCTCCTACTACGGAATTATTAGTACCTCGATTTTCTTCTACAAAAATGGTTCAGGCTTTAAGTAAGCCGTGAAGGTTGATATGACATTAATCAAAGAAAGCGCAAATCAGTGTGTCAGTGTTGTTATACAGAGTTGTGTGTCGATAGACTCGTTATTTCAGAGCTGTATTTTCATAAGTTTTAATATGTCGTCCAACCAGCAACTACTTTCACAATTCTTATCGAAATGGAAGTTTGGATCAAAGTTTTGTTAGCACAATTTAGCGCTAGACAATTTAAATGTGACAGCGCATAATCTTACAATAAATAAAACAGTTGTTCTGTGAGTAACTTCTTATAAATTTATACATTCATGTGTTGGTTGGCTGAAAGTGTTTTATGGCATTTTAAACTGATTTCGTTTTTTAAATGCCAAATCCGGTTTATTCATATGTATTAAATGTGGTGCCCTTGGTGTAATGGTTATCGTTGTAGGAAATGGACACGGTGACTCAAGTTCAAATCCTGGACGAGACTGATTGCATTCAACATAGCACTAATACCCTTGGGAAAGGTATTAATCCAATTATTCTCCCTCCAGCTATGGGTAAATAGTAGGACAGACTGGGTTCTTCAGCCTTGGTGAGGCAACTAGTCCAGGAGAAGGAAAACTTTTAATTGAAACCTGTTAAACTCCGCTTAAAAAATTGACCTTGTGTCATATCCTGCCCGAGCGGTGGGGTTGGTAAATAGGATTAAATGTGTATGACTTGTAAACTAATAGTTTGAAGCCAACATGTTTAAACGACCAAGAAAACTTACATTTGTACTCAGTTAAACGGTTTCAAGTATTGTTATCTAATTCTTATAATTTAATTTACAGACATATAAGTGGCTTCATGCATTACGACTTAACACTTACCATTCTAGTCAACATTATTCATTAGTTTGTGTACTGGTAAATGGATTCATTACTATCGAACATATTTACATTTAGTTGCACATATCTAATTAATTTCAAGTATTTCTACAGAGCACTAATAAGTAAGTAAAAGTAAAGTTGGCGACCGTAGTCAAGGGTGACCCAAAGGCTCCCTTTTTTAGTAGCTACTACACCAATGTGTTAAGGAAGGCGCAACTCCTATCCCTGAATAGCTCCACGTTACCCTTGATAAATACTTTATAACGCTGAGTGTCAAGCAAGGCGGCATCAAGTAACATTTTTGAGTTTTTTTGGTATAACTCGACCAGGGATTGAACCCTGGTCTCCCGGGCTATTGGCGAACACTCTCCCCACTAGACGAATTGGCAAGTTCAACTTAATATCGATCATTTGTTTGTACTCAGTCAAATGATACCAAGTATAATAAATGATTAAAACTTTCTTATAATTTCTTTATTGTTTCTTTCCTTCTTTTTATATTATCTGAGCTTTGATTACACTGCGATTCCGGCAAGTAAGTGGTCATTCATCTAAATACAGAGATTGCCCATCTCTGCTTAACCTCGAGAATCCGATTGAAACCACTGCTTTCAACATGACTCCTTTCTTTCTTTTTTTTTCTTTCATTACTCTGGCACTGTTCCCAAATTTTATTTTATTTATTTCTCATTGTCTCTCCTAATTTCTCTCCATCACTCTTGTCTTTCACTAATAATTCAATTTGGTTCTTCAATTTCAATTTTCAATACTTTTCCATAATAAACGGCCCCTTATTCAATTTCGTAATAATTAGGATGATATATTTGTCGCATTGAGATTTTATTTCAAGTTAATATATTTTTTGTTTGACTTTGCTTTTTTATTGGATTCGAGTCTTCCAAGGCACCGTTCTGTATAATCTTTTAGAGTTCATTTATTTATTTATTCATTCATTCATTTATTTATTGTTACCCTTTTTCTTTAATCATTATTTTTTTTGTCCATATATTCTTTCTTTCTTTCTTAGAACTTTTTTTTGTACATTGATGCATAATCCAGTTATTTCATTCCTTTTTTTATTTTTGTTAGGATTCCCATTTCTTTTTCGAATCTTTATCTTATTTTATTTTTTCTCATCTCAAAGCAAGAACATTTTTGTTCATTTCTTCATTTTGGTGTTTTTGATGATTGGTGTTTTGTTTATCTCTTCAGTCTGTTAAATTTCTCCCTTGTTATCTGTGATTTCTTATTCCTTTATTCTTAAGTTGTCGTATATCCCTTCTTCCATTTACTCGTTATTTTGATCCTTTATACGTTCATTCTTTTGCTCTATTTTTTATCTTAGGCTTTTTATTCCTTCATTTTTCTGTCATTATTAATTCTTCCATTTTTAATTTTATACGTTCAATCTTTTTTTCATTCTTTGTTTTCCAGTTCTTCTTTCGTTCGTTTATTCCTTCACTTGTCCCTTTATTCATTTACCCCCTCCCCATTTCTCCCATTTTGCCCCTCAATCCTTATTTGTTTCATGTATTCATCCATTCCTTCTTTCAGTTTTTATTGCCTTATTTTTTCTTTCGGTCTGTAGTCCACGATTCATTTTTTCATTGCTTTTCCTTATTGTTTTCTTTCGGTCTTTCTTCCTCGATTAATTTTTTCATTCTTTTTTTTCCGTATTTTTTCTTTCGGCCTTTATTTCCCCATTCCTTTTTAGTTCTTTTATCCTTCCCTTTTTATTCGTTCTTTTTCATTCTGTAGTTTTATATTTGTTTATTTCTTTTATCGTCTGTTAGTTTTAAATTCATTCTTAGAATATTTTATTTCAATTTTCGTTCCTTCGTTTCATTCTTTGATTTATCTTTTTAATATTTTATTCCTTCTTAAGCACATTTATTTTCCTGCTTCTTTCTACATCACAGTTCTTTTCACGACTATATTCAATACAGCTGGTTCTTATTTTATTTTCTTACTATTTTTAGGAATTCCTCGATTTTTTTCACCCGTATTTATTTTTCATTTAGATTTTTTTTTATCATTCTCCGTCCTGGCTATTTTTTAATATCTTTATTTCCTTTATCCTTTCTTGTTATCCTGTGCTTTCTTTTAGTCATTCATTTTCTTGATACCTCTGGGCAATTTCCCTGGAGTGTTAATTAAAACTGACTGACTTATTATGAGTATGGCTTCACTTTACGAAAAAAAAACTTCTAGTTATTTAATGAACTTTATTGATCCATATTCAATCGAAAAAATATGAACACTTTTTTGGTGTTACCGAAGCATCAATGACCAAAAAACTTTTCTATTATTTCAGCAAGAAACCATGTGAGACTAACAGCAAAAAGAGTTGAAAGAACACATTTCACTTTTATCTAAATCAGCCCATTATTATATCTTTCTCAATTCGACTATATTAGAATTAAGGGAAACATCATTGCCTAATGGATAATGTGCTGGACTAAGCTACGACAGCTTAGTAGGGGATCACGACCTTGGTCAAACCCACTCAGAAAAATGTACAAAAGAATGGTTCAATGATTAGACAATATCTATTCTTGGTTGACCAGCAAATAACCCAGATGCAAATCTAATGTAGATCTAACAATTCAATTTAACATCACTTATGTGTTTGCATAAAGGTAAATAATTAAGCTGACGAGAAGACCCAAACAGGCATTGCCAATTCGGGTCAGAGTGAACCTATAAGTAATGGAAGTGAAAGGTTATTCCACGTACCCCAGAGCTCCAGGAATGAATCCTCACCACCTGATTGTCCAGTGTCATTTTCAGAACATTCACTGAGTGGGTTCGACATACTTTTCCACTCCAACTGAATGAGTGCAGCAACAAAATATTAGGTCTACAATTGCAAGTCTTGCAAAGTGTGTTCATTTATTTAGGCATTTTCTTGATAAAAAAAACACCCTTTTTTGTCTATTTGTTTGTATATATATTAAAAAAGGATCTGCATTTCAAAAAAAGCCTGGCTTGTCAGTGAAATACTACCCGATTATTATCATATATCGAATTAACATACTGTAAAGATTATATAGTCAGTATTCAAACAAATCCGAACGAGAAATATGAAAGTTATTCGTAAAGAAAAAAAATGAGTGCTTCAATTTACTGTGTAATAAAAGATATGGAATTTTACGTAGTTTTATAGTTATAAGTTGTGTTTTTTTTTATAATTATTATTGCAATAGGTTTTATCTCATAGAAGATTAGCTTATAAAACATAACAGTTCACTTTGAAGTGGCTTAACATTTCATTACAAGTTAACAGATTTTTTTAAGAACAGGGTCGGTTCAAGAAATACCTCCCAATGATATATCATTTTTGCTATGATACAGTAACTTAACTACTTATTTTTTATTTTCAAACATCTCTTGTGATTTCTATCCTCTTTTTTCAAACCTTGTTACCAGGTTCTGCACTCGGTGACACTTACATTACAGCTCCATGCCAACACCTGTCATCAAGTTGTAAAGGTAACAAGACAACAACAGAACATAAAAGAGGTGGGATTTGGCTATATGAATTCTATTTTCTTCAACTTACTTCGTCCGAATATCACGCGTTCCGCTTATATGCAACGTATTTGTGTTTAAAATAAGTTACATCAAACAATTGTTCAAAGCATTAATCAAATCAAGAATATGATTGTTCTTTTATAATGGAATACACAATTTATTTGTAAGATGGTAACACTGAAAAAAGTTTGTATGAAATGTTTGGCCAATAAATCTCTTAATATTTTTGACGAAATGTTGGTGAGAAACAAGCAGGGTACTTGTGCTACAATATGCCTATCTATCTATCTATCTATATCTATATATATATATATATATATATATATATATATATATATATATATATATATATATATATATATATATATGTGTGTGTGTGTGTAGGAAGGCCATTCAATAAATAAAGTTATTTATTTCTAAGAGGTTGACAATAGGAAACATAATTTACAGTTGAATTTTTTAAAGAAAATCAATTGTGATTTTCATGTTCTAGAAGTTTGTATAACCTTCTTTAGTGACTGCTGCGACTGAATTTTTTTTTATTTACCGGAGAGTTAGTGTGTTTCCACTACATGAATTGCCTTTCCGATTCAGACTCCGAGTGAAAAATCCATGATTAGACGTAGTGTAATGTTTGTTACTAAAACATATTTCCTTGAGGTATTGAATGACACTTATATATATATATATATATATATATATATATATATATATATATATATATATTTCGACGAATGTCTGGGAGACCTGGGTTCAATCTCAGGTCACGTCATACCAAGGACTTTAAAAATGGTATTTGATACCTTCTTGCTTAATACTCAGCAACATAAGGTGCGTATCAAGGGTAAAGTGGAGCAACCCAGGGAAAGGAGTTGCGCCCTCCCCTACGCCTTGGTGTAGTTGCTATTGATAAAGGGAGCCTTCTGGTCGTCCTCGACTAAGGTTGACAACTTTACTATATATACATTACATGAAAGAGACAAAGACACATCCTTTTTAAGTGTATGTGGAGGGAATTATCATTGAGGACTCTGTTGCAGTAATCATAACACAACGAGATATCGGGACAAGGATCATGTGTTGAAGAAAAACAGCTTCAATAAATTTAGAAATGCAGACAAGTTATTCAAACCATCTATTTCACGCTTTCTTGTACAATACAGATACTTCTATATTGGATAGGGAGAATTATTACTAAAAAGATTGTGACATAACCGTAAAATATTGTCCAATATAACACACACACACACACACACACACACATATATATATATATATATATATATGAGAGGGAGAGGGAGAGAGGCAGAGTAAGAGAGCGATAATAAGAGGTTGTGTTATTCTTTCAAACCCTTTTTTTCATATTTACATGAAAATTTCAGCCCGTACTCTACCAATATTTCTCCTATTTTCTTATTGTTATATATATTGAATAAAATCCTTGTAGTAAAATAATATTTTGCTAACAGAATTTCTACACCAATGCAATGCAATTGAATCGATCCTAAAAAAAGTTGTTGTTTTTTTTAATTTTTTTTTTGCAACGCCGATTATGATTCTTATTAGGCTATGCTCAAAAAATTACTAGAAATCGAATTATTTATCTGCACCGGTTAGAACATCAGGTATTGTATAGCATAAACTATGAGGCAAAAAGACAAATTTGAAAAATATCACTTCTAAATTTTCTAATTTTACTCAACAATATCTTTTAGGAGGCATTAAATATAAACAAAATAATGCAGATTAATATTCTTAAAATACATTACTTGTTAAATGTAGTAGGGCATCTCAGGTGGTGTAATGGTCAGCATAGACTAGGAAACCTTCACGAGTGAGATAGAGTTTCATTTGGTACACTATTCATACGTCATTGTGTCACATCTAAGTAAAAAAAAAAAGTTTAGCAAATTACTTGGGCGCCTCGGGTAGTGTAATGGTTTGTAAACTTTCACGATTGAGTTTGAGCCTCATTGGGTGCCTCATTCATACGATCAGGTGACACATCTAAGAAAAAAGCTTAATAAATTGTTACAAGTAGAATTTTACTGAAAAAATACTTACTTACTGAAAAAAAATTTTGTCAGCACGTAAGAATTAGAATACAAACATGTTTATCCTATCTCACAGTTAAATCGCTTTTTATTCTTAGGCTAATGGCAAATTTCTGACAATTTTTTGTCAATACTTAATTCAGTTTCAAGACTTATAATCTTAATTGTTACTATAAAATTTGTGACAGAAAAATAGATAAACTAAATGTATTTTTATATTATCTCATGAAGTTAGATATTGTTCAGTGGGAAAAAATTAACATAGAATACTGTATTTTGTGAGTGAATATTTTTTTTAAATTATGCGATATGTAAAAATTCACCGGTTTATACATTTTTGCTTTTGGCCAAAATATAATGCTTCATTTAGCAGCCATTCTAAAAAAAAAAAATATTTGTCTCTAGCGTGAATACCATCGTAAAAATCTAACTCGTTAGGTTTAATCAAATCGGAATAGTTTTTTAATAGGACAATGAAGTCGTTAATTCTTTCCGTATAAATTTGGAAATGTGTAAAAGCAACATTATTATTAAAGACATAATTTTAATGAGAGTTTTTCTTTGCTCACCAGGTAGAAAAGTTTTGTATGTTAAGACCTGGTTCCGACTCTTACAGGCGTTAAGTTTTAAACGAATTGAACCGATGTGCAAATAAATAAGTTATTAAAAAACTTCAAGTCAGAAGAAAGACACATTAATAAAGTTCTGTAGCTTCTCCGTTAGGCAAGGTGTAACGACGTATACTTGCTCAA
>OY757906.1:43565403-43580403 GCA_963585895.1 Sepioteuthis lessoniana | reverse complement strand
AGCCCAAGTTATTGCATCAATATTCACTAGATACAAAGTTTTCGCAAGATTTTAGTTTTTCTTTTCTTAGACTCTTACAATTTTTCGGCAAATATGAAATTCAATAAAAAAATTTAATGTATTCATTTTTAATTTTTTTTTAAAGTTGGAAACTTAATAATCTACCCAAATTTTAAGTCTTTTGTTTTTGTTTTAATTAATTATAAAATTATGTATTGAGAAATTTAATTTTAATATTCATAAAATGCATTTATTAGCATATGCCTGAAAACGAAAAATGCACGTTTATATGAATTGGGACTTGCACAATGTGCAAATAAAGTATTTTATTAGACGATGTAAATGCTATGATGATATAATATCAAACATAAAACACTATACATACCCACGTTATATATTCTAAAAACTGAAAAAAAAACATTGGTTTAGTTATATCACGATGAGCTTTTGCGGGCTACTGTAGCCAGATTTTATTCATAGCATTGTTGTTCCGTATTTATTTAATTTTTACAATAATATTTTCACCTTTTGCCAATATGCATTTTAATTATTGAAGGTATTCCTACAAACAGAGGTATTTTTGAATTTTAAAAAGAATCAAGACAAAAAATGCGAGAAATATCACAATGGTAAAATAATTGATAACGTTATTAAGAGAGCATTTAACGTTCAAAATGAAAGAATCGTGAACAAAAGAGTATTTTCAAAATTTATTCCACAATGAACTAATTTATACATGGATCCAAGATACGATGCCTTAAATTACAGTGTAGTTACAAAATGATGCTACCTTCTGCTTGCCAACGTGTGACTGAAGTTATTTCTAAATTCCTGTATTTCTGCAAAGGCTTGTTGCAAACAGTCCAATTTGCGAATATTCTTAATCTGAAATAAATCTATCTGAGCAACTTGAAACTGTTAAGATTGGGATTTATATTCTTCACTCTTCCCAGTCTTACGTCATTTATCAAGAATATACAAGAACGAAGATTTCTTGAGAAATGTGGAATGAAGATAACTTATACTAGATTTTAATCTCCAACGTTTATATTTAAAAGTCCATAGAAAAAAAGATTATCAAACAATACTCACTTCTTGAAGTTTTACTAAAACAATCGCCGCGAATTAATAAAGGCAAACGGGTGATGTGAGTTTATGGTTTATGAAATATTGATATTATTCTATCTCAAAGACACACACAAACATGACTTACTTCCTCGATTCTGCAACCCTATATATAAACAAAATACAATAGCGAGATAGACAAAAGCTGTATCTTCCCTTTCCCTAAGAAAGATTCACCATGAAAAACAGAGGGATAACTCTTACATCTATAGCAACTAGGATTTTTTATGCTCTGCTTCGAAATCACATCGAACCATAAATTGAGAAAATTCTCAGGCAAAATCAGATCGGGTTTCGGAGAACGTCATCACAGATTCTAACAATCCATCAAATCATAGGAGCTCGTGCAAAAAATATCGAAGCAACACTATTATCTGTAGATTTTTCCAAGACTTTGATTAAATACACAGAGGAAAACTGGTGTAAATACTTCTGGCTGATGGTCTCTTAAAAAACTGTCACAGTCATAATGATGCCTTATATGTATAAGTTTGCTCACCGGATGGAGATACTTGGATCTTGTTACTGATTTTCTGCAAGGGGATATATTAGTCACATATTAGTTCATAATCTCCCTATAATATGTACTTCGAAAGTCAATAGATCAAATGAAAAGTCGATCATACCCCGCACAAAATATTAAGGACACAGACTATGCAGCTGACATAGCACTTCTGGTAAATACACCTCCCCAAGCCGTATCCCAGCTGCGTAGTCTGGAGCAGGCAGCGTGTGGCATTCGCCTCCAAATTAAATAAGACAAAACGGATTACATGTGTTTTAATAAAAAAAAAGAGTAGACATCTCCACACTAAATTGTGGTTCTCTGAAACTAGTGGACATGTTCAACAACCTTTCAAGTACCTCGGAAGCAGCACCTCATCTACAGAAAATGAAATCATTAGGCAACTAGCGAAGGCATAGACTACTGTCGATACTTTATCGATCACATGTAAGTCAGACCTATCCAATAAAATATAATGCATTTTTTCCAAGCAGCGGTCGTGTCCATTCTACTGAATGGATGCACCACCTTGGCGCTGAATAAGCGAATCGAGAAAAAGCTAGACGGGAATTGCACGAAAATGCTCAGGGCTATATTGAACAAATTCTGGAAGCAATGTCCTACAATGTACGGCCACCAACAAATTCTGGAAGCAATGTCCTACAATGTACGGCCACCAACCTCCAATCTCTAAAACCATCCAAAGCTAGAGAAGTAAGAACGAACTCATATGCGATGTTCTCCAATGGACCTCTTCACACGAACGTGCAAGTGTTGGACGACCCACTAGAACTTATTTTCAACAGCTCTGTACTGATGCAATATATAGTCTACAAAACTGCCGGAGGCGAGGGATGATAGAAACGTATGGCGAGAGAGAGTCAGGGAAATCCGTGCTAGCTGCACTAAGTGATGATGATGAGGATATATCTTAATAAATGAATATAATTTTCATTTTAACAGAAGGCACTTTTATCGACAGAACACTTTATTGATATGTCATGCCAATGATGTTGGTCAATGAATGTTTTGTTTATTCGTTTTCAAGTCAGAATAATGGCTTATAATTTGTCTGTATCATTTTCGTAATTAGACGCTGACTTCGTGAAAGCTATACATCTATTCATGAGTAATATACAATACATTAAATTAGAATTTCACGAAGTGTTTCTATGTAAGACCGACATTAACAAAATGACCTATTAATCCTAATTACAAGGTTTTGATATCTCTTTAAACGAGACGGCCAAACTTATGACTGAATATATCCACAATAAAACACACACACACACACACACACACATATACATATCTATATATATATATATATATATATATATATATATATATATATATGCGTGTGCGTGTGTTAATTTGACATAAAAATGTGAAGAACACAGATGTACACATATATATGCTTATGTAAAATATGTCGGTGTGTAAATTTAACTAACCGATCTGGAAAATGTGACAACAGTCATGGTTTTCCTTTTTACATACTGGTCGTCTCATAAAGACTAGAAAACGCGGTATTCCCTACTATTTACACATTACTTGGAAGTATTCATTCCTTATTTAAAGGTACTCGGATGTAAACGTGATCCAGGATATATATTCATGTTGCCGATTACACCACCGACGACGATAACTGTTATATCAAGTATGCCTCTCAAATGCGTTAATTTATATTGGCCTTGATCAGAAATGGTACACAATAAATTTCAGAAAATGTTTCAGCCTGACCAGCAAGAGAATGGCCTTGAGTCAAGGAAATCACACGATATTCTACATAGCATCAATCATTTCAACAGACATGAGTTAGTGTTGCTCACATTAGTTGAACATCTTCTAACAAAAAGATGTAACAATATTGAATTCTTAACTCTATAGAATGTGTTTGTTTGTGTTTTATGGCCTATCAACCTTTGTAGGTTATTTAATGCCAAACAAATTTCTATACAAATAATCAGTTCAATTTAAAACAATCCAGTATAGCATGAGTATGCAGTTTGATTGTCAAAAACATATCTATTTAAATCTCTTCAATTCATTCAGCCAATTCAGTTTAGTATAAATATATATTTTGTTTACACGCAGTTAAATGTCAAAACAGTTCTTTTTTAAACAATTCAGTTTAGCGTAAGAACAGTTTCAATGTCAAAAACAGTTCCATTTCAGACAATTCAATTTAGCATAAGTACGCAGTTTAATAGTCAAAAACATTTCTTTTTCAAGTTATTCAGTTTTGTTAAACAATTCTAATTAAAACAATTCAGTTTAGAATAAGTATACAGTTTAGTTCATTTTAATCCATAGATTGGGCCCTATCAGGTGCTACCATTCTGTGCCAGAGTAAACCTAGAGCAATGGCAATGAAGGGTGTTCCGCATTCCCCAAAGCTTTTACGACGTTGGAACCTCACCATCAGATTGTTTAGTGTCATATCCAAGACATTCGTTGGTGGGTCTTAACCATCGGCAGAGGTCCACTCGGTTTATTCTACAGTCCCAAGCAACTGAGCAATCTATGGAATGTGAGAGAATAAGTGAACATATATATATATATATATAATGTACATGCCTCCATAAATTCATACTATTTTTTAACTGTACTCTGCCTATATAGTAATTAGAAAAGTCTTACAGGAACATTAAGCAATTTGCTATTTGAAAACATTTCAACCTTTCCTTAGCGGGGTGCCTTCCTTGATTCCCTCAGCTGTATGCAAGTGTGGCATTTTGGATGTTCACCCTCTGGTTGTCGAGTAAGTTTGACAAGTGGTAGCTCCTTTTGAACAAGGTCAGTTGTTGGACCCTAATAAGCCAAATTCAAAGAATTTCTTAGCTGGTATTTCTTCAGGCATATATAGCTAATGGTAAAAATGTTGACCATAGTAGTTGCACAGTTTCGCTAACTGTAGAATGGTGTTTCATGTCTTATACATAGCCTTATGGGAAATTCGGTAATGTTGACAAAGGTAACAGGTGGTAATTCTAGATGACTACTATGGCATACTATAAATTCATCCATACCGGCTACTGGAGCATCAGAAGCATACATGTAGCATTATTTGTGCTTACTGTTATGCTGTCCTAAGTTAAGAATTAAGACGAGGTTGTTTGATTTTCACTTACCTTTAATGCACTTGTTAAAAACATGTATCAATAGTTAATGTTACCGAATATTCCCCAGAATAACTCTTCCCACTTTTTTTAATTAGGAGTGGTTCAGTGACTTAAACTAGTTGTCTTATGAAAAGAAAGCATCCTATCCTGCTCTACTATATACGTTTACAGGAAAGAGAACGAATTAATGCCTTTCAAACAGATGTTAGCACAAAATAAAAAGTGAACAGTTTCGTCTTGTATGGCGATGTAGTGAATTTGTTTATATTGGTGGGGTCTGTAAGTACACACACACACACACACACACACACACACACACACACACACACACCTATATATATATATATATATGTGTGTATGTATGTGTGTGTGTGCTTGTGATTCCTACAAATGTCATTAAAAACAGCAAAACTTGCCTTGTTTATGAATTAGGTTTTATTTTGTTTTGCTTTCTTTCTAATTTCTTTCAATCAAGATCCATGCTCGATTTTCTTCAGAGGAATTATTTTGGGGAATATTGTTCGTATTCGTTTAGTTTGGGTGCGATATTTATTTTGTAGAAAAAGTTTATTACTCGGAGGATTGTTTTTGTTAGTACGTTGTTGAAGATATTTAATGTGATAGTTCCTATGTAAAAGGTTTTTTTTTTATTTCTGTATAGTCGTTTATTCTTTATGCTAACTGCAGTGAGCGCTTTTGTTTTAAATTTTATATTCAATTTTATTGTCATGCTCGAGGATTTTGTATATTACATAAGGAATGATTTATCGACATTATTTCTGTGTTTTTTTTTGTTATATCTTGTTTGAAAGTACATGTATAAGAGAAGAGGTATATATATATATATATATATATATATATATATATATATATATATATATATGTATATATATATATATATATGTATTCAAAGGTGAATGGTTAGATATTCGTCTGTTGTTGAAAGTACACTTACCGAGGTTCGTATAATGTACTTCCAGATATGTAAAGAATATCAATTGCGGAATAATGTTATACAATAAATAAATAAAAATGAATTATTTTCTTCAGAAAAAATCGCTAATTAAATTCATTGGTAATTTGATTAAAGATAAGCACCAAAAAATATTGTAAAATTAAAACGAAAATAAGGAATGAAGGAAAAATGTTTTAACTGATGAATATCACAGATGCCACTCAGACTTTTACTTAATTTTAACGCTTTTACTGTTTTATTAATCAGTAAGCTAATAAGATGTCAGAAAAGAATGTCTACGACACCTAATTTCAAAGACACTCATCTTTTTTTTCCTTATCTTTCATCAGAATAATCAGTACAGACAAAATGGATTATCTTATAGGGCAGGCCATTTGATGAGAATCAGATTTGAATTTTAATTAATAAACTCTAAAGAATCAATTTTGTAAGAAAAAAAAGATATGAAATATAATTTCCATTCTTTGAGCACAAAAATAAGATAAAATACAATGGATGAGACGCTCGTTGAATAATGATATTTTAAATTCAGTAAATCTAAGTATGTGATTTTCATTAAAATTCGGTATAGATTCTTGATAAACAATTAAATTTAGTTGCAAAACAAGGTTTTTGCATGCACACAAAATAAAATAAACATATTTTAATGCATATGAAAAAGAAAATTATGAAATAAAAAAGGAGAGTATAATCACATTGCTGAAAAAATGAAACCTTAGAGATAGATAGATAGATAGATAGATAGATAAACCCATATGCATATATATATATAAATATATGTACGTATATATTCATATTTGTAAGCATATATAAGTAATTACACACACACACACACACACACACACACACACACACACACACACACACGTATATATATATTTGATTGAACTATATAGATATTTTTGTCTACATATTTTTTAATTAATCTTTTCTAGTTGCTATATCGATATTATGATATCCGTTCGGAAGGGGTTAATAAACCTTCCATAATGAATTGGTTCCCTGATCCTTTTGGACTTGTATTGGGCCGTTATCAGTTGGGTTGGGTTATATAAAAGTGGTATAACCTTTGCACTGTATTACACTTTGTAAGAATTTAGCGTTTATTGTTTATACTTGTGTATTGCTATAACGTTCATTTGGAAATTTGATTCTATAAATAAATAAATTAACGCTAAAAATCAAATTTTATTTCCATCAACTTAACAAGGTCGGCCTTTAATCATGCTTTCTACCTCTAAATGCTGAATTTCAGAATTTTTATAAACCAAATGTTCGCGTTAAATGTTATTTTCTTTTCGGAAGAGTTTTTTTTGGCAATTTACTTGATTGGATACACTTGCAGAAAAACATTTATGGTCGAGGTCATAAAAACAGATTGAAAGTAAATATTCATGCACAATTTTTCCTGATTATTAATTCTCATATATAAACTTGAATGATTTTACAATATCTCAACTATAGTTGCGCAATTTATAACCAGATTCATTTTTTGCTCTTTTCAAGCAACTGATAATTGTTTCAAGTAACTAACGATACGTATCCTTTGTAGTAACATACATATTCATGCCGAATGAATTTGGCACACGAAGAGATTTGAACTCATTCGAGAAGGTTTGCAAGGTTTGCTTGCTATAACCATTATACCATCCAAGGTGCCCATACTAATCCTTTGTATATAGTTTTAGCTTCAGGTTCTAAACACAATAGCGTACATATAGTTATATGTTTTAAAATTTCCGTATCTAATACTTAAGTTTCTTAAGTATATATATTTGAACTATACACAGCAACCTAACAGACGGTACCACAATTTCAGAATGGAGCCAGGAGTTATGACAACGAAGATTTTACTCCATACTTCCAAGAGTTTTCTAAAAGATACCATTCAATCTGAACAATTTGCTTCTTTTATATCTCAGGGTCTTAATGTTTTCTACGGGATGGGATGGAAGTATTTTTTCTTCCCCGACAGAGTGCTATATATTGGAATTTATACGTATCATCATCATCATCATCATCTTGTAGCCTGTAGATTTTTTTTGCCCATACACCTTCAAGAATTCTATGGATAGTCAATAGTTGTGACGTCGTGGATCTATTTCTCCTGAAGCTATTTTGGTTCTTCCAAAGAATCTTGTCAATTTTGGGTTCTATGCAATTGCATAGTAGGGAATTGTATATTTTGGCTGCTTTGGAGGTAAGTGTTATACCTCAGTAGTTCTTGGCTAATCCGAGGCCGCCCTTTTTAGGGAAATGGAGTATGCACCCCTTCATCCATCTGTATATCGGGTTTTGATTATAAACAGCATACAGTGTCGGAGCAGTATGTCGTCGGATTGTCTGGTCTTCCATACTTCTGGGGAATTTCATCAAGCTCTGCGGCTTTTCTATTTTTAATTTTTTTAAGTACTGCGTCCAGTTATTCTAGAGTAAACGGTCCTAGTTTGGTGTCTAATTGCTTACTAATAATTCTGATTATTGGTTCATGCGCAACATTCGGTGGGTTTCCAAGTAAATTCTCGAAATGCTGTTTCCACAGTTTTATCGTCGTTGTTGGTTGATAGCTTTCAGTTTAGCTTTGGCTGTGCTCTTCCTTCTGCTCACTTCGTTTATCAATTATCATGCTATCCTAGATTGCCTATCTTCAACTGAGTTTCTAATCTTATAGATAAAATCTGATTTTGTATGTATTCTGTCTGCTCTTATAGGTATATGTTTGCTAATTCATTTTGTGCCTTTTTTAGTTTCAGGGCATTTGTGTTAGTTGGGTTCTTCTTATTGCATTTGGAGGCAGTTTTCATGTCTGCACGTTTTCTCTAACCGCTAATGTCTCCCCTAGGACTCTACATTACAATCAAAGTTAATAAATACATTTATTAATAATTAGATTAAAGTTATATTATAATTTTTAATGAATTCCGATGTTTTAAAGAATTAAAGCAAATAAATGATGAAGTTATCTTTAATAAGAATAAATATATTAATGAACTAAATTTGTTAAAGCCCAATCCGCAAGAGATGTCGAATACACCGACTGCATCTCAGCAGAGGAGTAAGATCAAGGCCCATTGATTTTCCTGGATAATACACTAGACCCTTTTGTAGTTAGCATAGATTCCCAGATATTTGGGGAATGTGGATTACTCCTTCATTGCCATTACTCCACTTTAATATTCAGTAGTTGTAAATTTTCGGTTCTAAGTTTGAAGTTGCATGAATAATTATCTCAAGACGAGAGCTTATTTTAGGAGCATGTGACGTCGGGGGCAGTCTGGCACTTGACCCTCCGCAAAATAAGCCCTAGTCAAGATTCCTATTTCGGACATATGTTAACTGGCAAATAATATTGGGGTTAATTTGGGGCTAGACTGATTTCCGGTGCTGGTGAGGGGGTTTCCAGTTCGCTTTCACATACCCCACCAAGTCCTTCGTTTTCTTACCCCCCTCGGATAACGGAAAGCGTGGACTTCTAGGTTAAAATAAGATATTATTCACTGTAGTCAAATTTCCGAAAACTCCCTTATTATGTTTTAAGGTGAATAAGACGTTTAGCGAGAATTAGTGAAAGCGATGCGAAGCTGAAAAAGATATGTGCAAAAGAAGGTGACTCGATAGATAAAAAATATAACCAATAGATTTCAACACAAGGGAGCATTTAAAATATAACAAAGTTTTAATTATCGACAACCAAACGAATAATTATGAGATTTAAGAAACAGTTCCTTTTTCTTTTCTCCTTTTCTTTTAAACTATCGGCTCTGTTAAGCCTGCAGGCAATGTCAAACAAATGTCTCTCTCTAAAGTCCTTTTCTTCTTTATCCTTTTTTTCTTTCTTTCTTTTTTCTTTTCTTTGTTTTACTTGAGAAAGTTTCTAAGTCTATTCACAAATTTACGGTTGACGAAACCGAGTCCTTTCAGTTTCTCTCTTTCCGTTTCTGGATACATATAATTTCCAATATTTAGGAAGTGTAGAAGGAAAAGCAGTTTCAATTCTACGTATCCCATGTTCCTTTCTTTTACGGACAAGTGAGATCCTCGGATTTGGCGGACTTGGCATCTCTCTTTCGCCAATGTCTGTCCAGAACTAAAGATTCTTTTTGCGGGCGAGGGAACCCAGAGTTTTGGCTGTAAACCGACGTCTTTATCCGCCGACTTCTGTCCTCAAACTAAAGAGTCTTTTCCAAATTTCCTCTGACGAAAAGGTATCATTTTGACGCTAAAGGGTTTCGCCAATCATTTGGCCTTTTTCTTCTTCCTCTATTTCCTCTGGTCAGGCTACTTGAGTGACCTCCATTCCCTTCTCTGTCCAATCGATTATAGGTCATGGACTGCAGGTAGCTTTGGCCTTCATTCTGAGCTGGATTCGTTACTTTGTTTAACAGGTTTTTAGATCATGGAATGCGAGTAACTGACTTTCGTTCATATCTCCCTTTTACCGGTCAGTCTTTGGTGCCTGTTCAAACTCTGAAGGGATAGGGGTATTAACCTCCCTTTCCTTCTCTCGGTGGCATACCACGTCACATCAGCATTATTGAACAATCTATCGGTGTGCAAACAAACGATTGATGTTAAATAGAATCGCCACTGTTAGATTGCAATACTTAAAACAATTTACCTGTTTGCAAATAAATGATTGATGTTAAAATGATTTGTTAGAGCAACATTATAATGCTCGAAACAATTTTACTATGTGGAAACATGTATTCTCTGGCTTGTTGAAAATGTTACCAACAAATTATTCGCTTAAAAACATGTTTGATATATATGAAAAAAAGATTGTTATCAAACAACCAAAAGTTTTGATATGCCATAAAAAAAAACAACTGCCTGGACATTGTTTTTCTTTATCGCTTGCTTGTCACGATGTTTCTCTGACGAAACGTATCCCAAAATGGTCCTTTTTTAGAACATGCAATGTATGCTCTACTTTAAGCCACTCTAAAAATCACTTTGAACTATATATATATATATATATATAAGAGAGAGAGAGAGAGAGAGAAATAAATAAAGAAAGAAGCATAGATATATTTTATATAAAGATTGATACATCTTCATATTCTTTGATTTTCTCTTCCCACTACAAATCAATGGCGCTGTATTTTCGAGTGTAGCTATCTTCTTGTTACATTTCACTTCGTTCTGTTACTTTTCTTTGCCTGAAACGAGAAAAACAATAAAAATAACTTCAAATAAGCTGATTAACTAATTCAGGTTTTTATTTAGTCAAATCCATTGTGTTAAATACAAAAATGTATCAGCAAATATTTTTCTGAAAATACTTTGGTTTTCGTTCGTTTAAATCCGTAAGGAGTATACAAATCCTGTTATTTTTTTAGTATTGTTAATACCATGAAAAAATAAAATTCCTTGACATTGCGTATTTCAAAAGACTAAAAAACTGAAAAAAAATCTGTTTGATCCGCTTCTTAGCTTGGTGAATCTTATGAAATGAAGTTATCTTTTGCCATTCTTAAAGAAAGAAAGAATGTAGATCCTAATTATAGAATAATTCTTTAGAAGCTGAAAGAAATTTGGATGTAATATTAGGAAACATTCCATTAATTGTCCTTAACAATCATGAAAGAAGATTGTCGTTTTTTTCTGAGGCATTTTTTTGGTACAAGACATACCGGAAAATTATCATGATGAACCAGCCGATATTATTTACGAAGAATATTTCCCTTCACTGAAAGTAATATTCTTGGGAAATGGTGATAATATGATTCCTGATAATGTAACCTATGTTGTACAGTTGGCTCTTTAGCGCAGGCCCGGCTGACAGAGATTGGAAACTAGCAATAGAAACAGCCGGAATTATTGCTTACATTATTTATTAATCAATATGAAACTCACATCAAATAATATAAGCGTGGGGAACCACTTTGTTCGATGGCATATAAATTGTCGTGAGTAATTTGATGCCAAATCCATCTTTGCTGAAGAGCAGTAGTTGTATTATATAATTCCTTTGCTTGGATTTGATTAGAGGGTCAATTGCTTTTTCAAGAGTATTATTTCGTAAATGAACATAACAGCAAAACTGGCTATTGAGATGGTTTTCTCTGACGTCACAGTTGAGCACATTAGCCACTACGCCACGGAGACCCCACCTCGGACAATTGCACACCTCTATCAATTGGGTCATCAGTCGTCTATGAAGTTGCGTAATGTTTCCCAGTTTAGGCTGACTTGCATTTTAGCAGCCAATTAACAACAGAATAAAGAAGCTTATTTTACATTATTCTTCTCGTAGGTTCATATTTGATGTACTACGTACGACCACAATTTGAATAATATTAACTCACACACACACACACACACACACACACACACACACACACACACACACACACACACACACACACAGATATATATATATATATATTTGTATATTAAGAGATAGGGATGAGTTTGCCTGTGGCGCGCGCGCGTGGCGTGTGTGTCTGTTTGTGCGTACGTGTGTGAATAAAGAAATAAGAAAAAATAAGGTATTCAGATTCATTTGTCTGTGTATAACGTGCTCATTTTAACGTGTCAGTATTTTTTGCTGAACAATCTTCAGAGTAAAATCAGAATAAAATGTTCCATTTCGACCGAAATTCATTTTAAATGAATATAAAGATAATATGAAAAAAAATCTTAGCATTGTTGTCGTTTTGAAATGTATGCGAAGTAATACACCTTCAAAATTTAATTTTTTTTTCATTCATTCATTTATTCAATATTCAAAAAGCGGTAATACATTTGGTATATAAACTATACAAAAATTTCACCCACTATGACAAACCATCACCTGTTGACCTGTTGACATTTTTTTTAATATCTTTGTCTTGACTATCATTTTTGTTCGCCTGAACTTTTCTTATATATACAGCAATCCATATTCTCTTATTTCATCTTCAAATTATGTCTGTATATCAACTGAAGAGACAAAGATTTTATTCTTCATTGAAATAAATTCATAATGACCACTTAATCGTAGTTGAGTTCTCTACCAGTTAAATTGTACATGCTCTGTGTGTGAGTTTTCTGATATAAACTTAAAAAGGAATATATAATAATGGCCTTAAATTGAGTACTTCCATAGATTTATATGAAATCCCTCATATTTCGTATTTATGAACAGTCCCCTCACATAGTTATTTCGGACATGGACTGGATATTATATATATATATATATATATATGGTTGATTAAATAATAAAGACATGTTGTCTATATAATTTTATGAATATCCTTTTAATTTTCCTGATAAGTGTTATGAAAAACCTAAAAAAATATTTCAAAAACTCTTTTAAAAACCACTCTTTACACTTATACGCAACCCCTGATTGTGGCCTATGATTGGTCAAAAAGCGCTCAGTACAATTTTGGTAAATTTATCCACAAATTCCAACCTGAAACCAAGACACTTATCAAGAATATAGAAAGGATCTTAATACAATTATATAGGCAAAATGTGCTTTTATTATTTAATCAAACATTCTTAAATGAAAGACAGCAGCCCAACAGACACACACACACACACGCACACACACACACACACACACACATATATATATATATATTTTTTTTTTTTTTTGTAAGTTGGCCGACTATAGTCAAGGGTGCTCCGAAGGTTCTATTTTCGATAGCTGCTTCACTGAGGTATCAGAAGGGGCTACTCATTTCCCTGGATTGCTCCAATTACCCTTGATCAGTACCTTATAAAACTCAAGTACATTTTTTTTGCATTTTTTGTATGAGTTAACCAAGGACCGAATCCCTGTCTCCCGGACCTTTCGCGAATACCCTAACCATTATGCCAATGGGTCGGCCATGTATATATTTCTTCGGAAATAAATATATTCCGAAGAAATAGATCCACGACCTCACAAATATTAACCATCCGCAGAATCCTTGAAAGTGTACGGGCAAAGAACCTACAAGCGACATTAATATTTGTCGACTTTACCAAGGCTTTCGACTCCATTCACAGAGGAAAGATGGAACAAATCCTACTAGCGTACGGCATACCTAAAGAAACCGTAGCGGCAATAACGATTCTCTATAGAAACACTAAAGTAAAAGTACGATCACCAGATGGAGACACAGAATACTTCGACATTGTAGCAGGAGTACTACAAGGGGACACGCTGGCTCCGTATCTCTTTATCATTTGTCTAGACAACGTACTTAGAACATCGATTGACAAAATCAAAGAGAATGGCTTCGAACTGACGAAGAAAAGAAGCAGAAGATACCCCGCAACAACAATTACCGACGCCGACTACGCCGATGACATAGCGATACTGGCAAATACACCTGACCAAGCCGAAACACTTCTGCATAGTTTGGAACGAGCAGCAGCAAGCATAGGCCTCCATGTTAATGCACACAAAACGGAATATATGTGCTATAACCAAACGGGGGACATCTCCACTCTAAAAGGAACCCCTTTTAAACTAGTAGACAAATTCACGTACCTAGGAAGCAGCGTCGAATCAACCGAAAAGGACATCGAAACGAGGTTAACGAAAGCATGGACAGCTATCAATAGGCTATCGACTATATGGAAATCAGACCTAACCGATAAAATGAAACGCAGTTTCTTTCAGGCAGCGGTCACATCGATACTGCTATATGGATGCACTACATGGACGCTAACAAAACGGCTGGAGAAGAAACTAGATGGCAATTACACAAGAATGCTGCGTGCAATCCTGAACAAGTCCTGGCAGCAACACCCCACAAGACACAAACTGTACGGCCACCTGCCCCCTATCACGAAAACTATTCAAGTTAGGCGAACCAGACATGCAGGACATTGCTGGAGAAGCAGAGATGAACTCATAAGAGATGTACTCTTATGGATCCCCACACATGGCCGCGCAAAAGCAGGACGACCAGCACGAACGTACATTCAGCAGCTATGTGAGGATACAGGTTGTTGTCCTGAAGACCTGCCTAGGGCGATGAACGATAGGGAGGAGTGGCGAGAGAGGGTCAGGGATATCCGTGCTGCCAGCACGATATGATGATGATATATATATTACGAGGATTTATCAAAAGAATTTAGATTACTCTTTTTTGTCATTGGATGATAGAGATGCTAAATATCAGAAAAGAACTAGTAGAAAAATTATTTCTATTATTACTCTAAAAAGAGAGTCACCCTGTTGTCAGGGCTTAGATTATACCGACTAAATCCTTTGCAAGGGGTAAGATCTCCCTAAGAGGCTGTCCTTTGTATAACACAAATCTGTATCCGATAATGAGTCACGCTTC
>OY757906.1:43487903-43562903 GCA_963585895.1 Sepioteuthis lessoniana | reverse complement strand
ATATATAGTTTATTAAATTTATAAATCAAGACTTTTCAATATCGGTGATAGAACATACACACACACACACACACACACACACACACACACACACACATATATATATATATATATATATATATATATTTATAGTAATATAAAGTTCCTAGCACCAATTTCCTCCTTGTTAAAATAACCCACAACAATTGCATTGAATTTTTAGCATTTAGTACTGCAGCTAAAACTGCAATGTTTTCCAAGAAAATGTTACTCACCTTAATCACCTTGTTTTATCGGCTTTTTCATATAGTTCATCCCAGTGCAATCCTCGAGAATCTTTTACTGAAAAAATTTCATTACAGTCAATGTTAATAAGAATTATAACTGATTGATGCAAAGCGACACTCTTTCCGTCTATTTTGTTGACACAGTATGACTCGTTGAACAATGGCCAAATGTGCCCACTGACTTGTGAACGGTGATGCTGTCTCATACACAAAAAGGATCAATATACAACGTGTTATTTATATTGATAAAAAATAATAAGCTACTTTGTCAAAATAACATTTCCGTTGGCTCATTTTTAGCGGAAATCCTACTTTCTGTTTTCGCAATGATAATTACAAGCCACCTTTGTCGGACTTTCTATTAGTAGGCGTTCCTTATAGCAGATCAGGAGCACCGAATGAACTATAAACTTTTAAGAATGATCGTATCAAACCGTCTAGTCTTAAGACTTTGACATTTATCACAGAGGATCAAATCTTCTTCATAAAAAGCTAAAAAATATTTCACTTTATTACATTGAAGATATCAACTTGAAATACCTCTTAACAAGAGGTTCCCAAAGTCATTGGGACATTATTTGACTCTCTGACTGGTTCATGTGTCACAACACAGAGTATATCAATCCTTGTATGTGCGGATGTCTATATGTGAGTGATTATAGAGGAAGGCGTGAAAACATTGGAAAAAGACACTGATACACAGGCATGCAAATACGCAGAAACAAGAGCAAATGTTTTAATGTATATTTGTTGATGTGTTACAAATATTTTCATTGCTACAATTTTTTCCTCATCTCAATTACACGCCAAATGCATCCATCGATGCACTCAGACTAACACACGAATACTCCTACGCCCATATATACACTCATACATGTTCATATTTTGGTGTATAAATATATATATATATATATATTAGGAGAGATCAATAAGTATATAATCTATAAACATACATACATACATACATACATACATACATGCACATCTGAAAAAATATGTATATACCTAGATTACCTCGTCTAAGAAAATTCAAATTATATAAATGTTTGAGTGTTAGTGTCTGCAGTGTGTGTGAGTGTGTACCAGGGGCCAAATATGTATGATCTACTATCTAATATCATGTTGTTTTTTGATATGCTTGGGATATATATATATATATATATAGAGAGAGAGAGAGAGAAAGAAAGAGTGTGGGTGAACAGGCACGTTCGCACGATGTGTGACGTATTTTTCGTATTATTTTGTGCAATAAATTTTCTTTTAAGCATCAAATTCCCTTTGCCCGCCACACCGTGTGCAATGAATATTTTTTCTACCATGATAACGCTTGATCGAGCTTCAACCCTAGTCAGAAAAAAAGAGTCTTCTTTTTTTTTTTTTCTTTTTCTCTCGTTCATTTTATTTCTTGTTCGCTTTTGAATCCATTCAGCAAGATAATCGCGTATATTTGTCTCAGAAATTTAGAATATTCTACCTGAGCAGAAAACCCAGGTGAACTCCACGCATGTAACTCATTTGAACTTCCGCTTCATCTCACAGTTTTCGCTGTTATCGAAAATTGAATCAAGCACACTTGAGTAGATAAGAATTCTTATATGCCGTCCCTTCAATTCATCGACATATATTTTCTTGCTATAAAAATACATGCATGAGGTGTCGTTTTAAAGCGATCTGCATTTGAGGTGACGAAAGAAAACTAATCGTACGTGAAAATCCCATCCTAGTGAACGCGCCGATTTTAATGTACATTTGCAAGTATATCTCCCTCGAAGAGAAATATATCTGACCTGCCAGTTTGATAACAGGCTTTTCTGGCTTTGTGCTTTAGAGAGTAAAGAAAAACTGAAACATCTGTGCCTAAATCAGAACTTTTGTTGTATAATGTAGTCAGTTCATTTTGGAAATTGTAATAGGGATATGACATACTTCTAAACTTGTAAAATAACTTCTCATGAGAAATTCTCAGTTATCAAATGGCTTGTATTTGTGAGTGAGAGAACTAGTTGGATGTTGCCACTGAGATAATTGTAGAGTGAATCTGTTATTAATCTCAATTATTTATTTCCAATTACAAAAGAGATTTATTAAGCTCGTTAATTTGTCACTAAAACGTAGGGACTTTAAAGTTATCTTGTCATTATTAAAAAGATATCCTTTCGTATTAGGTGTATTAAATGCCCCCAAAAACAAGCATGTAGAGTGAAACTAGAGCATGAATAATCTGAATACCGGGACAGTAAAACATTATGACCATTCCAGGCGCACTATCACACACACAGAAACACACACACACACACGTGCATATATATATATATATATATATATATATATATATATGTGTGTGTGTGTGTGTGTGTGTGTGTGTGTGTGTGATATGTGTAGTTATTCACTAAGCAACGCGTAGTTGTACCAGAAGATACGATATACCTAATGAGAATCAAACTTACGACCAATTGTCTCTTAATTCAGCAAACCATTACTCAACTCGGAATTCCTCCCTCCAAATATATATATATATATATATATATATATATATATATATATATATATACCATTAAATATTAGAAGTATGGTTAGCCTAACGAATATCGTCATAAGAAGTAGTGTGAGTGAACTGTGATTAATTCTACACAAGGCTGTATACTTTTCACCCCACGTTAATGCCCGTAGTAAAGGCATGAGTCAATCTGTGATCACTTTAGTTTATATTAGATAGTTGGGCAGACAGGGTTCTTTAGCCTTAGCGACGAAAGCAATTTGGGAAAAAGGAAACTGTAAAACCAGTTTTACACCGTTTAAAAATTTACCCCGTATCGCATCATGCATGTGGTAAATGAACTGGATAAATACGTGCGTACACACACACACACACACACACACACACACGCATATACACACACACGTGCGCACGCAGACAAATGCAGTATCGTTCAGAAATAATTAAACCCCAATGAATCTTTCGAGATAAACATTTCATTTTCTTTTAACCCAAAGATACCTAAATTTCATTAATTCCAGTTGAATATCATACGAACAAAACGAATATTTTAGGATATTGTAACCAAATTCTACTGTGCTGAAAATCTCTTGTCAGAAATAATCTAATAATTTCGATTTAACCCATGAGTCTGAATTGCCCTTCGGCCAATTGCTACCGACCCGTGGTTTAAGCCATTCATACCAGTGCAGAAAATATTTATGTAATTGGCACTGACCCAAGTAAAGAATATATATTCCAAATTTTGCGTCGATTTCTGTAAAGCGTTTTGAAAAGGTTTATTCCGATAATCATTAGTAGAATTCGTTCTCCTATAAATGTGCAAATCTTGTTCGTGATTGGCGAAATTGGATAGCCAATCGTATTTCACATATGGAAAAATAGTTTTGTATTGTCGAAAACTATATCTGTAACGTTATTTCTGTATTGCTTTTATGTTGTCTTTTCGTCAAAACAAAATAGTTTTATTTTCTTTGTTTAATGGAATTTCCACCTTCGTGGATTATTTACTGCCAAACCCATCCATATAGGAGAAGAACAATGACACTATTTACCCCATAAGTGAGTATATAAGAGTATTCAATACCTTTTCCAAGAGTCTTAGTCCTAAAGCGAAAGTGATAGAGAAACTGAATGTCTAACTTGCATAATTCGAGGCTATAATCTAGCACTTTAGCCAATACACCCTGTGGAATCGCCTTCGAAATAAAAAAAAAATCGCTCTTTTTACGAGTTCAGCATACACGTTTTTTGTTTCATTACCCGCAAAAGGCCGTGGATATTTTTTCACAGAATTTGGGAAAGATCAATTTGTAGATTAAAAAATTGCTCTTTCCAACAGAATTTATTTTGCTTTCTGTATTTTAGTCGATTTCGTGAAAAACATCGGTGTGTTTTCTTTCGGGGTGTCCTTCATATACGAGTCGTATTTAATAAAAAATAAACTTCCGAGACCAAAGGTCTATTCTAACAAGACGTAAATTATCAAAGAAGAACCATCAATTAAAAAGAAATAATCCTCTTGGCAATTAACACACGCCTTTGCACGAATTTGCCATTAGTCGATGTACCTCTGTGATTCCTCTTTTGATATGATGGGAAATTACATCGTTGTATTTTATTATTTCCCTCACGTCCTCATATTTGAAGATTTTGTTTTATTTTAGAAAACAAAAAACGTCACAATGTATTAGTTCAGTTTAATTTAGAAAACGCTGCACTGAGGCTGTCCGTTACTTTGCCAAAAACCGATGATGAAAATATATGGAAACGGTGGATGAAAAACTATCGATAATATAAATCAATAAGAATCGAGAATTGACACGTGTCTATAAATCACCGAGACATCACTCTAGACGTTTAAACTTTTATAAATAAAAGCAAGTCAGCTGCGCAAATCTCCATTTAAAATCTGAATAGTGAAATTATAAAAAAAAATATCTAGTCTGGTGAAGTTTCTTTAAAAGTAAAACTGCTCCAAATTCACATTCCAAATTTCCGAATTCCTCTATCAACCGTTTTTTAAGAACAAAATGATTAAGATTACTAGGGTAATAAATGCATTTTTCATAAATATAAAAACTATTAATTGTAATACTAATTTAATTTCATGTGTTATGTATTACCTCTTGTTAACATTGCTGAAAACCAAGCAAAAATGTAATGGTGTGCTTAGCAGGTAGCTGTCAGAGTTCGATCCCGATTGTAACAGTCGTGATAACGTAAAAATAATTGCAAAGGCGTTCATTCAAAGGTAAAATATAGTTTTGAAAAATAACTATATACGGAAAATTTTGATTGTTAGATTTAGTTGCATTCAAAAAGTTTGTTTGGTTAAATTCCACTTTCGAAGATAGAGAATTGTCTAATTTTGAGATTAAGCTGAAACATTTTCCTCATTTTTTACTTATGAAAGTGTTGTTGTTTTTTCTCTCAACTAAAAATCAAATTACACGTCCCCTAATGAGACCAAACAATGAAGACATGTTAACATCAAAATTATTTATGAGTGGATTTTATGACCACCGCGCTTGAACGTGATTTCATGATTGAGTGACTGGCATATCTAGTTTAATTTTTTCTTTGAGACTGACATATTTTCCACCCACATGTATATTTATGTTATTTGAGGAGAATATATCTCATCCTGTATTTATATCATATATCTATTATCAGATCATCAGGATTTAAGATATTATGTTATTTTGTTTTTCAATCAAATACGAATTTGATGAAGTGATTTACTAAGACTTTTGTTTAGATGTGGAACAAGGCCGTACGAACGGCACACCCAAAGGGACTCGAACTCCCTCGTGGAGGTTTGCTAGTCTAGCTTGCTAACTATTACACCATCCGGGGCACCTAATCCGAATTTTCTGTACGTTTATGCTATAATGAAAATAAATGTTTTCGTTTCAAAGTAAATATTGAATGGTATATTAGACTGAAAACATGTTTCGTGTAATATTGACAAAAGTCAGTTTCATTACCTTTAAAATGTATCCTCCACTTTGTCATTCAGTTATTTTTCTTCCTTTCCACACACACACACACATATATATATATATATAATCTTTTTTACATTTTCTCATGTATATTTCAGTTTCTCAATCATTTTTCCTGGAATCATATCTCCCTTTGTAATAATTGTATTTCTTTATTTTTATTTAATCTTTTCGTTTTATTTCAAGTAGAATTTTCTTTCTTTTTTTTCCAGATTTTCTCATTACGATTTTTTCTTTTGTCTTTTTTCCAAACTTATCCTTATTTTTTCTTATGTTTTTTTTTTTTAGTGTATATTGGATTTTCTTTCTTTCTTTTCATATTTAATTTGTTCCGTTGGCCTTCTTATATTTTTATTGTCCTCTTCTTTACCTTTTTTCTACTAATGTTTTTTTTTTTTTGGTTTTGATTTCCTGTTGGGTACTTCCTCTATTGATTCCTGGCTTACTTCTTTCCTTTCTTCCTTCCTCCTTTGTTTTCTTTTTTTCAAGCTGTTCCCTTTTATTCTACTTCTCAATATTTGCCTTTCGTTTGTTTGAACTTAGTCTTTATTTTCAGCGTCTTTGTCATTGTTTAATTTCCACTCTTTGCTTCTTCATTTTTTTTCTATCTTTCTTTCAATCGTTTCAATATGTTTAACCTTTTTATTAATTTCCTGTTCATCATTGTTCTATCTGTTTTCTTTTTTTCTTTCTTTCCTTTTGTCTTTTAATTCTTAAGGTTCTTCCTTTTCCTTTATCTTATTTTAACTCTTATTGTTTACTTCTTTTTCATTAATTTTGTTTTCTCTTTTCTTTCTTGTTACCCCCTGTTTTTCGTCTTTCTTTTCCTCTTCTGTGTCTTTATGTATTCCTTCCTCAACTTTTACCCCAGTCTCTCATTTAATTTCTTCCTTATTCAAATATTTATATTCATCCCTTTTTTTAAAATTCAACTTTAAAATTAATAATTGCGTCCATGAAAGATTAAAACATACATAGCTACAGCAAACAAACGCCATACAAACATCAAACATTCCGCCAAGAAACACCTAACCCCAGACCAAAAATAAGCACCCAGAGCCATTCTCAGAATGAGACACACTAACATAACTCTGCCTCTGCCGACAGATACGACGAAGTAATCAAGTAAATAATGCCGGGCGATCAGATAAAATCAGTGTACACAAAGCAAGCAATCATGGCGTAGGACGTCAGCTGTAATGATTTGATTTTAATCTTTTCCCCAAACATAATCTCCTCTGGCAACTGGGCAAGATTTCTTGAAGAGCAGAGACACTAATGGGAATTGGTATCTCGAAGAACAGAATGGTCACTGTTTGTGCTTTGGGAGTTTGTGCAGTGCTCGTCCAGCTATTGCCCTGGGCCAGTGGATATCATCGTTATATGTCTAACAAGTTATTACACCACGAAAATATCGCTGGAATATTTAAATTTCTATCAGATGATTTTTATACTTATAATAAGAGAAACAATTGTGGAATTAGCACACTCTCTATGTGCACTTGATTTCAATTTTTTTTCTTATTTAGTTGTAAATAAACTAATAAGAGGTACGACGTAAATCTTTTTTATTTAACGGCTGAAAATTCTGGCTTCATAAAATATTCCTTTTGGAAACTAGTTAAAATTATTTTGATTAATTGCTCATTTTTTTTAAACATCAAGTGAAAACTTTTGTAGAATAACCCAGTATTTTGGAAATTATTATGGAATTTCATTGATGAAAATAAAATTCATGTTTAGTTGCTCCTGTTAATGCATTTACTTTTCAGATAAGAATTTCACTGATCTAAAGCAGTATTCTTTACATTACGAAATATTATGAATAATTTTTTAATGAATTACTTTTGAAGATGGAATCTTCACTGAAATCAATAGAAAAAATCCATCATAAGTTTTTGATTGGATGTAATCTGAATTGTTTATTAACCATATCATTGATTTTGTATTTCGATCCTGAGGAAAAGCTTTACTTTGTGTCAAAATGCATTGCAGAGATAATGATTGACATTTTCTTCTGTCCCCTGAAAGCAAGCCCATACATTGAATGACTTAGGAAATTTACATGTTTCATGTGAAATGTTCCACTCTCGTTGGCCCAGTCACTTAGGGCTGAATACACTGACTGCATACCTGCAGAGGGGCAAGACACCAGGATATGACACTAAACAAACTGATGGTTAGACTCCAGTAATACTGTGGAATGGTGAATACCCCTTTATTGTCATCACTCTCTGATCGACTCTGGCCCGGAGCGGTAGCTCCTGATAGAGTCCTAGCTATGGATCAAATGGGACTGTTTTACATTAAAACAGCAAATGACTGATGCAATGGATTTTTTGTGATATATAGCTCTACTTGGAACCATTTAACTATGCTAAACTGAATTTTTTGAAATAAAACTGTTTAATCATTTAACTGTGTATAAATAAATCACAACTGTTTAATTGAATTGTTGGTGTTAAATAGCAATGCATAAAAACATTAAACAGTGTGAAAACAAATAATTAATAGTAAATAGAATCATTTTTGTTAGATAGAAATGAGCAAAACCATTTTATTCTATGCAAAAAAGTGAGCTCCAGCTCGTTTAAATATGGTATCAACAAAACGTGTTTAGAAATCACTTATTTAATATATATGTAAAAAGAGATTTGGCATTAAAGGACCTACGATAGTTGATATGCAATAAAATTAAACCAAACCAAATCCAACATCGTTGCCTTGGTCGATACCGATCCTTGATTCATCAATGAATATCATTTTCATCAAATATGTCACGCGCCACTATTCATTTTCTTTAACTCATCCCACCTCATTTTCTTCTGTTTGCGTGTTATTGCTGGTTTTAGTTTGACTTTTCTGAATGCAAATCTAACTTCCTTTAACTGATTCCTTAAAGTTTTCTCACAAACATTGTCTCCTGTTTCCGCCCTTTTATTTTTTAAAATTTATTTTCTTTTACATTTTCTTCTTTCAAGGCACATTGCTTACAGTTTTCTATCGGAACATTTTGAGGTCTTTAGTATGTTACTAGTATTTTTCCTTTTCTTAATTACTCAGTTCCTTTTCTATTTACACACAATTTTAGATACGCCTATGAACAAGAAGCAGGTTTCCAACCTTCCATAGTCAATTGCCTTCTTGAGTGAGCTTTAATATTAAACTAAAAAGTTGGCGACCGTAGTCGAGGGTGACCCCAAGTCTCCCTTTTCGATAACTACTACACCAATGTGTAGGAGACGGCGTTATCCCTTTCCCTGGATTGTTCCACTTTACCCTTTATCCGTATCTTATAATGCTGATCGTTAAGCAAGGAAGAATCAAGTACCATTTTTTTGAGTCTTTGGTATGAATCGACCTGGGATTGATTCAGGTCTACCGGGCCATTGGCGAACACTCTAACCATTATGCCAATAATCCTTTTTTTATGTCAATAATCCCTGTACTTCTTCTGCTGAAGCTATGTTATCTTTCAATTAGATATGCCTAACACCTACTTGAAGCCAGCAAGAACTGTCTTTTTTCGTATAGAGAACCAATGCTCCATTTTATTCTGAACTTACAGCAACTGTCATTGGTGAGAATAGAATTGAGAAAAATATATATGTGAACAAGTTTTATTATTTTTCCATGATATATAACATCACCAACCCACTTATAGGCTCTCTTAGTATAACGGAAGGAAATGGAATCGGTGATCCAAATTCAAATCCTTGTCGAAGAAGCTTGTATTTCAGCAAGTACTAATACTCTTTGAAAAAAAAACAACATCTCTACATCTGTTCTTTCTCCACCGATAGGTAAATAATTGGGAAGATTAGGCTCTTTAGACTTTGTTAGTCAAGCAATCTTGAAGGGAAACGCATTATTCAACTCAGTTTTACTTCCACTTGTGTCACATCTTATGCGTGAAAGAATGGTATGATAAGTACAAAGATTCCCAAATCATCATGTCACATCAATTTTATTTGTTTGCTCTTGAAATATTGTTAAAATACAAACTGATCAAAGTAGCTAAAGAATGCTTCTCTAGAAATATCAAGTTTTATGAGTCAGTAGTTTCTTGAGAAGGGTAACTTGTCAAACTAAGCACTCGAATTGGTGATGATGTAGCGGATTTGTACCTTCTTGGAAACCTGTTATTGATTATATCATTGAAAATGGACGGGCAAAAATCCAGATATTTCATGAAATCAAGTAAATATAATGCACATGGAGAGCCAGGAAAATGAACTCTTAAAAGTTCGAAGTAGTGAAGCGTGAAATAGACATATGTGACGTGGTTGTTCTGTGTATCAGTTAACCACAATAGTCTGTCATGGGATTTTTTTCTGTAGACGATCACTTTTACGATTAAAGTAATGAAACAAGGAGATGTGTTGCTTATTTGGTTCATGTCATTGTTATTATTTTATGTCGAGGTCACTGATCCTTTAAAAATGATATACGGTTTCAATAAGCGTTATTATTTTTCAATAATAATCATTTGTTTTCTTCCTGCTATACCTTTTAAGAATTCCTAGTACTAGCAATTTAAAAACAGATCTATCTGACATATAGCACAGTCGGCTGGGGTAGTTGAATACGGTGACTCTATCTCTGCAGAGGAGTAAGACACCGTAACGAATGTGCTGGTATGACACAAAAACCATCTGATAGTGAGGCTACAGTCCTTGATCTCTCCGTAATGTGAGGTACACTTTCAGTATCATTACACTCTGGTCACTTTTGACTCGGTGTCGTAGTACTTGTTCGGGTCCTATCGATGGATTCACTAGAACTATATAACCATTTTAATGAGTTCAAACAAGTGACTGATGTTAGATTCATTTGTTAGTTATAACAATACGTCAAATCATTTAACTTTACGTAAACAAATAGTCAAAATGGACAGGGATTACCATAGCAAGAAATTTAAGCTGAAAGTCATTTAAATGCATGGAAAATATGTTTAATACAACGGATAAGCATTCGTGTTACATGAGAATATTTGAAATGGTTTAACTGTGAGCAAAGAGATGAGGTCTCCCTCGTTTTGAAATGTTATCAACAAACTATACTTTCAAATTATATATATGGGATATGGTGGGAAATAGCCTAAAAAGTTTTACATGCTACATAACAAAACCCACCTAATTCACACACTGACACACACACACACACACACACACACACACAGACGGTCATTATACAAAGTGTGTTTAAAAATTATATATATATATATATGTGTGTGTGTGTGTGTGTGTGTGTGTGTCTCCGTGTGTGTGTGTGTGTGTGTGTGTGTGTGTGTGTGTGTGTGTGTGTCAGATTTGCCGAGGAATTGCCTATATAGTTTTACATGCTATAAAACACAACCTAACTATTTCACACACACACACACACACACACACAAACATATATATATATATATATATATATATATATATATATATATATAATGAAAATTAGATATACTAAAACACAGACAAGGGATATTCTTTCACTTTCTATCATTTTCCTTTCAATTTGATATTCCAATGTAGTCAATTTTTTTTACAGAAACTGAATATGCATCAACTTCCACCCACCCAACATACATCTCACTATTTGCCTTTTTGCTCCCCTTCCATTACTCTCTCTCTCTTAACGCCTATCCTTCCTCATATTATTTCTCTCTTTCCTTACTGAAATTAAGACAACTCCTACCACCACCACTTAATCCTAGATCTATTTCTCCCTCTTTAATTTTTCTGTTTTGTCTTTAGACCGTACCTACCTTTCATATTTAGGTTTAGTACACTTTAATCTAATTCCTCTTTTGTTAAACTTTATAAAAGAAAAAATTGATAAAGTACTTTCAATAAAGAAAGAACAAAATATTATGAACTAAATCCGTTGTCTGTGTTTTAGTATATCCACTTTTACATTTATTTTTGATCATTTTTTTCAAATTTATCGAAGTCTACCTTTTCTCCACACACACACACACGCGCGTGCGTGCACACACGCATATATATATATATATATATATATATATATATATGTATATATATATATATATATATATATATATATATATATATATATATATATATAAATGTTATATATAACATATATAGGCATATCAACTGTGGTTCAGAATTGAAATGTTTGTTTCGGCTAATGGCATATCAACCTTTCTATGATATTTAATGACAAATCTATTTTTATACAAATTAACAGTTTTATTTCAAACACTTCAGTTTAGCTAAAATTCTCAGTTTAATTGTCAAAAACATTTCTATTTCAAGCGATTCATTTAAGCCAAACAATTCTAATGCAAACAATTATGTTAAGTAAAAGTTTGCTTTTTGATTACACACAGTCAAATGTCGAAAATAGTTCTATTTCAATCAATTCAGTTAACACAAGAATAATTCCATTTCAACCAATTCAGTTTAGCATAAGTACGCAGTTTAATTCTCTTTGACCTATTGTTTGGACCCTATCAGAGGCTGCCATTCTGGGCCATAGTGAGCCTGGGAACGGTGACAATTAAGGGGTACTCTGCATTCTCGAAAACTCCAGTATTACTGAAACCTCACCATCAGATTGTTTCGTGTCATATACAGAACACTCATGGGATGTGTCGTACCCTTCTGCAGAGATGAAGTCGGTGTATTCTACAGCACAAGCCAACTGGACAAAGTACTGAAATGTTGGGGGATGGAAAAGAATGTGTGATGTCACAATCCCCAGAGCTCCAGAACTGGATTCCTCCACCGGATACAGTTTAATGCCAGGATAACTTTTCTGAAGACTAAGTCTTATGCAGAGGATGCAGTTCCGCTAATTTAGTGTCTTGTCAATATGGTGGTTACTACTAAGCGTAGTGAACTAACCTTAATCATTCTTAAAGATATCAGCAAATCAATTCTGTGTCATTGTCCTGGAAGGGGCAGTGATATCAGCACGTGTTCACACTCCAAGGCGTTTACTTTATCCCTTATCAAATGTATGCTTTAAGCAATGTAGAGAAAGAAATGAACGATTTCTACGCTATCTGATAATAAAAAAAATAATTCAAAATTGTTTCCTTCTCTTGAGATGAATTTAATTATCATTGTCATGATACTACTTTCATCTTTTCGCATCAGTAGTAAAGTGTGTTAAAACTCCAGTCGAACTATTAGGTTGACATTCGGTCAAGAACCCTCGGGGAAAATATATATCCCATTATAGCCTGTAAATATGGTTTAAAATGTACGACTAATATCTTTCTAAAAAGATGCGTTAAGCAACTAATAACCCATGAAGGTTGATATGCAATTTCATGATCAAAATAAATCAAACTTTAGTGATTTGTAAATATAATATTGTAAGCAACTTGTCCCAGAATATTAAAAGATAAATCATCATTAAAAAAAAAATCAGCAGCTAGGAGAGAGAAGAATTAACAAAATTCAAAATTTCTTCATTTAGGTAAGGTGTTAAGATACACTTTATTTAGGATCCCAATTTAAAACTAGCAATTAACTACTACTTAGCGAAAACACCATACAATATAGGTTTTCAATAATTAGTCGCAGGACCGGTGGAGCAGTCCCTTAGACTTTTTCAATCCGGTGGCTTGGGAAACTAGTGAAACAATCTGCAGTGTGGACTGAGAGTGAAAGAACCAACTAAATGTACCATTAGAGCTGGTTCCCACAGTCTTCATTCATCCAATGTGAAGATATCAATGTTTTTTCTTTGTATTGATTTTTTTAAAGAGTCTTACTCTAGATTGAGCTTCTAGTATTATTTTTTCTACATCTCTTATCTGGCCGTCTGGTTCCAGAGTATTTCTAATTTCATTGTGACTGTTATTTTCACCAGAAAAAAAAACTGAAAAATACTTTGGACCAAGTAACACTGAGTCAACTAAGACGCCAACAGCAGTTTTTCTTCGGTGACTTCGGCTTTTCTATTACTTTTATTGATTACTTTGAGATATCTTCAAGGAAAAAAATGGAAATCTCCACATTTTTCTTATCAACAGTCACGCTAAACAAGGATGTATTGGCCAGCACTCCATGAAGGGTTACAACAGTGTGGCGATTAAATATGGAGAATTATTATAAGGAATGACAACAGAGACGTGTATGAGTGAAGATTAGATCATGATTGATGGTCATATAAAGAAGTGATTCAGATGTCTAAGGACAAATGAGATAAGTACTAGCCCTTGATGGAAATATATGGTTTCTTCTTTGCTTAATGGCATATCAAGCTTTGTGGATTATGTAATGTCAAATCTATCCTTGCTGAAGAATAGCACTGGTACTATATAATCTATAACCGTCGAAATAAGGGTGTTTATACTTCTCTCAAAACTATAAGCACAAAATTGAGCATGACTGGATTTCAAACTCGCTTACTAGGATGTTGCAAAAGAACACATTAGTCACAATACCACAATGTTTCTCCCGATTCATTGAAAGAGCTTAATGATATATAAGAAAACACACACGAGGGATTGTTTTCTATTTGTTCTTTATTCTCCATTTTGTATCATTTTTATTATTTTCACGCCTTTTTTTTTAAAGTTCGAAAGCTTAATTTTAAAGTATGCATTACAGAGGAGACCTGGGCGATAAAAATCATCACTATCATCATCATTGACAACAACAAAAAATTACCTTCTAAAACACAGACATTTGTTTATTTTGCTCAGGATTTATTCTACAAAATTTACAAGAACTGAATTTTCATAAACCAATTACACACACACACACACACACATATATATACATATATATTTATATATATACACCGTTTTTTCTGTTTATGAGGCAATTTTCGCATTCTATGTTTCGTCATATAAACAATAGTTTACAAAGTGTCACTTTTGATTATGCAAACTTGTCATAACTCTCTGTCATTTCAGTACTCTTGTCTACCAAGACTTATTAAAAATTTGTAAAGATTGACAATTCTTCCTCTAGAATATTTGAATTATATTAGATTTCTTGTTCATAACCAACACATAAAATATACCAGCTTTTCTTTTTTTTCTTTCTTTCTTTCTGCAATCATTCCTGTTTTCTCCTTCCTATATCAGAACTCTTTTGACCGAAGACAACAAGCATAGCGGCGTCTACTTGTTCTCTTCTATAGAATTGGTTCTATTTAAATCATTCATTGATATAATCAGCTGCGGATTGAGACCCCGGAAACCGGGCACAATCCAGGTGAACCGGGGAATCTGCGGGCCAGTGCTGCCTGGCGCCTCATCACTAGGTTGATAAACTGATCGACCGCTTCAGGTTCAATGCTTAAACAACTGCACGCTACATTAGTTGTCTGCGGCGGTATATTTAATTTTATGTATGAGGTTATGAACTCTATAATAAAGCCGAAGACGTTTTGGCCGCAAGGTCGTGTAGTTTCAATTTTCACATTCATAAACTATCATTGGTAATTCCAATGAAGACATCGTTTTTATCACAATTGTTGTTGTTATTATTATTATTATTATTATTATTATTATTATTATTATTATTATTATTGTTTACTCCTTTAGAGTTTTTCACATCAGTGTCAGCTGATTATCTTTCACTGAAGTTTGAGTGACAGCAAGTCTCCTCAAGTTTCCTGGACTCTTCTCAGTATTCTGTTTGTTCTCAACAATGCAGTAGTCTGGATGGTCTCCACTCGTCCTTTCATTTCATAATCCTCCAGTCCCTTTAACAGTCCTTAAGTTACTGAACCGAATGGATCAATAACGATTGGTATAATCGTCACCTTCATGTTCTATAGTGTTTTTTTTAATTCCCAAGCAATGTCGAGGTACTTATCCTTCGTTTTACTTTCTTCCAGTATTATTCTGTGGTCAAGCCGGGACAACAAAATCTACAATTTTGCAAGTTCTCTTTTTATTTCTTTTTTTTTTTTGTTGATTACTATGAAGTCTGGACTTCTGACCGTGATTAGGTGATCTGTTTGCATGTCTATTATTATTATTATTATTATTATTATTATTATTATTATTATTATTCAATTATCTACACGAATACTATCTAATTAAATTCATTGGAAATCGAGTGACAACTAATATCCACAGATCGCCAGGTCTTCTCTCTGTATTTTATCCGATGTAAACAGAGCGTCTCTTCATTTTCAGTTAAGGTACTATCTTTCTTGCGTTTATTATTACGGGAACATTCGTGGTGCTATGGTTACCGTATAACGGCTATCGTCAAAGGAAATGAACACAGTGACCTGAATTCAATTCCCTGACGAGCCTTTTTGTATTTCACATAGAGCTGATTTACTTGGAAATGGTATGCATCCAATTATTATCCTGTCAGCTATGTTTAGATAGTAGAGTAGACTGATCTTTTTTACAATAGTATGATCCTTAATCTAGGAAAAGGAAAGTGGAAGTAAAACCTGTTAAAATTAGCTTAAAATTGACCTTGTGTTGCATCTGGCTAATGCGAAGGGGTTTCTAAATATACATGACTATTTGTGTTTTTTTTTTCATTCCTATTTTATCTGACGTATTTTCACTCGATTCTGAATGACAGTAAATCTCATCAGGTTTTCAAGACATTTCTAATTATTTAAGACAGCTGTGATCTGGATGGTTTTGAATCTTTCTCTCTCACATTTCTAGGCCTTCGCGAAGCGTTTTAAGAGCTCTTGCTATAATTGATTTCAAGGTCAGTTTCATGCTCTACAGATTTTCCTGTTCTCTGGTAAGATTTAGGTAATAATGTATTTCATCCTATAACTTCTTGTCTAATGAGTGGGTCTCATTTCTGCACTTGAAACTATAATTTTCAGAAACAAAAATGATAGGAATGTTAGTACATGTACAGTTTTAAATCGCTCTGATAATCGGCATTCGACCATTTTATCAATTTTTCAGCGTTTTCATTCAAATGATTATATTCAATGTCTCGTTTTCTTTTTTACTATTAATATATATATATATATATATATATAGTAGGGCGTAAGCATAAGTTCAAAATATGAACTGTTCCTTCAAGCATTTTTTTTTTTTGTGAGAGAAAACGTACTTATTTTTTTGGTTGTACACCCCTAAATAAACAAGGATTCAACTGTATTAACTAAACCAACTGCCTAGATTAAATGACCGATGATAGTTATTTATTCGGAAAATTTTGGAATCACATCCCCCCTCTCACTCACCGTGGTATTCAAAGAAATTTCGTTTGATCGTATGATCAATTTATACAGAAATAAACTAAAGACATCTTAGTAATATCAACATCGTGTATTTTCTAGAGATAAATATTTCAAAAAACTTACGCTCTTTTAGGATACAATGGTTTTATTGTTTGCTAAGTAAATGTTCTGTATTAAGGATAAAGATTCCTCTTGTTTGATTAAGTTGTTTAACGAAATGGACATTTGCAGAAAAATTCAGAGTCCATGGATTGTTCTTTCGTAATTTCCGGTTGAATATAAATTTGCAGTTTTATTCATACAAGGATCCAAGATATTTTAATCAAACTAATTACCATTAGAATTCACCGAGCAGAATGACAGTTTAAATCTAATAATAATTGTCATTAGAAATTACTTTATTGCCAAAGGCATTATTATCAAGACCGTCCGATGCAATTAATTTTATAATTATTGCTATTATGATAACAAGCAAAGTTGTTATAACAGAAATATCTTCGCTGTAATAATAATAATTATTGTTTCTATTGTTACAAATGGAAAACATTGCGGGGAAATGTGTTACATTCTCGCTACTATAGTAAATTTTAAAAAAACAACAACTTTAATCACGTTATCTCTCAACAGGCAACATTATAATCAATAACATATATATATATATATATATATATATATATATATATGATTACGATATATATATATATATGTGTGTGTGTGTGTGAGTGTTTGTGTGTGTGTGTGTGTGTGTGTGTGTGTGTGTGCATTTGTGTGTGTGTGTGTGTGTGTGTGCATTTCTGTCTGTGGGAAAATATATATATCATCACCATCTTGTCATGCCATCAGCACGGATATCCCTGACACTTTCTCGCTACCTCTCCCTATCGTTCATCGCTTTCGGCAGGTCCTCAGGGCAACACCCCGTATCCCCACAGAGCTACTGTATGTAGGTTCGACCTGGTCGCCCTGCTTTTGCTCGGACATGTGAAGAGGTCCATAGGAGTACATCATTTATGAACTCGTCCCTACTTCTCCAGCAGTGTCCTCCATGTCTGGTTCGTCTAATTTTGATAGTTTTCATGATCGGTTGTAGGTGGCCGTATAGCTGCTCCTTTGTGGGGTGCTGCCTCCAGGACCTGTTTAATATTGCTTGCAGCATTCTTGTGCAGTTACCGTCAAGCCTTTTCTCCAGCTATTTAGTTAGCGTCCATGTAGTGCATCCATATAGCAGTATCGACACGATCGGTGCTTGTAAGAAACTGCGTTTCATTTTATCGGTCAGGTCTGACTTCCATATGACCAATAGCCTATTGATAGCAATCCATGCCTTGTTAGTCGCGTCTCGATGTGTGTCTCGGTCGATTAGACACTGCTTCCTAGCTGGTGAATTTGTCTAGTAGTTCCAGAGAGCTACCGTTTAGTGTGGAAATGTCGCCTGTTTGATTAAAGCACATATATTCCGTTTTGTGTGCATTTGCATGGAGGCCAATGCCTGCAGCAGATCGTTCCAGACTATGGAGTAGGGTTTTCGCTTGATCGGGTGCATTTGACAGAATCGATATGTCATCGGCGTAGTCGGCGTCGGTAATTGTTTTTGCGGGTTACCTTCTACTTCTTTTCTTTTTCACCTCAAAATGTGTGCGCGTGCACACACACACACACACACACACACATATATATATATATGTATATATATATATATATATAGATCTTCACGTTCAAATATGGAGTAACTTTACGTTATATACGCTTCCACAAGAAATAATCCTTGATTTCCGCAAAAATCCTTATCTTCATACGATGCCAGTCTCCATGTACACTGCAAAAGTAATGCCAAAAGAAAGTAAATAATTTTATTTGAGTCTTTGGGGCATTTTAAACTGACATAAACCTCATTTGCAAACATTTGACTCACCAAGAAAAAGTAGCAAAAATGTTAAGCAGCAAATCCGTGTCTATCATTTTTAATACAATATCACTCCCAGTATATCTTATATAGTGGGTAGACTGTTCACCAATTTCCAGATATTCCGGGGTTCAATCCCACGTCGAGTCATACCAAAGACTAAAAGATTGATACTTGAGAACTCATTGCTTTAAACGCAGCATTATAAGGTATGTATCAAGGGTAAAGTGGAGCAATCCAGGGAATGGAGTACTGACCCCCCGTACATCGCGGTGTAGTAGCTATTAAAAAGTGAGCCTTCTGGTCACCCTCGACTACGATCGCCAACTTTACTTACTTTACTTACGTATTAGAAGTGATTTGTGCATCCACCTTTTGACTACGAAAGGACTTTATCAATTATTATTTGGAGGAACATCTGAAATATATTTACTATGTATAAGGAAGACAGAGGAAATATTCTATTACTCCTAAATTTATTGATAAAACATACATAAATGTAACACGCATAAATTTTGAACACCATCCAACAATATGAATAAAACAGTAACATTTGCTTTTTGAAATTTAATTCTTTTCAACTCATTTTTAAATTGTTGCTGATGAAAAAGAGCACCTGATGTAAAAAGGTCGATAATTTAAAAGGTATGCGTGTACTTTGAACGATAATTGGATTTCTGTTTGGAACATGCGAATATTTTCACAAGGGTGGAAAAAAAGAATCATTCTCCAGAAATTCAGAGAGCGATAACAATGGATGACAGGGTTATTGGTGCCAAGAGACAAAACACGTTTTTGAGCTAATTTGGTGGTGCTGATTTTGAAAATTACCCAACTTTTTCAAGGTTAGCATTCGTTTTTACAGTACTGTAATTGTACATTTTTGCGAAAAAAAAAAAAGATCAATTTTCGATCTTAGCAGATACCAAAATTTAGTTAATAAAGGTCATAGAAACCCATCAAACTTCAGATAGGTCATGCAATTTATGTCAGGTATCTGAAAAAAACTAACTTTTTAAAGAGAAAATTTGTTTTAGAATCCAAAAACATAAAACAGAAATACCGGATATGTCCAATTTATGGCCAAAATTCAAATTAACTGATAAACTTCATCAATAATAAACTTTAATAAACCTGATAATCAAGGTGACATCGAAAAAATGAAACCATTAAAATGTTCTGTTTGATATTCATAAATTTATCCAGTCACGTCTGCCACTTCACTACGGAAGGAAACGAAACACAATGATTGCCCAGTCGTCTAGGGCTGTAGAATACAACGACTGCACCTCTGCAGAGGGGTTAGACCCCACCCCATATGAGTATCCTAGATACGACACTAAACGATGGTGAGGTTCTGGTGATGCTGAAGCTTTGGGGAATGCGGAGTACCCCTTCATTGCCATCGTTCCCAGTTCCACTCTGGCCCGGTGTGGTAGCACCTGATAAAGGTCCTATATATGGGTTAAATAGAACTAATTGCATAGTTATGCTAAACTGAACTGTTTGACTAAACTACATAGCTTGAAATAGAAAAGTTTTTGACAATTAAACCGTACTTAGATTTAAACTGTGTGCTTATGCTAAACTGAATAATTTTAAATTGAACTATTTTTTGACATTCAAACTGTATTTACATTAAACTGAATTGTTTAACATAGAACTGTTTTAAGTGTGTAAAGAAAATCTTAACTTATACTAAGCTGAATTAGAACTGCTTGACTAAACTGAATAGCTAGAAATAGAAATGTTTTTCATAATAAAACTGTTCATGAATTTAAACTTCGTGCTTATGCTAATCAGAATTGTTTGATATTGAACTGTTTCTTACATTGAAACTGCACTTACGCTAAACTGATGTGTTATACATTAGTGTTTGAATAAACTGAATAGTTCGAAAAAGAAATGTTTTTGACAATTAAACTGTGTAATACAAACTACCAAAAAAGAGAGGGCAAACTATGGACATACACGTACGCAAACAATACTAAAGCTCAGATAGACTACGTCCTTATAAATAAGAAATGGAAAAATAGTGCACTGAATTGCGAGGCATACTCCTCTTTTGAGTGTGTGTACACCGATCACCGAATAGTCACGGCGAAAATACGGTTAAGCCTACGAAAAAACGCCAAACGAACAGCGACCACCAAACACTATGACTGGGCCCTATTAAACAACAAAATATAAGAGATAAATACGTATTAGAATTAAGAAACAGATTCGAAACACTACAAGAAAAGACGGAAAAAATACACCAAACGACGAATACGAAAATTTCGTCAATGTACACCTCGAGGCAGCAGCAAAATACATTCCAACAAAAATTAAAACTAAATATAGTGTCCCATGGGAAACTTTAACGCTGAGAGAAAAACGTGCACTAGTGAAAACAGCCTCCAAAAACTATCGAAAAAACCCAACAAACACAAATACCTTAAAACTAAAAACGGCACAATATCAATTAGCAGGCATATATATAAAGGAACAGAGAGAATACATTCAAAATCAGATAGATAAGATTAGAGACTCGGTGGAAGATAGACAATCTAGAATAGCCTGGCAAACAATAAACGAAGTGAGCAGAAGAAAGAACACAGCCAAAGCAAAACTTAAAGCAGCAAACCAACAAGAAAGAATAAAACTGTGGAAACAGCACTTCGAAAACTTACTTGGAAACCCATAAAAAATAACGCATGAAACAATCACTAGAATAATTAGCAAACAATTAGACATTAAACAAAGACCGTTCACACAAGAAGAACTCGACTCGGTTCTCAGAAAAATTAAAAATAGGAAAGCTGCAGGGCTGGACGAAATTCACCCGGAAGTATGGAAGACCAGACAATTCGACGACATACTGCTCCGACACTGCAACGCAGTATACAATCAAAATCCGATAGATAGATGGATGAAGGGATGCATACTCCCCTTCCCTAAAAAGGGGGACCTCGGATTAGCCAAAAACTACCGAGGCATAACACTTACATCCATAGCTGCCAAAATCTACAATGCCCTACTACGAAACCGAATAGAACCCAAAATCGACAACATACTTAGAAAAAACCAAAATGGCTTCCGAAGAAATAGATCCACGACCTCACAAATATTAACCATCCGCAGAATCCTTGAAGGTGTACGGGCAAAGAACCTACAAGCGACATTAATATTTGTCGACTTTACCAAGGCTTTCGACTCCATTCACAGAGGAAAGATGGAACAAATCCTACTAGCGTACGGCATACCTCAAGATATCGTAGCGGCAATAACGATTCTCTATAGAAACACTAAAGTAAAAGTACGACCACCGGATGGAGACACAGAATACTTTGACATTGTAGCAGGAGTTCTACAAGGGGACACGCTGGCCCCGTACCTCTTTATCATTTGTCTAGACTACGTACTTAGAACATCGATTGACAAAATCAAAGAGAATGGCTTCGAACTGACGAAAAAAAGAAGCAGAAGGTACCCCGCAACAACAATTACCGACGCCGACTACGCCGATGACATAGCGATACTGGCAAATACACCTGACCAAGCCGAAACACTTCTGCATAGTTCGGAACGAGCAGCAGCAAGCATAGGCCTCTATGTTAATGCGCACAAAACGGAATATATGTGCTATAACCAAACGGGGGACATCTCCACTCTAGAAGGAACCCCACTTAAACTAGTTGACAAATTCACGTACCTAGGAAGCAGCGTCGAATCAACCGAAAAGGACATCGAAACGAGGTTAACGAAAGCATGGACAGCTATCAATAGGCTATCGATTATATGGAAATCAGACCTAACCGATAAAATGAAACGCAGTTTCTTCCAGGCAGCGGTCACATCGATACTGCTATATGGATGCACTACATGGACGCTAACAAAACGGCTGGAGAAGAAGCTAGATGGCAATTACACAAGAATGCTGCGTGCAATCCTGAACAAGTCCTGGCAGCAACACCCCACAAGACACCAACTGTACGGCCACCTGCCCCCTATCACGAAAACTATTCAAGTTAGACGAACCAGACATGCAGGACACTGCTGGAGAAGCAGAGATGAACTCATAAGAGATGTACTCTTATGGCTCCCCACACATGGCCACGCAAAAGCAGGACGACCAGCTCGAACGTACATTCAGCAGCTATGTGAGGATACAGGATGTTGTCCTGAAGACCTACCTAGGGCGATGAACGATAGGGAGGAGTGGCGAGAGAGGGTCAGGGATATCCGTGCTACCAGCGCGAGATGATGATGATGATGATGATGACTCATGCTAAACTGAATTTTAAAAAAAAAGAACGGATAATTTACATAAAAATTGATTTGGCGTTAAATAACCTACAAAGGTTGGTATGCCATAAAACCAAAATAACCAAACAAACAAACGTACTGATAGCTTTTGGTTTTGCAGTTGAAATGAAACTCCAACGAAATACTTCCCAACTGAATGCACCTTTTCCCCTGTACATGATGAACATCATGAAAATTGTTTCACCTGAGTATCAGGAAACTCATTAAGGATGATAAATTTATTAATTCAATGGATGTCTTGGAATTACACGTTTGGACATGTTTTGCTGATGTGATGAAAAAACTTCTTAGGCATTCGCCTGGCCAAAAACTACAAGAGATTTGTGGAAACGCAGTTGATAAGTCTACAAGGCATAGGCACTAGTATGAGTCTTAAGGTTCATTATTTACATAGCCATCTAGAGATATTTCTGGATAATTGCGGCGAAGTGAGTAATGAACAACTAGTTCGATCTCATCAGAATATCAAAACGATAGAAAAACGCTACCAGGGACGGTGGGACGAATAAATAATGAGACGCTACTACTGTAGTATCAAAAGGGATTTAAATAACATTGAACATAACAATAAAGAAAAGAAAATATTTGCATCGTTTTTGTGTTCAGGAAGGGTTTTTTTTCTAATTTTAGTTTATTAAATAATTTAATGAAAATACATTTTGTTCTTGGTATATTTGTGGGGAATTAGGAATTAACAATGAAACTCCCAACTGGATGTTGACTCGTCGGCTGCCACATACAAAATGTATAAATGCGTCACCACGCATAGGCTCCACGCATCCTTCCGGTTAAATATCAGAAAAAAAAGAAAAAAAAAAGGATTTCCTCCTGAAAAAGGAGACGATATTACCTTTCTCTTTCAGGCAGTGTCCGTCGAACCAACAACACCAATTTTGCTGTCTGGTGTTTTGGGCACCACGCTACGTCTTGGGACGTAGTGTCGGTTAGTCCATTCACCAAATAAATAAAGGAAAGTATAGAAGAAATATTTTCGTCTCTTTTTTCTATCTTTTCTTTTTGTATATTTCTCTTGGGACTTTCTTTGAGCAAGGCATTGCTTCGGCCAGTCAACGTGGGGTAAAATAATATAACCAAAATATGGAGTCAGATATCTACGGCAACACAGCCTTTCCCTTAGCCCCTGACCTTCAAAACCTTCAAACTCCACATATTCAATTGAGTTATTTTTAAAGACTTAGTGTCTGATAATTATTGCAAAGGTAATATTTATCAATAAGCAGACCGTTATTTGTTGGTTAAAAGACGAATTGAGAGATTTCAACGATTTTACTTTGAGAAATATTGCCATTCATTTATATCATACATAGTGAAAACATAGTGAAAACAAATAAAAAATGATTATTAAAAAAAGAGGCATTTTTGTATAGCAGAAACTGTTGCTTGTAAAGTCAGTATCAGATTCAGCGCCCTCAAATTAACTAAGAAGGTGCTTGGTGCGTCGACACCATTTCAATTTTTTGGGGTCGGGGTGACATTGTAATTGACTATTATAATCGGGAAATGGGATATCAAAAGTTAACAGTTAACTCACTATTCGCATCAGAATTATTTAGAGACCTCATTCGACAAAAGAAGATTCATGGTCTGACACTATACATAATGTCATCATAATTTAAGCGAACAAGTCGCTAAATTCATTTGTTAGAAAGGATCTGGGAACCCATTCACTTGCCGGAGAGGAATTTCGTAAGGATCTACAGGAGGTGTGAACAAAAGTGAGAAAAGATACAATTAATCAGGAATTCCACAATGTAAGAATGTATTTGACGCCTACAAAAAATCCATTTGAATTCCAGTGTAAACTCTTCACACATAAAAAACTAAAGGAGTCTACTACATTCTATTACCAAACATTATGACCTGTCAAAAATTTTACTGTTCGCTGGAAACAGTCCGAAACATATTTGTAGAAAAAAGTGCACTTCATATAAGCCTCTATCTGCCTTCCCCAAAGTTAAACATGTTGATGAAAGTGTAATGGTTAGATGGTGATTTTATTCTATAAGTACGGATGAAGAATGGAAACTACTGGTGAAGTTCATGCTTCAATTTTTGAAATATCATGTTTAATATTTCAACATATTTTGGGGAAACAAGAGAGTATTTAAAGGCGAGCGAAATCAAAGTTTTAAAGTGGCAAGAGATGTCGCCTAACCATAATCCATTTGAAAATCTATAAAACTAATAATTCATCAGAGGAAGCCTCAAATATGGAGTAATTCTAAGATGATTCCGAAACAAGAGTCAAATAAAATTGTAATTATTTTCTGCTGGAAAATCAACACACATCATTCAAAAGATTCGATTGCAAATACAAGAGCAGCGATTAAACTGCTGGATGCAGAATGTCTCAAAATCTGCATTCTACTCATATGTTGAATTTCAAAATAAATTGTTCATAAAAGGAAACAACTCTGGAAATCTTTAAAGATTTTACTCGCTAGAGCCGATGTATAGATACACATCTAAAAAATCATAAAACGTTAATTTTTTTCAAAACTAAAGAATAGGTATCTGTACCCTTTTCCAAACGTATTAGCGTTAAGCGAACAGTTAAAGCCAGGATTTATATTCACGTCACCGAGTCTATTTTCCCCAACACTATCCATGACACCAAGAATGAATCTCTCTCTCTCTCTCTATATATATATATATATATATATATGATTATGTTTTTTCTCGGCAAAAATTGTTGTATGTATATGTGTGCGTGATTTGGGACAAAAACACCAGAAGCACACAGGTGTGACATTGTGTGTATTTATGTAGATATACGGTTGTCTTCTGAGGTAAAATCAACAATATATATATATATATATATATATATATATATATATATATATATATATATATATATATATATATATATATATGCGTGTGTGTGTGTGTGTGTGTGTGTGTGTGTGTGTGTGTGTGTGTGTGTGTGTGAAGTAAATAGTCTTATGAACGTATTAAACCATACATAGACACACACAAACACACACACTGATTCACACACACCGATATATATATATATATATATATATATATATATATATATATATATATATATATATATTTTCTTTATTTCAAGTCTAACCCAAGAAATATTGTAAGGAACTGAGTAGAGAACAATGCGACAGAACATGAAGTTGGATGAATGAGTCAAAAATTCAATATTCTGAACTAAAAACATTTCCTGTGTGCTTTTTAATCAGTGAAGATCGTTTTTCTATTTTAACAAAGACTGTAAATGCTTAAAGTTAACGATAGCATATCCCAAAATCGACTTCTCTTTACAATTCAAAATATCACGATAGACGACACATTTTAAATCCCATCAAACAGAGGGCGTAAACCTTTCAGCATTTAATCCTGACTTTGGTACAGACGCAGGCTTTCCATGGTTAATACGTATTTCATTTTTATTGAATAGCCCTATAAAAACCGAATTTTCATAACTAATAATGGATCTTTTCCGAAGTTTTTTTTCCTAAAATTACTTATGCTTAAGGTTGAATAGATGGTGCTATTCTCGTTTAAGTGAGAACAGACCGGACCTTGTGAAACGAATGGAGAATTTTTTAAAGATGTGCATTTAGAGTAATTATTTTCGTCGAAGAAAATAAATAGGATACCAGAGTTCAAATACTGGACGAAGCTGCTTTAATTTCGCTTTACACAAATACACTTCTCTCTCAGCTATCTGAAAAGCTTAGGAGAGACTGAGTTATTAAGCTTTGGTAAGGCAACCAGTCAAGGAGCTGGACATTTCTGACTTTTGACCAGCTTTACATTGTTGGAAAATTAACTTTGAATCGGATCATGTTCGCAGAGGAAGGTGTTAGGTAAGTACATACTCTTAAATTTTATCTCAAGATCGATTTCGTATTGGTTATTGCATTTTCTTTTATTGGAAAAATCTTTCGATAGATATGTTCCTTATTACTTTTTTTTTACACGAATACCTATGTTTGGTTCAATTTTGTTAAATATATGAAGTTTTCTACTAGGCACTTTCCGTCAGCATCGGTAATTTTCAAACGGGTAATAAAGTTGTCATTTTTTCACTAAATACAGTCTTATTTTCATATATACCAAAAAATACTCTCAGTTCAATGAGTAGAGTGGTGATAAATATTTGTAATGATTTTATTTCTTATTTTAGTATAGAGATTTTACATTGGATTTTTGGTTGCCCATGATGTGACGAATGATATAGATATTTTTTCGACACTTTTTGCAGTAGCACATTTCAACACCTTGTTCTTTTTCTTCTTACCATCAAGAAGTACTTTGTTAGTTATTATTGCTAAATTTCTTCATAGGAAATACGTTACCGCAATTTAAACCTCCGAGATTGCGAGAAAAAAAACTGTACTTTGTGGATGTTAAATAAATACAGATTCAGAAATAAAATAAACGAAATATTATTTTGAAAGGAGCACATTCAAAGTGCACATCATGGTCGCGTGTTAATGTAATTTAAAAAATTCCAACGAAGAAAAAAACGCAAAAGAAAATCAGCAAATATTAAGAATCTCCGATCAATTCGGACAGTAAACATATATTAAAATCAAAGCTGTCACTGAATTTTCAAAAAAAAAATTGTCATGATATACCCTGCTATTCTCTAAACATGAAACCAGATGAAACGTAATATATACTGATTGCAATAATGTCATGTGTATATTTTAAAAAAAGATTGAGCCATCTATCATACTATAAGTTTTGGTATTTCTTCCGTTATCTATCGGAGAATATGATTGTAGATTGAAGTTGGTCGTCCGCAAAAACGGAAATCTTAGATGACTTGATTCCCAAAACGACGCAGAGAAATAATCACTGCCTTTTCTAATACTTCATACATTTTTTCCACAGATAGTACTAATGTTTCTCGGAGTTTCTGAAGCTGGTAAATTATTTTCAAACTCATACATTATACAAATGTGTCTCATCTATGCTTCTTAATCGGGTTAAATTGCAACGAAAAATATTGAAATTGACGTTAACTTTCCCTCAAAATAAAAGACAAAAATAGGAACATTATTTTAATGTTTACCATATCTTATAATATCAAACAATTTTAAATTTATGATATCGGTTTATTGATTTTAACTTTAAGTCAGCTTGTTCACGGTTGTGTTATGCTTTGAGGTTAGGAAATCGCATTCATTGTACGTTTATATTTACTTGTCGGGGTAGTTTTTTCAACGGAGTTTTATTTTTGTTTTGCACATGGTCCTATAAGAATCATTCTTAAGTAGACCTATTTGGCACATAGAAAGGCACAAAGATTTAAAACTCCAGATCAGAACTTTCCAGATCCTCAGAACTGGAACTTCTTCCTCGGAAGTATTTTAGCGCCATACTGAAAAACAACCTTTCATGATCGTTTTTCTTCTGCAGGGAATACTGTCAACATATTTCAAACCTCTGTGACTAGGTGTTGAAATTATCATTAAAAATTGTGAAAAAATGTTAATAACCTAAACGTATACGAAAAACTTCAAAAAGAATAAAAGAATGTTCAATAAGCATTGAAAAAGAAAACGTAGACGATCTCAATCTTTAACAATATCTAAGGATAAAAATAGTTAAGGTTAGGTAATTAGATATTATGACGTATCCATCCCTAGTGTTTATTTGCTACCAAATCATGTTTGTAAATATACTGCATATGATATATATGGGAATAATTTTTGATGAGATTATTTTTAAACGAGCTAGAGATCATTTATTTACACACTGTAAAATGGTTTAAAACCTTGTTATGTGTCGAGTATAGTTCTATTTGTCACTGTTAGAGGGATTCTAATATTGTTACGTACTACTAACAATTCAATTTAATATCAATCATTTGCTTATGCACAGTTAAATATTTTCAAATATAGTAAATAATTAGAAATTTCTATTCGACCTAAACATGGTACCTTAACAGGTTTTACAATTGCAAGCCAGAGTGAGCCTGAGAGTAATAACAACATATACTGTTGTATATTGACCTTCGACTCGGCCAAGTATATCATTCCAAAGTGATGCACCGGAAGGAAGTGACAGATTCCGATGGCAGTTATGGGACGAAATCGCGTAGGCAAGCTTGGCTGACAATATGGGACAAGGTAAAATCCCATGGTACAGTCATAGACTGATAAACCGGAAGAGAGTGACCTGTGAACTGCATGACAGTTATTTCCGCTTGATGACGATGAAACATGCCATTCCAAAGATATTGAGTGGGCGATTGAACTATTATATAACTCTGTGAAGACAGGAAGTCAGTGAGATTGGAGACCAGATGCGGTAGAGGAAGCCTGCACCCAGCAGAGTGGGCCCCCAGGCCTCCGGTTGAGCAGCCCTGGAGAGCGGGAAAGAGACGCTGATGGCCATAATAGTGGGGGTCAATATATTGCAGTTCTGTTCGGTCTCCAACTCCCTCTCACACACAAACTTTTCAAATAAAGTGAGAGGTATATTTTTTTTAAAGAAGTCTTCGCTCGTCTTTATAATTGCGTCAATATGTATTCTGCATGTATATGTGTGTATATTTATTATGTGAGTATACAACAATACTCCGCATTACCCAAAGCTCCAGTACCGAAGCCTCACCAGCAGATGGTTAAGAGATTCGTTTGGAAGGAGGTTTTTCCCTCCTTCGGAGAAGCAGTTTGTACATACTAAAACCTCAGCCGACTGGGCTCTAAAAATAGCTAAATCTAAAAGAGAACGACTAGTATTTTTATCATAAACATTGTATACAAATGTGAAAAGCTTTGTGTGCGCAATAAGATATTTGTGCAATAAAATATATAAATGGGTTTTAATTGGTGATGAGGAAAATCTACGAAAATTTTCGTTAAATATATTTTCGATTTTCGTTTTAAGTATATGGATTGATTTAAGCGGTTTTTCAACTGTAATCCCACAGTGTTTGTAATTATGTTATTCGCACCATGGTCAGTAATCGAAATATACGATTTTCACGAAATATTCAATGAAAGGAACTTAGAAGAAAAAAAGCTGCAATACAGCAAAAATATATATATATTGATTTTGATAACTTATGAAAGGAAAGCAAAAACATTTGTCTAAAGTTTCATTCTCTTCTCTCTTTTAAACGAACGATTCTTTGCCTGTTTATCTTGGCAAAATTGGCCAATCAAGCCTATCTAAACGATTTAGAGCAACGTGGTGTGTATTAAAATTGCCACCTACTTACCGTAAATGTTGTCATCATATCAACATTGATAGCGTTTTGGTTAAACTAAGGAAATAAACACAGGATTGGAATCAAAAAACGAAGAAAGGGAAACGTATATACACAAAGCAAATAATATAATTTATATATAAATTGAAGTACAAACATATATTGAAAGTTTATTAGTAGTGATAGTATAGACGTGTTTCAATATAGAAATCAATCTTCCATAATCAGAATTTTATAAGGATTTATGACATATTAAGTTCACTATACGTTTTACGAAACAGAATAGAACCCAAAATCGACAACATACTTAGAAAAAACCAAAATGGCTTCCGAAGAAATAGATCTACGACCTCACAAATATTAACCATCCGCAGAATCCTTGAAGGTGTACGGGCAAAGAACCTACAAGCGACATTAATATTTGTCGACTTTACCAAGGCTTTCGACTCCATTCACAGAGGAAAGATGGAACAAATCCTACTAGCGTACGGCATACCTAAAGAAACCGTAGCGGCAATAACGATTCTCTATAGAAACACTAAAGTAAAAGTACGATCACCAGATGGAGACACAGAATACTTCGACATAGTAGCAGGAGTACTACAAGGAGACACGCTGGCTCCGTATCTCTTTATCATTTGTCTAGACTACGTACTTAGAACATCGATTGACAAAATCAAAGAGAATGGCTTCGAACTGACGAAGAAAAGAAGCAGAAGATACCCCGCAACAACAATTACCGACGCCGACTACGCCGATGACATAGCGATACTGGCAAATACACCTGACCAAGCCGAAACACTTCTGCATAGTTTGGAACGAACAGCAGCAAGCATAGGCCTCCATGTTAATGCACATAAAACGGAATATATGTGCTATAACCAAACGGGGGACATCTCCACTCTAGAAGGAACCCCTCTTAAACTAGTAGACAAATTCACGTACCTAGGAAGCAGCGTCGAATCAACCGAAAAGGACATCGAAACGAGGTTAACGAAAGCATGGACAGCTATCAATAGGCTATCGACTATATGGAAATCAGACCTAACCGATAAAATGAAACGCAGTTTCTTCCAGGCAGCGGTCACATCGATACTGCTATATGGATGCACTACATGGACGCTAACAAAACGGCTGGAGAAGAAACTAGATGGCAATTACACAAGAATGCTGCGTGCAATCCTCAACAAGTCCTGGCGGCAACACCCAACAAGACACCAACTGTATGGCCACCTGCCCCCTATCACGAAAACTATTCAAGTTAGACGAACCAGACATGCAGGACATTGCTGGAGAAGCAGAGATGAACTCATAAGAGATGTACTCTTATGGATCCCCACACACGGCCGCGCAAAAGCAGGACGACCAGCACGAACGTACATTCAGCAGCTATGTGAGGATACAGGTTGTTGTCCTGAAGACCTACCTAGGGCGATGAACGATAGGGAGGAGTGGCGAAAGAGGGTCAGGGATATCCGTGCTGCCAGCACGATATGATGATGATGATACGTTTATTGGAGTTAGTCAGATCCTCAGTCTACGAGACTTAGATAAATGGCGTGAATTGGAAATACGATATAAATATCTCGAGGTATTCAAATTTACGTAACATTTTCTCCGAGATGCTTGTTTCTATATAATTGTTCTGTCGATTGGGGTAGGAGAGACAACGTTGCTGCTTTAATCAAACTATATAGATGACATCCTTATTTTCATAGAACACTTCTAAAATCAGACTATTGAGTAAAAGATCACGTTGCTATGATAAAACGATGTATTAAATAAACACAAGGAACAATTGAAGAGTGTTTGTTTGTGTTTTTGTGTTTTATGACGTATCAATCTCTATTGGTTATTCAAAATCCCTTTTTTTACAAACAATTTTTTAAACAATTCAGTTTAAGATAAGTACGCAGTTTAATTATCCAAACATTTCTATTTCAAGCGATTCAGTTTAGAGTAATTACGCAGTTTAGTTCTATTTGACCCATATATAGGACCCTAATAGGTGCTACCACTCCAGGCCAAAGTGGATTTGGGAGCGATATCGATAAATGTGCCCTCCGCATTTTCCAAAGCTCCAGTATTGCAAGACCCTCATCGTCAGATTGTTTTGTGTCATAAACAGGACACTCGTTGAGCGGTTATAGCCCTCTGAGGCCCTGATGATCAATGTGCGATACAACTGTTTAAAGTCTACACGTTCTCAGTAACCTTAGATTCAAATTAATCTAGGTCAGAAACTGATTGAAAACACTCACAAGGGAGTTTTTACTGCGTTTCGATTGTTTTTGAAAGTAATTCTTAATTTAATGGATTGATTTTAACTGCATGCTAACACATCTAGGGCTATTTTATGTGTAGAGATGACGAAATTGCTTTCTTTATACATATACATTCACATTATTTGTGTAGTTGTTTCGTGATATGTTTTTTTTGCACACATTTGCATGATATAAAGTATCTAATACAAATAATCTCAGCCTAGTTATATGGTTTCACATATTCGCATCGACATCTAATGATTTTATAATTTTATGTAAATATTTCTATATAATGATAGTTATCTATACAATCAAATGCTGACCTAGTCAGTGGGGACTGCAGTATACACCGACTATATCTCTTCTGATGAGTAAGCCTCTTCCATCGAGTGTCCTGATTATGAAACTAAACAGTCTGATACTGTGGCTTCAGTAATGCTTGAGCTTTGTGAAATGCAGAGTAACCCTTTATTGCTATCGTTCTCAAGTCCACTCTCTATGGATTAAATAGAACTAAACTATGAAAATACGCTAAACTGAATTGTTAGAAATTCAGAGAATGGAGTCACCCTCCCCGACACCTAGGTGTAGTAGCTATTGAAAAGGGACCCTTCAGGATACCCTTGACTTAGGTGCCATCTTACATTTAACTGTGTATTTGAACTGCGTACTAATTCTAACCTGAAATATTTTGAAATAGAAATGTTTTGACATTTAAATCTGTGAAACAAAAAAATAAACTGTTCTTATGCTGAACTGAATTCTTTTAAATAAAACTATTTATAAAAATGGATTTTGTATTAGATAACCTACTATAGAAGATATGCCATGAAATGAAACCAAACCAATCTGTTAAATACTTTCAAGTAACTAAGGATACATTTCAACGCCCGACTTGGCATTCATGCTAAATGTTTTAGATAAGAATTATAAGCTTTATACCTGATTGGCAGAACCGAATTTATCGCATGATACCTCAAGCGCTCTAAATAAGAAATTATTAAGGAAAACAACCATTATCTTTTGTGACGACCACACGTAAGTTTCGATTTGTGTGTGGCCCTCCCCAATAAAATTATTTTGTGTCAGATATGACGATAGAAAATGGGATAAATCTCAGTTTTTCATGTAACTAATACTATTCCTTAGAAAACTTCTATAGCTTCAATTAACTAGTCTTAATACATATAATGTAATTCTATATAAATCATTCTTATCTAATACAAATTACTTTCACAGAGTGGCATCATTTCAAATATCTCTATCTAACGTTAATATTTCTATGGTTTTAAATACTTATTTTTCTCACGTTGTTATATGTCTTCAAGTAATTAATGATAATCCTCGGTAAACAGTAGAAGCTTCAAAAAACATTCAGTATAATACTGAGAATACAGAGGCAAAATCTTGTATATTTCGAAAGTTGTATATTTCAACTGTTTACTGATGCATAAAAAAACAATTCGATATTTCATCTAAAATCACCAATAGCAGAAAGTATTAGGCAATAAGCAAAGTTAGTTTTATGTTAAAATGAAGAAAGTTTCTTAGGAAATCATCTCTTATGAAAAGAATATTACAGCAATAGATTCAGTAAAACTACACAAGTTAACGTCTGTCTGTCTGTCTGTCTGTCTCTCTCTCTCTCTCTCTCTCTCTATATATATATATATATATATATATATATATATATATATATATATATATCTTTAACTTTCACACTTTAACCGATATCCAGCGTTTACAACTCGCAAAATGACATGCCTCTAGCCGGAAGCATTAGTAAGTTAAAGTGCTGATGTACAAAATCCAGACTTTTTGATGTTTACTACACATACACACACACACAGACCCATAGGCGCGCGCGCACACAAACACACACACACACATATATATATATATATATATATATATATATATATATATATATATATATATATATATATATATATATATAGTAAGAGAGAGTGTGAGAGGAGTTAACTTCCTTCATTCTCATGCTTCGTTTATTTCTTTTTCTTCATACTTAGCTCTTTTCCTTTCCTCTAATTTCGATACTTCGTGTTCTTTCTATCTTTTTCGATTTTAATTTCTTCTAACTCCTTCTTTCCTTATTCCTTTTCTATTTCTTCTTTTTTCTTTTCGTTCTTCAATTTAATTTATTTTGGTTTGGTTTATTTTATGCCATATCAACCATTGTCGGTTATTTTATGCCACATCCTGTGTAAATATATATATATATATATATATATATATATATATATATATATATATATAATACAAGATTTGGTTTGGTTTGTTCTTATGGCATATCAATCATTGTAGGTTATGAAATGCCAAATCCTGTACATGCATATGCATTAAATATACTGAGCTTTTTTCCTTTCCTTTAATTTCGAAACTTCGTGTTCTTTCTATCTTTTTTTAATTTTGATTTCTTCTACTTCTTCGCACTCTTTAGTTCTTTCATTATCCCTTTTCTGTTTCTGTTTTCTTTTTTGTTTTTCAATTTAATTAATTTTGGTTTGATTTGGTTCGGTTTTATGGCATATCAATCATTGTTGGTTATGCAATGCCATATCCTGTATATACATATGTATTGAATATATAAGATTTAGCTTCGTTTGGTTTTATGGCATACTAACCATTGTAGGTTATTTAATGCTAAATCTTTTTTATACATATGTGTTAAATATTTAATTTCTAAACACATTTTGTAGATAACATTTCCAAATGAGCCTGTGTTAATTTTTTTGTATAGAGTTAAATGAATTCAGTTATTTGCTATTTAACACAAACAATTCAATTAAACATCAGTCATATGCTTACACACAGTTTAATGATTAAATATTCTACTTTAAACAATTCAGTGTAGCATGTCAAGAAATTTATATGGTAACTATTATTGCTATGTATCACTAACAATTTAATTAGTGATCAGTCATTTGTTTACATACGGTTAAATTATTTAACAGTTCTATTTCAAGAAATTCAGTTTTGGAAAATTTTTTTTTTTTTTTGCACTCTTTTAAAATGTCAAAGTACACAGTTTAAATGTCAAACCGCCCATAGATCAGGTGCTACCACTCCCAGCTAGAGTGGATCTGGGAGCGATACCAATGAAGGGGTACGCCATATTCCCCGAAGTTCCAGCATTACTGGAGTCTCACGATCAGATTGTTTAGACTTATATACAGGGCACTCGTTGCAGGGGTTTCACTCATTTGCAGAGATAAAGTCGGTGTATTCTACAACCCCATCCGACTGGCTTATTTAATTAAAGGACCTGAAATAATTTCAGTGAACAGATTCTCTTGCGTTTTTAACTATCACCGAAAACCCATAGACAATGAAAATTGCCACATACCGCTTGTATGATATTATATTCTTTCAAAAACCCAAGTTGAGCAAATGTAGAAATAATCTTCGGTTTCAGAATATAGTCATAGTATGAGATGCAAATTTGTTCTTTCACGAGAGGGAAGATTATTATGAGAGCTATGTAGTTATTGTGTAAAGTGACCAGCAATCTGTTGCTTTAAAGTGGCAACCAGTAAAAGGATATCAGTTAGATTGATAGATTGTGTTTGGCATATTCTCTTCATAAATAGTGGATATACCAGATTTTACTATTGCTTTTAAACTTCTATTCTGGAGTATTTTTCGTCCTTTCCATGCGTGCTAAACAATTCTATTACTTGCATGGCTACATATATTTTACGCATCGACGTTCAACAAACATTAAACGTAAATGATTATTGATAAAAATAAACTTACATGCATCAATATAATAATTTGCCTTTGACGTACAGCGTCGCTATGAATTTAGAGGTAAAAAAAACCCCAACAGAAACGAGGGAAATAAAACACTCCAAAATATGAGTGAACATGATTGAGACACATATAGATTTGGTCTCCCTGTTTTTAATGGCATATCAACCTTCTTTGGTGATTTTGGTTTGAATTCAGCTTTCTTTCTTTAGGTTGGTTGCTTTATTAAAACTAAATAGATCCTTCTATTTTTCTAGTTGTCCAAATTTTGGGTTGGGAGTAACGTATGGATACATAATATTCTCTATGTTATTAACGCGAAGTGAAACACAAGCAGCTTCGTTCAAGATTCGAACTTGGGTCGCCAATTCCATTTCATTTAACGATAGCATTTACGACAATCAATGACGCTCCTCAAAGTACATTGTCAGAAAATACACACTTAAATTGTTTTTTGTTATCAGAAATATATTCAGATAAACACAAATGCTCGTAGCACAAAAGACACTCTTAAAAATTCCATTAAATAATTTTTACAGCTTTTAACTGAAATGAATGAAAAAAAAATCAAAATATAGACGATATTATTAAAAATTCTCTTTTCACTCATCTTGAGAGTGAATTTTAAAACCAAACATGCAAGATTGTCTTATCCAGGAAAAAACAAAAATCTTCCTAAGCAAGCTAGAATTTTTTGAAATAATCCTATTCTCTGCGATTATAGTTTTTACATAGTTTTTGTTTAGTTACTTTTTGTTTATCACTTTTCCATCATTACAGAAGTTCAGATATTTTATTGTTAATATAAAATCAATTAATAAAACGTGATTTAACATTGCGCTTAACGGCAGCCATTAAATGATGCATTACATAAATAACAATTATGTGGAATCTCCTCATAATTGTGTAAAAATCAGTTTTGGTTTAATCAAGATTAATTCAGCAACACGGGTCACTTGGGAAAATCTTGATATACACGACAGGTAGTTAAATACATATTAGCATATATAAATAAAATCAACGATTTTTTTCTGACTTTTTGTTTGGTACGATGTATTCCAATTAGTAATCGTTTAAAATAAGAATTCTTTTCATAGTTGAGCGGATTATTCATTTCGGGTTGATAATTTTGATTTATCTTTCGGAAGTGACTCTAAAATTTGATTAGTTCTTATTTTGATGTAATAAATCTATTTTAAAATTTGGGAATAGTTTATTTTGTCTCTACACATACCAAAAATATTTTATATAGACTTATCAAATAGAGTATGCTTATCTATCCGATAAGGAAATCTTGTAATGTAAAAATAATTTTCTTTGGACGAAAGGGAGATTTCATGAAAGTTGCTTTAACCATTATCAATGATAAGCAATACAACCACCAGACGTAAATAACTGCATAAAATTTTTCATCAATGAATATAAAAGAAAAAAACAAACTAATCAACTATTTATCTTACAAAAATAATTATCCACTGTTAATTAAATATCAGTAATTATATTTAAAGCCAGATTTCGTTGTTGGAAATGTAAACAAATACATAGAAATATTGCTTATTCAGCAATGCCACTTCGAACAGAAAGATCTAAACTGGGGAAAAAAGCATATTTTTGCAATATATTTTAGAGTTGAAACAATGTAATTAGATCGTTGTCTGGAAAAAATCTAAAATTGCATTCATTGAAGATACCATCGTGGTGTATGTTAACATGGATCTTTCTCCAAAAAATCAAGTGGTTTTCATATATATATATATATATATATATATATATATATATATATATATATAGTTTCCTTCATATAGAAAACGTTAACGGTTAATGTAGACAGCAAGAAGCCAAGTATAGCCAATTATTGATTATCAACTAATCTCTTCCGGGTAATTCATCTCGTTTGAAATAATCTACAATCAGTATATATGTCTATCAAATTAGTAGAATCAATTCAGTGCGATGAAGAATATTTTAAACGTAGAATTACCAAAAAAAAGGACAATATCACTTTAGATTAATATAAAATAACTTAAATGAACACAATTTTAAACACCAGAGCGGTAAACATATACTAAGCATAATTTGAATTTTGTTTGATAGTTCTTTCGTGTTTGATAAATATTGAATATGTATTGTTAGTTGCTGGTGTCTGGTTGTATTTTCAAGTGAAAATTACGCATTTTAAATAATATTTTGCCCTATATATTAATACCATAGATATAGTGCACAGCAAAATCTCCGAAATCGAAGGGTAAATGTAAGACCATAACATACTACACGATTTACTTTTGAGACAGGTTGGTCAAAAATGTTTTGTGTATCATTTAACGTAGGACGATCTTGTTGGCTTGGTCGGGTGGTCTGCATCAGCATATGAATTGGAAAACTCACCGAGGTTATCTGATTGGTATTGTTGTAAGGCACCCATTACCATAAAAAATAATACTTGTTTAAAAGCGAATGAACATTGTTGTAAATTCAAAATCAATCTAACATACTGTTTCTCAATGTGAGCTTTTGGGCCAAGAAGACTTTTAAAATGGACCCAGAGTTATTGGGATTTTCTGATTAAAATGATGTATTCACAAAGAAACATAATTTATTTCCGACTGAAAAGAAAGATCAAAACACCTGAAGCTAAACCAAGGATTACAACTTCAACTTAAAAAGCTGATTGACACTTGGGGATAAGTAGTCATTGGTTAGCATTTATATATCTTCTACAATTTGCATTTTTTTAATAAAATTCATTTCCTGTTACGTGGAATTTCAATTTGTGTGCCTGGTATCTTTTCCATCAAAAATGGACTATAAGATAGAAAATATTGGGAAACTCTGATCTAACACATCTTTCCAGGAGTGCAAGAAACTTGGTTTGGCAGTTCAATACAACTGATTCCGATTCAGTTGTCGTGGACCATAACTTTCCGATCGATTAAGGAGGAGACGTTGAGCGTTTGGGTCTAAGCGTGTAAAATTCCTTGCTCGCCCAAATCCACCTATGTTCTTCCTTTTAAGGAACCATCATCATCTTCTGAGATTCACAAAGAACAAAAAAAAAAAAGGAAAACAAGAAGAAACATTAAAAAAAAATTGTTCGGCAGCAGACGGCAAATATAAAATCTTAAGAACGATTCTCATCCTTACATCAACGACTTCACCGTTCCTTTTATATAAAAGGCGTGGAGTTCAATGCATTGCTTATAGCAGCTTATGGATGCCATGTAAACAGTCCCCAAGACGTTAAAACTAAAGCGAAATATTAGTCACTTAGCTCTTCTGACTAAGACGTTAAAAGCGTTTAATACCTTTGCCTAAAGCGAAGTTTTGTCACTTTGTGCTCACTGACAAGCAACTCTGAACGCTCCAGTGGTATTCAATAAATGTGTAACATCGACTCTACGATTTGCAGATGATAACTTGTATTTCTGTTTCAAACAGAATTGCAAACTTTTAAATTTACAGAACTTTTTAGTCCCTTTGACATTCACCCAAAAACCATCTTACTTTCTAATATTTGGCGCGATCAATTTAACTGTTATCAGCATAGGAAACGGAATCAGATGTTTTCAATGATTAAATGAATGTTTAAATTAGAAAATAAAAAGTGACTTGTGCAAAACCCAGTAAAAATATACAGAATGACCTCTGAAACAAATACATCTATATATATATATATATATATATATATATATATATATATATATATATATATATATAGATAGATATATTTACGTATATAAATGTACGTATGAACGTACGTATATATATGAATGGATGCACACCTACGTGATTTATGGAGGTATATATATATATATATATATATATAGATATATGTATATATACATATATATATGGATATATATAGTTTTTCGTTTGTTGAAAAAGAGAAAAGAATAGATAATTCAAAAAGAATAGGTTACCAAGAATAATTGTTTTCAGTAATTTACTTTTCTTCAACTCGTGTTTCAACTGGTTTACGTCATCTTCAGCATGTAAATGGTTTGTTCTTGTATTCTCCTTGGTTTATGTTGAGGCGACTGTTTTGATAAGGCTGTGCTTCTTTTTAATTCCATTATTTGTGTCTGGGAAAGTTCAGTTCAAGTTCACACACACACACACACACACACACACACACACACACACACACACACACACACACACACACACACACACAAGGAAGAAAATTAGTATTTATTGGAACTTACTTTTATATCAACAATCTTAGATTTTCTAAGAGCAAAAACCTGTGAAACTTAATAATAAATTTTTTTTATAAGAAAACGGTGATAGACTGAGGAAATCGGATTCTCTTCACAACCATGTAATTCAAAAGCTTGTGTAATAGGTCTAGTAAACAACAACTTCGAGACGGAAGGCGAGTCTTAATCAAACAAGTAATTAGTGTATAAAATGGGATTTGGAGACTGTCATCTATCCGCTGCATCTACTACAAATTTTATTGTCAATCTAATTCAAAAACCATTTCACTGAACATTATATATTACACAAATTGTATAGAAAATATGACAAATTTCAGAAAATATCAGTGGTTATATATATATATATATATATATATATATATATGTAATGAACTAGGATTACACATTGAGAAAGAAATCATCTAAAATACAAAGAAGAAATGAACTCATACAGAAATTCTATTATAAAATTTACCTGTTTCCCAAATGGGTTCGAGAGTACCCTATGTATCTTCACAACTGGATGTTCTGGCTAAAAAGATTTATCTTTGTTATGTTAGAATATTAGAAATAGCATAACGCTTCAAATTATGAATAAAGCATTGGCAGTTTAAATGAGGAGTGAAACGATAAATCTATTCCCCACATGTTTTTTAAGCATATGTGAAAGGGATCAATACTGTGCATAATTTTTTGACAAATTTCTAAAAAAAAAAGAATAAAATTATTATTTTTGATTTTATGCTACCAAAATTAATAGAAAAATTCTTCATATGGAAAATTATATACAAGAATTTATGATAGAAATTAATTGATGTCATAATTCCTTTCTTTTTTTATTTTCATATGAATGTTTAAAACTCGTATAAAATATGCTGTGGGATATGTTTTCGTCATTTTCTGTTCATTGTTATTTTTACATATCTCTAATATAATTTATTACTTGATAATCAAAAGTTTTAATCAATAGATATTTTGCAATAAAAAGTAAATCATTTAAACCTGTCTCTAGAAGATTTTAATTTGCTCAAGAACATTCTGGAAGCTAAATTTGAGTTCTACAATTTTCAGGAAGCGTTAAGAAGGTTTCAGGGATACATTTGAAAAGGAAGTAAAAAGACACTGGATCTATCATACGGAAAATAATTTCTGGTAGGCCACAACAGTTGACAACATTAATAGTATTTATCCTTCTTCGGAGTGGTAAAACTCGTAATTCAACGGACACGTTTTGACATCTACATCCACCGAGCATTGTTTCGACGCATTCTATATAAGTTTAGTTATCAATCCAAACTCTAAATTCTGCTGATTTAAATCCATTTTAAAGGGAGTTTTTCAAAAAAGCTTTCAGCCAGAAAATATATAATTCAAAACTCTTTACAATTGAAACACTAAAAGTCTTGTCTACTTTCAAAAATTATATTATCATTGGTTGAAGCAATTACCCAAAAGGGTCAATGTAATTATGAAATGCAAAGGTCTAATTATTCATTATTTTTTTGTAATAAATTTAATTTCGGCGAATACTTCTTCCCATTTAATTTGAATAAAACATGAATTCTATGTACCACTATATTTTCTCAGAAATGAAATTACATTATGGTAATTAAATTACAACCAGAGGTGATTCTTTTAGATAAAATAATTAGTTTTCTTAGAACTATTCATATTTAAAATTGAATTTTTTGATTCAACTCTCATTTGATGAAGACTTATGAGCTCGGATATTAAAGCTTAGGATCGGCAGGTACGAAGATAAAATTTGTGATCGCAAAACAGTTGATTGGACTACGTTCCTAAATATTTTTGTGGTTGTAATGAGGACCAAAGGAAGGAAATGTGGAAACCAAATAGAAAATTGATCGTCATGTCTTTCATCGTATAAAAGCTGAAGATGAGTGTTTTATTTAATGAATAGTCTTTATTTTCTTCATTTCTAATACGCAGTTGGTTTAATGTTGCAGTGATAAAAATTATATCTAAAGCTCCTCTTCGGTTTTTCATTTTCAGTTGCCTTAACCTTGGCAAGTGCTCATATCTGATTGCTGCACAAATACTCTCACACTTGGTATGTGTCTATGTTTGTACTTGGAATTATGTAAAGACATTTTCGATTAAGTTTTCTTTAGAAAAGCTAAATTAAACGAAATTAAAAACAAAAACAAAATCATATACAATAGAGACAAAAGCGTGGGAATAAAAAATAAGAGTTGAGAGCAAAAAAACAAAAAAACAAAATCTACTTAATAGAAAAGTAAAGGCTCTTTATATCAATGAGGTAAAAATCATTTCAGATGGTGTATAGATGTGAGATCTACTTACAGCTACGTTTCTCTAATAATGAAGTCTTAAGACTTCAGTTTTGCAGTTTAACTAGTTAAATTGTAAAGTTTGACGAAATTACATCACAAACAAATAAATGACTAGGAAAAGAAACGTTTACCACTAATATACGATAACAGAATGAGTAGACTCACTGTCTTAACTGAATCAAGAATCTTCGTACTCAATGGATACTCTTTAATTCATCATAGCATCTCTCGCTTTTGCATTTGCGCAGGACTCAGTTCGAACAAATACAGTTGGTTTAAAACCGACCATAGTTGTAATGAAGCAATTATTTTCTTTGAAAACACCAGGATGTTTCAAAATTATAAAATGATAACTGTTCATATCAACTAAATTATCAGTTTTTACAATACATGAACCCCACAGAAATCAACAAACGTAATAGATAAGATAAAATAAAATCTGCAAGGCAGGGAAAGACACATAAATCAATGTATATTTCTTCTGTGAATTTATTTGCGTGAATATTTAAATGCTATTTCTTTCGTTTTATTTAACTTGCACGCATAAATACGTCATCCAATAAAATTACTTTTGATTTATCTTCAAGCGTACGGTCATAAAACAACCAACGGCGTAATCGAACAATATTTATTGAACTATGTCAACTTTGGAATAAGGTAAGATCTCTACAGAAGCGACAATCACGCTATCTTTTAATAACATGCGAGATCCATTTGCTAACAAATGTTAGGCTCGTCGTCACCAATACGGAAGTTGCTGCTTTTTGAAGTGATCGTCTGACTGAAAAAGAGGCTGCACCACCGTTTGAGTAAATCTACAAAGAACAACAATAAATCCAAAATCATCCTCTGCCACACATATAAAAGAGGAGTGAGTTAGCCGCTGAAATGGCAGTTATACAAAATAAATCGTTGCTTTGTCTTCCATCTTTAGTGCAGTCGAACTCGTGCAAAGTTTGAAAATATTCCAGATGGTTTGTAAATAGTTTGTCCAAATACGAAATATCGATTTGCCTTCTAAATTTTCAAGAATGCTGTCAGGCATCAAAATGATATCATGGGAAAGATTTTATAAGTAAAAGTTATTCCAATATATATATATTTATAAGTGAATTAAATGGCCCGGGAGACCTGGGTTCAATCCCAAGTCGAGTCATACCAAAGACTCAAAAAATGGTACTTCATACCTACTTGCTTAACAATCAGCATTATAAGGTGTAGTAGCTATCGAAAAGGGAGCCTTCGGGTCATCCTCGACTAAGGTAGCCAACTGTACATACTTAATAAGATATTAATGAACATTTCTTTAAAAAGTACATAGATTTTAATTATTATCAGTGATATTCGATCCATGATTTAAAAAAAAAAGACAATATAATTTCTTTTTTTTCCTAAAGATTTAAAAAAAATGATAAATCTCTGAATTGGCAGCAGAGAATTAAGCAGTCTTTATCAGCCCATCTCTCTCTCTATCTCTATCTCTCTCATAAACTCACTCACATATATAGACATGCCAGTGTTGTTCAAACAGCAAATAATTTCTAACATCAGGCCAGTGCAGACGAAGGATGCAACCAGGAACGAGGGGCGATCAAAGCGGAGGTAAATGAAAAGAAGTAAGGGAATTACAGTAAGGCTTGATATATATATATATATATAAATATATATATATATACCGTTGGCCCATGGGTAGAGTGTTCATTAATGGCACGGATGTCGGGGTTACAATCTCTGGTCGAGCCATACCAAAACTGAAAAAATGGTGCTTGATAACTTCTTCCTTAACACTCAGCATTATTAGCTACGTATCAAGAGTAAAGTGTAACAATCCAAGGAAAATAGTCTCACCCTTTCCTACAACTCGAAGTAGTAGATATCGAAAAGGGAGCCCACAGCTTGACCTCGACTAGGGTTACCAACTTTACTTATATATTATAATCATCATCATCTAGTCACAATGACTCCACGGATTTACCTGACACTCCCTCTCTCCATCTGTCCACATTATCCTTCACTCCCGGCACCTCCTCCAAAATTCATCCTGTGACTGCATACATTGATAAATATCATCATTATCATCATCATCATGTCGTTCTGGTAGCACGTATATCCCTGACTCTCTCTCGCCACTTTTCCCTGTCGTTCATCGTCTTAGGCAGGTCTTCTGGACAACATCCCGTATCCTCACATAGTTGCTGAATATATGTTCCTGCTGGTCGTCCTGCTTTTGCATGGCCATGTGTGGGGGTTCACAAGAGTACAACACTTATGAGTTCGTCCCTGCTTCTCCAGCAGTGTCTTGCATGTCTGGTTCGTCTAACTTGAATAGTTTTCGTGATAGGAGGCAGGTGGCCGTACAGTTGATGTCTTGTGGGGTGTTGCCGCCAGGACTTGTTCAAGATTGTTCGCAGCATTCTTTTGTAATTGCCGTCTAGCTTTTTCTCGAGCCGTTTTGTTAGAGTCCATATAGTGCTTCCATATAGCAGTATACACACACACACACACACACACACATATATATATATATATATATATATATATATCTAACTTAATTTGGTTTTCCCCATGTTTTTTGTGATTTACCTCCACTTGATCGGCTCTTTGGCCTGACTGACTTATTGGCCTAGTGGGTAGAATGTTCGCCAATGGTCCGGTAGGCCTAGGTTCAATCTCAGGTCGCGTCATACCAAATACTTTATAAATGGTAATTGTTACCTCCTTGCTTAACACTCAGCAATATAAGGTACGTATCAAGGGTAAAGTAAATTACTTCAGGGCAAAGGAGTAGCGCTCTCCCCTACACCTTGGTGTAGTAGCTATTGAAAAGAAACCCTTCAGTTCACCGTCAACTTACCTCTACTGCTATTAATTTCGCGTGAGTAATTTTTTCAAAGTTCGCGGGTTCACAAACGGAGATTGTTTTTTCAATCAAGAATTGGAACATTTTGGGTAAAAGTCTCCATGAACTGATATAATCTCAATGAATCTTGGGAATTCTATTGTTATATCCCTGACTTATTTGGATTCAGTGAAATATACTTTTTTGTTGGAATTTGCCATATGTGTTGTTTTCTTATGCGCTGGTCTAGTGTTCCACCACCCATCACGGAATCTAACTTCCGTTGGAAATTTACCGAAGGAGATACGTATTCATTTTGTTTGACATGGGAGATAAATTGATCATTATTCTTGTATTAGGAGCTATACCGTGATCCCCTGATAACTTGTCTCTCAACAAACTGAAATTTTCGATGAGCAATGTGGATTTTGTTTTGATCAGCGCTCTGGATAGTTTTTGATCTGCATTTTTTTTTCTTTCTTATCTCCAATCTGAATATTTTTATCACCCATCTAGATATTTTTATCAGCAATGTGGATATTTTTTATCAGATTTTAGCATATTTGTTTTTGATCAGTAATCTGGATATGTTTTGATCAGAATTTTGGATATATTTTGATCAGCTGTATAGCCACCTTTTGACTAGAAGTCTAAATATATTTTATCAGCAGTCTAAATATTCATTTTGATCAGCAGTCAGGATATTTTTTGATCAGCAGTCGAGATATTTGTTTTGGATCAGATATATATATATATATATATATATATATATATATATATATATATATATATGTGTGTGTGTGAATAAATCTATTCTATGTTGTCTTTCACGAGGCAAAACACTTTTTTGCTTTGGAAAGTTAAGATTAAGTTTTTCAGGCAAGATGAGCAACCTTTCAATAGCATTTTTAAAAATTTAATACAATATATTTAATGGGTGCAATTGGTCTTGCATTGCGTTAACTGTTGGAATGTTTCTTGAGATGCATTTTTATTTTTTTATTTTTTGTTGTCGATTTTTCATATAGTGTTTTTTTTAACAAACAAAAATTTATTTCGCTCTAAATTTTTGTTCAAGATAATTTGATCAAGAAAACTAAAAATGGCAAAAAGCTTATTGCTATATAGAATAACTGCCAAAATAGTTAATATATTTAGTATATTTTCTGCTGTAAATGGAATAATGATTCGTATATGTACAGCAAATGATTTATCACGATTTTTCATTGCATTTTTATTTTCTGCAATACTTCAGTTACAGAATTTCCGAGAGTCACTTAATTTTCACATTTTTTTTTCAGATTAATTAATTTATTCCTTTTCTTTCTTTCTTTCTTGTTTGCCTCCAATTACTCGTTCTTAAATTGATTCTTTTGTAAGTTCAGTTATGTGGTATCAATTAACTTTACTGTATAAATTTGGTGCAGTTCTTTAATATGAATAATATCAAAAGATTGTCACTTGTCCACAAACACACACACACACACACACACACACACACACACACACACACACACACACACACACACACACACACATATATATATATATATATATATATATATATATATATATATATATATATATATATATGAAATGTAATTTTTAATTTCTTATAGAATTGAAATTACCCTGTATTACTCAATGTAGAAGCAAAAAAGCTCACACACACACACACACACACATATATATATATATATATATATATATACTAGCTTTTTTCGTATATCAAAATATGATGTTTTTTTATGCAAAATCCTCTTCGTACATAGGTGTTATTTGTATGACAATAATTAGTAGGTAACTTAATTTTCAATGGGTTAGAATTCATTTGTTTGCATACATTTCTCTGATTTCTTGTAATATTATTTAACACTATTGATTCTATCTATTAGTTATACCAAAGTGATTTAATAATAACCATTTTTCTGCATAGAGATAATAAATCAATATTCTGTTTACGTACAGGCAAATCGTTTCAAATGTTGCTATCGAATAGTTATAATTCTATTCAATATTAATCATTCATTAGTACACATTTAAATGGTTTCGAGGATTGTTATTCAACATTAGTTATTCTATTTGATAATTATTCCAATCTAATACAAATGCACATTTCTGTATGGTATCATATAAATAAACAAGAGTTTTAGAGAATGACACACAAATTTGTCCATTATTTTCATTCATGAACAGATCAGCTAACCTTATAATAATCAACAAAAAAAGAACACTTGCAAAACTGAGAAATTTGCTACCCCAGCTGACCGCAGAGTTTTATTGATATAAAGTGAAAAGAAAAATAAATACATTGACCTTGTTAGAGAATTGGAAAAAAAACTGTGGAACATGAAAATAACAATTATACCAATTGTAATTGGTGCTTTTGTTACAGTCACAAAAGAATTAATAAAGGGAATGGAGGACTTGGAAATAAGGGGTCGAATGGAGACCATCCAAACTACTGCATTATTGAGATCGATCAGAATACTGTGAAGAGTTCTGGAGACTTGAGGGAACTTGCTGTCACTCAAACTCTAGTAAAAGATTATCAGCTAATCGTGATTTGAAAAACTCAGTTATATCAATATCCAATTTTTAGCATTGTTGCAATGGGCCAGAATACTGAGAAAAATTCCCTGGAAACTTGAGAAGATGTGGTGTCACTCAAACTCCAGTAAGAAACCATTAGTTAACGCTGGTGTGTAAAACTCTAAAACGAATAAAAAATAATACTATGATAATAATCATACACAAGAAGACTTGGACATGGCTAAGAAAAGTAAACTTTAAGAGAGAAAACAAATCTCTTCTTACAGAAGCAGGAACCAATGCAATATGTACCATGTATACTAAAGCAAAAATAAATAAGATGCAACTAAATCACTAGTGTAGGTTATGTGGAGATAGAGACCGAGACGAAATGACCAATCAGATAATAAGCAGAAAATTAACGCAAATGATAGTATAAAAGTAGACACAAATGCCTTGGGAAGGGGATCCACAGGGAATTTGTAAAGAAATTGAAATTTGACTCCATGAACCAGTGATGTGTGTACAACTACATATCGGTCCTGGAAAATGAGACGCACAAACATCTCTAGGGTTTTGAGATACAAATAGATCATTTAATCTCGGCCAGAGGATCAAAGCTTGTGATTGTAAACAAAGCAAAGAGAACCGGCCGAATAGTGGACCTGCTGACGAGGCGGAATACAGATTGAATTTTTGAAAAAAAGAAAAGGGAGATAAATCTCTACATCTAGCTAGATAACTTAAAAAAGCAAAGAAATTTGAAAATGGTGGGGATATCAGTTGTAACTGAAGCACTTAGAACAATTCCTTCGAATTGGTAAAGAGTCTGTGTGACTTAGAAATATTAGGATAAGTGAAGATCATCCAGATTTCAGCATTATTAAGACCGGCTAAGATATTGCGAAGTGTCTTAAAAACTTAAGGAGACTTGCTGTCACTCAATTTACAGTAAAAGACCATCAGATAACGCTTATGTGAAAAACTGTCTGTGATAGAAATAGTAATTGGTGCCATCAGTATTGTAACCAAAGGATTGGTAAAGAGACTGGAAGTGCCGGTGGGGTAATGGTTATTGTCGTAGGAAATGGACACGGTGACTCGAGTTCAAATCCTGGACGAGAATGATAGCATTTCACGTAGCACTAATACCCTTGGGAAAATATGAATCCAATAATTCTCACTCCAGCTATTGATAAATAGTAGGGCAGACTGGGTTCTACAGCCTTGGGGAGGCAACTAGTCTAGGAGAAGGAAAACTCTTAATTCAAACCTGTAAAACTCCGCTTAAAAATTGACCTTGTGTCATATCCTGCCAGAGCAGAGGGGTTAGTAAATAGGATAAAGAGACTGGAGGAGCTAGAAATAAGAAAACAAGCGGTGACTATCCAAACGACAGCCTTTCTTTTTTTTTTTAGATCAGCTAGAATACTAAGAAGAGTCTTGGAAACTTGAGGATACTTGCTGTCAATCAAACTCTAGTGAGAAGCCATCAGCTAGTGCTAGTGTGAAAAACTCTCAAATGATTAAGATAATTATAATTCAAGAAAACCGAAAAGTACATGGAAATAACAAGATAACTAAGAAAGCTGTTTAATGTCTTGCAGACTGGGTGGTTTATATAAAGAATCACCACCCTAATGTGCCCCATACAGACAGAAAAGCATTTGAATAGAAATAACCATTACGTGAAATTAATGATTACACAATGGGCACAAACTCCATACTGACTTATGCTAACATATACGGTTGAAGATGTGAAGAAAGTATAAATAAACTTAGAGAAAGAATTATTTTTCTTACATTACATACATAGATCATATATTCGTTACTAATATAATTTAACAATTATTTTACTAATTTAAACATGAAACACATTTAAATTAAATGTGACCCCGAAACATTCACGCATTCGATCACATATTGGACCCAATTATTTATACAGAAAACAATAATCAACCTTTGTAGGTTATTTAACTCCAAAACTATTTTATGCAAATAGTTCTAATTCAAACAATTCAGTTTAGTATGAGTTCACAGTTTAATTGTCAAAGACATTTATATTTCAAGCTGTTCAGTTAAGTCAAACAGTTCTAATTCGGTTTAGCATAAGTATGCAGTTACTTCTATTTAACCCATAGATAGGGCCCTATCCGACGCTAACATTCCGGGACAGAGTGGACCTGGAAACACTGGTAATGAAGGTGTGCTCCAAATTCTTCAAAGCTCTAGCATTTTTGCGACCTCACCATCAGATTGTTTAGTGTCATAACCAGGATACTCATTAGGGGATCTTACCGTTCTGTAGAGGTGCAGTCGTTGTATTCTACAGCTCCAGCCGACTGGGTAAAATAATCAACTATAAAGACAACTATAGACGAAATCCACAGATAAGCAAAATTATCTCTTCTCTAAACCTATCTAAACCAACCATCTTATAACAGAAACTTGTCTAGAAAAAGGAAAATGTTAAATTAATATTAGCTTAACTCCCCTGAAAAGTTGACCTTTTGTCGTATCCTCTCCGTGACATAATCACTGGTGAATACAAACATAATATTTAGAATTTGATGAAATCCAATGAACAATATATGGGATGGCAGTCATGTCAAAATTGATGAATAAAATGATTTCCCAGAGAAATTACATCTCCCAAATGGTTCCATGGTTTGTAATTTTTAAAATTCAATTTTTAAACCGTCGCCTGTTTTTGAGGCTGAGAAAAATAAACGTCGTCATGAAATGAGAAGACATGTTTGCATAATATGATACAATTCGAAAATTAGAAGATATATATTTGGGGGGGTCTGCAGTCTTTCAGTTTTAGTTAATTCTGTCATAACAAAGTTCGGCCCTTCTATCCCTACTACTGCCTAACAATAACATAAGCATCCGGACATCACCATAAAATAGCCGATAAACCCAGTAACCCTATAGTTCTTAATAGATTTTATTACCATACTCAACACCTGACAATCCTCATCTATAAAAACAAATTTACACAATCGAATAATAATCTAACTATGAACTCAAATCAAAAATCAACAAAGTCATCAATGCTAATAACGCCGACCTTCACAATATCAAATTACCTAAAATAATTGGAGATTACAAACCTGGATACATCTACGAAAAGTTGCACATGCAAACAACCCCTGATGATGGCCTATGAATGGTCCGAAAGTGCTCCGGTCAATTTTGGTAAATTTATCTACCAATTCCAACCTAAAACCATGATACTTCTCTGGAAACTTGAAAGGACCTTTCGTAAAATTATATAGACAAATTGTGTTTTATTATTTCATCTAACGTGCTAATATATATATATATATATATATATATATATATATATATATATATATATATATATATATACATGTGTTTGTATGCATGTATATTGTTATAATCATCATTATTATTATTGTTATATTGTCATATGCAGATTCACATCTACATATACACATGCATATACATGCAGAATAATTCACAACGACACAATGATAAAGGACGAGCGAAGACTTCTTTAAGAAAATATACCTCTCAATTTATTGTAAGGGTTCGAAAAAGGTTACTCAGGGTTTTACTGTGAGAGGGAGTTGGAGACCGAACAGAACTGCAATATATTGACCCCACTCTTATGGCCATCAGTGTTGGGTCTTTCTCGTCCTCCTGATGCTCGACCGGAGGCCCAGAGGCCCACTTTTCTGGCTTTCTCTACCACATCTTATCAGTAACTTCTTTGGGCCCCAACACATCAGGGGCCCCAAGGGCCCCATCGCCCTTGTGTGGCTTTCCCTACCACATCTTGTCACTTACTCTAACTGATCTCTAATGTCTTGACAGAGTTATATAATAGTTCAACGCCCACTCAATCGCCCACTCAATCTTTGGAATGGCATGTTTGATCGTCATCAAGCGGAAATAACTGTCATGCAGTTCAGAGGTCATTCTCTTCCGATGCATCAGTCTATGAGAGTACCATGGGCTTTTTTTACCTTGTCCAATTTCGTTAGCCAAGCGATTTCCTCTCATAACTGCCATTGGAATGTGTCACTTCCTTCCGGTGCATCACCTTGGAATGGCAAGTTTGACCGGGTCGAAGGTCAAAATACAACATCATTAGATATTTATATTTCATGTCTATGAGAAACTAGTCTACTGTGTTCGCTCATATGATTCTATTGGTTCCAACATTTTCCTTTCATTATTTACTTTTATTTTAAATTACTGAACATAATCCCATTTAGAAAATAGCAATATCAATGAATGCAATTTTCTTGTCGAAGAAATCCATACGGAAATACACAAGTATGCCGGGAAAATGCGAAAAATAAAATATAAAATATGTATGTTTGTAATTGTTACCTTCACTATGTAAGACCTTTTAATATAATACTGGTTATATAATCCATTTCTTGGGTGATGTTTCTACCTTATTAAGCTTCTTTTTTTTTTTTTCGCTTTGATTGTGATTGAGTGCTTTTCCTAAAAAATAAAATAAAATGTGCGAATGCTAATCGATGAAAATAAACTAAATTCAGTTTCCAAGATCAATAAGAGGAATGAACACTGAAACGTTCTGATTTTTAACAACCATTAATATAATAAAGCAAACAATAAAATATTTTTAGTTTTACTTGTAAATTAAGAAATTGAACTAGCACGTTTCGTCATCGATTCTGAATTTTGTTCTTAATTATTTAGTGCTTAATTAGTGTTTACGCTAATATATAATTAAACAACATTAACAAAATCAGATTCTATTTTTATTCCTCCAAAATGATTGGGAATTACTGGTGAAGATTGAAAGAGATGCCGGATTGACTAAACTATGTCATTTTACATGTGATTCCAAAAATAACCATTTAGTTATTCTGAAAAATAATTAAAAATAGATGGAATTTTAAACAAAACTGGCCAATGTAATTCATTTTTCTACTCTTATTCAGTGTTTCTAAAACATAATTGTACGACTGTCGATGAAAAGGTATATTTACCTTGCAATCACCACACATCTTTAAAACATTGAAAGACAAATATACATCAGTAACTGAATCACACCTAAGGTAGAAATGCATGTTTGTTTGATTAGTTAAACGGTACATCAACTCATATCTTTGTCGGAGAAAATGAATTCATTATAGTAAAGAAGATTGAAAAATACAGACAAGCACAGCATCAATTTTTGAATCCTTTTAAGATTGGTGGATAATTCTTTTTGAAAACCATACCTTAAATGAAGTTCGCAACAAACCAAACAACCCCGAAATATCATAGTACTTAAAGCATGACAACTTTAGAATTAAAAAAAACAACAACATGTTTATAGTTTTAAAAAAATGATTATTGAAGAATTAATTAACTGATGAATGGGAAATGGTATATAAGCACAAACAAAATGAAAGGTTATTACAGACAAGCACAGCATCAATTTTTGAATCCTGTTAAGATTGGTGGATAATCCTTCTTGAAAACCATTCCTTAAATGAAGTTCGCAACAAACAGAACAACCCCAAAATATTATAATGCTTAAACCATGACAACTTTAATATTAAAAAAACAACAACATGTTTATAGTTTTAAAAAAATGATTATTGAAGAATTAATTAACTGATGAATGGGAAATGGTATATAAGCACGAACAAAATGAAAGGTTTATACCGTTAGGTTTTTAAGTTCAACATTCTTTCTCAGGTGACTCCAGTCCTGTATTATTTATAAGACTTTCAGTCTTGAAAAAGAAATTCAAAGAAAAAATGAGTCTGAAACTATTGTACCAGTGCACGTATAAATTTTATCAAACTTAAAGTAAAGACTTCAAGAATTAATAATTCGAATATTTTTGATATTATATATATATATATATATATATATATATATATATGAGATTATTCGTTTGTATATATATATATATATATATATAAGATTATTCGTTTGTATATATATATATATATATATATATATATATATATATATGTATATATATATATATATGCGTGTGTCCCATATCATTCGCATAAACCTACCAAAACTCTGCGCAAGAGAAGGATGCGACATGAGGGCAATTTTAAGCAGAGTTTGAAAGGTTTTATATATATATATATATATATATATGTATGTGTGTGTGTGTGTGTGTGTGTGTGTGTGTGTGTGTGTGTGTGTGTGTGTGGTCTGTTTACGTAAATGCACGCATATGGTTGGATTTGAGAGCAGGGGGTAGAAAAAGATTGTGACTAAATGCCTGAAGGTCATATGCTTTAAAGACGTTGAACCCTATCCAATCTTGGATATTGTTTGTTAGCCAAAGCCAGACATGATCAGTCTCGGCTTATTACTTCGATAGAGGCGACTAGTATGATCGTCGAATAATAAGCAATCGGATAATTTATTCCCGTCTCGATTGTAATGGTTTTGGAAAGAAACGGACGAGCCATTGTAACCGGTCAGAAACTCAGAGATAATCCACAGTCAGATATGACCAGAGTTAAATAGATTCGAAACAAATGCCTTAGCTGGAAAGGCCAAACTTTCTGATTTAAAACGAAATAGAATAAAATATTCACATGGTGTCACTAGTAATTCCTATTAAAAATGACTTTGAGTCACTTGGATTCATATGAGTGCCGTTTATCATGACAAACTACGTGCCATTTGGAACCTACCGGCAAGTCATTCTTAAATACTGGTGCCTGCTAAATCACTTAAGTTAAACATCAATGTTCCTGGTCAGTACTTACGTGGGTGACCACAAGTAAGTACCAAATTATTGCTGATTGTGTTAATAGATACATTTTAAATATATATGATTTGAAAACTAATTGCTTCTAGGTAAGAATTTTTAAACGGGCCAGATCTCATTTGTTTGCCAAATGTATTCAAGTATTGCTAATTTAGACAAGTAATTCTATTCAACAAAAATGGTTCCAAGTTTGGTAAATGATAAAAAATTATATTTGAACTAGGAAGGGGACCTTAACAAGTACAACCACTCTTTCATCGGAGTTGACCAAAGGGTAACGGCCATGAGGGAGCAGCCCACATTGCCTAAAGCTTAAGGGCTGGAGCGTCATCATCAGAAGGTTTAGTGTCATAAAAAAGGCATTTGTTAAAGGGGAGGGTTATTACACCTATACAGAAATGCAATCGGTATATCTAAGGCCCCAGCCGACTGGGATAATATCAATGGATGATCTACATATGAACATCTTAAATGAAAAATCTTAATATAAACCATTTTTTCTCGGAAATTAAGATGTAATATTTGGATAAAATTGAACGGAAATGTGACGCTTTTTGGCAAACGCATTGTCGTTTATTTTTATTTATTTATTTTTTTTTTAAGGATTTCAGATTTTATTGAATTTTTGTCTATTAGGGACTATTCTTGAGAGTAACAAACGATTTTCAATAGACATAGATAATTTCAATAACTGAAAATTTCTTATATATACCATTTATGTGGCTATATCAATCGGTATTATATCAGGCTTTTTTAGTTAATCGAAATTGCTCGAATGGAGCATGACTTTTCAATACATTAAAACTAGATTTCATTTGACAATATCTATAATGAAGCGTTGCTTTATAGGCGTTGACATGAGGAGAGGTCTGTTTGCTCTTTGACAGTCATTGCTTTTCCAAAGCCTATTGATAGTTGAATATTTTTACTATGCCAATACAATTTTAACTACTGATGGTAGAAAGCCTAATCTACTCTAATTTAGAGTAGTCATTCAGTAATTAAGGAGACTTTATTTAAAAAAGAAAATTATTCTTTTAAAGAATTTGTTTTCTGTAATTGTTGACTTAGTATTGTTTGTAATTGGTTTATAGCAAAAAATAATTCATATAAAAGAAAAAAAATCAGATTATTCGAAGTGGCTGCAAATCTAACAAAGTTATCTTGGCTTGAACAGAGATCTGCCATCAACTTTTATGTGACTGAGAAGCGAAAAATATGATAGATTTAGAGAAGAATCTCCGCTATACTTGGAAAGGCATTTTTAGTAAAAAATATTTTTATAAATGGAAAAAATAATGGGTTATCTACAACGAGTCTGATTCGAAAAAAGAGTACAAGAATTAGAATACACTGAATCTTCGGTAAAAAACAATCTTCCCAGTACATCAGTCAGTAAAGGAGGTCATACTAACAACCTTCTGTGACATAATTTCTTTGAAAAAAGCCGCACTGTAACATGTGATTTCTATAACGAATCCTTTGGACAAAATTTGCTTTATATATTGATTGATCCTCGTAACATTAGCTTGGTGTTAGGTGTATTGATTTCTACCTTTCCCTTTCGTATTTGCCTACAGTTAAAAGCAGTCTAATCTAGAATTGAAACTTTCCTACCCCAGTCAAATCTCTTTATTCATAACACTTACGCCACGCAAACTCATGTTCTTGAATCACTTTTTTTTATTCTATTAATTAGTTCTTTAAATTTCTCACATTGTTCTTTAAGCATGTTAAATGTGTTAATTCTATTAATTTCATATTTATTACTGCAATGAATCATTTCATACGTTTCCTCCTGATTTTAATGGAGACCAGTGAGATACAGTTACAACTAAATTTGGAACTCAAAATACTGTTATTATTAATTCTACAGCGCCACATATTGACGGGATGACGAATGGCGAAATGGTTTTCGGCAAAGAAAATGTAATAGTCAGTTTAAGTTTTGAAGCTATTCAAGGTTATGCACATTTCATTTTGTGTTAATGCGATTAGGGTATTCTCTCCTAAGCTATTAATGAAGTTGCACAGACTGGGACGTTAACATTGACAAATATCAAACTAGTAACGACAGGATAATAAGCAGGCTGTAATTTGATAGTAATTACTCCAGAAAGAAAAAAAAAGTCAAAGACGGCAGTGTACCAAAAACAAGCGACCTTCTATGAACTTAATTCTTAATCCCATATATATATATATATATATATATATAGTTATTTTACTAGTGTATTTTTCTCACTATCTCAGTTGGTAGGTTTATAGCAAACCAAATGCAGTATAATTTGGAGAGTGCTCAATATATGTGTTTGATCTATTATATAGTAATAAACATATATATATATATATATATATATATATATATATATATATATATATATATATATATATATATATTAGATTTAATATATATCTAATTGCACGGAGGCTTATCTGCGACCACTGGGTTCATGCCATCTTTATATGACAATTATCAGGCAGAGAAAGAAAGATTTTGAAGAAGTCGAAAAAATAAAAAATACAGTCAAAAGAATGTTTACATGAGAATTGCGTATAAGTTTTATTGTGTGTGTGTGTGTGTGTGAGTGTGTGTGAGAGTGTGTGTGTGTGGATTATTTTTGCGTATTATTGTGTGTAGTCGTATATGTGGTTGTTAGTATGTGTGTGTGTGTGTGTGTGTGTGTGATGATACATGCTCCGTGTGGTAGATTTGAGGTTGTCGTTTGAATATATGAGTGGTGATCTGTTGCGGAAATCGTGAAACAGGTATTTGACCGAATAAAATTTTCTTTGATTGTAGTAATGATTTCAACAAAAGGAAAAATTCATCATCATCATTGCGTTATGAAGAAAATGACTTCTTTATTTGACAAGTAAACTTAATAGAGGAAAATGGTAGCTGGATCTAAAACGTAAGAATAATACGTGAGTTGGGTATATTCTTTTATTAAGAGACATGGTATATTGTTATACATTATGGTGTAAAAAGCTTGACGGCAACTACTCAAGAATGCTGCATGCAATTTTGTTCAGGTCTTGGTGGTAACACCCTACAAAGCACCAACTGAACGGCTACCTACCTCCCATCACGAAAACTATCAAAGTTAGACGAACCAGACATGCAGGAACCAACTAGAGAAGTGAGGATGAGCTCATAAGTATTATTCTCCTATGTACCCCCTCAAATGGCCAAGCAAAAGCAGAGAGACCCGCTAGAACCTACATACAGCAGCTCTGTGAGGATACGGAATGTTGCCTTGAGGAGGTGCCAGAAGCGACGAATAATATGGAGGAAAGGCGAGCTAGGGTCAAGGATATCCGTGCTGGTGGCATGACAAGATGATGGTGATGAGTATTTGTATGTTGGAATATGTTCTCTTATATATATATATATATATATATATATATATATATATATATATATATATATATATATATATATATGTTATAATAGTTTCTATTAGTTACCTGTGTTGTGTTAATGTTATATTACGTATACATTATTGTAATCTATTGTGGTATGTAAGTAAAGAATATGGTAAATATACTGTACTAAGGCGTACTTCTAACAATCCTGAAATAATGGCTATCAATAGATGGTGTGGGTGTTAGGAGATGCATATAAAGGTTCAATGGAGTAAAATAGTACTTATGACGTGAAGAGTGTATTGTGGGGTTATTCGAGAACGAGCGTGGGAGTTTTTCGTGGTGGAGTTGGTATTGGTATGGTGTATGGTGGTGGTATGGATAGATTATGTGTAAAGGTCGGAATGATAATGTATATGTTTGTTCCAATCTCAGCATATGGATGAAATTGATGATATTTTGTTTAGCAGAATGCTTTGTGAGTTTCAAATTGAGACGAAGAAGGTATTTTTTGTCTTCTGTATGACACAACAATTTGTAAATATACTCAACAAAAAGACACACACACACACACAGAGTTATATGCAAATTTAACGGAAAAATTATTTGACTGTATTTTTCGATTTTTTTTTATTTATTCCAAATATTTCCTTCTCTGCCAGATGATTGTGGTATAAAGACGGCATGAAACCAGTGATCGCAGATAAGCTTCAATCAAATATATATTAAAACTTATATATCCTGACAAAAATTTATATGATGTTTTACTGATATTGAGCACTCAATATATATATATATATATATATATATATATATATATAGCAAAGTACTGAAACCCTCGAAAATTCCCATATATACACACACAGGCACTCACACACATGTATGTATGTGTGTACGTATGTGTGTCTGTGTGTATATGTAACTCTTTGTGAGAGTGTCTCATTAATTTATTCAAGGATCAGAAGGTTTTTATTCACCTTGTCACCTTGATAGTTCAAGTCATTCTTTGTATACCAAAGTCTTTTAAGGAAGGTTCTTCTTACCAATTTCGAATCAATCTGTTTTAATGGCTATTATCAGAGACAATTTTTGACCACAGTTCATCGATGAAAAACTTGGCTTGGGAGGTTTTGGCACCCTAATTTTGTTGACTGACCTTTTACTGTCTCAATTTTGTGCGGGATATTTATGTAACAACTTTAACGCTACACGCTTTATAAACTCAACCTGAACCTTATATGTTTTCAATTCGCAACAGAACAAAATATAAAGTGTATTTAGAATTACTGTTACCGCAATAGATTGATCTATAACCCTAATCCAAGATTTTCATACATAATTGCTTCATAATTTTCTATTGCTTTGATTATTTTAATAAAATCATAATTTCCTTAATCATAGCATTCCTGTTCCTTGATAATAATTCATGCTTTTTCTAAATAATTATATCAGCTGTTAATTAATTTCGTTTTCGATATTTAGTCAGTGATGAGACAAAACTATGGATGTACAATTGACTAACGTTCATTTTAAGAAAAGCTTTATGAATAAAATCAAAAATCAATTTACATGAATGCATTATAAGATGATGTTATATTGAATGTTATTATCATCACTCGAGCAAGGTTAGGTAGACCTTCTAATCGTATCGGAATATCTTCATGTATCACTTTCTTGTTTTGAGTATTCCTTGTTCATTTGTATATTTCTTATTTATTTTCATTATTCCATATTTATTTCAGACACTTTTCTTTTGTTTAGATATTCCCTGTTTGTTCCTACTTATCCGTATTTCTTTTTATATTCCTTAATTTTTAGTTTGAGCATTCCTAATGGAGTAGTCCCCTCCCCTACACCCTGGAGTTGCGGCTATTGAAAAAGGAGCCTTCGGGTCACCCACGACTAGGATTACCAACTTGTTAACTTTATTTCTAATTGATTAGTCCATATTTATTTTTTCATCACTTTTTGAGATATTCCTAATTTAGTTTTTATTATTAGATATTCTGTTTTATATTACATTTTTTTAGATAGTGCATACATATTTTCGCTATTCCATATATATTTTCATAATTCGATTTTTTTTCCTTTTTTTAGTTATGCCTTATTTATTTTTATTATTTCACATTTATTTTCAAATTCCTTTATTTTTCTTTATATATTCCTCACGTATTTTTCTTCGGTAGATATTTTATTGTTTCTTTACATTCATAAAGTCATTATATATTATGTCTTTGGCTATGTTTATTCATTGCGTCTATTCTATATGCAACCTATGAAGAAGTTGATATCTACAGTTGAATTTGGCGTGAAATAAACAACCCGCTAAACTGGAAAGTAAATTGGTCTTAGTCTAATGGAAGGAAATACGTCGTCTTAGTTAATGGGACTAAAATCTGTCTTGATTTGCAAAGAGAAATTTTTCTACATAATATTTAGAGTGCATTTTATTTGTCATATTTAATGATTTGCCTGGCGAATAGTTTAATATATTCCATGAAATAGATTCACTTTGCGTAATTTTTGGCATGCACCCATGAATGAGTATAGCTAAAGAGAAATTCATATGAAATCGAAGTCCATGATTAAGTGCCTCATTAAAAAGAGTCGATATTGGTCTTCTCATCAGAACAAAATCAAAGATCTGAATGCGCTTGCATATATATATATATATATATATATATATATATATATGCATGCTTGTAGGTTGGTACGAATGTAGCAAATTGTATTGCAGTCTATGAGAAAGCGTATCTGAACAAATGTACACACAAATTTATTGATGTTTTTATACATTTGTTCAACAGACATGAATATACAGGACAATCCATACACATATAGTAAGACGTGCATACCATCAAACGAAAATGTATATGAATATATATTTGTGTGTGTGCGTGCGAACGCGTATGTTTGTAACTCTGTGATGATTGGGAGCGTGGATGTATAATTAAGTAATAGTACGTATAGGTACGTGCGTTTATTTTCTCATATGTTATTGAAGTAAGTAAAGTTGGCGTCTGTAGTCGAAGGTGACCAGAAGGCTCCCTTTTCAATAGCTACTACTCCGGGGTGTTGGAAAGGGTGCTACTTCTTTCCCTCGATTGCTCCACTTTAACATTGATACGTACCTTATATTGCCGAGTGTTTAGCAAGGAGGTACTTTATACCATTTTAAAAGTCTTTGGTATGAGGAGGACCTGCATTGAACCGAGGTCTCCTTGACCATTGGCGAACACTCTAACCAGTAGACCGATGAGCCGGTATCAGGCCAATAAGCCAGTTATGTTGTATAAGTATATGAAAAGCATGTTATATAACTATATAACTATATAAATATACTTAAAAACCCGGATATGTACGTTGATATGATACTGTCTGGTACCATTCCAATATATATGCATCGACACATTATCACCAAAAGGTATACGCGAGTAAAATATAAGCATTTAAAAACACAAACACACACAAACACAATATATATATATATATATATATATATATATATATATATATATATATATATATATATATATATAGGGCATTCAATAAGTTTTCAGACGTTTTTTGTATAGGCATTTACAATTGTCGTAGATTCTTACAAATTCAGGTTGTTATTGCTATCATATGAGATGACTGAGCAATTTTTATGATTTCAGCTTCAAATGAACAGCTACAGAGAGAATTGGAATACACCCTACTAAAGCCTGATTGTCAAAGCTGGTGAATTTCAAAAATGCAATCTGCAGTGTTTGAGTTGCATAAGAGATTCAAGGAAGGCAGGAAGTCTGTTAGGGATGATGAGAGGTGTAGGAGGAGTAATGAAGTACACCAGAGTTGATTGGCCAAAGGGTTAGGGTTAGGGCTACTATGTTGAGATTTTAAGGACGTTCAGGAAGAGATTCCTAGGGAAGAGGTGAGTACTCTTCAAATCGGGTCAGTGGCATTTCCACCAGGAAAATGCACAAGTCTAAAACTCTATGGCTGTCACATATTATTTGACCAAGATGGGCATCAAAACACTTCCTCGCCCTGCCTATAATCCAGATCTTGCTCCCTGTGACTTTTGGTTATTCCCTAGGCTCAGTGTATGTTCTTATGAGACAATTGAGGTGATAAAATAGGCTGTGACGAAGGTCATTGACATGCTCCCACAAGAGGACTTCTATGGAGCCTTCCAGAAGGTTTTGGAAGGGTACAACAAGTGCATTGCAGCTGGAGGAGATTACTTTGAAAGGGACTAAGGTTTCGTGTGGGTACTATCAATAAAAGTGCCAATACGAAAAAGTTATGGAAACTTATTTAATGATCCTCGTATATATATATATATATATATATATATATATATATATATATATATATATATATAATGTCTGTGTGTGTATTTATTTGTGAATATATATATATGTGTGTGTGTGTGTGTGTGTGAATATATATATATATATATATATATATATGTGTGTGTGTATGTGTTTAATATATATATATATATATATATATATATATACTTTAGATTTATATATTTAATGTCAAGAAGTTTGTCTGCTACCCCTTGGTTTCATGGGGTTTTTACAAAATAACAATCACCAGGCAGTTAACGAAATAAAAGAAAAAACTGGCTGATGATCTGTTTTTTGTAAAATCTCCAGGATACCCAGGAATTGATGACTAAATTCCAAGGCATTAAATTTATAAATCTCATGTTCATCTATTTTTATTATATAACAGCTCCATGTTAGATATTGAGCACTCTCCATATTCTATTGCACTTGGTTCGCCACAAACTCACAAAGTGATTTAGTGACAACCAACACTGTCATAGTATATATATATATATATATATATATATATATATATATATATATATATATATATATATTATGATATAAAAAATAAAAAGAGAAAATTGACATCTTTGACGTCATTATGAATTTATTTCAGTTCTATGATGACCGTCATCAGATTTTAAATGAAAACAATTATTTGTGTGCGGTCATATTGCTTCTGGTGAGAATAGAAATTTAAAAAAAATGATAATTAAATTAGAATAGTTTATAAAAAATATATTTTTAAACACACACACACACACAAACACACACACACACACACACACACATATATATATATATATATATATATATATATATATATATATATATATATATACTAATAATAAACACAAAGGATCATAAATAGAACATTGAAAAAAACAAAAAAAGATATTATAAAAAAATAAAAAGAATAATGACACCAAAGAAGCGAATCTTTAAATTTTATTTTCATTTAATATTTTTTGGCTCTACACGCTGAGTTTTGATGCATTCTTAATCCCAAATTAATTGTAAATCAATAGCCCTTGGCATTGAGCACTAAAATTAGATATTCTTACCCAATGGATTTTCTTCTCGGATTATATATATATATATATATATATATATATATATATATATATATATATATGTCTGTCTTTCTGTGTTAGGATGGCGTAAACATATATGAAATGATTTGGTACTTTCAGTTTCCCCTCTACGTGATCATCGGACCAAACCTTTGTCTACTCACTATATAGGTTAGAGTCTGAAAGTCGGCGAACGACGTTAACTCTGAGTCTACACCGTTTTAACATAGATACAATTTCTCTATCACTAATATTGAGCACTCATTATTTGAAAATATAGCAAAAAGCTATATTATTAATATTAATAGAATGTGTGTGTGTGTGTGTGTGTGTGTGCCCGCGTGCGCCCCTTAGAAAAACTGAAATAAATCAGAAAGGGAGAAAATAAATGTAAAATATTTATTAAATTCGAGAAATATTTAATATAAAACAGAGATGTCTCCTTTACTCTAGTAAGCCCGTTATACCATTAGTACATTTATCATATCGTAATACCGGTTTACCGATGCAAAGCTAATGGTCAAACAGCAGAACGTAAAATCAGGTTGAAGAGCTCAAGACTGAAAGGGTTAACTTCATAAAAAATATGCCATACTTTAATAACTCAATCAAAAAACTATAACAATCAATTGATTTCATTGTCTGTGACTTAAGAGTATATATTCTTTGACAGATTAATAATTTCTTTTATAAATCTTTTCAAAGCATAAGTATGTTTCTGTATAATGAACATATTCATATTCCATATATATATATATATATATATATATATATATATATATATATATATATATATATGTGTGTGTGTGTGTGTGTGTGTGTGTGTGTGTGTATTAGTGAGCATTTAGGCCACATCTTACAACTGATTTTCTGATTTTTAGAACAGATACGGCCATTCATTATTAAATGATTGCTTTTAATGTTATGCATATATTCTAAAACGGTGACTTCACAACAGCATTTTGGCATTGCTTTGCCTCCACTGAAAGAAAAGTTTTGTTGATTAGTCTCTAAAAATATTAATCGATGGAACAAATCCTAAAAAGAACATCTACTTTATATTCTGAATTTCTACTATGCTAAAATATTGATTCATAATAATATAAAGACTAAAAGTATTTAGTTTAGTTTGATTTTGCGTTCAATAGCATATCAAACATCACGGGGTTATTCAAAGCCAAACCCATCTTAGTTGAAGGATTGTAGTAATACTGTTTAACACGTAGCTGAAGGTGGATGAGAGTGTTCATACATTTCCCGAGGATTTTAATCCGAAACATAACGTAATAGCTTGACAAGAATTCGATCTCGCTTACAATGATGTCTCTATATAATTGGTTACCCACTCCTCCATGCAAAGTGCTCCAATTTTTAGTGAGTAGACCCAGTAGTATATAGCTTTACCTCATGCGTTTATATGACCGCCTAGTCGTGGGTATATACAAATATGCTTATTCGAATTTGTATGCAGTAGTTCAAATTTTTGTTTTTATCGAGTGAAAAACAATAATACCAATGATGATCTTTATGTAGTCGATAAAGACAGTGACGGTGAAAGAGTCTTTAATTAAATTACACTCAATAAGAAATGGGCAACCTACAGAAACCTGCAAAAATACATTTTTATAAAGATTTCATTGATTTTTTCTCGTCATGCTACGATATATATATATATATATATATATATATATATATATATATATATATATATATATATATAGTCGTAATCACGGCTCGTATTTCATTGACAATCTCGTCAACCGTCTCTCTCGGGTATCGATCTCAGTAAATGTTCACTATTGCATCGTTTCTGCAGATTGCCGTATTATCTTTTTGTCGGTCATCCAACACTAGTGTGCACTTGTTGGAGTGCATAAAAGAATGTCATTTATGGGTTCGATCTTACATCTTCACTAGTATGTAGCATATTCTGTTCGAAGGATGTGCAGTAAATGGCAATACAGCTGCTGTTGTATATTGTACAGCAACCAAGATTTGTCAAAACAATACCAGTATATATCTAAGTTGCTATCAAGCATTTTCCACCGGCGTTTCATGAAAGTCCAAGAGGTGCAACATTATTATAGTACCGAAGACTTCGAAACTTATACTTTTTTATTTACAATCAAAACATTACGCGAAAAGATAAGGCAAACGTAGAAACAGTTCCACATATGATATTGATCACAACAAAAGGTGTTTGACCAAATATGACAATAAGCTTATTAAAAAGAAAAACGAATGAAATCAACACACAAAATTTCAGATTTTCTTTGTTATTGAATCAGATTGGATGATATATATATATATATATATATATATATAATTATTCATATAGATTTAATATATATATATATATATATATATATGTGTGTGTGTGTGTGTTTATATGCATAAATATATATAAACATATGCACACCATTTTATATATATATATATATATATATACATATATATATATATATATATATATATATATATATATATATCAGGGTGGAAATAGATTTATAATCCAAATGTGATCGATTTTTTTTTTTCTTAAAGAAATTATTGCTCTATGACGTTAGTTACATTGAGCTCTTTACCAGGAAAATTTTAAACGTTCCGAGCGGAATGAATTTGTCCTGACGGAATTATTCCCGACTCCGGTTTATCTGGACTGAATAATATATATATATATATATATATATATATATATATATATATATATATATATATATATATGTGTGTGTGTGTGTGTGTGATACAAATATGCGGAAAGCTGAATGAATCAAACAGTTAAATCAAATTTAGATGTGTGATATTTCGTTTGGCTTTATTTCACGAAACTTCTTCAGACAGAGCATCTGAGGAAAAATGATAAGAGAGTGGAGGGGGTACAGTTATAGCAGTGAAGAAAGGAGGGATTTGAAATCAAATGTTTCAGGTTTCATTAAAGATTTTTCATAAGAAAAGGGAGATATATATTTGGGAGCTGATAAGAAAAATGTAGAAAAGGGTTTGGTCAAATGGGTTTCTGCATACCTTGTTTTGTGGAAAGATATTGACTATAATGTAATGTCACAGAAATTCTCCATATTGTGGTGTCAAGGTAATTGGGGTGAAGAAGAGCAAGAGGTAAAGTGATTAGGAAAGGGAAGGATTATCACAAGTATGGTGGCACAGTGTATAAAAATGTTTTTTTCTATCCGGTTTTTTTTTTATTATGATTTACTTTTCGTTTAGTATATTCGAACAATATGATAAGATTTAGTATATTCGAACAAGAATGATAAGATTTGGTAAAATCCTAAACGTTGTTTTACATAGTTTGTTTTGGAAATGAACAAAGATTCGTGTAGTCTTCGTGATTATTTGCAGTGTATGGGTTTAATTAGGGTGGTTTGAGAAAAATCAAATGTGTGCTTGATCTCTAACAGGGGGAGAAAAGGCGTTTGATCGTCATTTGTTTTGATTGATCAATCGTGTTCGTAAATTCTTTTTTCTAGTTTGCATTGGTTTTCGTTGATGTAATATTTTTTGCAATCTTTGCATGGGTTGGAGTATATGCTTGAATGGGAGGTGGTTTCGTTGTTGGTCCGTTTTGTGATGTTGGTGAGATTTTTAATGTTTTTTTATGTTGCTTGTATGACTGGTATTCCTAACTTGGTTAGTTTGTTGTAGAGTATTATGATATGTATGTTAGTGGGTATAAAGGTCAGTTTATGGGTGATGGGGAGAGTGTGATTGGTTTTCTTTGGTTTATTTGATGAGTGTATCTTAAGAGCTATTTTCTAGCATTTAATATGAATAGGATTTTAAGGGAATGTTTGTTGTATTCAAATTCTTCATTAAGGTATTGTGGGCTATTTATTCTTAGTGCTCTTTGGTAAAGGCTATAATGAGGCCTGTTTAGATTTTGTTGTGCTGGGAGTAGAAATGTGTGCAATCGGTTTTTTGTTGTGGGGTTTTGCGGTAGACTTAAAAAGTTAAACGGTTATGAGATTTAATAATTAGGATGTCCAGGAAGAGTATGGTGTTATTATTTTTTTTTTCATAAGTGAAGTTGATGGAGGGTTCAACATTGTTCAGTTTTTCTGCGTTCTCTTCAATTTTGATCTTTTGGGGTAGGAAACAAAGTATATCAGCGATATATTTTAAATATGAAGTGTTGTTAGGTAGTCTGTATCTAAAAGGGTCGGATTTTAAAATTTCTAGAAATAGACCTGCTAATACTGGAAGGCTATAGTTTTGTTTGAAGAATTTGTTGTTGAATTTTAAGTAGGTCATGTTTGTTATGTGTTTACAGATGTTGTCTAGGGTGTTTATGGGTAGTGGCGAGTCGAATTTAATTTTTCTTAATTGAGTAGCAAGAAGGTTGAGGCATTTTTGATGGGTATGTTTGTGTAGAGAGAGAAGTTATAACTAAACTGTTTATAGTTTTATTATGTATGTTAATTTCCTTGATTTTATTAAGTAAGTCTCTAGAGTTTTTGACATGTGAGGATCCGATTTTGCCGAGTAGGGAGGTTAAAATATTAGCTATTTTGTGGGTGGTACTAATGATGCTTAAGATAATTGGTATAGGGGGTGTATGGTTACTAGTTTTTACGTAGGCCATATAATGTTGGGATTGTATGATGAGTTTCAACGAGGTATCTCCAGTATTTTTCTTCTTAATGAGTTTTTTGCAAATTAGTTGAAAGAGGTAACGTTTTTGTTGATGATGGTTAGGTTAGATATCGTATAGGTGCTTGTGTCTTCAAGAAGTGATTTAATTTTGTCGACGTACCTCTGTGCATGATTATAATGCCACCACTTTTGTTGGCTGGGGAGAGATGATGATATTCGGGTTTTGATTTTTCTTATCATCTCCCTAAAATCTTTCTCCACTTTCAAAGCAAAAAATCTTCAATGAAACCTAGTACATTTGACTTTAATCCCTCCCTTCTTTCTTGCAACAACTATATTCACTCCACCATCTGATCTTTTCTCCTCAGATGTTTTTAAATAGAAAAACTCAGAAAATAGTCACCATCTGAAGAAGTTCGATGAAAAAAGCGAAACGAAATGTTTCACATCGAAATTTGAGTTAAGTATTTGTTTTATCGAACTTTCCACATATTTCTCTCATGCTGTCAGATTCACTACAATCAATCATTTCGACACACACACACACACACACAAACATATATATATGAATGTGTGTGTGTATGAAATATAAAATAAATTAGGTTAAAATTTTTTTACGAAATTATTTGGAATTTTGACATGTTTATTTGGTCAAAAAAAATTTTATATAGTAAATTTGACGTATAATAGATTAATAAGTGTATGATTTGTTAGAAAATACGTATTTTATATGTGGACACTACAGTGTTCTTTCTCGGTATAAACTCTTCCATAAAATAAATTAAATTCTTCTTGTTAACAAGAGGAAGAAATGGGTGGCACACAACATGTTCCAGTTTTGCCAGTGATATTTTTAAAAACTTTTAATGGTTAAAAATGTTTAAGTTTTTGTTTAATCCTAAATCGTGTACTAATTTTAAGGATGTGTTTACTTTCAATTTTTAATGTTTTTAATGGGAACTAAATAAATAAAATAAACTATTGCATTTGTTATTTCAATAACAATACTATAATTATTAAAGTGTTTATTTACTGAAATCCGGCTCATTGGACTTGTGGGTAGAGTGTTCGTGAATGGTCCGGGATACTTGGTTCAATCCCAGGTCACGTTATACAAAAGACATTGAAAATCGCACTTGATAACTCCTTGCTTAACACTCAGCAATATAAGGAACGTATAAAGGGTAAACTGGAGCAATCAACGGAAAAGAGTATGGCCTTTGCCTACACCTCGGTGTAGTAGCTATTGAAAAGGGAGCCTTTTGGTCACCCTGGAATAAGGTTGCCAACTTTACTTTTACTTATGTACTAGTAGATTATAGGAAGTATCCCTAATAGTCTGCATTTTTTACAAGAAGAAACATAGCAACGTGCTCCATAAAAGAAATGTAAATATCAGCCTATTAATCAGTTTGTCTACATGTGAGCTCTCACTCTCTCTCTCTCTCTCTCTCTCTCTATATATATATATATATGTATATGTCTATCTCTCCTTTCATCTCACACTTCTCTATTGCTATCTTAACATTTAGGTGTACAGATACACACGCACTCACGTGTGCGGGCGCGCATTCATTTGAGCATGTTTGTGATTTTCTGCTTGTCTGCCATCCTCCCATCTCATACTCCCCAAATCTACACCAATATATTTCCACTTATCCCAGTGAGGATTTTTATCTTTTTAAACTGCTTACACGCATTTACACATAATAACGTAATACACATTAATGTCCAAACATTTGCACATGAACACTTTGAATATATATATATATATATATATATATATATATATATATATATAGTCACACAAAATGAAAAAATGAATGTGAACATAAGAGAAAATGTACATGGTGGCTTTCCCACATATAAATTACATTTACTTGGCACTGTTTTATTTTTAAGAACGGTGAAATGGAAAATTTATTCCTGAAGATATTATCATAGATATAGGCCAGTGTGAAAAAGAAAATAGTGGACCACTTTCGTCACGCTTTTTCCGGAACAGCTCAAATCCGTCTGCTTTTAACCTTGTTCAGTTATCGATTTAATCAAACTACGTTTGAGTTTTGAAAGCGTTGTTTTTATACAACTTTCTTGTAAGGATTCTTTGGTTAGCTCACAGCGTCTTTGTCAGAATTCCTTTTAAAAATGTGTTTAGACCTGTAGATTTTGCTGCATTGAAGTTTTTGATTTTACACCTCGTCTTTTGTGTGATAGCAGCGTTGAGCGGGAATGTTTGTTAGAGATATATTGCATCAGAAGCAGGCACGCTTGGCGTAACATTTAACGTCCCTGGAAATGGAATAAGCGAACCGAGTTCAAATCCTAGTCAAAGTTATTTGTTTCTTCCTTTGCTTTAATACACTTCGTAAAAGCGTGATTCATCTTCTCTCTCTCTCTCTCTCCCGAAACTATTGCGAAATAGTTGACTTCGTTTTTTACGTTTGCGTTTGACAACCAATTTATAAGAGGGATAATTTTGATTTTAAACCAGTCTTACTCTCCTAAAGATGTCACATTCTGTCCATGGTGAAACCGTCTGGTAAATACACAAAGTTAATTGTCATATAGGAACAGAATCTCAAATTAACCCCCGTAAAAACATGGCTTTTTCATAAAACTCTTATAAAAGCTGTTTTAGATTAAATCAAGTCTACTGATTCTGAATATGTTTTCAAATTTGACTCACTTCAAGCATATCTGTATTTTTTACAACGTACTGTATACGTCAGTGGCAGACCCACCAAAATGACTTCCTTTCAACATTTCATATTAAACAGTTCTTTCTGCAGAAATTTTTAAAAGTAATATAACTCTATAGTTATCGATCTTAGTATTTGGAGGTAAAAATTAAAATCGATCTACTTATTGGATTAAAAACTGAAATCTGAGGTTTTAATTTGCCCTTATATAAAAAAAATGGTTTCAAACTGAAGTTTTGGAAATCAAGTAAATTTAGTCAGGTGGTTTGATACTCATTCAACATGTCTATTAAAAACATCCGGTTGAAACGTGATGTTGGAGGTAACTTAAAAGGCAAAATTTCCATTCAACATGTCTATTAAAAACATCTGGTTGAAACGTGATGTTGGAGGTAACATAAAAGGCAAAAATTCCATTTTTATTTCATGCTTCTTCTCATATGTATTTGCTTGGCGATGATCATGGAGGGAACATATCTGAGATGAAAATGAGACAGATATTCTAGCCCAGCTTACAGAGAATTGGTGCGTGTTTCAAAACACGAGCTCAAACCATAAGCGAAAGAGTGTGTTTCAACATTATATAAACTTTCCTTGAACCTGAATAGAGCGTTTAATAACTTTCAGTTTGCTTTGAATATAACTATATTATCTAAGTTACTTCACAACTGATATTGTTGCGATGAACATAAAAATGTTGTATAGTATTTTAGCATATACCCTGTAGGACAATAACGAATACAGTTTTTTAATTTGTTTATCGAAAACCGAAGAGCACTTGGATATTTTTCAGTCCTTACTCGGACATTATAAATTGGAGATAACAAAGTAAAAGAAATAATTTAAATAGGGAATCAGTTTTTCTAAGTATGGAATTGGAATGAAATAAAACATTCTTAAAAACAATATCTCATCAAATAATTCGAGACACAAATAATATGCTCCTTAGATACGACAACTAACCTTATTTTTTAAAAGAAGATACTTTTGGAGTCTACCATTTTTTTTTTTTTTCTCAGTTACACTCGTATCTGATGATGACCAAGTGTTCAGTATTAGAATCTAGTTTTGTATAGCTCTTTTTTGCTTTGGCAACTGAAGAAAAATTGTTGCCATGTGCAGTCACATTCAGACTGATCGTAAAATAATAAGTAAAAAATATATTTGAAGGTAAATCCTAACTTGCACTCATGGACATTACTGTAAGAGTAGTTTGTTTAAAATTGTTGCAAGCCATATTAATCTATACATTGATTGTAAAATTGTCTCTCAGGAAATATTCGCCAAATCGAGATAATACAATTTTTTATGGTTTGTCTTTCAAATATCAGTACTTTTTTTCCGAAACAATACCCGTCATTCTCTCAGATATTCATTCAACTCGAAAATATTTCATTTAAAGTAATGAATGCTTATTTATTAAAAAGAAATTTTCCCAATATAAAGAAATTAATATTTTATCCAGGTGAGATTAAATTCACAAATCATCTCTCAAATCACATATATGTGTCTGCATGAAAGTATTAAATACGCATATAGACTAGTTTTGGCAACGATACTGAAATATATATATATATATATATATATATATATATAGTTTTAACTTAAGACCCTTCCTAATTTTTAAGTTATGAGGATATTTATCGACCGTAGTAACACATCTAAGGATCTTCCATAGCCTGTATCTGCAGGACCCATATCAAAATATAATCATTAAAAGGAAATAATAATGGCTCAGAAGAATAGTGCTTTTGCCTCTGTGTCTGTGTAACCCTCTCTCTCACAATATATATATATATATATATATATATATATATATATATATATATATATATATATATATATATATATATATATATATCCTTTACTGCTACGAGCCATATATAAGGGTATATAGCCCACAGAAAAAAACTCATTTATGTGTACATTTTTACTTCTGCCGCTGTGGTATTGAGTTTTTTTTTCGTCTTACTTGGATGTTTTGTTAGAAGGGAGATAAGTGACAATACTGCTTTGTTTTTATTAGATGCTTCATCTAGGAATCGTTTTAAACAGATCGCGGCATATGTAGGTAGTTCTCGTCTATCCTTTGATCACAGCGTTTCATTAAATCCCAGGTGGTTCAGCCATTATATAGTACTCACACTGCTGCAGCTTGAGATAATTCCGTTTTATTTTAGCTGAGAAATTAGATTACCATACGATTGAAATTTGTCCATGCCGATCCTATCCGAATTCACATTGCTGTTAGTAGATGTTATATTGTTCATTAAATGTCAAGATGGAACCATATTGTTCAAAGCACAAGAAATATCTATTTTCTGTGTTCAGGTCGAGGTAAATTCCTTATTACCTATTCTAGGTAAATTTGCGAGATGCGTTTGATCATCAGCGTAAAGTAAAGTAAAGTTGGCGACCATAGTCGAGGGTAACCCGAAGGCTCCCTTTTCGATAGCTACTACACCAAGGTGTAGGGGAGGGCGCTACTCCTTCCCTGGATTGCTCTACTTTACCCTTGATCCGTACCTTATAATGCTGAGTTTTAAGCAAGGAGGCATCAAGTACCATTTTTTGAGTCTTTGGTATGACTCGACCTGGGATTGAACCCAGGTTTCCCGGGCGATTGGCGAACACTCTAACCGTAGTCTGCATCAATGATGGGGTTTTAGTGGAATATCGTCTATTTCTTTTTTTTTATTATTGTGAGATTGTTTTCTCCCGTTAGACCTATGGACGTTTGTTGCACATAATTTTTTCGGGTTGTAAATAGAAACGGTGTAAATATATCTCTTTGCAAAACTCCAGCTACACTATTAAAATAATCAGTTTCACAATCGAGTGAGAGAGCCATTTATTTCATATATTTGTTAAGAATCATAATGTCATAAGAGTTTCTTTGGGGGAGACCATTTGCTTGTATTTCCTGTGTCTCTCTTCTTTGCTTGGAATCAAATACCTTAGAGAAATCTACAAACAAACATATTGCCTCGAGAATGTTTGCATCTAATTCTACTGATTCACCGAATATTCAGAATCCGAAAAGATGAGATTCGATTTCTCAGAAGACGTGATTTTCCCTTTGAATATTCCAAGCTTTAGTTTGGATACAATTGAGAAGAATGGCATCATAAACATTAAAGCTAGAACTGTTGGAGCTATGCCTCTGAAGTTCTTTGTTATTTGATTAGTCACCTTCCTTTAGGAAGTGAAGGATACCGTATTTCTCTATTACTCAAATGGGTTTTGTTCATACACAGCGTTTTATATAGAAGAAACATTTCATCAAACTTCACCCACCGAGGTATGGAAGACAATATATATATATATATATATATATATATATATATATACAAGTTGACCGACAGTTGTCGAGTTTGATCCCAAGGCTACCTTTTCAATAGCTACAACACAAGGGTGTAGGAGAGGGTGCTACTCCTTGATCTGTGCCTAATAATGCAAGCAAGGAGGCCTCAAATAGTATGTTTTTAGTTGACCTAGTCTTTCAACCCTGTCTCGCAGGCCACTGGCGCACTAAAGCGTTTTGACGACCCACCAGAAATATGGAATTTTGATTGGTAGATATCGAGTCAGATTTCGCCATTGGCTTAAATAACCACTGTAGAGTAAAATGAAATGAGCATTCACTGGTTTGTTGCAAGTGGTCATATGATATTTTTCAAAATTTTAATTACGCTATATAAAATAAGATTCGTTTAATTCAGGGACCGCACTTTCATATGAGAGGCTATTTCTTATGTATAAAATAACGACTCATAGCCTCACAAAAAAAAAAAAGAAGAAAACAAAGAAAACGAAGAAAAAACGTATTCCTTTTTGTTGGACTCTTCTATAAAAAGTGTAACATCGAAAAAAATTCAAGTTGGTTTCTAAGGCCTGATGCATTCATCATTTACTTTGGATCAT
>OY757906.1:43392903-43482903 GCA_963585895.1 Sepioteuthis lessoniana | reverse complement strand
TTCTCTGATTAAGTACACCTCGATTTTCCCAAGAATGAAACCACTCCAAGGTTCTTTTGGGGTACAAACTTTGATATAGAGTTATTATATTGCTATATCCGCTCTCATAACCCCTACTCGTTTCTTATCTAACCTAACGAAAATAATGCGAAAAGTAGAACATGCAATTCTGCAAAAAAATAAAGAATACAGCAATTTAGGACAAAAGTTTATCGATAACAATATAAATATGTAAACTTATGTGAAAATCTATTATAGCTACTCCAAGAATGCTAAAATGAACGTTGTTTTTTTGGGTTTTTTTTCGATGATTTGGTTCGAAAGCGATACATGAAATGTACTTACCAAATTCTTTGTTACATACATTTTATCGATTTTTATATTTGGGAGTAATCGATTAAAATATACTGAACCTTTACACTAAAATCTATATAAAACCACTTGCTCAGCTAATATCATTTTTGTTAGCCAATAAATTTCTACTCTGTGGTTAAGCTCCGATAATTTCGACTTTAGAATATTATACAAACTACCAACAGAAGACAGGGAAAAGTATTCTAAAGACATATGCGTAAGGGAAGTGTATTAAAATGACGAGAATACGTAGAAAAAGCAGTTACTGGTGTCTTACTAATATACTTAGAACATCCATTTTTCAATTTTATAAGTTTATCTATTTACGAACGTTTCCGTATGGGTGGGATAGTCAAAAGGGCGATTTTTATGCGGAGTTGAAGTGGTTAGATTTCCGAGTTTTCCTTCTCTTATACCGTTTTCGATAACAATGTTCAATAACTTAGTCTGCATAACTATTAACCAATAACTGAAGGAAAATAGTTAGATATATTCTATTTTTAATTGATTAGCTTAATATGTAATGCTTACAGCCTTGTCAAGGTTTAAAGTTAAGTCATCGTGTACATTTTCTTGTGACTGTAACAATTACACCACAGCACCACACACTCTCTCTCTTTCTATCGCTTTATATATATATATATATATATATATATATATATATATATATATATATATATGCACGTGGTACATTCAATAAGTTCCCAGACTTTTTTGTATAGGCATTTAAAATTGTCATAGACTCGTGAAAATTCAATACGTTATTTCCCGACATCATATGAGATGACTGACCAATTTTTATGATTTCAGCTTCAAATCAACTGCTACAGGAGGAATTGGAATACACCCTACTAAAGCCTGTTTGTCACAGATGGTGATTTTCAAAAATGCAATCTGGACGTGAGGACACTTTAGAAGAACGATATGCAATAAGATTATGTTTTAAACTTAGAAAAAAATGCCACAGAAATGTATGGAATGCTTCAGACTGCTGTTCGACTATCTTGCATGAATCGAGCATCAGTTTTTGCGTGGCATAAGAGATTCAAGGTGGGCAGGGAGTCTGTGAGGGCTGATTAGAGGTGAGGGAGGAGGAAGGAAGTCAATACATCAGAGTTGATTGGCTAAAGGGTTAGGGTTAGTGTTACAAAGCTAAGGTATTAAGGGAGTTCAGGAGGAGATTGCGTCGGAAGAGGCCAGCAGTCTTCAAATCGGGTCAGTGGCATTTCTACCAGTACAATGCACCAGTACACAACTCCCTCCTTGTCACAAATTATTTGACCAAAATGGGCGTCAAGACAGTTCCACACCCTCCCTATCTTCCAGACTTTTCTCCCTGTGACTTGTCGTTATGGGACAATTGAGGAAATGAAAGAGGCTGTGCCGAAGGTCATTGACATGCTCACACAAGAGGACTTCCATGGGGCCTTCCAGAGGTTGTTGGAACTGTACAACAAGTGCATGCAGCCGGAGGATATTATTTCGAAGGGGACTAGAGTTTCATGTATGTATTTTCAATAAAAGTGCCCATACCAAAAAAATCTGGAAACTTATTTAATGATCCTCGTATATATATATATATATATATATAAATAAACAAATATCATAGGCAAAAATTTCGCTACTAAAGTAGCTAGGATTTTTGGAATGACACTAAAATATTGTATAAATGCTTTTAAATTTGGTATCCGTATCCGTCCTTCATAAGTTCTATATCTCTGATGGACTGGAGTCACCGTGTCGTTATAGCTAAAGTACCAGACTGTGACGTCATTGTAAGAGAATTCGAAATCCAGTCACGGTTTACGTTCACGTCCGGATTAATATCCTTGGCAAAGGTATGAACTCGCAACAGTTTTTTTTATTTTTATCTTTTATTAGGATAGCTTTGGCATCGAATAATCCAAGAAGACAGATATGTTATAAAACAAACAAAACCTATCAATTAATGCACACACACACACACACACATATATATATATATATATATATATATATATATATATATATATATATATATAGGTATTTTCATTTCATGTTTATGAACTTATCTACACTCCCTGCATTGTATGTATTTACCCATGCCTCCGCCAAGAATAAGATGAAACGCAACGTTAATTTCTTAGAGGAATATCATTAGTTAGAATTTATTACTTTCCGTCTATTAGAGTGGTTGTCGATTCTCAATTATTTGTCCGGTACTGGAGAGAGAATATTTGTTTTCATACAGGTATTCATAAATTTCCTAAGAGTATCAGTTTATGTGAAATTCAAACACCCACTTCGGGTCACCGAATAAATTGTTTATAATAATCATGGCAGCATGAGCACCTCAAATATGTGCGTTTATATATAAGTTCTTACACGTGCTTTCTTTTATTGAAAAACATCTTTATGTCCTGAGGAAGGTTTTATAAAACCGTAACGTTTGAACGTTGAATTCACATCATAATAAATTCATCATCTTGAGAATACGCTGTTTTTCTCTTTTCTTTACACACACACACACACACACACACACACACACACACACACACACACACATATATATATATATATATATATATATATATATACGTTGTGTAATGGTAATCGTCACTGGAATAGATGCGACGAACCGAATTCAAATCCTAGGAAGAGACTGATTGCATTTCACATAGAGCTAATACATTTAGGAAAAGTCAAATACAAATTTTTCTTCCTTCAGCTATGGGCACACTGTAGGGCAGACTGGGCTCTTTATCATTGATATTGCAACCGGTCTAGAAAATGGAAAGCTCTGAATTTAAACCTATGAAACAACGCTTAAAAATTGACCCGACTGGTTACTATATATATATATATATATATATATAATCCGAGGTAAAAATCTCAGGGGTGGGAGTATCCAATATGAGTCTTGAATACTAATGGCTATTGGTGTATAATTAATTTAGGATCAATGATACATCAACAATCAACGCGTAGAGCTGAAAAAAATTACATGAAGACAAAAAGAAAAAAAAGTCACTTTCTTAGTTTCATTATGAATTTATTTCTTGCTCCTTTTAATGCTAATATTTTTTTAAATTTTCAATACCACATCTGAAGAAAGATTTTATAAAAAAAAATATATACGTTAAACTTATAAGTATTTATATAAGCCTGATATATATATTTATAATGATACGAAGAAGTGATTTTTTTCTTTTTGTCCTTATATAAAGAATAAATATATATATGTGGGTGTGTGTAAAATATAACTCTTAAATAACTCTTAAATAACTCTCAACCATTTTTAATGGAATGTTGACTTTCTTCTAAAACCAAACATAGCGAGATTTTTTGTATTTCTAGAGTCCTATTATACATACAATACGGATATAAGCAGACGCTACACTTTAAATTATTTAGTTGCAAATTTGTTTAGAAACTTTCTGTATTTTTCCTGTCTGTGCATTTTAATAAGTCTTCTACAAAAAAAAAAGAAGGAACGATTGAGATAGCTTATTCCGGTTTGTTATTTTTTCGGCTTTAAATTAATAAAGATACCCACGAGCAAAAAATGGAATTATTAAAATGTAGTTATAACGCTAAATTTGCTTAATTATCGAGAATCGTTAATGGATTTTTTAAAAATTCATTCTTCTTTATTTTTTAAAACTCTTTTTTCCATTTTATTTCAGTTTGGTCAAACGTTTTTCATAAATCACTAATTGTTAATACAGCCATACAGAAAAGTATACTCTGTAGACACACATCAAACATATATAGATTTTTCAAGACACTCCCCAAATACACGCACATATATGAGCTATTAAAATATGCAGTTAGTTCCCTGAGAACTGGTCTTTGTAAGCCAGCAAGTCAGGAAAATGAGTTTACTAAAATATTTTCAAAGTGAACTCGTTAAACTTACTGTTTATATTCGGAAATTACCGTTGTTTTGATCTTGCGTAATCTCAATGACATGAAATGTACTAATGCAATACTGTCAAATAAATTAGCCGCATAGATAGCAAAATAATTTTTTACGTAAAATAATTTCATCTTTTGAAAAGAATTCGATAAACAAATCATATGAGAAAGCATGCTCGAATGACGCTAGCATGTGACACAATTTTCTTCATTAAATTTTATATGGAATTATACTCCATCCTTTGAATAAATGTTAATCTCTTAGGTTGAATACTACAATGAAAACTGAATATCCTACTGAAAAAAATCCGTGTTAGGATACTGAGTTATTGACATAAAATTATGTTGAATTGTAAAGTTTCTTTATTGTATTTGGTAGTTTTTTACTGTCAGTTATATAGTTACTTAGATTTTGATATACGATGCATCCGTTTCTATATAATAAAAGAACACATTGATAGATGAAACCTGCTCAGTAGTCAGATCAATTTTGAATACAATCGATGAATACTTGTAAAGTTGCATCAATTTATTGTTGTTTTTCTTTCAATATTACATTGACATATCGACTACTTATTCCTGAATTACTGTATATAATGTTCCAAAAGAAGTTACGTGAAGGAAAAATAAACTTAAAAAACATTATCTGTCTCAAAATCAGATTTTTCTTTTCTTTTTTTTCTCTGAGTCCATTTAAACAGACTGGAATCATTCAATTGTTCGGTGGTGATTTTTTCTTGCATATGATATTCTGTATGAAACGAAAAGCAGTGTACTTTCTCTCTCTCTCTCTCTCTCTCTCTCTCTATATATATATATATATATATATATATATATATATATAAAGTATGTCAGAGGGAATCACTAACAGGCAGTAAAATAGATCCATACATAAATACCACCGTGCTTGTATGCATAAATGTACGTATGTTGGCGTTTCAACTTGAGTACAGATCCTAGATAGGTGCATGTGTTGTATTAGTGAATACAGGACGGAGGGATATCTGTCGACTTTAATCCTTTAAAATACTGTTTTTTACAAAAACAAAAAAAGGAAAAAGAAATGAAAGAAGAAACCAACGTAAGAAAGAGAGTATGGGATTGTAAAATCTCAGATATGTTGTAAGGAAAGTGAAATTGCACAAGAGAGAAAGAAGACCGGTGATGCAAGAAGAAAAAAATATGATAAGACAGAAGTATAAATGCAAAAATGTTGGTTGGAAAAAGAAGAGTGAAATATATTAAGTACTTTCGTATAAATTATTTATATTGCTCTCTTGTTTTTTTGGGTTTTTTAAAATGGTGACGAGTATTTCCTCGGGTTACTATATGAATGGAATTTTGAATTAATTTTTAACGATAACATGCACTGTGATCCATATAAACATATGGAAACTTAATACAATGAAAATTGAAAACTGGCCCTTACGATTAAAAGTCCTTAATGGAAAACCGCTCTAAAATCTCATCACTTGGATGAAGAGTTGTAAAGGGTTCTATACTGAATAAATAATTTTCCTTTTTCTTACAAAATACTTGATTACTTTTTCTACAAGTAACAAGAAAACCAACAAAATCTACTGCATTTAGTCAAGTTTATCCCGAGGCTAAAATGCTGGCTAACCATTGAGAATTCACCTCGTGATCATTAGTTTTTCAGAGTAGAGCACTAAACATTACACCAAACAAGTGAGTCCTAATATAAAATGTAAGTGTGATTTCCTCTCTCCCTATTTCATAAAACACATTTTGAAACTTTTATGTATTCCTCTTGTGATAATCCTGCCAAAACAATATATTAAATCAATTGTTAGATTGCGTTATTGTTTTCCATAACGCACATAAACCAGAACAAATAAACGAAATACTTTTCCAATACAAAAACAACAGGGATTTTATCTTATCTAATGGATCATGGTGTATATTATTTGGTAGTACGTATATATTAACAATATCTACGGCATAAAAAACTCCCTTCGTTGAAAGTTGAAATATTCTCAATGTTTATATATATATATATATATATATATGTGTGTGTGTAGATGCGTGTATATGTAAGTGGGTCTATTCCATGAATATATATATATATATATATTAAAGCTATCCATGAAAAGTGTTTTGGCAAAAGTAATACGTAGAACTCTGTACTCGTTAATAGATAACATTCTATCCATTGACTTTCAAAGACATGCGTTCATTGCTTATGAGAAGTAAAGGTTGAGTTTCCTTAATTTTTGTTTTAGTTCACCATCGCTACTTTATTTCAGTGATTTGATGAGAACTGTTTATTTCTAATGAGAGAGAATTTACGAAACTCTGATTATTCTGTCAGGACAGCAGTGTGTCTTTTGTAAAAACTACCATTCCTAAGTGGTCACCCATCTTCATTCTGAAAATTCTTAGCCTTTCAGCGTAACTCAACCAGAAAGGAAACAATATAGACATTCTTTAATCCAAATATGCCCAATATTCAATATCTTCCTGTAATTGTAAAATACGTGAAGTCTTTGGTTCTGCACAAGGATATCTTATGATGTTGGTGACTTCTACTCATCGTTTATCATTCCTGTTATTCCAGAGTGCTTGGAATCTGGGAATTCATTTTACAGACAAAACCCTATTGCTCTAAAAGTGAATGAATAAGTGTACATGGGTGTCTTGTGGAACTTTCTAAAAATATATATATATACTGCTGGTATTTTATTAGTTTCAACCAACGTATTATCTTAAGAGTAATATTTGTACATGATTTAACAGCAGAATTTGGAGGCCTGCCCCTTTCAATAAGATAATAAAAATCGGATTCAAGTATTCAGCATGGATAGACCTCCCCATGAGTGAAATAAAAGTCTTTATTATTTTTTAGTATTTTCTTAGAGAAGGAAATTCATGCCAGACGTGAACAACTTTTACTTTTATGTAATTATTTATTTATTTAACTTGTGTTAAATATCAATTTGAGTGTCTCACTCTTAAGTATTTTAGTTCTTTTATATTTAGTATCTAAATCTATTGTTATTCAAAGCGATGGTTTCTTGATTGTTAAGTGTCAGTGACACCTCAGTTCTATCTCAAAAGATATAGATGTTTTTATTTGATTTATTTTTTGTTATTTTTGGTGTGGTATATGACATTTTAAAATTATCACTTTTCTGTCACTTTTTTTTTTCATTTTAGTCATTTGGCTCCATTGTTGACAACGTCTCCTCTTAAAACTTCATTTGCGTACTAGAATTGATTATTTTAATATATACCAAAAGAATGATAGCGTTTATTCTTTAAAAAAACAAAAGTAGATATCTCCACTGGATGAAGGGTCAAGAATTGAATAAACTGGGTCAATGATCCTCAAACGATTCTCATGTTGCATGTCTTGGGCAATAATGGGCTGGTGCAGCTAATTTCTCTCCTGGTCTTCTACTGGTTTAAATTCAGCCTTTTCCTTCTCATAGAGCGATTGCCAAAAGAAAAGCCAGTTTGCTCTACTAGTAAAGTTGGCGACTGTAGTCGAGGGCAAGCCGCAGGCTTCTTTTTAATTAGTTACAATAACGAGTTGCAAGGGAAGGTTCTACACCTTTTCTTTGATTGCTCCATTTTACTCTTGATCTATATCTTATCATGCTGAATGTTAAGCAAGACGGCTTCGAATACGATTTTTGAGACTTTGATATGAATCGCCCAGTGATGGAACCCGGGTCTCCCAGACTGCAAACGGCCTCGTTCATAATTTGAACTCGGTTGGCCTAATTCACCTCTATTCATGATAACTATTATGCTACGTGCGCATCTAAGACGGGAATTACTTATGTTTGATTTGAAATGTTTCTTGTCAATTGAAAATTTACAACAGACCCATCAGAAAAGGTAATTGTAAATTTAGAAGATTAATTCACATAATAGAGAAATAATTTTACAATTATTTTCTTAATATTGTCTGATGAATCTCTGATTTTTCCCTGAAAAAATTAATGGAAATTTGTAGAGTAATATATTCTTTCAACATTTAAATGAGTACCACTTTAGAAATTTACTGATTAAATCATTTTTTCTTTATTGATCGTTTTAACTCAGAAAGAATACAATGCACTTATTCGACATATCCAACTTTAATTACCAAGGATGACGTAAATATGACAAAATATTAAAGATATAGCAAAAACCAAAAAACACTACCCATATCACCAGAACTGGAGATTTTATGGGGTTAAAAATTGGTATTTGCAGTATGCAAACATTAAAGTCGATTTTGTCCCGTCCCTGAAGATAAGGCCACACACACACACACAGACACACACACACACACACACACACACACACACACACACATATATATATATATATATATATATATATATATATATATATATATATATATATATATCTTTCTGAACTCAACAACAGGAATAAGCTTCCCTATCTTGATGTCTTCATTGACCCAAAAACACTTCACGAACTTGCCAAACAAAATAATTGACACAAAATACTGATTTGTAGAGTCCAATTTTAAAAGTGAATGTCACTAACAATATAAAATAGCAATAATTAAAAATCTGATATATCAGGCCAAAGTCATATCCTCCTCTAAATGAACCTTCTACTCTGAACTGAAAAACGTTAAACAAAACTTAAGAATCACTTTAAAAACCACAAAGCTGACAAGCAAAAAACTTGCCATTAAAAACAGCAAATTAATTTCAACGGAAACAATATTCATACCCTCTCTCACTCACACACACACACATACACACACATACATACATACATACATACATACACACACACACACATATATATATATATATATATATATATATATATTATATATATATATATATATATAATTTGTGTTTTTTATATAAGGAGGTTTTCATTCATTTGAAAGCTGGAATTGAAGTATTATTTTGCTTCTTACAAAATTCTATCATGCTAGCGAAGCAGTGGAGCGTAAATACGGTTTAGTGACAGTCGACTTGAATTATTTATAGTTGATCTTTCTAAAGCACTTCTTTAACGTCTATGTTGAATCTTCCTGTCACTGCCAACTAAATTGAATACGATAAAATAAAGTACGCATCCCATCAAAATTGATATTTCTCTGAAGATATTTGGTATGTCCTAACGGAGCAACTGATTGTGGAGGCATTGGCCTGTAGTCGAGAGTTAAATCAGAATTCTTCTTTTACTCCTCGTTCCAAGAGTAGGTCAGACAGCTGCAAGTATGTAATCTCCGTTTTCTCGAACGGTTATTCCGTTCAGTTTCCGAACACAATATATATATATATATATATATATATATATATATATATATATATATATATATATATATGTATATATATATATATATATATATATATATATATATATATATATATATATATATACCTAGAACAACCATCTTTATATAAATAGATGGTTGTTGTAGGTCCAAAGAAAGAATAGGGTATATTTTTAAATATGAAGGTCCAAGGAGAGATTTGTATTTTTTTTAACTCAAAAAATTCCAATCTTTGCGTTGACCTTCTTATTTTAATATATATATATATATATATATATATATATATATATATATAATAAAATGAATAAATATGTATACTTTTACAAGCTTTGATTTCAAAGTGTCTAATTTCTATGCAGACATTCTTGTAAACTATACGTTGATCAAAATTTCAAAATGTTATTCTTGCTAATAGTATTTAACCGTAGACGTGAGGCAGAACCTGAATTTCAGTCGAAATTGTTCCCTGTACAATTTATGTACTTAATTTTCTCTACTAAATACATGAAATTTGCAAGACAGGAAATGAAGGTACTAATTTTTGATTCATCGCCATAAGATTTATTTTTTGTGGATTTTTTGCATATCATTTAAAAAGTTGTACACGATATTTTATTCAAGTTTTGAATTCATTCTTTGTATTTTCCTTTTTGTACCTCTCATCATAATAATATTTCTTTTTAATCACCAAGATATATTGAATTTGGTTACCTACTTAATAGTTTAGGAATTTTTTTCTGTTTCACGGCTGCAGTTCATTTTTCTCATTTGTATATCCTTGAGTTACTTTGCTCTGGTGTGGACAATGAACAGACGTCAAAAATTCCGCAAAATCTGGTTCATTTCAGTGCAACAAATATCTTATCGAACCTATCCATAAGGCAAAGTCTGGTTCATTTATTTGCTACAAATATCTTATGGATCGTATCCATAATGAAAATTCCTGGTTCGTTTCTGTGCAACGAATATCTTATGGATCCTATGCATAAGGGAAATTCTGGTTCATTTCAGTGCAACACATATCTTATTGATCCTATCCATAATGCAAATTCGGGTTCCCTTCTGTGCAACAAATATTTTATGGATCCTATCCATAATACTTGAGGATTGTGACTTCTAAACGGCAGATCTTTCGAAATTGAAATTATTTATTACCAAAAAAGAAGAATATACAATTAGATAGTGACTGACGTTTCTTCGCGGCAGACGATAAACTCGTCTTAGGAGTAAGATTATCAGAAAAAGACATCGACTTTCATATTTAGAATATTTTCCGATGGAAAATAAAATGTGAAAAATATTTAAATAAATAAATCTATAATTCCACTAAATATTTTAGTTATATCTATTTATGTATTTAACATTGTAGCATTTGAATTGCTGAATCTAATTCTATTGTACACACGGAAAGAATTTTCCCAAAACAAATGACATTTTAAAAATTCTCTCAAAAAAATTAAGGTGAATGTTTTCTAATTTTTTTATTGACTACATTCTTAATGAAAAAAAAGGCAACAACAAAAAGAAAAAACCAACAAGGTGAACAAATGATTCTAGAAGAGAAATATTTATTTTAATTTGCTTGTTGTTAAAGTCCAAAACAAGCAGTGTTTAAAAAAAACCTAAAGTCGATTATTCAATTAATAATCTTTTAAAAAAATCTTTTAAAAAAAGGCATTTTCTTCATAGTTTTTTTTTTTTAATTAAATGAAGTTGACATAATAAAAAGCAAAAACAAAACAAGCTCAAAGAGTAGGAATTCTTTTAAAATAAACTTCGTCTTCAATTATTGACTTACGAAAAATTTAATTAAAGTCCAATAATTGACCGATTTTTCATAAGTTTACTTAATAATGGGGTGTTTTCAGGTGTCGAAATATCGTGTGACTTTGTTCATACAGAGTTTTCATAATCTTGTACATTGAATAATTTACTGAAGTTTTGGATAAAACTCTAATTAGAAAACAGCTATATATTAATCCTGACATAATTATCTAACTACGTTCTCCATAATATGATGTACATCAATTTACTCGTGAAAGTAATAGATAAGGCAAAGCCAAACTTTCGATATTCCCTATAATCCCTATTGCCCTATCAACCCAGTCTCCTCCGTGTTCCCTTACCTTGGTAGAAACAGTTTTAACAATAAAGGGATTATCAGTACAAAGTTTTATTTTTTAATTCCATGTAATCTGATATTGCTTAAAATACAAATAGTCTACAGGTATCAGCATTTATTTTCCATTATTGTAGTTTTAATGAAAAAGTTCTGAAATCCAACATTAACTAAATTCAGAGCAGTAAAAGTGGTAATTATGTTTCGAAAACTATTGTAAATTGAGAAGCTGAAGTGAGAATAAAAATATCTTTATTATGTTTAGTTTAACTTTTTAATGAATTTAATTCATATTGCTGTATATAAAATAATTATTATACATACTATGTAAATCGTGAAATGTCCTCGGAATGAAAACAACAATGTAAAAAACCAGCCCCCTATAATGTGCTTACCGAGGAAATTTCGGTTGTTTGAAAACGTTATCTTAATTATGCCAACTGAAAATTATTTTCAGATGTTTGATTCTTGCTAAAATTAATTATTTTACTTATGATTTGGTTGTGTTTCGGAATATTTTATTAAGATTTTTATTCATAGAGCTAAATTCAACTTTGTTGACTGATGATCTGTTTTGTTGGTTTGTTTGAGTTTTTATGACATATGAACCTTTACGTTTTATGCTAAAACCATGTTCGTAGAACAATAGTGGTGATATCTAACCTATCACTGAGGATATATGAGGGTTCATACAATTTTCGAGGGACTAGTGACTCACCCGACGATCTTATTTTTACCCTTCAATTTTTTTGAATGAGATAACAGTCACGGAATCGTGCCAAATCAGCCTTTCATTTAGAGTAAGAAAAAACATTTAAGAAATAGAGCATTTTTTTTATCGGATTTGCAAAGAATTTGAAATCATGCAATAATTAAGATTGCAATCTTGAGAGAAGTGATGTTTGGAGCTAGGTGAAAATGCATCGTAATTTAACTGAACATTTTTGTTGAATATTCAAGATTATCAGTTACACACATACACACACACATAAATATATATATATAACAACAGTATATCGTTGTCACTATCCTACTTGGTGGTTAAGTGGTAGACCAAATGTGATATGATTTGAAGAGTGCACAATATCTATGTTAGAGGTATTATATAATATAATAATAAATAAATAAATATTATATTTTGTATATATTCAATAGCAGGGATGCTTATCTGTGACCACTGGTTTGATGTCATCTTTATAAGGCAGTCATCAAGCAGAAAAAGGAAGATTTTGGAGAAATCGAAAAAAATTCATTAAAATATAATCTAAAGAAATTTTACGTTAGAATTCTCTGCAATAGGGTGCAACGGAGGGAACCGTAAAACAAATAAAATATGATCACAAAGGTTACTTCACCAACTGAAGTTACTCAAACAATACCTCATTATCCACACACATCTGACATCTATGAACCATGAAGGTCACAAATACCATAACCTGGGAAATACTAAAACTCACTCTCGAATGCACGCGTGAGTGTGTATGTGTGTATTATATTTGCGTATTGTTGTGTGTGTGAGTGTATGATTATTCATGTACTGCGAAGCATATATAATCTTAGGATTATATATGTAGCGATGCGTAGCAAAATATGGCGGAAGTCAAGAGACGGTTGGGATTTGGCCGAATAATTTTTTTATCGCGTGTAGTGATGATTTTAGCTAAAGGACAAAACTATCACCATCATTGCATCGCGAAGAAAATGAACTCAAAAACGTAAGATTGCTCGGTGAAGTGAGAATATCATGGTCATAAGGGACAGTATACTGTTATATACGGTCGTATATTATGCAATACTAGTATTCATATATTGGCTATATCTTCTATGTTAAATAGTAATGTGTACGTTATAGTAATTTGTATTGGTTCCCAATGTTGTGTTAATGTTATATTATATATACGTTATTGTAATCTAAGATGATGATGTTCTTAATGCTATGATAATATCGAAGTACATAATATTATTTAGATGTATAATACAAAACACCATACCATGCTATACACTTGTAAATAATTTATTGATGTTGATATGTTGTCTAATGTAACAGTGTATTGGGCCTTTTTATATGTAGTTCAATATACCTTGTTGGGCATGTTATAACTATATACTAAATTGATGTACGTAATGAATATGGTAATGCACTATATGAAGAGGTACTTCAAATAATTATGAAATTATGGCGAACATTATATCAACAGGTAGTAAGGGGGTTTAGAGATAAATGTGAAAGTTCAGTGGAGGAAAATTGTACCTACAATGCAGCAGGTGTATTATATAATGTTTCGTGATGGGGTGTGGTGCTTTTTAGTGGTGATGATGGTGGTATAGTGGATGATGGTGGTGGAGACAGATAATATGTATGGGTCGAAATGCGAAAGTAGATGTTTGTTCTTATGTCGGCACTTGGATAATATTTCGTATTTTTGCTTAAGTAGGGTTTATTTTGATTGTGATAATTGCAAGTTTCTCATGTCTTGCAGTAGGCAGGTGCGAGTTTTAGTATTTCCCAGGTTATGGTAGGTGAGACCTTCATGTTCATTCGATGCCAGATGTATGGGGATAATGACGATAATTGGTTGAGTAACTTCTGTTAACGAAATAACGTTTGTAATCATATTTTTATTGATGATACGGGATACGCCAGATACCCTGACTCCCTTCACCTTTCCCTTTTACTTTCCTTCCATTTTCTCTTTCTCAAAACCTCTCCCCTCCTCTTATTTCTCTTTTTCCCACTGAAATCATTCCACCTCCGTCAGGTCAAATCTCTAATGAAACATTATACACTTGATGGTACCTAATATTGACCAGACTCCCAGATATTCACTGTCAAAATAAATAATCCATAACACCATTACTCAAACCTATATCTATTTCCCTCCCTTTTCTCTCCTTGCATGTGTCTTGCCTTTCGACCCTTTCCCTCCATCTATATCGTTTTTATATTTTCACCATTATTTTATGTATTTCCTCATTTGGTAAAATAAAGAAAAAACTCCAAAAATTTAGTCTGACGAAGTTCTTCCTTGAATAAGGAACGAAATATTACAACTAAATCCGTTGTAAGTGTTTGGTTTATCCACTGTCCGGGATACCAGGGTTCAATCCCAGGTCGAGTCATACCAAAGACTCATAAATTTGTAATTGTTGCCGCCTTGCTTAACACTCAGCATTATAAGGTCCGGATCAGCGGTAAAGTTGAGCAATCCAGGAAATGGAGTAGTGCTGTCAGCTACACTCTTATGTAGTAGATATGGAAAAGGGAGCCTTCGGATCACTTTCTATTAAGGTCACCAACTCTAATATATATATATATATATATATATATATATATAATAAGATGCGCTTGAAAGAGATATTCCTGAACCTATGACAGCATTTTTTTTCGTTAAACACACACTCTCTTTCACACACCCACAAACACACGCATATATATATATATATATATATATATATATATATATATATATATATATATACTTCTTAAGAGAAATCGAAGAAGAAATTCATCATTACATATAATGGGGAAGGTATTAACCCAATTCCATTTTGCCCAATGAACTTGAAAATTATTTGTGACAATATCTGACTAAAGTTCTGTATTACACTATTAATATATGTTCTATCACCGATAGAACACTATTCTTATTGATATGGCAGTTCACGTTAGGTAGTGTCTCATGTGTTGGACTGTGACACCATAGTTAGTGAATTCCAACTTCAGTGACGACAGTATGTCGATTTTCGAATATATGAATTTAGGAAAGTTATGAACCCACTTTAAATAACCCATGAATATTGATGTGTTATTGCACAAAGAAACCAAAACATTCTTGATATTGTAATCTTTACGATCATAGATCGCTTTTTTTTTTCTCTGACACACACACACATATATATATATATATATATATATAATTACAAACACTTACACATCTATCTCTCGCTACATTACACATTCCTGTTTTTTTAATAAAATTATCATTGACCTTGTATTTGAACCAGATATAGCTTCACACATCTAGGTGTTTATATATATATATATATATATATATATATATGTGTGTGTGTGTGTGTGTGTGTGTGTGTGTGTGTGTGTGTGTGTGTGTGTGTGAAAGAGAGTGTGTGCTTAACGAAAAAAAAACATGCTCTTATAGGTTCAGGAATATCTCTGTGTGAGGGACAAAGACTGAGAGTTTTATAATGTTTCAAAGGATTCAATGATTTATTTATCAATGAAATCTAACATGAGGCAAATGTAATTATATCAATTGATTTTTTCGTATTTTTCAATCTGTGATCCTTAAATTGAAATTATTTGTAAAGATACAATGTTTTAACACAAATATATCTAATTTTTTAAAGCCCTAATTCGATGTTGTTATAACACATTATCGATATAAGTCATGTTAAAATACGTGTTATAGCTTCTAAATTTATTGCACTCCGTTCATTGTGAGCATTATGCAATGTGCGCAAAAATAAACATATTGACATACCGATTCACAGTTATTTATTATCTGGTTGTGTGTGTGTATATATATATATATATATATATATGTTGAAATCAAGAGAGGGATTTATCCAACTGACCTCCTAACCAGATTTGACACAAGTTCATTTTAATGTGGGATAAAAGCGTGCATGAATCGCGACTCAAGCGTCAGAAAAAATAATTTGTCCACTCGGTATTCCCCTTTTGAGATGCCTCATATTCAAAGACATAAATAGCTCTGAAATGCTTCCCCATTGATTGGATGATCAATTTGAAATAGCACTGGTAGCGAATTCCAGGCGAGCCATGGACCGGGAAGGTAAGTAGGCTTAGGATCATCAACTGATATTACTTTGGCTCCAGAGTGTACTTTCTCGATTAACTTTAGTAAAATAATAGTTCAGTTGAATACTTTCTTTGTTTAATGTAATTGCAACCGTTCTGAGTTTGTTACCGAAAATGCTATTTTTGCAGAACTGCAGGAGTATAATTTAATCAATAGATTGAAAGATAAGCAGGTTAATATCTTTCCCAATGGATTTCGCCTGAAAGTGATCGTATTAGCATGATTGGAGTTTGAACTCGCTGACTACAATTTTGTAGTCGAGCACCCTAGACCCTACACAACAAGGACACTCGTCTATATTTTTTTTCTACATTTTGTTTAACTGTATAACTTATCTAATTTATAGTGATGTGTCCAAGAGTATTAATAGAAGAAATTTGTTCTTGAATATTTCATCTTTGTTAATATAATACAGTAATGTTGTAAGCATAAGAAAAAAGTTTTATTTTCTTAATTTTATGTAATTCTTAGCATGCTGCCCAACGATTGACGACTACGACCGACAGCTTTTCTTTAAACTATGTTTCCTGGACATTGTTGAAATATTACAAAAATATTGGAACTAGAAGTAAAAAGTACTTTGCTTTCGTAATGGCTAAAAATTTGCCTATACTTAAAGCACAAACAATCTACAGATACCAAAATTTATGGCTTGAAATTGTGAAGTTCTTTTCATATATTTTAGAGTAAAAGTTCTGCAATCCTTAATAAAATTTGTTTTTAGTAGTCAGAATTTCATTTGATCTCTGGGTGCAGAAATGACATATTTCAAAATGACTACTGACGTAAAGTATCTAATGGTAATGTATATATTATGAGAATAATTATTTCCTAACTCAAGAATCTATGGATATATTTCCATGACATACTCCGAAATTTCTCGTTAAAATTGCCTATCAAAATCCAGGAATGCATTCTTGTAAGCAGCTGATCTTTAGAAACGCTTCCAGAGCGAAACTTGAGGTAGAAACTATATAAGCAAGGCGAATATCAGGAACCTTTTGTCGGATTCCACTGGTTTGATGCTAGTTTTCTTTACGAAACTCATTTCGTTATGGAACTTGCCTAAGGGCAGTATTATGTTGGCAAATAACAAGCTTAAGGTACAGTAGTTTATTCAAATCTTTGATTTACCAACCTTTTGGTGCATGAGATGCACTCAATCCACTGAACGTCTTCTGCTCAGGGAAAGGATAACGTGTGTATTGACAAGCGAGGCGTAAGCGCATTGTGTCATAAGATAAAACAGGTCTCCAGTGAATAGCTTTGTTGGCGTTGGATTCAATCAGGTTCTTTCATTGTATATCTGCTACCAACACTGTGCATCTGTGGTGGTAACCCATGGATTATACGATGATCTAGTTTGTTTTTTATTCTCTCTCTCTCTCTCTCTCTCTCTCTCTCTCTCTCTCTCTCTCTCTCTCGATTCATCTGTCTCTCTATCCCTGTCTCTGAGATATGTGTTGGTTTAGTTTTATTCGTTTTGAACTATATACCAAAATTCGTCGGCTATTTACTGCCAAATTCACCCTTGTAAAACAACAGTAGTGATAACATTTACCCCAGAGCTTGAGGTAGTTGTGGATTAATGCCTTTCTCAAGGATAATAATCCTAAAGTGAACGTAACGATCTCACCGTCCGGTATGTTCACCACTATGCCATCGGGATGCATTAGATTTTATTGTTGCTATGTTTTATAAAAGATAGTGGTCAATGATTTATTCTTAAGTTTGGTTTGTTGGGCTCTATGGCGAATCAACCTTTGTAGGTTATTTAAAGCCAAATCCATTTTTGTAAATAATCTGTTCTGTTTAAAACAATTCAGTTTAGCATAAGTACACAGTTTAATTGTCAAAAGCATTTCAATTTCAAACTATTCAAGCAGTTATATGTAACAATTCAGTTAAGTGCAAATTCAGTTTTCATGTCGAAAACCAATTCTATTTCAAATAATTCAGTTAAGCATGAGCACGCAGTTTAAATGTGAGTAGGTTTAATTGTTAAAAACATTTCTATTTCAAGCTATTCAGTTTACTCAAACAATTCATTTTAGCAAAAGTATGCTGTTAGTTCTATTTAACCCATGGATAGGGCCCTATCAGGTGCTATCACTCCGGGCTTGAGTGGACCTGGGAGCGATGGCTATATTGGGGTACTCCGCATCCCCCATGAATCCAGCACTGCTGGAACCTCACCATCAGATTGTTTAGGACACTCGTTAGTGGGGGAACTTACTCCTCTGCAGAGGTGCAGTCAGTGTATTCTACAGCCCCAGCTGACTGGGCTAGATTTATACTTAAGTTTTTTTCTTAGTCTTTTCTTGATCGCAAGCAAGATGTCGCAACCTCCCAAAATTTCTGATGTAGTAACTCAAATATATGCATTTTCGATTATCATTAGACATTGTCTAATTTAAGTACGGCCACACCAGAGATTATGAAATGCTTTAAGTTATCGATGGATATTATGAATGAGAGCTTTCATCACGTGGCGTCGTGTTTGAACTTGCATTCTGGTGGTCCTGGTTTGAATGTGTAGAAATCACATATCAGATTCACGTGACCAGGAATCGTCGAAAATATAGAACTGTGTGCCAATGCCAGATGTTTTTAATTATTGCAACTCCAAAATTGAAAGGAAATTGTGTTTGTACTCGAAGTTAGACATATATTTTGGGACTGATGCAAGACCATCTAAAACTTGAGCTAGCAACGATTTATGAAATATTGAATATTTTCTGCTCAGACTAAAGAAAAACAAACTTGCAGCTTTGTACCTTTGAAACTAGTCACCCCAAAACTCGTACCATTCGAAGAAATGGTGAGTATTTTTAACGTGTTTGCCTGTTCATTTGTCAACTGAGTCAAACTACAATTCTACTTTGTCTCTTCAAATTTCTTGGTCAACTTTTCGAAGACAACTTTACAAAATATCCGCAATGTAACTATGTATGTAAACGTTATTAATTTTTGTGCAGGAAATTGATATTCCGCTTATCAGGAAATGAACTATTAGTTTCAATAATCATCGACGCGTTCATTTTAAATCGACCTGTGCAATGCTAAAAAGCAATTAAAATCAAAGAAAAAAAATTATATTTAGTTTTAGGTATTTTAACTGAGGTGAACACATTAACAATATTCGAAAAATGAAAGAAGAAATTTAAATGAGTAAATAGTGTAATTAACACCATTGAAAAGGAAATTCTAATGTGTTTGAAGTTTAGTTTGTTTTCTATGTTTGATAGAATTAATAGCATATAAACCTCTGTGGGTTGTTTTATACCAAAGCCACTCTTGTAGAAGAATAGTATTGGTTATATAGCTGGAGATTAGCTGGCTTATACTTTCCCAAGGGTATTAATCAGAAAATGAATCTAATAACGTGGCTGGAGTTTGAACTTGCTTACTAGGATGTCACAGACTAGCAGGTTAACCTCAACTACACAGGGTTCCCTGTAAAACCTTCAAGTTAATTCCTCATTCTATTTAAAAATAATAATGGTGGCCATATTGATGTATCATTTCTCTGCCTCTTTCTATGTTAGAAAACTGAAAATATCCAAATTGTCTTAATTTTTGTTGATGGCCGCTAGATTAAATTTCTTAAAGTTTGTTTTTTTAAACAAATGAAAACTATTGAAAATATTGACACTCATGATACATAAAGAAACATTCAAAATTTATTACTACAACTTAGCAGCGAATAATCCCTGACGAGGAATCTCTCCATAAAAAGCCATCGCCATCTTCCAAAATAACTTGTATCGGTCGAAATAAATATGAGTTTTTGAAGAGTGTGTTTCTCGATTTGTTTCCTTATCGAGATCAAATAACAATTTCATCGTCTCTTTGACTCCACCTGACGTCCTCAAATTAGGCGTCGTGGCTGCGTATTATCAAATGTTTCTCACTGTGACATCTTAGTGTTGGGTATCACCCACCTTTTCCACACAATGAGCTAGTCCATTTGCCATATATAGCAGTAGCTACTAATACAGGACAGACTAGAAGGTGGGGAGCCGCTTTTTATAACGGAAGCCAATACTATCGTTGGACTATATCCTTATTCAGTATTCACTAATCCTATATTCTTGTCAACTAACAGTCTCTATATTGTATATACGTTTTCCTGAGAATATAACTCTATTTCCTCACATATCGTGGTTTGTCCTTTATTTAATACTACTAGCGTTCACTAACCAGAACGCAACACTTAGTAAACGAGTTGGAACTTCAATGGCGCTATTGTGCTCACTTCCGGTCTAAAAAATTTGAGAAAGGTATAAACCCCCTTACCCCTAGCAACGATTTGAATTGCACTGCTATTGTTTATCTACAAGGATGCATTTGACATTAAATAATCCATGATTATTGACGTGTCATTAAACAATGAAACCAAACTAAAAAAAAAAATCGAAACAACCAATTATTTGATTTTTTTTATTTAATGGCATACCAATCTTAATGCGTTCTATAAAGTCAAAGCCATCATATTGATGAACTTTAACAGTGCTATTTAACCCATTGCTGGGAGAAAAAGAGGTCCATACCTTTTCCAAGAATATTAGTCCCAAAGTTAACGAAGCGTGACTAGAGTTGGAACCCGCATACAACGATGTCGTTGTCCAGCTCGTTAGCCTTAATTCTAAGAGTAATTTCCACAACCAACAGGGTAATGCTAAGCATTTTTTTAACAAATATACAATTAACAGAATTTGATTAAAATTTTAAGATAAAATCGTACTATTGACAACACGAATGAATCATTTTGACAGAGACTACAGGCATTGATTGATTTTATTTAATAGCTCTTCACATACCAAATAACTGGAGATGGTGAAAAGATATCGAGAGAAAGTTTAAATTCCCAGTTGTGTGAAACTGAGTTTGCTTGTTGATCTCTATGGACTCATGTCCGAATTAAGCTCGAGTAAACAAAGTAAAGAGTTGAGTTTTAGATACCAAGGGAAACACAGGGATATCTCAGCAAGAACCTCTTCGGCGGGGCGGTACTTTTTATGAAAGGTTGAATCATTTCCTCATCGACTCCCCTATATCTACCAGTTCATGTTGCCAGTCCTAAAATAAAACTTAACACCTGAAATAAAAATGATCAGATTTTGTAACAAGTTTTTGTCAATGTCTTTCATCGACGAGATTGAATGACATCATCACTCCGTATATCACTTCTTGGTCGACTAAATTTCCGAAACTACTAAAAATACAGTTCTAAATAAGCTTCGGTAAAAAAAAAAAAAGTACTTATAAACAGTGTTCAGAAATTGCGTAAAAATCTGAAGTAAAATCGTACCACGGAAAATCGAATGAATTATATTGATATAAAGTAGATAGTATGTGCGTATTGTTTGCATCCACTAGATGTGTGATCACAGAGTCGAACTAAATACGATTAATTTTATTTCGGGTTCACTACAGAAATATTGAAGTAAAACCTTTTCTTTTTGCAATATGAACCACAACGTTCGTCCTATGTATACGACGTCTTCTTCATCAGTGACTATTTAGTTATATAGATTGAATGCCTGAGTGATTCACATCGAAAGAATAGGAATTCTTTCATTGTTATTGTTTCTGAACCAAGTGCCAAAAGCAAAAAGGAGTGCGTAGGTCATTCTGAGACCGTTTGGCCAAATTCCTAATAACCTCTGCCAAACATCTGCTTGGCTGAATGAAAATGGGTGAGTTAAAAACAGTGGAAAACAGGAAGAAAAAAATAGTACAGTATTCTTAAATGAAAATGGAGACATTCCGATATTCAATGCCAAGTGATTAAACAATATTGTAAGAGAAATTCAGTTCATTTTTTGTTTCTTTCTTCGTTCTCAACTTTCTTTTTTATCTATTTTTCCTATTTTTTCTTTCTTTGTGTTGTTTTTTTTTAAATATTTTCTGTCGTTTTTATTGATCCATAATTTCTTTTTCTTTTGGACAGTTTTTCATTCTACTTTTTTGTATCTTCGACAATCACTTGCTCTTTCCCCTCCATCGTTTTTTTTTTTTTTGCTTACCTTTCTTGGCTTTTATCTTTTTATTTTACTTTTCATCCGTCGTTCCACTCTTTCTGTCAGACAGTCCAGTGTGCTTCCAATTATTCATGTCAGTTTATTCATATTACTCTGCACTTAGATAAAGGTTAATGCCATTCCTTTTCTTTTAGTATTCTTCGTTATTTCTTTATAAATGTATTTTAATCTTCCTGTATATATATATATATATATATATAACTAGCAAACATATGTGTTATATTAAAGAAAACTCAACGGATAGAAATTATACTGTTATGAATTTATTTCAACAAGTCGGAAAAAGCGGTTCGTCTTTTCAGATGGCTTATAAAGAATGCAAAGTGAGATGCACAAACATATTTTATTCAGGAAAAATTTTTTAAATATTTCTTAATTGATAATTAAAACAAAATAATAATTATTGTAATTAGAATAAAAATATGCAAAAGAAAATATGTAACTATAAAATCAAAATAATGTCTAAACTTATTCCCCTGGATAAACAATGGTTATCTCTCTTTGAATACTATACAAGCTAAAAGCGCTTTGGAGAGACGGGCGGCTTTTTGCGATTTGCTGAAATAAATTTATAATGGTATAGAATCAATTTGTAGGGTTTTCTTTTTATTATATATTTATATATATAGACATCCACAGACAGACTGTTTCGTTCAGTCTGGCTAGACACGCAGGACGCTCAAAGCCGGGATTGAAACCCGTCCAATTTTACGTTAGACTATGTTTCAGACCACTCGTCCACGTTGGCTAAGGGAATTTTAAGGTATCTTTATTTTTAGAAACAGCAGCAGCAGCCTTTGTTCACATTTTTCTTTATACCCTATCGGCTACCAGAATGCTCAATTCTTTCGAAGAGCTTTGCATTACGCTAGCGGTGGCCGGCAATATATATATATATATATATTACCCTTCCTCATTTTATTTAACGTTTGTTAAAATTTCTGTCAGCGGTACAATTACTATGCAAGCGGTAGCTCCTTCTGGTGGTAACCTCACCAGTAAGGATAAGTTTTGGGTATGATACTAAACTGCAAGTGATGAAGATGTTCACTGATGGATATCAGGGTAGTGTGGATTAATTCTTCATTGTCATTATTCCCAGGTCCACTCTGCTCCTGTATGGTAGTACATTTTAAGATCACATTAACGGATCAAATAAGTATTTTTTTAAAATTAATTGTATACGAGTGGACTGAATAAAAATAAAACAGTCTTGAGAAATAACAACAAAAAATGTAAATATTAACATACAATAAAAGTGATACGACAAACTCTCGGCATAAACTAACACAACACGGTTTGACATTAATCAATCAATTAAGACAAGATGGATTGACATCAATCTATCAATTAATCTTGATTGGTGTTCGCTTTCTTCATACAATTATAATTGATCTTTAATTTGAGCCAGTGATACCCTCAAACACACTTATACACATACTCACAGGCTCACACACACACACACACACACACACACACACACACACACACACACACACACACACACACACACACACACACATTTTACATTTTGTGAATGTTTGAAAACAGGAGTCTGGCAGGTATCTAACATAATTTCATTTTTTTTTTTGCAAAATGCAAGAAATATAGACCACATACATAATTTCAGAATGTCTACATGATACGCTGACTAGAAATGATTAAATGCCAAGTTCTGCTCTCATAAAAGACCCCCAAAATGCTCACAGAGCTGTTCGTAAATCATATTATGGGTGTGTGTTAGTTATTACCTAGTCTAAAGTAAAATGGGCGTTTTACTTTAGATTAAGTACCTGTAGAAACAAGATCAAAGCTGTGAATAATAATAACCTAATATTAGTTGAAAGATTTTCCCACACGAACAATCACGACTTTAAACAAGATCAAAAATTGGACACTGATGGAAAGAATTGTAAAGAACAAGTAATTAAAAAAAAGGAAAAATGATAAAAGTAAATAAAAAAAATATCCCTTTTACATTTAATAAGAAAATTTATCACACGACTTGGAAAAAATTAAAAATAACGACCATATACGCCTCTACGGACAAACAACCCTGACAACAAATCTCAACTGATCTGAATGACCAATTCTCGAAAACAAAACTATGAAAAATACAGCCAAAGAAATAAGCCGGTCATGTGACGGGTAAGGTGAAAGACACTCTCTTAAAAGCTGATTAAAACGCTTTACGATGAGAGCTCTCACAAGAGAAATATATAAATATATATATATATATGTGTGTGTGTGTGTGTGTGTGTGTGTCTGTATGTGTTTGCTTGCTTGTGTCTGTGTATTATATATATATATATATATATATATTTACTATACATATATATATATTAGTATCATTTAGCATCTAATATATATATATATATATATATATATAAAGTACATGATATTTAATCAATATCAGTTAATTAAAAGGATAAAACAAATTATATTAATTAACTAACGAACGGTTGAAAAATTAAGAAGAAAGATCACTATCTTAATGATGTTCAATACTAACAGTCCAAAACTAAATTTTTAAAAATTCTTCGCTATTCCAGTTTTAATCGATATCACAATCATCAGGAGCTTATTCCAAACTGAATTAAAATTCGCTTGATGATTACGATAAAGGTATAAACTCTTCGATTTTTAGCTATGACCAATAAAGGATACTGTTTTAAATGAGATTCCTCTACAGTGATGCTATTCACCCCGTGCATATTCCATTTCTCTCTGACATGTTAGCTATTGCGTGGTCTTTCCTAGAGTTTATAATTCTTTCCACGTTTGATAAAATATCTATATTAGGATCACGAATGATTTTTGGATTCTTTGAAAAATACCCTTTTTTTTCTTATTAAGAAATAAATTCATTCTGAAGAAATAATTTCGATATGGATACTGCTAAAAAAAAAAATCATTGAATTTTTTAGAATATTCATTGATTACTGTTTAATAGGTTTATTGAATACAACTTGATTAATATTTCCTGGTATTTATTTGTAATGAAGCAATAAGTAAAAGTTGATGACCTTAGAGGAGGGTGACCCGAAGGCTCCCTTTTCGATAGCTACTAAACCGAAGTTTTGTGGAGGGCGCTACTCCTTTCCCTGGATTGTTCCACTTTACCCTTGATCCGTCCTTTATAAAGCTGATTGCTAAGCAAAGTGGCATCAAGTACCATTTTTTGAGTCTTTGGTATGATTCGACCTGGGATTGAACACCGGTATCGCAAACAAGTTGCAAACACTCTACTCATTAGGCCAATGGCCCGGTTACAGTAAATTCATTTCTATAACTTTAAGAATAGTAGTAAATTTAGTTTGTAATATGTAATTATTTTAGTAAGAGAATTACTTTTTTTGATTAAGGAAATTTAAATTGTCGTTATAACTTGCAGTAATATAGCTTAGTACTGATAATTGAGCGAACGTTTCTGAATGTCAGCAATCAAATACATTATATAAAAAATCGGAAAATAAAGTAGCTGATTTAGAAATTTTGATCATTATATTGTGTAATTTAGTTGTAGGGCACCTTTGGTGGTGTAATGGTTAGCAAGCTTGACTTGCAAACCTACACGAGTGAGTTAGAGTCTCATAGGGGGCCCCATTCATTTGGCTTTGTTCCACATCGAAGCAATGAGCTTCGTAAATTACTATTGTGTAATTTAATTGTATTCCTGCCAATTCTACTATATTCACATTATTATAAAAAAAAATTTTGAAGGAAAAATATGAGTCAGGTATTTTACATAATGATTAACATAAAACTGCCCTGCTTCGTCACAATAAAAACACCTTTCTTAAACGCAACTATTCTCAAGTGGAAACGAGAAAAGTTTACGATTCCTTGTAATAAACTAACAACTTTTGAGCTCAAAATGAATATTGAAGTCACCTATTGATATTACGGAAAGCAAACATAGTGCACAACGAGTTTTACACTGATTATACTTTAAGGAAAGTGTGTAAGATTATTCCCTAATGCTAAGAGCAATACGCTCTCTGTCAAAATATCGATTGCATATATTAAAGTTTCTGTTCGACGCGGTCATTATCGACTGGTCAACTTATTTTACCAATTCTCTTCTGTGAAGTTGCATCAACACCCGTTTCCAATATTGAGGTTTAGTAATTAACAGGACTGGCAAGTAAAAATTGGCCAGGTTTCCAATAATTCTCAAGGTTTCACGCAATGAATGGCATCAGAAGAAATAGATGGAAATTTTAAACTAAGTTAAAGAAGCATATATTCTGGATGTGAAAGCTGGCATTGTTAAAAGATCGTACCATTGTGAGAGAGAAACTTATTAAGATAGACTCTTTCATCTAACGTGTTTATGAATGCAGACATTGATAATGGAAAATGTGTCAAATAAATTAAAACATTTTCTGTAATACTGTTTGCTAACATAAGCATGATTTAGAATTATACATATATATATATATATATATATATACAAAGAGTGAGAGACAGAAAGAGAGAGAGAGAGAGAGAGAGATTGAGAGATATGGGATAGAGTGGATGGAAACAATTATATGAAACTCCTGTGGCGATGTGCATATATATTGTCATCCACAGAGAGATTGTTTCGTTGCATCACACCTCATCAGTGTGTCTAGACACGTGAGGTGCTTCAAGTTGGAATCGAAACCCGACTAACTTTATGTGTGCTTACTTGTTGAGTTTTTCATCCCATTATTCTTCAAGGATATGTTGGTGAATTACCATTTTAATTCTTTTTAATGAATTTTGCAATTAAATTTTCTCTATTTCTTTTTTTCCTTTTTTTAAAAATTATTTGTTCACTTTCTTACATAGTAAGTATTCCGTCCCTTGAAAATCCTCTTGTTCCTTCTGTCATAATACTCTTCAGCAAAGCACATCTTAATTTCTCTCTCTAGGATTAGTTCTTAAAATTTTAGGTTATTCTCTGCCATTATCAGAATATTTTTGAACTTCCGGCTTCCGTAGTTTATTATTGCATCACTATCTTTGGCTTTGATAACCTTTTCCTTCAGTTACATCGTTCCACCTTTTGTTGGGATTTTTATTTTTACTGTTCACACATGTCTTAATTTTTTTCGTCATAGCTTTAAAGAAGAATCTAGTATTTATTTGGATTAAGTCGTTTGAACTGATTTTTAATGCATGTTTCATAAGTGATAATCTCAAGTAATTGAATAAAAATATTTCCCATTTCATAGGAAATTAATTTATATACTGCTAAATTAACAGAAATGAGAAGAATGTCATCTAAATGAGCCTCCGCTGAACGTGTTGCCTTAGATAGAAGACAATGTTTTTTTTTCGAAATTATAACTTACATTCAAACATTCCTACCCTTTCGTGATCCAGATGATAAAATCTAATATTGTACATTCACTATTTCTACATATAATATTCAGATACCATACCTTAATTTATATTATATTAATAATAAATAAACCGATGCTTTTGTTAGGAGCATTTGAAAGCAGAATCATTCTGCCATTGATTTTAAAATATACGATAACAATAATGAATGTTTTTTGCTTCCAAATGACCTTCGCTCCTAGGTTTTACATCATTCTTGCATAGAAATTTATCGCCTCTTAATCAATACCTTTACAACAATAAAATCGAAGGTCTGTTTATAAATCTTTAGTAAAATAATAAATCTATTTCGTCTGTAAAACTCATAAAAATATTATACCGATTTTACATCTCGATAACTGAAGGGATCTCGTACGGTAGATTTGTTTAATATAGACAATGCGTTCCTGTTAATCATTTCAGCACTGGTATTTTATCCGACATTTTAATAATTCGATGTTTATCTCTTGTGAATATGAATGTAAATATCAACGTATCAATATTTTAATAAGTATATTTACCATTTATGCTGTATGTGAAGACCACTTAAAAATGTAGACGGTATAGGATCGTAGATATCTATCTATCTATATATCTATCTATCTATCTATATATATATATATATATATATATATATATATATATATATATATATATATATATATATATATGACAGTGTTTTAAAACACCGAAAAATGAAATGTTGGTTCAATAGGATTAAAAACACTGTTACATGCCGAAAAGCAGAGCAATGTAGAATCAATGAATCAATAGCAAGAAGGTAGGATGTTAATTATTTTTTTTAGTTTTTATCATGCTCAACTGACTAAAATTTGCGCACTCTATTTGTTATGGAACGCTTATTTATTCTGATCTGTTTAATATATATATATATATATATATATATATATATATATATATACAGAGAGAGAGAGAGAGAGAGAGAGAGAGAGAGAAAGAAATGTATTCATAAGTCTTTAACAAACTGTTAGACCCCCGCCTGAAAAATAACCTTTTGTTACATCTTGATCTGGGGAAGGTTAATTAATACATTTATGCCTGATAACATTGAAGTAGAATGTGGTGTCAGAGACATCTCATACACCATACATTCAACCATGAAAAATAATTTGTTTTTAAGGGTCACGTGAATAAAACATATTTTATCTGAGGAAAATATTCCAAACATCCTCTCTTTCTCTCTCTCTCTCTCTCTCTATATATATATATATATCTATTGTCATCCACAGACAGATCTGTTTCGTTCTATCAGAACTCATCAGTGTGGCTAGACAGTATCTCCCCGTAGCTGGGATCGAAACCCGGTTGACTGAAACACCAAGCCAAGCTTCTAACCATTTAGCTACAAGGAGAAATTAGCTACGAAGTACATTTTTAAACGGTTATGAATCACAATTAGTATTGTTTACATACATCCGTTCAAACGGCCGCCGAGATCTCAATTCAAATACGAAGAGACTTGCAAAGGCGCTAATGGCAACACGAATACTTCTTCGCTAGAGAACTCAACCCTACGGGGGTAGGGGAGTATATATATCTATTGTCATCCACAGACAGATCTGTTTCGTTCTATCAGAACTCATCAGTGTGGCTAGACAGTATCTCCCCGTAGCTGGGATCGAAACCCGGTTGACTGAAACACCAAGCCAAGCTTCTAACCATTTAGCTACAAGGAGAAATTAGCTACGAAGTACATTTTTAAACGGTTATGAATCACAATTAGTATTGTTTACATACATCCGTTCAAACGGCCGCCGAGATCTCAATTCAAATACGAAGAGACTTGCAAAGGCGCTAATGGCAACACGAATACTTCTTCGCTAGAGAACTCAACCCTACGGGGGTAGGGGAGTATATATATATATATATATATATATATATATATATATATATATATATATATATATATATATAATCCATAAGCCATCTACTATAAGATTCAACAAAGAAGTATACTTTAGAAGAATCTATGCCACAAACAGCAAGCAACCTGTTAATATTTACAACAAATATAATTACAAAAGTAAAAATATCATTTACTTCTGGATTATACACACTACCCAAAGTAATTCTTTAGGAAGACAGAGTGGCCATTTTACTTTAGACAGAATACCTACAGACACGTTATTAAATCTATGGACTAAAATAAACGAATAACTTTATAACATAATTTCCTCTAAAGCCGTCATGATGTTCTGTCATGAGAATAATCCCAACAAAAAAAATATGCATGTGACTATATGGCAGCGATAGATGAAATGCACCGAAATATCTCGATAAAAATCACGAAAACAATGACCCCAAGACGGCTAGGACTTCAAGCTAAAACATCTTCAAAACTCTACTTTGAAATGGAATTGAGAGATATGTGTTGACATAAAAACACTTAAATAATCAAATACCTAAGCTGAACATCTTAGCAAAGCAATTACGGGTAATTTTTAAAAACACTCTTCCAATACTTTATAAATATAGTTGAAATTGACAGCTCAGTGAACTCTGTCTGCAATAGAAAATAGCATATAATGGTCTGTTGAAGAAACTTGGATACAGAAAAGCAAATTTCATTTACCAAATGTGAGTTACGTTACAAGTTCTTTTTAGTCATTTTTGGTATAGTTTATGAACTCTATTAAAAACTATTTTAAAAACCATTCAGAAAAGCTTTTTCTTCGCAAAAAAATGTTCTCCTGTCGATGAGCTAATGTTGAAACTAGTTGTTGACTACGAAAAAATCATTTCTCAGGATTATACGTTTGACTATTTTCCATACACTCTGTCTATTTAATCGAATTTATTTCGTCTAAACTCATTTAATCTAATTTCAGTATTTTTTTTTATGGAAACGTATTATTATTCAACGATTGCTTGATAGGCAGTGTGTTTACAAATCATTTTAGTTATTTCTTCCAAAAAGTGAATAATTATCAAATTGAGACAAGAAACGATTTATTGATTTTTATTAATCTCTGTGAGTTTCTTTTCATGTATTTTAACGGAGAGATTTCCAGGTCTATGAAAGCAAACAGCCATCTTAATACCGAATAATTTCATAAGAAAAAAATGGTTTTACTCGTTTATCAACTGCGCTCTGGTGACTTGCAATTTCAAAAAAAAACATGAAATCATTTTACAAAATGTCTGAGGACTGAAGCCTTTAAAAAGTTTTATCTTTGACGATATGATACTTAATTAACCGTTTTTTATATATTCTTTTAGAATCAATTCTATTATGCCACCTTATTGTGTCTTATATCTCGAGATATTTTATAGCCCAACTTATACAAATAGGTATGTTTTCCATTTCTACTTAGTGTTGAAAAAGGTTGCCTAGTGCTTTCAAATCCCCCATTCTTAAAATATGCATTTGATGTTCGCACATTTTCTTTTTAGTTTATTTTTTATATTATGCCCTGTAACCTTTTCAATTTGGACCCAAACAAGGTGACATTTACAAGCAAAGTTCACACTCACCATATTGACAAACGTTCGGAAATAAAATATTTTGGTGTAAGAAAAAAAAGAATAGAGAACTTAGCATCTAACACATTATTTTTAGAACCTAAATACGCCAAACACTGACATTTCCTCATATCTACTTGCTATTTTGTTAATTTAATTTTATATGTTATCCTTTCACGTTTGATTTATTTTTAAAGTTTGTCGTTCTGTTATCGGCAATATAAAGACATTTTCTAAATCATTCAGTTTCTTATATAGCCACGAGATTCACAAGCTTTGAATACAAATATACTAGCATTTTATTCTTATCATCTCTAAGTTGTAAAACTCACAAAGGTTAGTTTATAAGATTACAAGTCCGTTATTGGTGAGTTCGATTATCACAATGTACGTCACGTTTTTTTTTTTTTTACCTAAATAGTATCATCTTAGTGTATTTAAATGCTCTAGAACGTGAATCTAAATTGGATAAAAATATAGCAGGATAATTAGTGTATTTAGCCAAATATAATCTTATTTCAAATCCAATGAGATCGCATTTTAGAATCTGAAAATCGGTAAAGTATTATTATCTTATGTAATACGACACTCTGACAGAGAGCTAAGGTCCTACCCTCTAGGAAGGATGTCCTGATTATGGCGCAAAACTACATCTGGTGGAGAGGCTTCAATTCTTGATGTTTTGGGAGTATGGAGTATCCTCTTTATTGCTTTCATTCCCAGGTCCTCACTAACCCTGCGAGGTAGTAAATATATATATATAATCATGATGAAGAATGTCTACAGAAAAATTTGGATTTTTCTTTTTTCTTTTGAATTTTTTTTCAACGCTACACGTGTTTCTGATTTTTATAATTTTCCTCAGGCTTAATTTTTTTAAAGAAGAAAAGCTATTAAGGTTGGCTTTCTCTGGATGAAAGTTTTTATCTGGCTTTAAAAAACGCCTTTTGCTTTTGAGAAGCTTTTTCCTGAGTGCATATATAGTGAGTGTATTTCCCACCACTCCCTTTGTCAAAATGTGTGTTCTCTCCTTTAATGTTATCTGTTATATGTCTTTTATAGGGAAGGGATAGTCACTAGAAGTGTTGATTTCGGTTGTTGTGCTGACAGTATGCGTGTCGATGCATTTTGAAGTGTTTTTCATTAATTTGTCTGTTTCATTGGTTTACGATATACTTTTTATCAAGATTGGATTCGGGGACTTGTGTACATGTGTGTGTGTGTGTGTGTGTGTGTGTGAGAGAGAATCTCCTATACGTGTGTGTGTCTCCTAAGTGTGTGTTGTAGCGTCGTTCATATATTTTCGTTTGTGTATGTACTCTACGGACCTTCTTTATAACAAAATATTTACTTTTCTCTCGCTCTACAAAAAGTCTTTCCAATCACACACACACACACAAACACATTAAATATATGAGTGGTAAACAGATAGTATTCAGGCAACAATTTAACCAAACCAGAGCTCATTTCTTTACACACAAAGAGTTGAATCAAGTTTTGCTATTTAACACAAGCAATTCAATTTAACAATCAATTTTTTTTGCATTCAGTCAAGTGGTTAAACTGTTCTTTGTGACCCATAGATCGTACTCTAAGAGTTTTAGCAACACCGAGTTAGAATTGACAAGGGAGCAATGGCAATGAACAGGTACTCCACATTTACCACAACATCTGATGGCGAAGCTTCAGCCCTGGAGGTTTGTAGAATGGGAAGTACCACTTCATTGCCATTACTCTCAGGTCCTCTCTATTCTGGAGTTGTAGGTTAAGTGTCATATACAGGACACTCGTTGGGTTGAGTCTTAATCCTCTACAGAGATGTAATCGGTGTATTCAATAGCCCTAATACACTAGGCTCCCTCTATGAGTTTGCATGCTATTTAAATCAATCAATTAAGATTACAGATTTAGTTATCTATATTTATCAAATAAACGTACGTAATTTCGATATAAACTTTCTAAAGTCTAATATAAAAACCAAAATTAAAAGACACATGTATTTCCGTCTTCTTTCACTTTTCTTACTTCCCTTGTTCACATATAATATTTAATCATTTTAGTTTAAATATAAAATTTCGAATTGAATTTAAGAGAGCATAAATTTATATCTATTTTTTTTTTTAAATTTACCTAATCTTTTAGAAATAAAGATCCAAAGCATGAAAATGTTTAGGTTTTGTCATATGAAAAAAAATCTAATTTTTTTACGGTTGAATATTTATCAAGCTTTACTTAGTTGTGACAAAGAGCCAGAATATAACGGTACTAAATAGATACTCTTACCTTTTAGACCATGTTGTGACCCGCTGTGGTAAAAGTTGACGAAAACAAGTAGCACTGTTTAACTATCCAAAGGATTATTTACTTCTACTACTTGAAATAGTCACCGGGAGAAAGAACGATAAAATGAAAACTGAGACAACCTCATCAGCAAGAAAAATAGAAGCAATATATTCTGGTCAGAAAAAGAGAGCAGTCACAGACTGTGAAATTTTTTCCTGGTTTTCTGTTGAATTACTTACATGCTTGTTCGCTGGGTCACTTCTAGTCTAAGGCTCCCTTTGGAGTGCAATAAACCTTCGACTCCTCAAATCGTTGCGGATCATGTTCAACTGTCTGTGTTTACCTCATCACGTCTTGCACACAATTCCTCGTTTCGAGGAATTGTGGGCAAGACCGTCTGGTGTTGGCGGGAAAGTCACCCGCTTGCCCTGGCTCCGCACATGAGTACAAAAATGTTTTGGGACCTCCAGTTTTCCCTAGTCATTATTAACCACAACAAGAACCTTGGCCTGACCGCTTTTTCAATCATTTGTTTATTTTTTTAATTTCAATTTTCTATGAGCCGTCCAATTACGTTACTGAAGTATGCGTCACCCAGAGGTATCAAATACACTCGGAATGATCTACTTATCTAAACATTACACTACTCGAAAGGGACCATCGAATATAATTCTTTTCAACTAGGATTTGATGTCAAATAATTTGCTTTATACCAGAGTATATATTGCTAAAATATTTTTATGGTAATACGAGAAAAAAACGTGAAACCCTTCCTTTAGAAAAAAGTTCAAGATCAATTAAATCAAATAATGTTTTAATTCAGTGAGATGAATTTTTGAATATGAGAGTGGATTTTTGCCGACTTATGAGGAAATCTTATCGGTAAATGGGTTTATTGACTGGAGCGCCGAGATTTCTAGGTTAATCCATTCCTGTTTTGTATTGTCTTTTACTGCTGATTATCTTTTGTGTTCAGTGATGATCTGTGTGTGGCAGGAGAGATTTGATGTGATTGGCTAGTGTCTCTGGAGAGGGTGTGTTGTTGCCCCTTATGTTACCCTCCAAAATCGGCCTTAGTCAGTTGGAAACAGGAGTCCTTAGAATTAGACTACGTTTGTTTAACGACTCAACTCAAATAGAACTGAGAAACAATAATTTGGTCCACTTGAATGATTTTGTTTCTTTTAGAATACCAAAAGAAAATTCAAAGAAGGCTTGAAAGCCAAAAAGTATTGAAAAAAATTGAAAAAATTAAATCCACCTGACGGATTTTGTATTACCTTCAGAATTCTAGAAAGGAATTTGAAGTTAGTACAAGCAGAAAAGAAGATGAAGGAAAGAAACCGAAGAAAATAGGCTTCTACTGATCAAGCCAAAAAGAAGAAGAAAAAAAAAAAGAAAGAAAGAAGCCGAAAAATATGTGTCTGCTACATAAATTTATATCTTAGAGGAATTGTTTCTGTAAGAAAAAAGAATCAATTTCAGACAGCTCCAACTACTACACAAATCTCCGATGCCATTACTTGCTCTATTGAAAGAAATAGTAAAAGAGAAAATATAACATTATTAGAGACGTTGTTTCGCAGAAAAAAGAAAGACACAGAGTGGCTTTTTATCGAAATAAAAAAAGACTTTTTAGGGACTTGGTCTATAAGAAACAAAAAGCACATTTTTAGGCACTTGGTCTTTAAAAAAAAAGGTTACACGTGTGAACCCTTCTTTAGCTGTAGGGAAGAAGTAAAGACTCATTTTCTCTTTTTGTGAATATAGCAGCAGGTGAAAAGAAAGAAGTAGTAACTTCTTTCCATTTTTTGTAAGGGTAGCAGTAGTAGTATTTTTTTATTATTTGTTTACTTTTTTTGTATTTATGAGTTACTTGTCATATTTGAATTAGGTCACGTATGCAAACTAACTAGAGTGACCTACCTTTCGTCATAATAAACTACAAGGTATGTTAAACAAGAATTTGTCTGCAGCTTTCATATTTTTTCTAATATTATTATTATTGTTACCAGTGTCCAATTTTGTTGACTAAAAAAAGTTGCAATACCTTGTCCATAGTAAATAAAGTATAAAGATTCTATTTTCATGTGTCGAACTAATTTAAGCAATTTTATATCAGATTTAAGATGTAAGTTTTGTACAGACTTGGTTCCTCCTTAGACAGCTACATCAATTATATGATTATGTTTTTCTCATAAGAGTCCGTTATCTCAAGAATGACTGATGGGCGCTAGCTCTCCCCTCCACACACACATGCTTATATATATATATATATATATATATATTGATACACATTGATGAAAACTACGTAAAAGTTAAACTAAAAGAGATAACTTTCTAGTACCGGATACGCTGGCAAATTGTGAAACCAAAATCTTAGATGATTGATTGATTGATTCTACAGGTATCTCATCCCGTCTTGGGTTATTTTATGCTTAGAAGTCAGGGAATATCGTACACTGTACGTTCTTGTTTGCATTTACTTTATAGATATATATTTTTGCTCAGGGTCCTATCGCATACAAATGAATTTCAAACAGATATATTTGACTCATGCACGGGACCCTAACAGGTTCAACCCATCCGAATCAGAGAGAACTGGGATACAATGACAATGAAAGGACAGCTCTTGATTCCCAAATATTCAGAAAGGGATAATCGCCATCAGATGCAGTTTAGTGTGAAATTCAGGAAGCTGAAAATCCTTCATGATATTGTAGCAGATGGGGTTTGGTTGTCGGAATAGAAATACTTTTAAATGTATATATACATCAAACTTAGAGATATCGTCGCCACCAACACTCCTACAATACAATAAAGTTAATATTTATTCAAAAAAGACAAATTAGAATATCAAAATCATTAGGCTTTTAACAAACATGTGAAACAATAAAAGAAACACATAAACAAATAACAATAAAAGGATTTGTAAATATATGTATCAGTTTTATTGAAAGAAAGGAATTGTAAATAATTATTTTACAATGACAGTTTACAGACAGAGGTAATTTGTTTTTTTTTTTAGCTTTCTTTTTAGAAAGTTTTGTCTAGTACTCAGAAAGTCCTTTAGATTTACATTTCAGATCGTGCCGGGCTATTTTCCATTTTAAAGTCTTTTTTTATTTTACTTTTTTTTCGATGTTTACATATCCGAAGTCAAGACGAAACTAACTCTGCAAAAGTCAAAGATAATCAAAGCACAAAGGCCAGTGACAGGGGGTCATAAATCAAGATTTTTTTTCAGACAATTGTCTGGTCCTTTTAGAAAAACTAAACATTTGTCCGTTAGGCATCGCACTTGATCAAAGGGATTTTCTTTGACCTATGGTACTGATTTCCTTATCATTTTATTAGGGTGATGGAATATGACTGATAATTTGTTTATTGCCGACAGCCTTTTAATTAGTTCTAAGAGTTGTCACATTAGCTATCATATATTTTATGCGATTAAAAACTAGTTGCTGTTTATGGAGAACAAATGACAGAAAGTTCCTTTATTCAAATTCATTTCTTATCGCTACTATTATTACCATTTGTTCCTTGTTCTTTCACTTGAGTTTGAGTGTCTGCAATTCTCCTCATGTCTCCAGGACTCATCTCAGTATTCTGGCCGATCTTAATAATGCAGTAGTTTGAACGGTCTCCACTTGTCCGCATTTCTAAGTCCTCTGGTCCCTTTAATAATCTTTCGGTGACTGTATCAAGAGCACCAATTACAATTGATATGAATATCACTTTCATGTTCCACAGTTTTTTTCAGTTCTCTAGCAAGGTCAAAGTATTTATCCTTTTCTTTTTCTTTCAATTTTACACTATGATCAGCCGGAACAGTAAATCCACAATTTTGCAAGTTATCTTTTTTTGTGGATTATTATGAGGTTTGTTCGTCTGGTCGAGATTAGGTGATCCACTTGTACGTCAAAATACCATAAAAGTGTGTGTGTCTCATTCTACAGGAGAGATGCTGGTTGTGCATATACCATTAGTCCGTACGATCAAATCTAAATTTCTTGCAAAATTCCCAATGTATCCCCTTGCCCAGCTCGTTGTGTCTAGTCTTAAACTTTATCTGTGCTAATTTGCTACATTCGCTTATTATGCAATTGATCATTTTGTCTCTATCACCACATAACCTACATTTGCTGTTTTGTTGGTTCTTATTTATTCTTGATTTCATATGTTTGGTTCGTGAAGCGTTGTTTTGGGTTACTATTTGGAGAAATTCAGTTTCTCTTTTAAGGTTTCCCTTGCCGCGACCGGCCGATAAACATAAACATATCAAGTTACACGCCCGCTTTTGGACAATTATATCCGAGTACGACCGGAACTGACTAAGCCCTTTTTCTTTCTAACGACCTTGACATCACGTTATAGCTAAAAGAAAAGGATGAATTAAAATTAATAACATTTACAAAGCACTTCGGCCAAAAATAACCTGATAAGACTGGAACTAATAGTCGTCGCCAGCCTATAGCGGGTTAGAAAAATACTTTATGGTTACACTCATTTTTTATCAAAGACTTTTATATTCACGCAGCTGGAGCTGTGTGTCACAGCACTTTTGTCATATCAACAGGCCCTTTTCAACGCTCGTCGGCTCTGCTTTGTGTCCTGTGGTGGGGCACTCTCGACCGACTGTGGTTGCGAGCTGCACAGTCTGTTCGGGTGTGTTCCACCACTGAATACATCACCTCTGGCCTCAGGGGGCCGTCCCCCCAGGCTTTAACCCTCTTCGGAGGGGTTGGGTTTATCGCCCGGCGCCTGAGGCGCCCCGAAAAGGGGAATGCCGACGGGGTCCGAGGCATTTTTGGAACTGCCTCTCGTGTTGGGCTTCGGCCCTGCGACAGGACCCACCTTAAAAACGGCCTTGTGCCATATTCGTACGTTGGTGGGACGTAGGATAAATACAGCTCTGCTTTGTGTCCTGTGGTGGGGCACTCTCGACCGACTGTGGTTGCGAGCTGCACAGTCTGTTCGGGTGTGTTCCACCACTGGATACATCACCTCTGGCCTCAGGGGGCCGTCCCCCCAGGCTTTAACCCTCTTCGGAGGGGTTGGGTTTATCGCCCGGCGCCTGAGGCGCCCCGAAAAGGGGAATGCCGACGGGGTCCGAGGCATTTTTGGAACTGCCTCTCGTGTTGGGCTTCGGCCCTGCGACAGGACCCACCTTAAAAACGGCCTTGTGCCATATTCGTACGTTGGTGGGACGTAGGATAAATACGGCTCGTTTTTTTGGACGATGCTGCTTTGTGTCCTGTGGTGGGGCACTCTCGACCGACTGTGGTTGCGAGCTGCACAGTCTGTTCGAGTGTGTTCCACCACTGGATACATCACCTCTGGCCTCAGGGGGCCGTCCCCCCAGGCTTTAACCCTCTTCGGAGGGGTTGGGTTTATCGCCCGGCGCCTGAGGCGCCCCGAAAAGGGAAATGCCGACGGGGTCCGAGGCATTTTTGGAACTGCCTCTCGTGTTGGGCTTCGGCCCTGCGACAGGACCCACCTTAAAAACGGCCTTGTGCCATATTCGTACGTTGGTGGGACGTAGGATAAATACAGCTCGTTTGGCTCGTTTTTTTTAGACGATGCTGCTTTGTGTCCTGTGGTGGGGCACTCTCGACCGACTGTGGTTGCGAGCTGCACAGTCTGTTCGGGTGTGTTCCACCACTGGATACATCACCTCTGGCCTCAGGGGGCCGTCTCCCCAGGCTTTAACCCTCTTCGGAGGGGTTGGGTTTATCGCCCGGCGCCTGAGGCGCCCCGAAAAGGGAAATGCCGACGGGGTCCGAGGCATTTTTGGAACTGCCTCTCGTGTTGGGCTTCGGCCCTGCGACAGGACCCACCTTAAAAACGGCCTTGTGCCATATTCGTACGTTGGTGGGACGTAGGATAAATACAGCTCGTTTGGCTCGTTTTTTTTTTGGACGATGCTGCTTTGTGTCCTGTGGTGGGGCACTCTCGACCGACTGTGGTTGCGAGCTGCACAGTCTGCTCGGGTGTGTTCCACCACTGGATACATCACCTCTGGCCTCAGGGGGCCGTCCCCCCAGGCTTTAACCCTCTTCGGAGGGGTTGGGTTTATCGCCCGGCGCCTGAGGCGCCCCGAAAAGTGGAATGCCGACGGGGTCCGAGGCATTTTTGGAACTGCCTCTCGTGTTGGGCTTCGGCCCTGCGACAGGACCCACCTTAAAAACGGCCTTGTGCCATATTCGTACGTTGGTGGGACGTAGGATAAATACAGCTCGTTTGGCTCGTTTTTTTTTGGACGATGCTGCTTTGTGTCCTGTGGTGGGGCACTCTCGACCGACTGTGGTTGCGAGCTGCACAGTCTGTTCGGGTGTGTTCCACCACTGGATACATCACCTCTGGCCTCAGGGGGCCGTCCCCCCAGGCTTTAACCCTCTTCGGAGGGGTTGGGTTTATCGCCTGGCGCCTGAGGCGCCCCGAAAAGGGGAATGCCGACGGGGTCCGAGGCATTTTTGGAACTGCCTCTCGTGTTGGGCTTCGGCCCTGCGACAGGACCCACCTTAAAAACGGCCTTGTGCCATATTCGTACGTTGGTGGGACGTAGGATAAATACAGCTCGTTTGGCTCGTTTTTTTTAGACGATGCTGCTTTGTGTCCTGTGGTGGGGCACTCTCGACCGACTGTGGTTGCGAGCTGCACAGTCTGTTCGGGTGTGTTCCACCACTGGATACATCACCTCTGGCCTCAGGGGGCCGTCCCCCCAGGCTTTAACCCTCTTCGGAGGGGTTGGGTTTATCGCCCGGCGCCTGAGGCCCCCCTGAAAAGGGGAATGCCGACGGGGTCCGAGGCATTTTTGGAACTGCCTCTCGTGTTGGGCTTCGGCCCTGCGACAGGACCCACCTTAAAAACGGCCTTGTGCCATATTCGTACGTTGGTGGGACGTAGGATAAATACAGCTCGTTTGGCTCGTTTTTTTTAGACGATGCTGCTTTATGTCCTGTGGTGGGGCACTCTCGACCGACTGTGGTTGCGAGCTGCACAGTCATTTTGGGTGTGTTCCACCACTGGATACATCACCTCTGGCCTCAGGGGGCCGTCCCCCCAGGCTTTAACCCTCTTCGGAGGGGTTGGGTTTATCGCCCGGCGCCTGAGGCGCCCCGAAAAGGGGAATGCCGACGGGGTCCGAGGCATTTTTGGAACTGCCTCTCGTGTTGGGCTTCAGCCCTGCGACAGGACCAACCTTAAAACGGCCTTGTGCCATATTCGTACGTTGGTGGGACGTAGGATAAATACAGCTCGTTTGGCGAGCGCCCCGGGGCCTATTCTGGACTTCGGTCCGGAGCGTGGCCCTGGAAAAGGAACAATGGCAGACTTGGGGCCTTTAATTAGGCACCTAGTTTCGACTAGGCTCTCTTCGGGTGGGCGAGCTGCATTTTTGTCTCCTTTGTCCCCCTTGTACGGCACTAAACCATGCGTCTAGTTTAAGCCGCAAACTGGCATACGTGCCCGGACCCACATTTGGGTTCGTGAAACTGCTTGCCTCATCAGGCTCACATTGCACTAAGTGAGCCGATGAGCAGCACAGACAAGCAGGGTTCGAGTCTCGGCTCGTTCCCGACCTTCCCCTCCCCTTTATCCCCACTTTAATTGGCCTTCGCGCTTTTGACCTTGTGTCAAGTCGTGTCTGGTGGGAGGCAGCGACAAATACATGGCTCATTTTTTTCGCGAAGCTCTTTAAGGAGGAATCCTGCATTTTGTGCGGTTGCATTCACCTTAACTTCCGACGTTGATCCCACTTCTCGTGGTAGATCTGCCTTTCACCCACCTACATAGGTATGCACAAAGGTCCTTTTTAGGACCATAAGAGGTCCCTGTCTGCGGGTCAGAGCATCTCTGGCGGTCAGTAATGACCGATTGTCCGATAAGCTGCGCAGCGCTAATGGCACGGTCCAGCCTTTAGCTACTGCTTCGCTGTCTGCGCAGCGCTAAGATAACGCCCATCTTAGCCTCGGCCTTCTGGCCTGTCCGCTCGTCCGCACGGCTTTGACCCGACAAAGCCTTCGCTCTCGTCCGATCGTCCGCACGACTTTGACCCGACAAAGCCTTCGCTCTTGTCCGCTCGTCCGCACGGCTTTGACACGACAAAGCCTTCGCTCTCGTCCGCTCGTCCGCACGGCTTTGACACGACAAAGCCTTCACTCCCGTCCGATACGTCCGCACGGCTAGGGGGCCCAGCAAGGCCCTAGCCTTTCCTCGACCTCAACGCTCTTGCAAGGTACAACGCAGTCTACGTAACGACTCGCCGTTACGGACTGTTCTACCACTGCAACACCTGACTCACGTACGACCTGCCGTACGAGCCAGCAACCGGATCGATACATCCTTGGTTAACCACAACATACCGTCATAACCGGGGATATCGATCTACCAACCTCGACCGACCTCAGCTGCCCGCGACGACTGTCCAGCTGTATCTCGACCGATCTCAGCTTACCAGCATCCAACATCCAGCTGTATCTCTACGACTCGACCTACGCCAGCGACCCTCAGCTGCCCGCGACGACTGTCCAGCTGTATCTCGACCGACCTCAGCTTACCAGCATCCAACATCCAGCTGTATCTCTACGACTCGACCTACGCCAGCGACCCTCGTAGAACGCCCAGCTGCGAACATCTACAACGCGATCATACCAACTACCAACATCACCCAATCTAGCTGAAGGCCACATACAACCGCCACGGACATTTACATATACGCTTGTAAATACGACAAAATAAATTGTCACTTGTAATTATTGTTATCTCGCCTTTGTTCCTTCCTATTGCTTTGGCTGTTCTCATTCACATAATTCATTTGCGGGGTCGATATACTTATCGGCTCCGCAACACCCTTTCTTGGCCCCGTCCATGTTTTATCGTGTGAGATATTGCTCATTATTCGCTTAAAACGTCCATTGATCCATGTTTCTTTCGACTTGTTTTCTGTTTGTCATGGTTTTTGAGTTGTCAGTATCATTTCTTGTGGCTGTAATAAGTCCATTGATCCATGTTTCTTTCTACTTTTGTTTTCTGTTTGTCATGGTTTTTGAGTTGTCAGTATCATTTCTTGTGGCTGTAATCAGTCTTTCTCCACGCTTTTATATGTAGTCTTCAAGTCGCTGTAGTGATGCATCAATACTGTCTTCAATGTTGGCAAAAGCTCTTTCCTCCTTCTTTTCTTGACACAAATAATCTGCCAACGTTATCTCTGGGATGTACTGCCCAATGCATGATCATTAATTTTCTTGTTCTTTAATTTATTTATTTATGTTCCTCTCTGGTCCACTTCAACAATGGTCCCGAATATCGTACGAGGTGAACAGCCTAGGTATTTATTCCTTTCATAAGGTTTCTGCTATATAGTTTTGTCTCGAGTAGATTGTTAACTTTATATATTTCTAAACATAAATTTGGTTACCATAATATAAGAGGATGCTACAAGTATTAAACTACAGTATGATATAAATCAAATCATATGTACTAATTTATTTACCAGTTCTTTAAGATATAACTTATTTACAATCTATCACTCACACAGCAAAAAAAATTATTCTTTTTTAAACAATGCAAAATGTGACCCAAATACCATATCAGTCAAATAGAAATGGCCAAAAACGTTTGGAATAAATCAAAATATACAGACAGGATCATTAAACCATGAAAAAATTGATTCTTTCAGGCTGAAAAACATTACCACCTGACAGACTACGACTTTACTAGATGCACATTCACTACAAAAGGAAATGCTAATCAGCTACTCAAGTTCAAATCCTTGATAAGTTTATTTGCGTTTTACTTCAAAGTAATTCACTAAGTAAAGTCTTGAAGCTATATGTTTTTCTCAAGTAAATAATAGAATAGATAGGCCTGTTTAGTCTTGTTTAAGCAGACTGTCCATAGGAAAACAATAATTTCAACCCAGTGGTATTCCCCTTTAAAACAGACCTTGTGTCACATCCGGCATGTGGTGGAGTGCTTGGATTAATAATCACATTCACTTTATTGTGTTGGTTGATTGGTTGGTTGATAGCATGTCAACTGTTGTTTAGTTATTTGATGCCGAAATTAGCTTTCTTTCAAGCAATAAATGAGTTCAAGTAACTATTCCTATCTAATAATCATTTGTTTACACGATTTATGTATTTCTATTTAATAATGATAATTTTCAAAGAATGTATTTGCTTCATCATTAAAGTTGGAGAGTGTTGTCTTGGGCGATCCGAAGGTTCCCTTTAAAATAGTTGCTTCACCAAGGTGTAGGGGAGGGTGCAACTCCTTTCCTTGGATTGCTCCACATTACCCTTGATACTTACCTTAAATTGCTGAGTGTTAAGCAACGAAGAATCAAGTACCATTTTTGAGTCATTGGTATGACTCGACTGGGATTTGAACCCCGGTCTCTCCACTCAACCCACTAGGCCAATAACTTAACATAGGACCTTAAAATTTACTAATAAAGTGAACCTGGGAGTAATAACAAAGATGAAGTGAATTAGCCTTTCCCAGAGATCCAGATCGTAAACATCACCGTTTGATGACTGCAAGATCCTTGACACCCATTTTACTTTTTGTGGGGAATGTTTTTAATTTGATTTGTTTTAGTTTGGTTTTATGACGTATCAAATATCGTAGGTTAGTTAATCCCGAATCCATTTTTATACATATAAACAGATCTATTTCAAACAATTCAGTCTAATATAAGTAAACAGTTTAGTTCTATTTGACCCATAAATATGAATCTATCATGTGCTACCACCCCGGACTAAAATGAACCAGGGAGCGATGAAAATAAAGAGCTACTCCGCATTCCACAATACTCCAGCATTACTGTAGCCTAACCATCAGATTGCTTTGTGTCACATATAGGACACTCTTCGGGGAGTTCTACATAGATGCTGTCGGAGTATTCTGCAGCCCCCAGCCAACTGAGCCATGAGGTGTTTTAGTACTTTATAGTAAATAGAGTCGTTATATTATAAGCCCCGTGAACAGGGCAGTTCTATTATTGAAGATTTTTAAAAAAATGAACATCATGTCAACATTATAAAAAACATGAAAGTAGATATTACGTTTATTAATCTTATTCCGAAACTCAAATTAGTTAAACGTGGTAAAAAATCGCTACAATACGTAATCAATATACATTTATTAGAATACGTGGTGCGTTCAAAAATGTTGTGATGCTGAAATTATTTACCAAAATGTAAATTAAAACTAAATAAAATATTCTTCTTGTTAAAATTGTCCCTATAGAATACAAGAGATATTCCAGCGATTTTATCATTGGCCGAGCATTTTGGAAACTTCGCCTACTTTTTCTCTTATTTAATTTTTTCTTGATCTACAAATCTTAACCTTAAAAATGCTTTTTGAAAAACAAGAGAAAAAAGTCACACTAATTGAGATTTGGTTGGTATAGAGGATTTTTTTACAAGAGCAATCCGCTGTTTTGCCAGCTCAAATTACTAAATATTTTGATAGTAAAATATCTAGAACTGGCAATCATTCGTTCGCTCTATGTCTAGGGGTATAGAGAGAATTCAAAACATCTAGACATTATTTTTATATAAATTGCTAATATCTGCACAAAAGATTTCACTGAAATTTAAAATTGGAATTCATATTCAGCCTTGATATGTTTATAAGGAGACGTATAGTCATAATTACTAAAACTATAATCAGTAGACTATTTTTTAAAGAATAAGGCTGCAACCTAGCAAAACTAGTGACAATGTTTGATTTTTCGTTATTCAATCGCTTTTAGTCAAATATAGTCGAAGTGGTGTGTTTTTGTCTCTTCTAGAATCAATTAATTAGGATTTTTTACATTAAATACCAAATTTTCCTATCCTGAGACTCGTTAATAATCAAACTGCAAAATTCCAAATTTTCTGCAATTTTACCGGTACTGGGGAGCAAGAAATTAAGTATTAAGACCTTTCCCACTAGCATTAGATCCCAATTTACATTAGAAGTCGGCTCCCGATTCTATGTTCCGTACTTCCCTCAGTTATGTCACGGGAACTTTACCTAGAAAGAAGTTAATATGCACAGCTCACATATCTAGATCACAAAGAAGCGCCCGACTTTCAGAAACAAGAAATCTGGTAATTTGCCTCAAGCCCATATATTCGCCATCTACTCTAATGACGAAGCGGTTGTCTTTCGACCGATCGGGTTAAAGAGACCATGCTCTAGTTTTGATCTGAAGAATTGTGTTATAAATAGCTGCGAGAGTAGATATACATAGCGAATATATTCTAAGACACTTGGTTGTCAATATTTTGGAATTAGCAAGTAGTCTTTGAGTAAACAGGTGCCAAAATAGAATCAGTTGTCTTTGTACGAACTCTAAATGTTATACATGGCATTAACTTTAGATTAATGCCTTCAAGAAAGCCATAAATTAACAGTTTCAATATAAACCATTTGTAAATAACAGAAGAACTGAAAAAATTTAGACCTATAAAAATCAATTCTTATTCGTCTTGAAATGAATACAAGACTGAAAATATTCATCAGAATTTCATACACGCGCGCGCGCGCACACACACACACACACACACACATATATATATATATATATGTGTGTGTGTGTGTGTGTGTGTGTGTGAATAATTTACGTATATATATATATATGTGTGTGTGTACATGTACATATGTGAAAATATATATATATAAATATATATATATATGTATGTAAATATTGAGTATATATATATATATATATATTTATATATGTATATATATATATATATATATATATATGTATATATATATAATTTTATACGCACGCGCACACACACACATACATATATGTGTGTGTGAGTCTGCGTATGAATAATTGACGTATATATATATATATATATATATGAAACAGAAGACTTACGTAATATGTGGAATGATAACTTCATATCTATGGTTCACGCCACGATATAATATGTCCATTGCTGATAAATTAGGAAAGGTATTCTTTAGATTATTAAAGAAAAACTTTCCTATGTCTAGCAACTCATCCAAAATATTTAGCAAGAACAATGTTTATACTCAAGTTACTGTTATATGCCTAATGTGGTAAAATTAATTAACCGAAGTAGCATTTAAAAAAACTCCGGAATTTTGCAATTCATCCAAGGTGGAAAAACTTGCTATAGTTTTCTGTAATACTAATAATTACCAAACCAAATGTCGGGGACGCATAAGTTTTTTGTGCATAAACATGTTTGGTTACTTGGTGGCTAAAATATGATATCTTCTTTTTCCATGCTTATTTTATTCTTTCTGGTGTCCTTTTAAGCATAAAAATGTAGTTTGATCCTGTCCATCTTCGATTAATATTATTCTGATTATCCGGTTAGTTGAAACCTAGGTAGATTTTTTCTGATTCTGTAGATATTCATATATATCATCATCATCATGTCACGCTATCAGCCCGGGTATTCCCGACCCTCTCTCGCCACCCCTCCCAATCATCCATTGCTTTTGGCAGGTCTTCCAGGCTATATCCATTAACGGTACAGAGATGCTGTATATATATTCGAGCTGGACGTCCTACCATTGCTTATCACTGCGAAGGTGTCCACAGGAGCACATCACTTAAGAGCTCGTCCCTACTTCTTCAATAGTGTCACACAGGTCTGGTTCGTCTAACTTTGATAGCTTTCGTGATGTATGGTAGGTGGCAGTACAGTTGCTATTTTGTGGAGAGCTGTCTCCAGGACTTGTTCAATATTGCTCGGAGCATTCTCGTATAATTGCCGTCAAGCTTCTTTTCCATACGTTTTGTTAGCGTCTACGTGGTGCATCCATATAGCAGTATCGATACTATACCTGCTTGGAAGAAACTGCGCTTCATTTCATCGGTCAGGTCTGACTTCCATACGACCGATAACCTATCGATAGCTGTCCATGCCTTTGCCAGTCGTGTGTCGATGTCTTTCTCGGTTGATGAGACAATGCTCACTTGGTGGGTAAACTTGTCAACCAATTTCAGTGCACTACCGTTTAGTGTGGAGATGTCGCCTGTTTGATTGAGGCACATATATTCCGTATTGTGTGCCTTGACACGGAGGCTGATGCTGGCAGCGGCTCGTTCCAGACTTTATAGCAGAATTCTGGCTTGTGCTGGTGCATTTGCCAGAAGCGCTATATCATCGGCGTATTCAGCGTCGGTAATTGTTTTAGCGGGGTACATTCTGCTTCTTTCTTTTGTTAGCTTGAAACCATTTTCTTTGATTATATCAATAGATGTTCGAAGCACGTAGTCGAGACATATGCTGAAGAGTTATGGGGCTAATGTGCTCCCTTTCAGTACACATGCTTCTGTATAGAAGTAGTCTGTGTCTCTCTCCGGAGAACGGACTTTTACCATAGTGTTTCAATAGAGCAACATAATGTCTGTGACTGTTTCTTCTAATAGGCCGTATGCGAGAAGGGTTTGCTCCTTCTTTCGCCTGTGAATGGAGTCAAAGGCCTTAATAAAGTCGACAAATAATATTGCTGCCTGGATTTTTTTTTTTTTTTTTGCGCGCGTACACCTTCAAGAATTCGACGCATTGTCAAAATTTGTGAGATGGTGGATCTATTTCTCCGGAAGCCATTTTAGTTCTAATTGAGTATGTTATCAATTTTGGGTTCTATGCGGTTGCTAGTAGGGCATTGTATATCTTGGCTGCTACGGACGTAAGACTTATACCTCGGTAGTTCTTGGCAAATCCAAGGTCACACTTTTTAGGGAAGGGGGAGGATGCATCCCTTTATCCATTTGTCTATAGGATTTTAATTATATACGGTATTACAGTGTCTGAGCAGTATGTCCTCGAATTTCCGGGCCTTCCACATTTCTGGGGGCATTTCACCGCGCCCTGCTGCCTCTCTATTTTAAATTTTTCTCAGTACCGAGTCGAGTTCTTCTTGAGTAAACGGTCCTAGTTTGATGTCTAATTGCTTACTTATAATTCTCGTGATTGGTTCATGACTAACTTTCGGAGTAGGTGTTTCTGTCTGTTCTTGTAGAGCATCGTATATATTTCTTAGTGTTAACGTATATTTATCTCTAATATCTCTGCTATTTTTGCCGTGACAATTTGCTGATCGGTGGACACACTCTCGAATGAGGGGTAAGCTTCGCAATTTAATGTGCTATTATTCAATTTCTTGTTCATTAATACATAGTCTCTCTGTGCTTTGGTATTGTTTGGGTATGTGTAGGTCCAAAGTTTATCCTCCTTTTTTAAATGCTTGCATTGAGGCATGTTAATCTATTTTCTATCGAGAAATCTGTTAGATGTTGTCCATTTCTGTTTGAAGAGTTATGTAGGCTGAATTTGTGGTTTTGGTTTTTGCCAATTTGAGCATTCATGTCCCCACCAATGACGAGAACGTTGTGTTTCGGGTTGTTGTGAACAAGAGAGGATAACTCATCATAGAAAGCGATGAGTTCAGTTTCTTCTCATACATTAGTAGGGCTGTAGCAGAAGATTGATGATCTTGGGTTGTCATTGGAAGTAACTACTATCATCCTATGTTGTATTTTCTCTATGCTATTTAATGATTTTAGGGCTCGTTGTCCTCTAAGCATACCTATAACTCCTATCGTGGCCTTGACAGAATTTTTCCATGCTGATGCTGTGGCTAGCGTCCATAGAACACCAGAATCATGATATTTATTATCCTCGCTATGTGTGTATCTGTGCTCTTGAAAGCATATTATATCTATCTGAGAATTAATTTTTATTCATTGCGGACTTTTTGTCCTCATCTTGGTAGTTTTTTGTTGTTTCTTCTCACTACGTTTCGGCCAAATTTCACTTCTGGCTTTCTTCAGGTGATTAACCGCGACCTATGATAGGAATGCTGAGTCTTGTAACCGTATCCTCAGTAATTACTGCCTTCCATAGTTGCTGTCTATCACACCGCGTTTTTGACCAAGTAAACCTCTGGCCGGCTTGAGTAGGAATTGAAACAACAATAAAACAATCAAGATGAGAACAAAAAGTCCGCAATAAATAAAAATTTATTCTCAGATTAAGAAGCCTCATCTCAAAAGGATTCCCCATAAAGACAATTACAAATCCGGTACCGACACGTCTATGGAAAACCATATAAGGAGAACAAATTATTTAATTTATAAGACCAAAAAATCCAACCTTGATTGCCCTTCAGGGCCCGTGGTATAGCGAATAGAAGCGTTGAGTCTCTACGGTTCCAGGTGAGCATTGTCAGAAGTTAGCGTTTTCAATTCCTAAACGTAGTGAGAAGAAACAACAAAAAACTACCAAGATGAGGACAAAAAGTCCGCAATCGATAAAAATTAATTCTCAGATTAAAGCTTCATCTCAAAAGGATTCCCAATAAAGACAATATTATATCTATGTAATGTTCTATAGCCGATGAAGTCAGCTGCGGTAGTTTTCCAATTTTTTTAAGGTTCTAACGTTGAAAGTCATTATTTGCATTGTTTGTTTGCATTTTAGTAATTTTTGAATGAGCTCTGTAGCTGATTTTCCGAACACTAAGGCCAGGGCTCCAACCTCAGCAGGACGCACTCATTTTTACCCGTGTGAAGAGCGATGCGGTTTGGACAAGTGGTTTGAGTGTGGGTCATGTTTATCTTTCGATGTGTGTTTTTATTCTCATCCATAGAAGCCACCCTATTAGATGAGCAGTAGTAGTTCCCCGATCGAACTAATCGATCCTGGGCGTTGATCCATAGTATTCATACGTCCACGACCAAGTTAAGCATTGCGTTGAGCGGTCAGAGGTTTTATTCTCTTGCCTTTATGTCCACCATGCTGATTCCCATGGCTTTCGGCTTAAACAAAAAAGAATTGTTCCCAAGTTTTTCATTATTAAGTTTTAACTTAGTTAAAGTCCACTAATGCCTTTTAGAAAATTTACTTGAGTACATTTTATGCAACCATATAGGCATTCTATTTTACATTTACTTTAAGGGTTTTTTTTTTTTCGAGGCTGAGGGGTCTAATATGTCCAATAGTGATAGCTTCTTTGGCTAGGTTCAAAATTTTGATTTTAGGCTTACAGTTTAAATTGTTCTTCCATTTAAGACACACATACTATATAGCACTGATTTTACAATGACAGTATTACATAAAATCATATATGTATTTTAAATGACAGTTCAGCAAAGTACAAAATATTACTCACCAGTTTTGAACTTGCCTTCGAATGGAACTGTTTACTCATTCTTACATTATTTACGAATGGTCTCTTTAGTATAATTTTTCAGCTTTTACAAGCATTTACTTGCATACATTTGGCTATTGTCCTTTTTGCCGGGGTGGAAGGACAATTGTTCATTCGTTGCTACCCTACCTTATTTTTTTCTTTTCTTTCTACTGAAATTTAGAATCTAACATGTGAGCCAAATAATTCCACCCTTCTAAAAGAATTCCACGTTCCGATAGTATTAGCTTTTTAGAGAGAGAGAGAGACAGAGAGAGAGAGAGAGAGGTACACTACTCCTAATAAGTTAGCTTCGTGCTCAGGAAATTATATAGGCATTCTATAATTCCTTGTGAAACCTGAGGCATAAAAATGATATATTAGGCATTATCTATTACCAAACTATAAATTATTGAAACTCCTTCACAGATTATTATGGTGATATAGCTAATAAAATCAAAACTAATTCCAACATATCCTGGGAAACCCTAAACCTAAGACTGATATTTTATTGGATTAGTTAGTCCTCACATCTGAGAAGAAGTCAAAATCCTCCCCTCTATGTGAAGAAAATTACCCAGAATCACGTTAAAATGATAGTTTTTGCCTATTAAGTGAAAAATAAAACAACTATGTAAAGAAAAGTAATGATAATTTTCCTGAGGAAAGATTCATATTAGTGTCTTTCATGTTGTTATTTTTAATATTTACTTTCCGATTTTAGGTGTTACTTTTTCATTTCTGAAAAAAAGATTTTTTTCAAAAGCTACTTCTAGGCTGCAACTCCTGAAACCATTAAGTTTATGCGATACAATTCTTTGAAAAAAATATTGAAATCGAACCTGAAATTATGTTGTTAACAGAAACTGTCAACAGTATTTTAGAGACATCTTTAAAACCTCTCCTTTACAAAACATACTAAAACATGTTTTCAACTTTTGTTTGTTTTTACATAAAAAATACATTAAGATCATATGAATTCGACAGAATGTCACTCAACATAACTTTTACTGAAATTGGTGTCATTATCTAAGACATTTTTGGGAATTGGAAATGGTTTAAAAAATGAGGAGAAAAAAAGATAAATCAAAGATGAAATATACTTATGCATACGTACATGCATCTTGCATTTGAAATAACATGTTTTCTATTGATATTGTCAGCTTGTATTTCAATGCGTTCTTAACGTCGTTCTCAGACAGTTTTGAAAATAATTTTATTAAAATACATTTTTGGTGACGAGGAAGACATCGCCGAAATTGCTATTATAGAGACAGGATAATCCTTCTGAAAATGCGTAATGGTCTTCATAGCAAGTAAGTATAGCAGTATAGTAGGGTTTTTTTTCTAAAGGAAAGAGAAAAATATTTTATTCCTTAATATTTGAAAGATGTACTGAATATTGTCATGAAGTGTTGGATATTGATAAAAACATTTCAAAAGAACTTCAAAGTCGACACTGTAAGTGCAAGAGGTACTTCTTAAAACGAATTTTATTATTCAAATAAAACCATTCACACACATACAAACATATATTTGCTGAGAGATAATCTTGCCTATAAGACCTCCATATAACATCAAAAACCGGCAATTTTTTGAAGTTCTCAAACAAATATTCACAAACATTTTTATACACTATCATATTCAAATATAGAGGTTCCATCCTGAAATGCATTTTACTCTATTGTAACAATTCTTTCTTCTGTTTTTAGTGAAATTGAATATTTCCTACGTTTACCATACTTATCATTATAGAAGTGTGTACAATAATCATTGTGTTTGTTAATTCATTAGTCATTCCCCGTATATGGCTAGATCTATTGTAGTATATATGTAATTATATTTACATATGCACATATATATATATATATATATAGGTAGGTATACATATGTATGTATATAAAAATATATATTCATACTTATAAATGTATTTATAAGTACGTATATGCATCTAGACACACACACACACACACACACACACACATATATATATATATATATATATATATATACTTGTGTGTGTGTACGTTTATATAGATGTGTGTATGCATATATATGTGTGTGTGTGTGAACAAATATATGTGCATGTACAAAAATACCAGTATATAAATAATTATATATATATATATATATATATATATATATGTGAATATGTACAAATATATATATATATATATATATATATATATATATATATATATATATAAGGATAGTTTAATGCTGAATTATGTACTTCTCCACTGTGTGAAACTTAAAATTGAGAGAAGCCTCTGTAAAAATCTCAACGATTTTCAAGGAAATAAATCAACAACTTCAGATTCTGACAATTTTTCAAATACTCTAATGAATACGTGAAGAACCTTTAAACAATACTAATACTTGTAGATTTCTGGCAGAATTTATTTCATACACACTGAGAAAATGAAACAAATCCTTCTCGCATATTTTTCTCCTAACAAACTGTAAAAGTAAAAATGCTGTGTTATTAAACACTTGATCGAGACACAGAATTTTTCGTCGTTATCACTGGAAATTTGCAAGGAGATACATTAGCACTATTTTTTTTATTATTCATTATCTGCTTAGAAAATGTACGTTGATTGATTTAATAAAAGAAAATGGCTTTAACCACAAAAAAGCTATAAGCACATGATATTCTGCAGAAACTATCACAAATTGAGACAACAGAGATGATCTAGTGCTTCTTATAAATACCCCAACTTAAGTTAATATACAAAATAGCACACAGAAATATTTAGAAGATATTGGCCTCAATTTAAGGGCAATTTAAACCGAGTCCCTGTATTGTAAACGATTATAAGCCATCTGCATAATAACCAGCAGCCCTCTAAAATTAGTAGACATGGTCACATTCCTCAGCACCAATATCTCATCTATTGAAAATTATGTCAAATTATGGCAAAGCCATGGGCTGCTATCGACTGGCTATCGTTCATATGGAAATATGAAATATCAGATGAAATAAAATGTAATATTTTCATAGCTATTGCTGTGTCAATAGTTCTCGATAGATGTGGCACATGGACTCTAAAAACGTATATAGAAAAAGTTAGATGTGATATATACAAGTATACTGTCAGCGGAATTGAACAAATCCAGGAAGCAACACCACACAAAACTGCAGCTTCATGGCTACATGCTACCTATCGCAAAATTCCTGAAGAAAGATGAACAAGACAAGCAGGAAACTGAACGACGATTTCATTGGCGTCGTTTTACTGTGGATCCCAACTCATGGAAGTGTTTGCCGACAAGTGAAAAACTTAGATCTGCTACTTTCAGACAGTGAATTTACTTAGGAGAACCTGCAGGGATGAATAATAGGGACGGCTGTTGAGAGAATGGTAAAGTAAAATCCGTGCAGTCAGTATGACTTGATGATTATATATATGTATATATATATATATATGTGTGTGTGTGTGTGTGTCCGTGTGCATGTGTGTGTGTGTGTGTGTGTGTATCTATGTGTATATATATCTGTGTATATGAATGCGAATTAAATATATTTTATATTTTGTAGAAATTGCCGTTGCTTTTAATTATATTTTGCTAGTCATTCTGATACATTGTTTCCGTGCAATAATTCCTCAAGCAGTGGTTGATAACTTTTTTTATCATTATTATCCGTGAAATTCCCTATGAGCCTACTCGGAAAATAGGAAGAATGACAAATCTTTATTCGTTTTTGTACATCTGTTCACCAAGGTGTCCGGGACCAGCAGGAATAGCAAAATATCGACAATATCGTCTGGGCACGAGAGAGAGGGACGTAACAATGTATATATGCACGAATGCATCAGGCTATATATATATGAATTTCCATGACTTATATAGTATCGGGATTAGACACCGTGATTAGCTGCTTAGGCGAAAGTATAGTAGGTTAGTTCCTGACTCATTAAGTAATTATCGATACTATTTTGCTCTACTCAGTATTGAGCACTTTTTGCATTGTAGCCTAAAAGCCCGGGGTTTTTTTTTGACCAACCAATTGCGTGTCTTTTGATTTTTTTTTCAATTGGTATGACAAGTTTGGCCTTTTCTTTTTTTTTCCGAAAATATATTTTTTCCACTGGACAGTGATTCGTTGTATATTTTAATCTTCAAATCACTTGCCGTTTTTTTTACCGTAAGGGCTATTATTTAATATATATATATTTGTATATATATATATATATATATATATATATATATGTGTGTGTGTGGGGGGGTATATACACATATCTTTATATGTATATGCAATATACGTAAAAGCATATATATATATATATATATATAATGTTGTGTATAATGTATGGATACAAAATTTAAAAAAAATCGATGTGCAAGATCATAATCTTTTTTCTTTAAATTGATTGAAAGGTCGATGAAAAACGAAAGTACAAAATTGTATCTTTTAAGCAAAGATAATATTAGTCAGAACGTAGAATTTTTAAAGATAGATTTAATGAATATTCATGTAATGAAGTATAACAGTTATTTTTTTACCTTAACATAAAGGGGTGCGTTTTGTGAGAGTAAAATATTATTGCTGCTAAAGCGTCACTACATAGACAAGAAAATGGATTTATGCTTTAAAGTATATGTTGTTCGAACTGCTGCTAATATAATATTTAGCCGGAAACATTTTAAGATTTTAGAACAAATATAGATGTAAATATGTAAGTCGTTTGATTTAGGACAAATTAAAAAAAATTACAGTGAAAGGAATTCTTGAAAGAAAAGTATTGATATATTTACTCAAAAGAAAGGAACATAATGCTATTTGATTATGTAATAATTCATTACTTACTTTATTTAAATAAGTATAAGAAATTCAAATTTTCCTGAAGAAATATTTATTTCTTCTCTTATTTAAACAATTAAGGTGTGCCAGAAATTGTCTACAAAGTTTGATTTATCAATACATCTATTTAGTTAAGAAATCGTATTTTTAATATTTTTGGAAGAAAACATTTGTATATTTATTTTCGGTTGAAATCTTTCAAATATTGTCGTCTCCGAATTATTTCGAAACGTAACAACAAGCCCGAACGAGCCTATTGGTCGGGGAATGCAAGAACATAGCAACAAAATCTTAGCTTCTTGGGAATACGTTTGTATAATTCTTTTTGTACGTAAATCAGATGTGTTTCTTCTATATACATATATGTATGACTATGCAATGCATACATACATATACAGAGACACACATAAGTATTGGATACATGTATTTTCTGTTATGACTCTAGTTTTTGTTCGCCATTTTGCAGGGATTTTCGGTCAGTAATATCTCGTAAAGTTGTCTTAGTTCTTTGTGGAAGGAAAATCAAAAACTCATTGTTGAATTCATTTTTTTTTATCAAAGTTCAAAATTACCCTATACAGAAGTATTGGATACATCAATTTAATATTTCGTTGCGTAGCCTCTATTTTGTTTCACTGCTTCCAGTCGCTTTCTATAGTTGGCCACAAGTTTTCCACACTGATTCAACGTTACTTTACCCCATTCTTCCTTGCATAATTCCTCTAATTCCTTGATATTTAGTGGATTCTGCTTATGAACTTTAATCTTCAAAGTATTCCACAAATTCTCAATTGGATTCAAGTCAGGAGACTGACTTGAATCCAATTGAGTGTACTAATACCATTATTTTCAAACTATTCCTTTGTAAGTTTTGCAATATGCTTGGGATCATTGTCGTGTGAAAGCACGAAATTCCGACCATGTCCTAAAGAAGTTGCAGATTTCTGAAGGTTCTTCTCAAGAATCTCCCTGTACATGCTACCATTCATTCTACCATGGATAACTTGTAACTCACCTGTGCCCTTGGAAGAAAAGCATCCCCATATCATAATGAAACCACCACCAAACTTAATTGTGGGGATGGTATTGTGCCTCCTGAAGGCAGTACCATGTTTTTCGCCAAACACTTGTCGCTGTGTTCCTTCCGAATAGTTCAATTTTCGTTTCATTGTTCCATATTCCCTTTTCCCAAAACTGCATATTTTTCTTTTCATAAGTTTCGACAAACTTTAATCGGTCTTTGACTTGTTTGGTTGTCAATAAAGGCACTTTTCTTGGCGATCTTGAACGAAAGCCTCAACGATATAGAGCTCTGCTAATGGTGTCCTTACTTACATTAATTCCTGTACCCTCAAGAACAGTTTTTAATTTCAAAACGAGTAATGAAGGCATTTACTGGTACATTTTTGCTGATCCACCTTCAAGTACGTTCATTTATTTTTCTAGGTCTTCCATTTCTTGGAACGTTTGCTGTACCGTCGCCATACTTCTCATACTTTCTGATGACATTTCCAGCTGTACTTAGTGCTAGATTCATTTCTTTGATTAGTAGCACTATCTTGTAAAAAAATTATGTGCTTCTCTGATTGATCAGAGATAACATTCCTTTTAAAATATCTTTTAAAAGTCTTTTAAAATACAAATTTTTGAATGGAAATTTGAAAAAAGTGTCATCTTTCCAATACTTTTGAATAAGGTAATTTTAAACTTTGATACAAAAAAGGATTCAACCGTGAGTTTATAATTTTCCTTCCACATACAACTAAAACAACTTTACGAGATATTACCGTTGTGGCCCCGGAAAAGGTCACTAATGAAAATGCAAACACGCATATTAGATAACAGATATTACACAAGAAAGAGTTAGATAGAAAAGATAAGAAGTCTCGTACTGTTCGGATAACACCGACATTTATCTGCGGTATTTGATGACCGCCCCACCCAACGGGCATATGTGGCACAAGGCCTATTTTTTGGTGAGTCCGAGCGCAGGGCCGTAGCCCACACGCGCCCGGTATTTCCAAAAATGCCTACGGCCCCGTTGGCATTCCACTTATTAGGGACGCCTCAGGCGCCGGGCGATGAATCCCCCGAAGGGCTAAAAACTTGTGGGGAATGCCCCCTGAGGCCGAAGGAAATGTCCAGGTACCAAGACACACTTGGCCAGATCCGTGCCGCAGATAACAGGGCCGGCCGAAGTGCTATCCGCCACCTGGAGAGGTGCAGACCGAGATTGATCTATGGTATTTGTTGCTTGCCCCAGCTAACGGGCAAGTGTGGCACAAGGCCTCTTTTAGGTGGGTCCGGGCGCAGGGCCGGGGCAACACGCGCCCGGCATTCCTAAAAATGCCTACGGCCCCGTCGGCATTCCCCTTATTATGGGCGCCTCAGGCGCCGGGCAATGACCCCCCCCACCGAAGGAGTAAAAGCCTGGCGGGAAGGCCCCCCTGAGGCCGAAGGAAATCTCCAGGTACCGAGACACACTCGGCCAGATCCGTGCCGCAGATAACACGGCCGGCCGAAGTGCTACCCTACAACTGGAGAGGCTCACACCGAGATTGATCTGTCTGTCTGGCAGCGATATCTCTCAGTACTAGTAAAGGTGAGAAGTGTCCACTATGGTAAGATGGGTAAGACTCCCACAACAATTACTTACCAAATATCTGGGAAAATGGCGAACATAAAGTAGAGTTATAACTGAAAATAACATGTATCCAATACTTATGCGTGTCACTGTATATATATATATATATATATACGTATGTGAAATTATACAATAATATATATATCCCCAGACAAATACATGAATACACTTATATAAATACCTAAGTTTCAGATATACATATATATATATATATATATATATATATATATATGAAATGCACACACACACATACACATATATATATATATATATATCAAAGAAGCAGTGATAGGTTTTATATTGCAAGCTATTGTGTCTTTTTCTTCGCTCATGCACCGCTTTCTATAAGGCGTATTTTATAATTTTTGTTCTTTTTAACCAGCCTACAACGTACAAGAATCTTTTTCTAGCTGATACCATATTCATCAAATGATGGAATATATAAATTGAATTTCAAGACTTATCCCTGCCACCTCAACAGATGATTGGGATGTGAACTGTGCTATCTTTATCCAATTTCATCTAGAGGTAACTTAATATAACCTGCATCTTTTTCATTTCTTATCTACCCTTATTTTCTAATTCCTTTTCTTTTTAGTGAATTTTCTCTCTACTGCCGACGAAGACACTTTTTAGCAGCTGTGGTTCAGACGCAAATGGGGAAAAAATTATGAAGACACTATAAATAGTTACACATGGTTACTTTGTTCGTTTTTTCAAGCTTAATACCTGAACTAACTTGATGCTGGAATCTCGTTTAGATACCGTACTAAGTAGTTATAGCCTTGCAGATCTATTACAATTGACTAGTGATTTTAATGCTCATAAAGTGGACCATGTATTCTACATTGTGCCAAATGGAAGCTTTACTTTTGTCTATTGATACCTCATATGTTGTACTTGCATATTAATCACGCAGATCAATTTCACTGAGTTCTATGTAGGTTACATCAGGTGTACATGAAGTCTTGTCTCAAAGCTAAACTTAGTTCAGGAGCGAAACCTTCCAATCGAAACAGATTTCGAGCTGAACCTTTTGAATGATTTATAGTGAGTGGACTATACATATTATTCTTTTAAAAGATTATTCAGTATTGGTAAAAGACTTTAACTAGTTTGAAGGAAGTTGACATAAGTAAAAAGCTGCTTTGAAAGCTCTCTTCATAGATTGCGCCTTTTCAAGACCCGTGGTAAAAACAACACCTCAAAACCTCAACATTTTTTTTAATGGTGAAAACAATAACCGGTTGTGTAATCACGATTCATTGAGTACGATCACGTACTTTTTTACGGGAGGAGGAAGAATTCACCAACCACATCCCCGTTATAGGGCTCAGACCCTCCTGAAAGTGTGTCCCGGATATGATGCTAAACTTTAGCACATGTAGACGCGGCAGTTTTGGAGTTCTTAGGTGCGTGAATTCATCACTTTAGCGCCATTAATTCTAGGTCAACTAAGACCCCGAGTTTATGCTACCAATCAAGGTCTCATTTAGAAGCCAAATGGATGGTGTTTGGAGTGACTTCAAACATCATTAGATTGTCGCTGCTGTGTTTGAGGTGTGCAGATTTTATAGGCAAACGCCGTTTATGAATTGGCCCTGGTTCCTCCAGCACGTCTTCCTCGTTTTCTTGGACGCTTTTCGAGATCGAAGATAAATGACAGAACAGCGGCTGATTTTTTGAATACTATTTCTCAGCTTTATTCAAAAGAGCACGCAGTATGTCTATGTAGTTATAATCACACTTTTTCTCATAGTGTTACTTTTGATTCTAAGTAATATCAATACGGCTCCTGCTTGAAAGAATTCCCGATTATTTTACGGATGGAAAGAGAGAGAGAGAGAGAGAGAGAGAGAGAGAGAGAGAGAGAGAGAGAGGGAGAGAGAGAAAGAGAGAGAGAGAGAGAGAGAGAGAGAGAGACTGTGCGCGTGTTTATATTTGTGTATGTGTTCGAGAGAATCAGTTTTATCAAGACAACATGGTCATTTTGATGATTTGGGGATGTATAACTGTTTTGAATGTTTGTAGAGATACATTTTCCTGCGGAATATAAATGGAGATCATATATGTAATAATGACTTCGGCTTAAAATTATCTCGTAAGAGCTTATACAACACAAGGCCAAAATTCTAGCCGAGACATCCCTTGCAAAGATTGTTAATACCATGTTTATACACTGTTTGCATTATACACGTATTTCTAGTCGTGGTAATCAGATCAGAGCAAAATGTTGGCTAATTTTCGCCAAGATCATTCGCTCCTCCATTCAAAATTCATCAGATAGTATTCTTCAAAGTTTCCTTCGTTTTTTTCCCAATCGTGACTAGCATTCTTTCAGTGGGACAATGATATTTCGTAGGCGACTCTGCGGCGTAAAATATGTAACAACTGCAGCAAAATTCAGTAATACAAATGTGGTCTATCCAGGTACCATCGCTATTGCGGATGGAATTAGAGCAAATTTTTGCCATCATTTCCTCAATATACAATGTTTGTTTCCCTAACAACTGTCAGATTAACAAGTATAGCCCTCCGAAGCGATTGTTCGAACATAGAATTATGCAAGATCTCTGACTGGTCAAGTCAAAGTACAATGCGAACGATCCATTCCATTATATTTAATGCCTTCTCTCTCTCTCTCTCTCTCTCTCTCTCTCTCTCTCTCTCTCTTTCTCTATGTATATAAATATTATATAAATATTATATATATATATATATATATATATATATACATATACAGAGAGAGATGGACAGGGACAAAATAAAACAGAGAGAAACGCAGATAAAGAGAAAATCCGAAATCTATTTATATATATATATATATATATATATACGCACACAAATATATATTTATGTTTGTTTGTGTGTGTATATATACATTTGTGTATGTTTCACCCTATATTCCCATAAAAACGTGAGTGTGTGTGGAGAAAGAACTATATATATATATATATATATACTGGCTCATTGGCTTCCCGGTGGACTATTCGCCAATGGCCGATGTGACTAGGTTAAATTCCAGGTCGAGTCATACCAAAAAGCCAAAAAATGGTACTTGGTACTTCCGTGCTTAACATTAAGCATTATAAGTTGCGGATCAAGGGTAAAGTGGAGAAATCCATGAAAATGAGTAGTCCCTTCTTCGACACCTTGGTACAGTAACTAATAAAAATAGATACTTTGGGTGGTCCACGACAATAGTAGCACACTCTCTCTCTCTTTCTATATATATATATATATATACGCACATGTTTATAAAGTTTAAACTTCCCAATAGAGCACTTTCTTGCGATAAATAAAGTTTTATAACTTATCAATAATTTTTAAATTATTATATACCAATAAGTGGACATTTAATGATGGTGTGTTCCTTCCTATATGCAAAAAATTATCATTGATTATGAAAGTAGGCACTCATTTATCAGTTCACTCACTGATTGCAAATTACCGTGAACCTCCAAGGAGTGAGATCAAATTCATTTTTGTATTTCAAAACTTTTATTAGCTATATCATCATCATATCGCGCTGGTAGCACGGATATCCCTGACCCTCTCTCGCCACTCCTCCCTATCGTTCATCGCCCTAGGTAGGTCTTCAAGACAACATCCTGTATCCTCACATAGCTGCTGAATGTACGTTCGGGCTGGTCGTCCTGCTTTTGCGCGGCCATGTGTGGGGATCCATATGAGTACATCTCTTATGAGTTCATCTCTGCTTCTCCAGCAGTGTCCTGCATGTCTGGTTCGTCTAACTTGAATATTTTTCGTGATAGGGGGCAGGTGGCTGTACAGTTGGTGTCTTGTGGGGTGTTGCTGCCAGGACTTGTTCAAGATTGCACGCAGCATTCTTGTGTAATTGCCATCTAGCTTCTTCTCCAGTCGTTTTGTTAGCGTCCATGTAGTGAATCCATGTAGCAGAATCGATGTGACCGCTGCCTGGAAGAAACTGCGTTTCATTTTATCGGTTAGGTCTGATTTCCATATAATCGATAGCCTATTGATAGCTGTCCATGCTTTCGTTAACCTCGTTTCGATGTCCTTTTCGGTTGATTCGACGCTGCTTCCTAGGTACGGGAATTTGTCTACTAGTTTAAGTGGGGTTCCTTCTAGAGTGGAGATGTCCCCCGTTTGGTTATAGCACATATATTCAGTTTTGTGTGCATTAGCATAGAGGCCTATGCTTGCTGCTGCTCGTTCCAAACTATGCAGAAGTGTTTCGGCTTGGTCAGGTGTATTTGCCAGTATCGCTATGTCATCGGCATAGTCGGCATCGGTAATTGTTGTTGCGGGGTATCTTCTGCTTCTTTTCTTCGTCAGTTCGAAGCCATTCTCTTTGATTTTGTCAATCGATGTTCTAAGTACGTAGTCTAGACAAATGATAAAGAGGTACGGAGCCAGCGTGTCCCCTTGTAGTACTCCTGCTACAATGTCGAAGTATTCTGTGTCTCCATCCGGTGATCGTACTTTTACTTTAGTGTTTCTATAGAGAATCGTTATTGACGCTCCGGTTTCTTTAGGTATGCCGTACGCGAGTAGGATTTGTTCCATCTTTCCTCTGTGAATGGAGTCGAAAGCCTTGGTAAAGTCGACAAATATTAATGTTGCTTGTAGGTTCTTTGCTCGTACACCTTCAAGGATTCTGCGGATGGTTAATATTTGTGAGGTCGTGGATCTATTTCTTCGGAACCCATTTTGGTTTTTTCTAAGTATGTTGTCGATTTTGGGTTCTATGTGGTTTCGTAGTCGGGCATTGTAGATTTTGGCAGCTATGGATGTAAGTGTTATGCCTCGGTAGTTTTTGGCTAATCCGAGGTCCCTCTTTTTAGGGAAGGGGAGTATGCATCCCTTCATCCATCTATCTATCGGATTTTGATTGTATACTGCGTTGCAGTGTCGGAGCAGTATGTCGTCGAATTGTCTGGTCTTCCATACTTCCGGGGGAATTTCGTCCAGCCCTGCAGCTTTCCTATTTTTAATTTTTCTGAGAACCGAGTCGAGTTCTTCTTGTGTGAACGGTCCTAGTTTAATGTCTAATTGTTTGCTAATTATTCTAGTGATTGTTTCATGCGTTATTTTTGATGGGTTTCCAAGTAAGTTTTCGAAGTGCTGTTTCCACAGTTTTATTCTTTCTTGTTGGTTTGCTGCTTTAAGTTTTGCTTTGGCTGTGTTTTTTCTTCTGCTCACTTCGTTTATTGTTTGCCAGGCTATTCTAGATTGTCTATCTTCCACCGAGTCTCTAATCTTATCTATCTGATTTTGAATGTATTCTGTCTGTTCCTTTATATATATGCCTGCTAATTGATATTGTGCCGTTTTTAGTTTTAAGGCATTTGTGTTTGTTGGGTTTTTTCGATAGTTTTTGGAGGCTCTTTTCACTAGTGCACGTTTTTCTCTCACCGCTAAAGTTTCCCATGGGACTCTATATTTAGTTTTAATTTTTGTTGGAATGTATTTTGCTGCTTCCTCGAGGTGTGCATTGACGAAATTTTCGTATTCGTCGTTTGGTGTACTTTTTTCCGTCCTTTCTTGTAGTGTTTCGAATCTGTTTCTTAATTCTAATACGTATTTATCTCTTACATCTTTGTTGTTTAATAGGGCCCAGTCATAGTGTTTGGTGGTCGCTGTTCGTTTGGCGTTTTTTCGTCGGCTTAACCGTATTTTCGCCGTGACTATTCGGTGATCGGTGGACACACCCTCATACTTACTATCTAATAAATGCGTAAACTGAGTGCGTTAATCGAAATTTTATTTTTATAAAATATCATATATCAGAAAGAGTATTGAAACAAAAAAAGAACGCTTTTTAAAATATTTATTATTTACATTTCACTTTAATCGATTTTTATATAAAATTATAAATGTGTTTTATTACGTTTGAGGATAAAACAATTACATAAGAAATTATTAGCAACGAGTAATTATTAAATAAACTTAGTTTTGTATGCACACCATATATTACGTAACCTTTACGTCAGGTTGATTGCAACACACATTGTAGGATTATAAAGTATTAATATCATGTACATTTTTAACCAAACCAGGGACTCCAAGATTTTAATTGAGATATCTATTGATAAGAAACTAGTTGATATCAAATAATGATTATCTAATAATCTGTTTATTGTGATTGAAGTTTTCAATAACAACATTGAAAATAAAGTAGGTTAAAAAAGGGTTATTCCTTAAGTACAGTATAATAAATGATTAGTCAAAATGTGCGGTAATCAATTACTATAAAGCAATACTAACTGCAAGAGGCTGGCCTAAGTAATAAACAATAAACTCCAATACAGTAATTTACAAAGCTCTTTGCTTCGTAGTGGCACAAGGCCGAATGAATGGGACGCCCAATGAGACTCGAACTCACTCGTGTAGGCTTGCTAGTCTAGCTTGCTAACCGTTACACCACCAGAGGTGCCCACAATAAACTCCAATACAGTCACGTCAACCCACAATATATATTTATGTACTTTGTTGGACGTGTCCAATTTCTTGGAGGGGAATATATTTTCCTTTTCAATGCCTCCCTTTGAGATTTTACTTCCACCGAAATAATACTTCTTCCTTTTGGGATAGACGTCTAAGGTTTCTGTTGGATTTATTTTCCTTTTAACTAGTCCTCGTATATTATTGGTACATCGAATAACTCATACAGCATCATTGGTTTTTCCATCCTGTATCTCTACTCTCTGGGCACCGTTTCTTTAACTTTTTAGGTGGCGTTTAAGTACACACCTCGGACTTTCAATCATATATAAAACTCTAACAACACATTTTTTTCCAATTTTACTTTCTTCCCAGCATTCCGTATTCTTTTAATAAGTTTTTAAAGACTAATTTCTCACCTGGGTTGAACAATTTAACTGAATCGGTCTTTTAAAAATATTTTTCTTGCAAACTTCTTCCAAACATCAATTTTTCTGGTGTCATTCCTGATACTGTGCTAGGGTTTGGTGAGATAAGATATTTCTTGAAGGAATTATTGAATTCCTATTTCCACCTAGTCTCTACCGACGTATTTCTTTAGAGCTCTCTTCGGCAGATCAACAACACTCTCTGCCAGCCCATTTGATCTTGGATGGAAAGAGAGCGTTGTGATATGATTGATTCCAAACAATTCGCAGAACATTTTAAAATCTTTTGACGTAAACTCTCTGGTGTTGTCAGTTGCATTTGTTTCAGGACAGCCGAAACTTGCGAAAAGTTCATGAAAAATTTAATTGTAGCCGTTGATTTTGTTCTCTTTCCCGTTAGCACTTCTAGCCATTTGTAAACCTCTAAACGACGATAAAGTAGTACTATCCATTCATGGGCCCAGCAAAAAAAAAAAAATATATATGTGACAGGCTAGTGACTAACCTTTTTCGACGGTGCCTTAGCAGTCAGGACACACTTTTTTTTTTTTACATAATTTCAATTTTTTAAAGTCCCTATACATATTTTGTCAGTACTCATAGCTATCGTCATATTTTTTCATTCCATATTTTTTCGGCGAGTAGTAGTGATCGAGACGCATGGGGCCGAGTTCTCAAAGATCAATCTTTGGATTTGTTTAAGATTACTGCTCCAACTCCATCGTTGACGGTATCACTAGCTACAACTATTTCCTGATTGGGGTCGAAATGCACAAGAAATGAATCAGAAGTCAACTTTTTTAATCTTTTCGAAAGATTCCTGGCACATCCAGTGCCACTTAAATTTTTTTAATTTGTTGTTTTGTAGCACCCGTAAATTATGCATATTTTTATAAAGACGTTGTAATAGTTAGCAAGTCCGAAAATGCTTATAATATTTTTACATTTTTCGGCACGGGCATTTCTTAAATTGCTGGAGATTTAGTAAAGTCAAAAATTTAAACATTTTCGTCAATTATGACCCAAGTATTTTAATTTTCCATGAACAGATTGCATTTTTGTTCACTTAATTTGAAACCAAAATCATTTTTTTAAATACTTCCTGAATATGTTCAATATTTTTTATACGTCTTTCGCTTTTTATCAGGATATCATATAGATAAACGATAGCAAAATTTAAATCTAAAAGAATCACAACCATAGCTTGTTGGAAAATCCCAGGTGTTACTTTGACCCCAAAAGGTAATCTATTGAATTTATAACTCCCCCGATGTGTATTAATAGCTATAATCTTAGAACACTCCCCATCTAAGGTTATCAGCTAATATGTGTCCGAAAGATCTAATATGGAGAAATATTTTCCACTGCTTCACAGGACGAACATTTCTTGAGGGTTCTGGAGCGAGTACGAATATGTTAGCAGACAATCGTTCACTCCGGAGCTGAAATCTGCACACACTCTCTTATTTTCGTATTTTTCTTTTTACCAAACACATGAAGAAGCCCATTCAGAATAATTCATATGAGAAATTATTTCACTTTTTCTCACCTATCCAGATCGTTATTCACTGTTTCGAGTGCTGAAGATGGAACATTTGTTTTTGGCTTAAATACAGATGTAACTTTTCCTTCCAGTTTAAATTTTGCAATTCTTTTTTACACCTCCTCAGACCTTCAGAAAAATTATTGTGACAGACTTTTTATAAAAATCTGTTTTTAATTTTTCAGCCCCAGAAGACAACACATTTATTTCGTTGCAAAATAAACTCTTTTGAATGTCCGATAAATTAAACTAGTTCATTCAGTTACTGCTTTTCTTCATTAGAAATACTATTGTTTTTATGGTTTTTCCTGCGAATTCTGTAACACAATAAAATTCTCCTTTGTATCTCAATATTTTTACAGTGACGCCGCGTTTAACATTGTTAAATATCACCCTGTGTCAAGTTGAAACCTTTAAAAGGTTTCCGATTAATCTTAGTGTTAACATATTTTCTTTAATGTTCATTTGTCAAATTTCAGTGGAAGTCATTGCCCGTATTTTAAAATTTCCTTTTCCTTCGATTTGACTTGCAGTGTAACTCAATATGACCTTGTTTACCACACTTAAAACAAGGTTTGTCTTTATATGGACTGTTTTTGTTTTTTTTTGTTTTTTTAATATAAATGTCCACAGCCATTGAAAGGGTTTAGTTTAAATGTTTTGTTTGAACTTCTACAACATGGTAAAGGTTTGTTAAAATTTCTCTGGCCTTTCTTATTTGTTTCCTTTGATTCTGCGTGCTTTTGAAATTTTTTTCAACCTTTAATCTATTGAGTATATCGCCGGAGACTCTTTTATTCCGTTACAATTCTCCGCTACTTTCTTTAGAGTTAGATTAGTGTCTGGCTCAGGACTTGTTAAGATTTGTGCCCGAATTTCTGTAACTTTTATTCGCCGTAAGACCCTGGAAACATATTAGGTATTTAAACATGATAGAGTTTTGTTCACCAGGTCCTAATTTTTCACACTGACGATGAACCACCATAGCATGCGTTAAATAGTCCTCATGCTCGATTTATGTATTTTTAAAATTCTTATTCAATTCTTTTTTTTTTTTTACTGAATTTAACCAGTTTCAACGGGTGTTTAAATGTGAACTTTTATTATCGAATATTTTTTCTAACAGTTGAATTTTTTTTTTCAAATGGTATATTTGCAAACCTCCGAGGCAGTATATAATTCAAGTATTTTCGTGTTCCACAGGACCTAATTTTCGCAACAATGAGTGTACTTTTCTATCGTCTGTCCACCCCAGAAAATCTCGTCGAAATAAATCCTCATAACGCCCATAATGCGAACAAAAAGTTATTTTTACGTCAGGGTTATACAGTAGTTGAATTCACAAATAGAATTTGCAACCGATTCTTGCATAATTTATGTCCCTTCGGTATTCGATTTTTAAAAAAGATTTCTCACATTAATGTTGTTTGTTCGATTATTCTGGCATGTGTTGTTGTTTTAAGCACATTTCTTACATCTGTTTCATACTTTGTCGTTACTGTTTTAATTCTTCCAACATAATCATTTTTATCTCCTCCGTATTGACAGAAGGAGCGGAAAAATTACTGCATATTTATTCCGGCGTGCTTGATTCTTTTTTTAGTTTTCGAAAATCAGAACTTATTCGTCAAAGGAATCTGGAGGTCTCGGTACCAAAAATGTTGGATTATCGTCGCCAAAATGCTGGGACTGAAGTTATCAATAAAAACATTCAAAATTTGGAAGATGAACAATAGTTTTATTTTTGTACAATAGGTTTGTTTCTGTACGCGTTGTAATGAATTACTGTACGGGTTCGGGCCTAAGCAATAAACAATTACTTAAGATTACAGTAAAACAAAAAAATATAGTTTTTAGAGCACAAGTAAGCCCTGATTTGGAGGAGTGGAAAAGAGAGTGATCTACTTTGTACTTACTGTCTTAAGGAGCCCTACCTAGCAACAGTTGCGACCCATCCATACAATTAGCTAATAATATACGCCGGAATCTTCAAAATACCACATTCTCTCTATGAAAACCTACTTAAAAGACTATAATTTAAATAAAATAGTTATTTTTTTCTTAAATAAAATAGTTTAAAGAAGTTGGGGAGAGGCAAAATTAAAATAAGGCTTACAGGCAGACAATTTTCTGATTTTTCAGGGTCAGAAACAAGCCGGACAATCCCTACAGAGGAGTGAAGCTAAGTTGTCAGGACAAAATTACGCTTGGTAGGGTACGTACAGTAAGAGTAGGATGAAAGGGTAAAATAAAAGAAAGTCCTAGATCTTAAAAAATGTAGGCTCGGATAATGGGAATTTAGGATAAAAAGAAAAGGGGAGAATGGGGAGATCTTGGATGCTTGGAACTAAATGGCAGGGCTAATGACACATCGTACTGCTATCTACGGGGAAAGATGAGAACAATAAGATTTAAACTTAGCGGGTGTGAAGTTTTCTGAGACCTCACACCCGGTAAATTTTAGACGATCGCAACCATGTGCAGGAAGGGAAGGAAGACTCCAGAGTTGCTCCCTTTCATGTACAGCATTTACCTACTTTTTGTCGAATTTTACGCAGTTTAAGCATTTTCTATCGCATCTGATTTTAACCATAAACTGATGGCAAAAGAAAACAATGAAATCGCGATTAGAAAATTTTGCACCGTCATAAAATTCCTTCTTTTGCGCCTCCCAAATAACCATTTGGGTTGGGGCAAGGATCATGAAAAACACCACAGATATCTCACCTCTCCACGAAAGGTCAGCATTGTCCACGACGTAATTAACGCCAAGCAGCACTAACTGTCTGGGATCGATGCAGGCCATCCTCTCTCTGACATGACTCCAAAACAGGTGTACTCACTCACAATAGTAGAAGGTGTGCTCAGCCAAGTCTTCTAACCCACTGCCGCAGTGGGACAATCAGATATGTCTGCTAAGCCTGCTTTGAAAGCCCAGCTGGTGAGGGGAAACGCGTTCTGAGCAAACCGTCCTCTGAGGGAAAACTCGGACCTGTTCAAGAAGTCCGAACTTGGAACCCAAATCTATTGGGAGCGAATCTCTTTCATCCACCTGCTGAGTCGTTCCTTGAGCGGATCTAAAGCGGAGTCCGCGACTGATTCCCGATAGAGTTTCTTTGGAGACTGAAAAAAGTCACTGGACCCGGCATTTGGTGAGAAACGGAGTTTCACCCTTTGCCCTGGGAGAAATTTGGGGTTGCAGTAAACTATAAAATCCAAAAGATTAACAGCTATCCACCGTCTGGATTGATGTTTTTAGTTGGATGAGTACAACTTCTTGTAAGTGAAATATTCTACCTTACAACACTATAAGAATATGACATGAATGACTAAAATAAATTGTGACGTCGGTGGTGACGCACTTTGTTTACAGACAGACAGGCACATTTTTCTTTATGATAATATGTATGTGCCAGAGTTAGCCTGTATGAGATATTGAATCGGCCTTTAGCCGGAGTGAAAATTATAATTTTACAATAATCTCGTTAAAAAAACAATTCTGATAAAATTTATGCAATGTATTTTGCATAACTTCATTTATAAAAATCAAAGAAAACGGTTTCTAGCAGACAAAGAAAAGAAACAGAAGGTACCCCGCAAAAACAATTACCAACGCCGACTACGCTGATGACATAGCGCTTCTGCTAAATGCACCCACACAAGCTGAAACCTTACTGCATACTCTGGAACGAGCCGCCGGAGGCATTGGCCCCCATATCAATACACACAAAACAGAATACATGTGCTTTAATCAAACAGTCGACATCTCCACACTAAACGGTAGCTCTCTGGAACTAGTTGACAAGTTCACCTTCCTAGGAAGCAGTGTGTCATCAACCGAGATAGACATCGACACGCGACTAACAAAGGCATGGACTGCTAACCATAGGCTATTAGTCATATGGAAGTCATACCTGACCAATAAAATGAAATGCAGTTTCTTCCAAACAGCGATCGTGTCGATACTGATATGTAGATGCACTACATGGACGCTAACTAAACGGATGGAGAAAAAACCTGCCGGCAACTACACAAGAATGCTGCAAGCAATATTGGACTAGTCCTGGGGGCAATACCCCACAAAGCAGCAGCTATACGGGCACCTACCACCCATCACGAAAACTATCAGAGTTATACGAACCAGACATACAGGACACCGCTGGAGAAGCAAGGACAAGCGCATAAATTATATTCTCCGATGGACACACACACATGGCCGAGCAAAAGCAGGGCGACCAGCTCGAACAAACGTACAGCAGCTTTGTGAGGATACGGGATGTAGCCTTGAAGACCTTCCAGAAGCGATGAACGATAGGATGGAGTGGCGAGAGAAGGTCAGGGATATCAGTGCTGGTGGCACGAAAAGATGATCAGATGGCTCTGAAAATACTAGACTCGGTGATTTATATATATATATATATATATATATATATATATATATATATATATTCAGCTATTTGTTTTGCTTGTTTTTTCCATAGACATATACAGAGTGCTACAAATAGCTGTTTAGTCACTTTTTACGAAATAATGATATACAAAAAAAAATATATTGGAGTTAATTTTATTTTCAGAAGCTCTCTATCATGAGTCACGTGTTACATTCAATAAGTTTCCAGACTTTTTTTTTCTAAAGGCATTTAAAATTGTCGTAGACTCTTGAAAATTCAGTATGTTATTCCTATACATCCTATGAGATGACTGACCCATTTTTATGATTTCAGGTTCAATTGAATACCCTACTAAAGCCTAACTGTCACAGCTCGTGAATTTCAAAAATGCAATCTGTATGTGAGGAAGAACGATATGCAATAAAATTCTGTTTTAAACTTGCAAAAAATGCCAGAGAAACATATGGAATGCTTTTGACTGCTTTTGGACCATCTTGCAATGAATCGAACATCAGTGTTTGAGTGGCATAAGAGATTCAAGGAGGGATGATGAAAGGTGTAGGAGGACTAGGGAAGTCAATACACCAGAGTTGATTGACCAAAGGATTAGGGTTAGGGTTAATATGTTGAGGTTTTAAGGGAGTTCAGGAAGAGATTCCGTCGGAAGAGGCCAGCACTCTTCAAATCAGGTCAGTGGCATTTCCACTAGGACAATGCACCAGTCCACAACTCCATCCTTGTCACGGACTATTAGACCAAGAGGGGCATCAAGACAGTTTCTCACCCTCCCTATCGTCCAGACCTTTCTTCCTGTGACTTTTGGTCATTCCACAAGCTCAGAGGCTGTCGTTATGAGACAATTGAGGAGAAGAAAGAGGCTGCGACGAAGCTCATTGACACGCTCACACAAGAGGACTTCCTTGGGCCTTCCAGGTTTTGGAACGGTACAACAAGTGGATTGCAGCCAGAGGAGATTACTTTGAAGGGGACTAGAGTTTCATGTGAGTACTATCAATAAAAGTCTGGAAACTTATTTAATGATTCTCGTATGTTATGATATAAAATGAGTTATTCGATTTTGAGTAGTAGTTTCCACTTCAAAAACGGCTGAAATTAATGGTATTCAAGACAAAATCTTTACTAATACATTGAATAAATCTAACAAGAATTCACTCATTATCTGATTCCTTTAAAAACGTTGCTACTTCTCTTCCGTCTATCACTTGTTACGTATGTTCTGTTGTCAGTATGGCACTCGTTACTAAGCCGGCTTATGTAACCGGGTCAACAGCAGCACAACAAATGCACGGTCGTAGCCACGGAGAATAATCGGTGTGTGCCCTGTTTTCAGGGAAACGTGTATTCCTCAATGATCACTGGACTGACACGTCAGGTATGGGAGAGTAAAACACAAAAAGCACAGCTTGAGTTTTCACCTGTCCTTTTTACGAAGCGTAGTATAATTGTCGTTTTTTTCTTCTTGCTATATAAAGTAAAGTAAATTTTCGATTCCTTTCTTGATAAAACCTATTTTGCTTGTCCCATTAATCTAAGCGACACAAACGAAAAAAAGAATATATGCATGTATATAATCCTTTTTCATTGGACACATGCGGTAAACATTTAAAACTTATTCAAATATCCTTGTTTCTTAAAAATACCATCTGTTTTTTTCACAATTCATTTAAACGCTATTCATTTTGGTCTATATGTTTTTTCTGGTAACATATCAGGATGACAGCATGAGCTTTTCCCATTATTCAAGTGGACATTTTCTTGACAAATAGACAACCCTAGTGGATTACCATTTGTCATATAGGAACCGGTGAACTTCCTAGCTATATCGCAAGTTACCCTTTATTCTACCTTCTAGAAATCACAGAAACAGGATTCTACACAAAGAGCTGTGTGCTCAATCCCAGATTTACAAAACACACCTATTATTTTTGGTGAAACAAAAATCTCCTTTTATCATCCCTGTATTTTATTATTACCGTCTTTTTCTCGCGTCAGTCTCTTGTTTCATTCGTTGTATGTTCGTCTCAAATCCCCACCCAAAGTCTTTCAATCATCAATTTACCCGTCCCTTGGTTAGTATCTCTAAAAGATGTCGGGTCGTAACTCGATAAGTGAGACTTGAAGATGAACGGTTTGTGACATGACGTGGCAAATATCTGAAACGACAATATATTGAAAGTCAATAAAACAAGAGATTAATCGTGGGTTTACTTGCAGAAACAGGAAGAAGAGGAAAAAAGATTATCGATAAAAATGGCGCCTTATACTTTTCTCTCGGTAAAAGTCGCAAAATAACACAGTTAGCAACAACTCACTTACGGGTAAGGAGTTGGATATTTCTTAGTCTTTGGGGGCGTCAAGTATTTGACAATTATTGAAAGTCATTGTATGGAATCCTGCTTGTGAGTCGCCAATATTTATACTTTGGGAGTTTATTTATTTTCCTTTATAGTCATTCGTCCCATCACGTCCATTTATTATTATTACATGGTAAACCTCGTGAAGAAAATTATATCAATATATCTACTAGATACTATCTGTTAAAAAAAATTATTGTATTATTATTGTCCTAAATATGTTCAGTTTCAGGAAAACACTTATATTGGCATAATGGTTAGAGTATTTTCCAGTGGTCCGGGGAACCGTGTTTCAATCCCAGGTTGAATCATATCCAAAAAGGTTACTTGATATTTCCTTGCTTAAAACTCAACACTGTGTGTGGAGTAAGACTAAGGTAGATGGAGTTTAAAACGAGATAACACAAAGTCTAAGAGCATTATGCCTCATTTTTGATACATTAATTACCAATATACTTTATGTACTAACCGTGTAGGCACCCCCGGTCGTGTAATGTTAAACAAGCTAGACTAGCAAACCTTCACAAATGGGGTTGAGTCTCATTGGATGTCGCATTCATTCAAGCTTAGTAAATTACATATAAGAGTCTGTGAAAATGATATTGATTTGATATTTTCGGTTGAGCAGTATTTTACTATGCATTGTAAAGTTCAGATTTTTTTAAAATCACGTTCAACATTTTTTGTGATATTATAAAGAATGATCAAATAGATTTTGTTTAACTTCGTGCCACAAAAACTAGAATTTAAATTGTGTAAATATACTTTGTTTTGCTGCATACCTTCCGACTTGCCATCGACATAGCGCTACTGGCCAATACACCCAACCAAGCCGAAACACTACTGCATAGTTTGGAACGAGCCGCTGCAGGCATTGGACTCCATGTCAATGTTCACAAAACTGAATACATGTGCTTTAATCAGAAAGGCGACATCTCCACACTAGACCGAACCTGGCTGAAACTTGTTGACAAATTCACCTACCTAGGAAGCAGCGTCTCATCAACCGAAAAAGACATCGACACACGGCTAACGAAGGCATGGACAGCTATCGATAGGCTTTCGGTCATATGGAAACCAAACCGGACCGATAAAATGAAACGCAGTTTCTTCCAGGCTGCGGTCGTGTCGATACTGCTGTATGGATGCACTACTTGGACGCTGACTAAACGGTTGGAGAAGAAGCTCGACGGCAATTATACAAGAATGTTGCGAGCAATATTGAACAGGTCCTGACAGCAACACCCCACACGGCGCCAACTGTACAGCCACATACCACCAATCACGAAATCTATACAAGCTAGATGAACCAGACATGCCGGACACTGCTGGAGAAGCAAAGACGAGATCGTAAGTGATGTGCTCCTGTGGACCCCCACATATGCCCAATCAAAAGCAGGACGACCAGCTCGAACATTCATACAGCAGCTATGTGATGATACGGGATGTAACTCTGAAGACGTGCTGAAGGCGATGAATGATAGGGAGACGTGGAGAGAGAGGGTCAGGGATATCCGTGCTAGCCGCACGTCATGATGATGATGATATATAATTGGTTAACAATAGTCAACAAAGTTAAATGATTCCAGGTATTTCTATGTATCATTAAGAATTCAATTCGATATCGGTCATTAGTTTTACCCTGTTAAATGATGAACGGGTTATATTTCTAACAAATCAAATTTGCATAATTCATTTGTGTGCACTTAGTTTAAATGTCGAAATGTTCTATTTGACCCATAGATAGGACCCCATCAGGGGCTATCCCTCCGAGCAATAATGAATCATGGAGCAATTGCAATGAAGGAGCACTCCCCATTTCCCACAGTTTTAGTATCGGATTGTTTAATATCATATCCAGGACACTCATTGGGGTGTCTCATCCCTCAGCAGAAATGTAGTCAGTGGATTAGAGAGCCCCAACCTACAAGGCTGAGATATATGAAAGGGCGAGGAAAATTCTCACTTCAATTCAAGAAGTAAGACGCTACTGCTATGCACTGATGATGCGTTATGTTCATTCTCTTATTGGTTGAACTGGGAACTTTTCAGCATTGCCAGTGATGGAATTGCCATGAAATACTGGAAAGGCGGACATAGTAAAACAGACATTTATAGATCAAATTCAGGCTGTTTTATATGTATTAATTTAACTCCTTATCCACGAGAAGAATATGACACTACGTTATTTTTTAAGTGGAGCAAAGCGGGATTGAATACAAAGTTAAAATCAGTCTGCCGTTCTATTTACCCATAAATGGTTTGATTGATTTGCCTGGATTTTATGGCATAAAAAACACCGTAAGTTATTCAATGCTAGATCCTATTTATAGATACATATATCAAATATATATATGATTTGTAAACACAATTTGTAGATAACGTTTTAAAACGAGCCTGAGGTCTTTTTTCCACACAGTTAAATGGTTCCTAGCATTGCAAAATAACAGTCACAATCTAAAATCTGTCATTTGTTTGCACACAGTGTTCGTTCTGTTTAACCTATATAGATCGGATCCTATATATATAGGATCCGATCATGTGCTACCACTCCGGGACAGATCAGGGAAGAACGCCGATGATGTGTTATTCCATATTCCCCTAATCTCCAAGGCTGCAGCCTCACCATCCGGTGTTTTAATGTCCTATATCGAACACTAGTTATTGTGGGGGGGGGTCTACCCTTCTGCAGAGATGTAGCCGGTATATTCTACAGCCACTCTAATGTGGGCTTCCATGACTTGGAGAAGAGAGAGATTCCTACCAGTCTTAAGGGAAATAGCATGAAGTGAAATCCAAACAGCTCTTCCAAAAAATTGAATTCCGGACACCAATTCTATGTCTTACAACGATGAGCGTTATATTTAGTACTTCACCGAAAAATACTTTTGAAGCGTTAAGGCAAAATGACTGCCACCGTGTAAGAAATCCTCGAGTTGCGAATAAGGCTGAGAAACGACGAAGAAAATAATTCTTTAAAAATAGCTAATAATGATTTAAAACACGAAACTGGGGATTTCCCGAGGCGCCATAGTTCGAATACGGCTTTTAAATTAAGGAGTTTGAACTCCAGTTCCTCTTTTTAATTCACTTTTGTACTAATACCCTTGGAAATGAAATTGATTCACCATATCCTTTAAGAAGGTGGTAATTACTATCGCAAGTGTTCTGCCAGAAAGATGGCATTGGCAATGAATAACCAACGAAAATAGATATGCTATTAAAAAAAATAAACACGAGGTAAGCCAGGGAGTGGCTAAGCGAGTGATTTCGAATTAGGTGTAGTGTAGATCTAGAATTATGGTGAAGAAGGATGTTGTCTTTTCCAGGCTGAGGATGCTTGTTTCCTAGGACTGAGATTCACAGGTTTTAAATGTTGTTATCATTATTTTTTTGTATTTATTTGCGTGACACTTTGAACTATAACGGAATTTAAACGAAGTAACTCCAAATAGATATACTCAAAAAATAAATGATGTATGAACCCCTCCAATCCTAAAGGCATGAAAACATTGGATAACCATATCCAGGCTAAACGTAACAATAGTAAACACATGGGGCCGCTGGCTGTCCCATATTTTGCAAAGCAAAACTCCAATTAATACATCTTTGTGACCATTGACTTCAAGAGGTTAGGATACTGTGACCGAATTGAATATATATATATATATATATATATATATATATATATAGAGAGAGAGAGAGAGAGAGAGAAAGGCAAACATACATATAGGTAGACAGACAGAAAGATTAAAAAATGGCAGTGTAAAACAAAAGATGAGACACATTCATAAGGTATCTTGAGAAAGAATAGAATTAATATATGGTTGGATTTTAGAACGTCGAGGAATTGAGAATTGGTTGAGTGGTTTATTTTTTTTATGTTTTAAGGCATATAAACCGTTGCAGGTTATTTAAAGTCAAATCTTAATTATACATTTATATGTATCAAATATATACGGTTTGTAAAGGAATATCTTGTTGTCAAGATTTTTTCACAGTCAAGACATTATTTATTAGTGCACAGAAAAGTGGACGAGATATAAAAAGAATAAAGAGCGGAGATAAGAAGCGTCATATATATATATATATATATATATATATATATATATATATATATACAGAAAGAGGGGAGTGATGGATGGAGAAATGGAAAAAAAGAGAAAGAGAGAGAAAGAAAGATTGATTAGGAAAAGAAAATAGATGAAAAATATTTTAAAGGTGACAGGATGAAGAGAGTAGGTTGATTTTTTTAGGAATGCGTACACAGATATATCAATGAACTGATGAATAAATGATTTATCAACAGATAAATGAAAAAGATGATACTGAATTATTAACTTAAATATGAAAGTGTATCCACAGCCAGTTGAATGTACAGTTCCAATATATACAAGTATGATGTATCGATTGACATAAAGGTGGTTTGATAAAAAAAGCTTTGATATAAGTAAATGTGAAACAGAAATAAAAGGAAAGGGATAAAACATTAGATGAATAATTGAAAAAAGAGAGTTGAAACTGAGAATAGAATTGAAATAAGAAAAAAGACTAGACAAAAACTGAATAAAAAAAAAACCTTAGATCCGTAGCGGCCAAGATCTACTATGCTCTACTACGTAACTGCATAGAACCAAAAATTGAGAAGATACTTACGAAGGACTAAAATGTCTTTCGAAGAAATCGATCCACGACATCACAAATTTTGCCTATTCGTCGAATTCTTGAAGGTGTACGTGCAAAAAATCTTGTTGCGACAATATTATCCGTCGACTTCTCCAAGGTATTTGACTCCATACACACAGGGAAGATGGAGCAAATATTTCTCGCCTACGGCCTCCCTAAAGAAACCGTCGCAGTCATAATTTTGCTTTATAAAGACACCAAAGTATAAGTCCGCTCACCGGAGTGATACACAGACTACTTTGACATTGCTGCAGGTGTGCTACAAGGAGACACATTAGCTCTATACCTGTTAATCATCGGACAAGACTACGTGCTTAGAAGGTATATAGATTTAAAGAAAGAAAATGGTTTAAATCTGACAAAGGAAAGAAGCAGAAGGTGCTCTGTACAAACACTTACGGACGAGGACTACGCCGATGACATAGCGCTTCTGGCAAATATACCCGTCCTAGACGAATCACAAATAAATAATCTGTAACGAGCAGCTGCTGGCATAGACCTCTATGTCAACGCACAGAAGACGAAATAAATGTGATTTAATCAAAGAGGTGAAACTAGTGAACAAGTCCACTTACCTAGGAAGCAATGTCTCACGAACCAAGAAGGACGTCAACACACGACTAGCAAAGTCATGAACAGCTATCCATAGATTATCGGTCATATGGAAGTCAGACCTGAGCGATACAATAAAACGCAGTTTTCTTCCAAACAGCAGTCGTGTCGATACTGTTATGTGGATGCACTGCATGGACGCTAACAAAACGTATGGAGTAAAAGCTTGACAGCAATTACAAAAGAAAGCTGGAAGCTGTATTGAACAAGTCCTGGAGACAACACCCAACAAAAAAAAAGCTGTACGGACATCTTCCCCCCATCACAAAAACTATCCAAGTTAGACGAACCAGACATGCCGGACACTGTTGGATAAGTAAGGAAAAACACATAAACGACATACTCCTGTTGACACCTTCACATGGACGAGCTAAGATAGAATGACAAGCTAGAACTTACATACATCTCTGTGCCGATACAGAATATAGCTTGAAAGACCTTCCGGAAGTGATGATCAACAGAGACGGGTGGGGAGAGGGTCAGAGAGAACCTTGCTGGCAGTACGACATGATATATATATATATATATATATATATATATATATATATATATATATATATATATATATATCTTCTTTTTTTTTGTACAACCACGCAGTGAAATGAATTGTAGAATGGAAAGTATGATTTTGATAACGAATGAAATAGATTTAAACGAAAATCAACGTCGGTATTTTTCGATCGACACTCCTTCGTAAGTCGTTTGTCGGTATTCACTAATGAGGTGAAGATGGTTTTAAAAGACAAAGGATCCTAAAACTGAGAGGAAACAAGATAGAAATAATCCATAGTATTCCAGATCAAGTCAATGACTCCCAAATACTTTTTATTTGTGTTTGAATTCTCTGTCTACACAGAATCAGACGTTAAGAATTAATCAAAAAAGATTCTAAGATGTTAAGGTGGGGCTTAATCCGAGAAATCTTGTGAATAATCAACTTGACACACATTTGTATTTAACAATTATTCTCCAGTTAAGTATTCATACCTAGTTGAATGCCTGGATAATGTTATGGGTGCATACTTACATATAGATACTGGGACATGTTGAGCAGTCATCTGCTCTAAAGGGTTTTACCCATTTAGACAGCGTTGCACAGGCGTTTGATATGATAAATAACTAAGTTTTGTTGGAGTTTAGGTAAAATATCTGAACAGATAGAGAGGGAAGCACATCTAGTAGGAATGACGATACGTACAACAGTAGAATTAAAACAGTGTACCACAGACAAAGAGGTTTTATCAGCTAAGAAATTAACTACTAGACTTATCCATCGCATATATATATATATATATATATATATATATATATATATATATATATATATATATATATATATATATTATGAGAGTGTTGGTCTTCAGTAAATTATTATGTGGTTATGGGTTAAGCCAAGTGCAATATAATATGGAGAGTACTCAGTATCTATGATAGAGCTATTATAATAATAAAGATAATAAATAAATATATATTATATTTATATGTAATCAATGGAAAATATGGTTCTGAAACCTAAGGTTTCTTGAAGTTTATTACAACCAACCATCAACAAATAATATTACTATTAAAAAAACAACCCCAACCTTCAAACCCGCTATCTAATCAATTTCTTTAATTTCCAATGACGACACCCAACCCCTAAATTATTATCATCTTTGTACGCAAATACATTATCTATTTTGTAAACCCTTTCATTTTATTTTATATCATTACACACACACCACCTATAAGACCCACCCCTGGGGTGTCCTCGTGGTGTTTTGGGGTATCCTCGTGGTGTAATGGTTAAAGCGATGAACTGCGGAATCGTAGTACGCGAGTTCGTACTCCAGTCGCGCTATTATGTTCACTTTCGAGCAAATACCCTTGGGAAAGGTATGAACCCCCTTATTCTCCCTCCAGCTATGGGTAAATAGTAGGACGGACTAGGTTCTTCAGCCTTGTTGAGGCAACTAGTCTAGGAGAAGGAAAACTCTGAATTCAAACCTGTTAAACTCCGCTTAAAAATTGACCTTGTGTCATATCCTACCCGAGCGGAGGGGTTGGTAAATAGTACCTATAAGATCCACAATATATAATATTTACGCAATAGTTCATTCATTTATTATTAGCATTACAACAATTTGTTTCGCATATATTTATTTTTTAACCCCCTTGCTATTAATTATACCTTTATTATTTTATTTAATTTTATTGCATACATTCCACTTATGAGATCCATAGTATACAATTCTTACGCTATATCTCATTTAGTTATTATCAATATAATACAATCCTGCCCCCCGTATATATTACACCAACATATTTACGACACAATATAACCTTATTATACCCATTGTAACTCTTGCCCACTATACACGTTTACAAATCAGATTCTCACTCATTCCCCAACTTGCAGCGATGATAATCTGTCCCACTGTCGGCGAATATATCGAAACAAATGTATACACATTCGAACCCAATTCGCTATAACAAACGGTTTACGTTCCTGGCCTGACTTAACATAAAAACACGCATCCACACGTACACACATACACCCACGCCAATATACACACACATACTTACAACCACACATGAACGAAATCTTTTTGGCTGAATTTTATCGCATTTTCGATTTTTGTCTGTATTTTGTCGCATTTTCGATTTTAAATTTCATTCCATCTTCTTAACTGCCGGATGAATGTTGTTATAAACTTCAAGAAACCTTAGGTAGCAGGACAATATTTTCCATGGATGAAATATATATATAATATATATTAATTTATTATCATTATATATATATATATATATATATATATATATATATATATATATATGACAAAATAAATGAATTAAAAAAAATACAAATCTCTTTATGGACCTACCTGTTTTAGAATATATTTTTATTCTTTCTTAAGACTTACAACAAACATTTATATATATATATATATATATATATAATGATAAATAAATATGTATCATTTTATATATATATGTAATACCATATATTCTATGTTGTTATATATATATATATATATATGCGTGTGTGTGTCTGTGCCGTGAGAGAGATAGAGAGAGAAAGGAAGAGAGAGAGAGAGAGAGAGAGAGAGATAACACTTAAAAAATGCAATAAGAGATAAGAGTTTAAAAACCAATGGATAAACATTGAAAAACCAATTCAGTTAAATCCTGTTTATCAAATACAACCATAACCGGTGGAGATAAATACTTGCACATATATTCCTGTATGTAAAGTAAGTAAACTTGGTGACCTCAGTCCAGGGTGACCCGAAGACTCCCTTTTCAATAACTACTACACCAAGGTGTTGTAGAGTGCACTCCTTCTTTCCCTGGTTTGCCGTACTTTATCCTTGACCCTTACCTTATAATGTTGAGTGTTAAGCAAGACAGCATCAGGTACAATTTTTGAGTTTTTGATATGACTTGACCTGGGATCGAAACCCGATCTCCTGAACAATTGGTGAACACTCTACTCTGCTTATGAACTTCAAAAATGTATGAATCGTACAATTATCCCTCTAGTTATGCGTATATAGTTGGGCAGTCTTTGCTTTTTAACTTTTGCAGAGCAACCGGTCTGGGAGAAGGAAAAACATGATTTCAATCGTGATAAGCACAACTTAAAAGTTACCTTGTGTCACATCCAGCTCATGTTTAGAGACTGGTAAGTGCACCCATTTCGATAGATTGATGTCGCAACATCCTCAGTATGTAATTCAATTTGCAGAAGACTAAATGAACAGGTAACATTTGAAGATTACGCTGCTGACTAAACGGTTGGAGAAGAAGCTCGACAGCAATTATACAAGAATGTTGCGAGCAATGTTGAACAGGTCCTGACAGCAACACCCCACACGGAACCAACTGTACGGCCACATACCACCTATCACAAAAACTATACAAGCTAGACGAACCAGACATGCTGGACACTGCTGGAGAAGCAAAGACGAGATCGTAGGTGAAGTGCTCCTGTGGACCCCCGCATATGGCTAATCAAAAGCAAGACGACCAGCTCGAACATTCATAGAGCCGCTATTTGATGATACGGGATGTAACCCTGAAGACCTGCCGAACGCGATGAATGATAGGGAGACGTGGAGAGAGAGGGTCAGGGATATCCGTGCTAGCCACACGTCATGATGATGAAAGATAAATACGTGCCTTGGTTTCATCATAACGGGTGTTTGAACCAGCACACATACTGTATCTTGGCCAAAAGCAGTATTTTACTTAATAGAGGTATTACTTTTAGTTTCTGAACCTAAGTAGGCAGATATATGTGTTAATTGGAAAATGTATTTTTTCTCACACGAAAATATTGACTTTTATGAAAAAGAGGTCTGCACATAAAAAAGTAATGGGTAAATATTTAAAGATGTAACTAATTTGGCAAAAGTAACCGTCATAGCATCATCATCAGCAAGTCAGACTACTGATACAGATTTCCCTGACACTCTCACTCTCTCTCTCTCACACACACACACACACTTTTTCTCTTTCTCTCACCATCTGCCCCTATTATCCATCGCGCCAGCAGGTATTCCTGATAACATCCTGTGTCTGCACAAAGCTTGGTAAGTTCTCGTTCGTCAGCCAACACTAACTCTACCACTTATGAGTTAATCCTTACTTTTCTAGCAGAGTCCCGCGTGTCTTATTTGGATGGTTTTAAAGATAGGAAGTTAGTGGCTAAACAGCTGTTGTTTCTTCGGGTATGGCTTCCAAGATTTGATCAGTATTTCTCGTAGCATTCTTTTTCTCTAAACGTTTTGTCAGTGCCCAGGTGGTACGTCCATACAGTAGTATTGACACGATAATCCGGTTTTATCAATCGGATAGATCATATAATTTATCTGCTCACAATTATTGGCACATCTCGCTCTCTATTGGTACTAATGTATTTGTAATAGTTGATATGTATCTTTTTATAAATAACTTGAATAATCTCGAACGTCCAGACAGACAGAGTATCTATTTATTGATCTCAATAAGTAGATTGAATAAATAGTATTTTTTAAATGATAAAATCTTTGGAAAAAAGGAGAAGTTAATATTGATACAACAAAAGAAATAGACGAAAAACAAAGAAAAACAGAAATTAAAAAAAAAGAACAATCAGTTTTAAATAAAATCTGAAAAAGAAAAAAAGAACAGATGATGATATTCTACAGACACTCGAAGACAATGCATTGCAGGTGAGCTGCCCATGATGATCTTGGAGTTTAAGTGTTTCGAGAACAATGAATCATAGACACCAAAGAGGCGACACGCAGTGTTCTTGAATGGCAATAACATGGAATAGAAAATCTGTTGAGGCATTGGTCAGCTGCATTCTTTGAAGAACAACGGTTTTACACAGTTTCTGTGGGGAGAGGCACTTCATGCAAGGCTTAATTCGGTCGTCTCTTACAAAACTCCTATTGTTGATGTTTAACATTAAGAAGAATTTTCCCAAGCTACTAAAACTGGTTTGCGCCTTTTTAACTTATAAGCTAAGAGTATAAATAGAGAGAAAGATGTTTTATTTGGTTGTGTTTTATAGCATATAACCCACCTGTGTTATATAATGCCATATCCTATTTCTGCATATTATTATTGATATGATTTGAAAGCATATATATTTTAGGTAACATTAACTTAAATGAGTCAGAATTTATTTGTTACTAAACTAAAAGTTTCAAGTATTTCTATTTAACTCTAAGAATTCTGATAAATAGGAATCATTTGTTTGCACAATGTTAAATGGTTTCAAGTATTGCTATTTAACACGGTGATTTCTATTAGCACACAGTTAAATTTTTTCATGTATGGGCATATAAAATATGTGTTCTTGTTTGCTAGTTAAATGCTTTTAAGTATTGCTTTTTTAACGAAAATAGTTATATTATATATTACTCAGTTGCTTGCATACAGTTAAATAGTTTCACATATAGTAAATTATTAAATAGTTTTATTTGAACGACAGATAACTAACACTCCTGAGTGGATATGCGAAAATTTTACTGAAGGGGTATTCTGTATTTTCCAAAGCTCCATGACTAGAGCCTCACCAATAGATGCAGTTTAGAGTATTACCCAGGAGACTAGTTCTATTTGGCTCATTGATGGAACTCTAACTGGTCAAAGTGGACCTAGGAGTAATTACAAAGACTATGTACACCGCATTTTAAAAAAAACTACAGACCTAGAGACATACAATTAGATGGTTTAATGTCATATCCGGGACACTCGTTGAAGGGGTTTTACTTCCTCTGAAGAGATGTTGTCGGCGTATTTTATCACCACAGCCCGTGGTGTAATGGTTATCGTCGCAGGAATTGGACATGGCAACACGAGTTCAAATCCTGGACTGAATACATTTCACATTGCACTAATAATACCCTTGGGAAAGCTATGGATCCAATTATTCTCCCTCCAGCTATAGGTAAATAGTAGAGCAGACTAGGTTCTTCAGCTTTGGTGAGGCAACTAGTCTAGGAGAAGGAAAACTCTGAATTCAAACCTGTTAAACTCTGCTTAAAAAATTGACCTTGTGTTATATCCTGCCCGAGCGGAGGGGTTGGGTAAATATGATTTTATCACCACAGCCGAGAGGTCTATGAGAGGAAGAAAGAAAAATAGACTGGAGGGACTGAACATGAACAATGATCAATAATAGAAAAGACGCAAACATTTGTTAGTTACAAAGAGAAGTGAAAGGGAAATATTATGCATTAGTCTATCCAATGTTTACTTAATTGACCTTCGTCTGACATAAGGCAACAAGTGGCAAAGTCTCTGTGTGAATCAACTTTATTGCATTAGGCATAGTTGCAAGGTTGGTTATTTATTGAATTTTCCTTCAGCTGTTGTTTTGAGCATCAGGTGAGGAATGAAATCAAACCAATGGCAAAGTGCTGGAAAGAGAAATTTTCAATAAATAAGTTATTGAAATGTCGCATGAGATATTATCTAAGATTAGCCAAGTCTGGAACAAGGTCAAGTTAAAAATTGATATTTTTCAGGAATAATCTCCAAAAGCTCCATTAATTTTAATGCAAGACTTTATGTGTGTGTGAGTGAGTGAGTGAGTGTGTGTTTGTGTGTGTGTGAGTGTCACGATCTACATCAACTCCATTTATATTTTTCAAATACAGTTTTGCCAAATCCTATGAATATCTATGGTACCCCGCAAAAACAATTACAGATGCCGACTACGCCGATGACATAGCGTTACTGGCTAATACACCTGACCAAGCCGAAACACTACTGCATAGTTTGGAACGAGCCGCCACAGGTATTGGCCCCCATGTCAATGCACTCAAAACTGAATATATGTGCTACCACCAAACAGGCGACATTTCCACGACGGAATCTCACTGAAACTTGTAGACAAATTCACCTACCTAGAAAGCAGCGTCTCATCAACCGAAAAAGACATCGACACGCGACTAACGAAAGCATGGACAGCTTTCGATAGGCTCTCGATCATATGGAAATCAGACCTGACCGATAAAATGAAACGCAGTTTCTTCCAGGCAGTGGTCGTATCGATACTGCTATATGGATGCACTACTTGGACGCTAACTAAACGGCTGAAGAAGAAGCTAGACGGCAATTACACAAGAATGTTGACAGTAATATTGAACAAGTCCTGGTGGAAACACCCCACAAGACACCAACTATACGGCCACTTACATCCCATCATAAAAACTATACAAGTTAGACGAACCATACATGCAGGACACTGCTGGAGAAGCAAGGACGAACTCATCAGTGATGTACTCCTATGAACCCCCGCATATGGCCAAGCAAAAGCAGGACGATCAGCTCGAACATACATACAGCAGCTATGTGAGGGTACGGGATATAGCCCTGAAGACCTGCCAAAAGCGATGAATGATTGGGAGAAGTGGCAAGAGAGGGTCAGGGATATCTGTGCTAGAGGCACGACATGATGATGATGATGATGATGATGATGCATGTGGCAATGAAAAATTAAATGTTCCCGAACAGCAGACATCAACTACACATAAATTGTGTCACGAATATAAAAGAATAAAAAGAACAAATACACACACATATTTAGATAATCTGCCATTGTCAGATTTAATCTGTCATTATTTCATGTATATATATATATATATATATATATAATCTCTTTCATTGAGTTATATATATCTATATATATAATCTTTCATGTATATATATATATGTGTGTGATTGTGTGTGCTGAAAAATCTATATAACTTCTTAAATATATATAAATATATATAATCTCTCATATATGCACACACATATATATATATATATATATATATATATATATATATTGTTACGGAGATAGAGATATGGCGGAGAAGAAAGAGGGAGAGAGAGAGAGAGGAGAGAAGGTATGATTATAAGGGGAACAGAGACAGAGAGAAATAGGCTCTTAGAATAGTGGAAACACGAATGAGAAAGTGAATTGAAGGAAATCCCGAAATCCGAGGCATTGTAGCAGGCAAGTGCCTTTCACGGAGAATGAATGAGAGAGGCATGCTGCTAAGTGTTACAGATAAAAAAACACTACAAGGACAGTAGGAGGAAGATGGAATAAGAGAGAAAGAAAGAGCGAGAGAACAGAAAGTAATCCCCACGTGTAGGGCATAATGCAACGGCATATCAGCAGGCTAGAACCTAATTTAAATATAGAAATGTATCAGCAGCAACACGGTGGCGATTTGCTAAAACAAACACAAGTAATGTCGTTAAAGTCGTGGCGGAGTAGAAAATAGGAAAAGAAAGTCAGTTCCAGATCGACAACAATGACGTGAGGGCTGCCAAAAATTGGTACCTATTTTGGGTGAGCTCCACAAAGGAGCGAGCCTACACCGGCGCATTGAACCAAGCTGTCGTTGTTAAGCCTTCGTGCAGATAATGAACTTCAGGCGCTCCCTTTTGAAAATGCAAGGAAAGTAAAAAGAAAATCAGTCCCAGACCAACCATTATGATGTGAGTACGGCAGAAATTTTGCACTGGTCTGCAGTAAAGATCCGCCAAGGAGCCTGCCAGACTGGTCTCAGTGCAGAAAGAATGAATGAACCTTAGACGTTCCCTGAAGATTTAAGGAAGGAAACTACGAAGTAAAAGCAGCTAAACTGTGTCTCTGGAATTGATAAATCCCATGTGTAATTTCGCTCCTTTTCTCTCTCTCTCTCTCTCTCTCTCTCTCTCTCTCTCTCTCTCTCTCTCATGAATTTTTATATCAAGATTTATGGTTTATGCACCCCATTCCACAGTTTGATACTCTCGTCCATGAGTTGTTGCACGAACCATTCCGCACAAAAGAAACCTTCAATTCAATAAGAAATTCCGCCATTTTTGTTGTTATTAGTATTTACTCAAAACACATTTTAATATACGCTAATCGGCCTCCTTTCCCTCATTAACAGCTCATTGACAAGTGTTTTAAAGGGAAAAGAAATCTGAAGTCGACAAATTATTCCTTAGAAATGCTATTTATAAAATTAGGTACGCCATAACAAATAAATGGAGACACTTTATTTTTCACTGAGGAATTTACCTGTGTTCTGTATAAGCGAGTTGAATATGTGAATGAATTGAGGTTCTTTGTGTTGCAATCAGAATTTAAAAGCAAGCTATGACTCTAATATATTAGGGAAATTTGAGTTAAGTGCGTTGCCACATTTCAATAATAAACTAGATCATTTAAATTGTGCATCTGCTTGTTGCTAATATATATATATATATATATATATATATATATATATATATATATATATATTTATCAGGCAGTTGTCATGGATTGCTTCATCGTAAAATTGATGGTATTATCTCACATTTTCTTAGTTGAGAGATCATGTCGATTCAGTTTGCTGATGTTGTTGAAAACTGAGCATTAATCTGGCAGATGATGATAACGACAATAGTTATGAAAATGAAAACCTGCAGACAATGACAGTTGTAATGAGGATTCTAATAAAGATTTTTAATAATAACTACAAATATAATTTGATGAGTACATGAATACTTTTTATTTAAAAAAAAAATTACTGAAGGAGGAGTCCCTCTGACGTAATAATTAACATGCTGGACTGTGACAACAGAGTAATCCTATTGGAACTCTAGACACACTATTATGTTCAGTAATACTCTTGGGGAAAGTATTAATCCTCCTTATTCCCCAGCTATAGGTTAAATTCATTGGCTTCTGGAGTACAGTGTTCGTCAATGGTCCGGGAGACCAGGGTTCAATCCAAGGTCTAGTCATACCAAAGACTCAGAAATGGTACTTGCTGCCGCCTTGCTTAAATTTCAGCATTATGAGGTAAGTATAAATGAAAAAGTAGAGCAATCCAGGGAATGGAGTAGTGCCCTACTCTACTCCACGATGTTGTAGCTATTGAAAAGGGAGCGTTTGGATCACCATTGACTAAGGGCACCAACTTTACTTTACATATTGTTCTACAAGGATGACTTTGGCAATGAATAATCGACTAAGATAGATACGTCATTAAAGAAAGAAACCGAAAGGAAACTTAGATTATTAACTCAACATTGAATCTAATAATAACCAGTAAAGAATTTTAGATATAAAAATTGAACGGTACATTTCATTAATTGACGGCCACTTGCCTCCCATCACGAAGACTATACAAGTTAGACGAACCAGACACGCAGCACACTGCTGGAGAAGCAAAGACGAGCTCATAAGTGATGTACACCTATGGACCCCTACATATGGCCAAGCAAAAGCAGGACGACCAGCTCGAACTTACACACAGCAACTATGTGAGGACACAGGATGTAACCCTGAAGACCTGCCAGAGGCGATGAATAATAGTGAGAAGTGGCAAGAGAGGGTCAGGGATATCCGTGCTGGCGGCACGACATGATGCTGCTGCTGATGATGATGATATTATAATCACTTTTTTTCCACGAATATTTACCCGATTATATCCCGGTTGGCTAGGGCTCTAGAATTCTCATACTTCATCTCTATCGAATCTCCTTGGATACATTATGAAACGATCTGAGGGCGAGGCTCCAGCTTTGGAAATCAGGGGAATATTGAGTACTCATTAATTACCATTCCTCCCATGTACACTCTGACCTGTTGAAGTTGCATCTGATAGGTTCCCAGCAATGAGTCAAGTGGAACAAACTATGTGTGCAAATTACTAACGTTAAATTGTGGTTCTTATATATCAATGCTTGAAACCATTTAACTGTAAGCGAAAAAGAAAGTTCCCACTCGTCTAAGAA
>OY757906.1:43342903-43387903 GCA_963585895.1 Sepioteuthis lessoniana | reverse complement strand
ACTAAGTGTATAGTGTATATAAATACTGGCATATACATTTATGTTGATAGATTTAGCAACATTCCAAGTATGTGTTTCGATTTATTCAAGATTAAACAAACAGCTAAGATATGCAGAATAGAGTAAATGATCAGATATACAGATTAATACGTGTAAAGTTTCCAAAATAAACGTTGCATAATCCGAAATAAGACTCTATGCACATAGTGTACTTAGAATTCAATTGGTATCCTTTTGGGCATTACACTTTTATGTTACATGAAGATAGATAGATAGATAGATAGATAGATAGATGTTATTAGGAGAAAATGTATTATTTCTCATAAGCACTATTGGTTTGCATAAGGACGAGGTTTCAACGTCAAAAAATAATTGGGAAATAATTAGCGACGTAACTAATCTGGAAAAAGGAAAACAGAGCAATAGATAGATATCTAAGCATGAAAATGGATTATTTTTCATGAGGATAGATTAGTTATCATGAAAAGGATGTGTCAACATAAAATAAAACATAATACAGAAATTTCTAAAGACGTACGTAATCTGGCAGAAGATAAGAAACAGATTTTATTGTAAGAGTAAAAAGACTGTATTGAGCAAAATGAGTCAAACAGAGACGTTGCCTTTTTAATTAAGCACTGAAAAACGTACTTACTAACTTTAAACAATAGCAATATGACTGCAATGGAAAACACAGGAGACAAACACACGGCAAAATTCATTCCCATCAGGCAGTTGATTCACTTAACTCTTACACTCACACACACACACGCATACGCATACACGCACTCAGTACTCACACACACACACACACACACACACACATATATATATATATATATATATATATATATATATATATATATAGTTACATGTTACTATTTCAGTGCCTGCGCGCGCACACACAGACTTCGACAAAAGAGTTTGACCTCAAGGGCAGTGCTACTTCATAACGAGAATTGAAAATTAATTTGTCATAACAAATTTAACAGAACTGAACTTTGAAGCCTTTTGGCTTCATAAAGTTTTAACAATTTAAATTTAATTTTCGGCTCTTTTCCAAAAGAGTCGAAACAATAATTAAATAATGGTTCGTGTTTGCTATTTATTTCCAACGAAAAAGACAAATGATTTTAGACTACTGACATCCACAATTATCATTCTCTGTTTAAATGTGAACTTGCCGTTTTGGCTCATTTGAAAATTCAAAAATAGGTTCTTTTATTAGATATAAAGTGCTATTAATATTTTAAACTTTTTCAATCTTATGTTGGTAAAGAAAATATTTTTGCCTTGCTCCAATTGATATAGATATTCACAATTACGTTAATTATAGTTTAACTCTGAAGGAAAGTTAGAATCTCATTGCGAGTGTAACATCAAACAATAAAGAGTAACGAAAAAGAAGCTCGAAACTTGTAGAAATCCTTACCGCTTGTGAAGAAAGTTCATTATCATATTTTTAAAGAAAATATCACAGATTATTTTTTTCAAATTATTCATATTTCTTTAGGAAAATATTCGATAAATTTAGAGATTTTCTTTTAAATTGAAGGTGAACTGTATGTTGCAAGAATTTGAAGTCAAAATAGATCTTATTCAAAAGTTAATACTATGATAATAAAGAACCGTATTGTTCAGTTTCTTATCTTAAATTTGTTTTAAAGATATTTTCAACCACTTGCCGTCATAAGCTATACCCTCCTGAAATCTGATGGATTTCCCCTAGTCATTGCCTCTCGTACTACAGCATCATAGAACCACAACTACCTTTGTCTACCAAATTTTCACGGGGTATGCGTAAAAACTTGAACTTCTAAATATACCTGGAAAAGGAATCATGAGTTAATAGACTCAGCCAGCATAAAAAAAAAACAAACTAAAAACACCATTGTGTTAATTTAATCAGCATTTTGTTTAGATAAATTTCAGTGACAACCACTATTCCACGCTATAATGGAATTTATAATAGCATCGGAGGGTCCCTGAGGCATAATGGCTAAAGTAAAGGACTTCGGCATTATAGTTAGCGACTCCGAATTCCAGTCACTCTCTTACGTTGACTTTCAGACATATACCTTTTGGAAAGGCATGAACCATCTAATCTTTCCTGCTATTGGTTAAATTGTAACACTAATGTTCTACGAATATAACTTCGGCATCAAATAACCCACGATAGTTTATATGCCATTGAATAAAGAAAGCTTACCAAACCTAAAATGGCATGGCTTCTGTTGCTCAAACACATGCGTCCTTTGCCTCAATGTTTCTAGCACCTGCTAGAAGGAGATTTTAAATGCGTGGTAACATTTCTGTCAGATCTAGTAAAAGTACTACATAATCAAGAAAAATTACAAAGTGACTTCTAAAACATTGTTGGTGAATTCTTGATAGGCTTCGGTTTCGGCTTCTTTCTTTAAAGACATATAAAACATCATGGGTTATATAAATCTTAATCCATCTATTTAGAAGTATTGCATAAACCTTCACAACCCTCCAGTCGGCCGATATACGTTATATGTTTATGTATATGCCTTATCTCAGATCAATGCTATATTTTCTTGCCCAATAATCAGTCATCGCCCATCACCTCACCTCACTTTAGTTTGTTCTTCGCTTCCTTTCATCTCTTCTCCGGTTGCCTCGTTTTGTCTCGGTCGTTTCTATGTCTCTTTCGTGTAGCCATCCTTGAAGTATGACAACGTAACCACCATTTCATGTCCACATTTTTCTTTTTATAATTTGACTTTTCCCTTCATTTTCTGCACGGCTCAAGTAGGACGTTAATGATTAGAGCGGAGATGGTGTGTCCGACAACTTAGGTCGAGTGTTTCTCACTGACTGACTAATTTATTTCAACTCTAGAGCTATATTGATTCACTGCCTGAAACCAACAGCTATGGTCTCAGATTGACCCGAAGATTTACAGTTATCCATCAAACTTTTCTCTCTGGTATTTTTCTGTGTTTTACGGCTCAGAACATAATTTAAATGCTACAGGTGAATCAAAAATAGATCTGACACATCTATTTTATAAGTGAAGAAGAGTAACTATTTAACCCATGGCCGGAGGATGAGGAGGTTCGTACCTTTTAAGAGGGTACTAGTTCGAAAGTTAACGTAATAGCAAGACTAGTTCGAAATCGCTTACTACGATATTGCAGTCTTCATCCTGTTGGTATTTGGAAAGATAAGAGATATAAGAAGCTGTACATCAGCTGTGATTCGGAGTGCTGTTTGCATGATTGGTTCAAAACAGTATGCATAATTCTTTTGTTGTTCGCATCTCATTTTTTCTCCAAGCGTTTTGTGAGCCATTGTTGTCGAAGCTCATCCTCTGTATCCACTGTTTGAATCCTGTACACATTTTCATATAATCTCGTAAAAAAAAAACGTTCTAATTTTGGTGTCTGAGATAAGGCATATACATAAACGTGGTGTAATGGTTAAAGCGATGAACTGCGGAATCGTAGTACGCGAGTTCGTACTCCAGTCGCGCTATTATGTTCACTTTCGGGCAAATACCCTTGGGAAAGGTATGAACCCCCTTATTCTCCCTCCAGCTATGGGTAAATAGTAGGACAGACTAGGTTCTTCAGCCTTGTTGAGGCAACTAGTCTAGGAGAAGGAAAACTCTGAATTCAAACCTGTTAAACTCCGCTTAAAAATTGACCTTGTGTCATATCCTGCCCGAGCGGAGGGGTTGGTAAATAGTGTCTGCCAAGAAATAAACCATTGTAAATCATCTTTATCCTTATGATAACTGGGCTTTGTGAACGAAGATCCAGAATGTGGTGGTCTACGCCAACTGCAGGCACTTTCATAGTGGATACGACTGATGCGGAACAAGCACGGTTGCAGTTGCCGCACCAAAATGCCTGGTGAGAGTATTTTAGCGATAGATTTTGGATTCTTTCTCCTGCTTCTCTTGCTTTAGAGGGTGTCCTTTTGAGATTTTTTAAATAAGGTGACAACATGATTAGTGATGAGTTGCCAGGCGTCATGGTATTCAGTTATAGTAGACAATCGGTGATAGTTGATGTTACGTGCACTAATGCATTCTTTTAAGCAGTCCCTGTATCGCTACTTTGCCCACTTTTATTTTGGTGGCCAGGGGAGTGCTTGCCCCACAGATCATTGGCGGGAGATGACTCCCCATACTAAAGATATCAGCTGTCCAGCGTAGGTCAGATTTCAGTAGCCACCCCTCGATTTGGGTGATCTTCTATTCATAGACATCAATAATAGTAAGGAAGTAACCTTACGGACGTTGAGGAGGTTGCGCTTTTGAAACCACAGGAGGAGTCATAGATAGAGCCGATGAGGGACCCACGACTCTGAGCTATCGAGGAGGTTGGCAAAGACTAAAACTTTATACATGCAGACCTTTGTGTTCTTCTTCAGGGGTCTGATGAAACATATATGTTTATACAGTCTCTTAAATGCTTGGTTTTGCCATCCTGTTGTTCTCTTTGTCGATCTTTTCATATGATTTGATGGTGTGTGTACTTAAGGTGCATCTACGTTATACAGTAAAAGAAATAGCCAAAGAAGAGTTTTCGCTAATCTGATTGCGTGAAAAATAAATGTGATGTGGCAGTATCGACTGCAGCTAACCCAGTTTAACCGCTGGTCGACCTCAATCTTAAGCTGTGTTTCTTTTTAAAAAAGATAAACTGCCACTGATTCTGGTTGAAACTATATACAAATGCCAGCTTTCTGAAATCAAGTGAACGAATTCCAGAACAGTTTTTTTTTTCACTTTGAAAATCCTGGTTGTGTTTGGCAGTCGGTGCGTGTGACCTTTTGCTCTCCAGCCTAAGTGAGTAGACCTTAAATAAAGCTAATTCGAATATTTGGGCAATGTTCAGTTTTCTCGCTTACTGTATTGCAGCCAACGGCTAACTCTTTCTCGAACGGTAATCCTTTCTGGCGACCAAATACTACTTACTGCTTTAGTCCGGAATAGTATACTAGTACAACAGCCAAGACAGCTCAATCAACATTGCCTTCTATATTTTACGACTAGCTATATTAAATGGTGACCGTGGGAGAGACCTCAACCGATCCCTGTAGCACAGTTCAATGGCAAAGGTAACTTTCTCTATTATAGCAAATTTTTGACAGGTCCCTTGAATATATAGGGCAAAATCATCCGGAATAGGAATCTACTGTTCCCATGTGCACCTTTCAGAACTAAAACCACATAAAATGCGACTCATAGATTTTATTATAGACATTAAAAAACATGGTTCTTTCATTACTACAGATAAACCATTTTTGGCTTATCATCAATTAAATTATCAATTAAAGCCTGCCAACATAACTAACATGTTTTGCGATTTCTTTCATACTACTTTACATACATTCATGTACACACATATACTTACAATTTACCTTACACACACACAACTATACAAATAGGCTTACACTGACGTGCATATACATACATACATACATACATACATACATATATATATGCAAGGCCTATACGCATAGATACTCGTATAAATATATCCACACCTATAAAAATAATATCAATATTGCACATAATTTATATGTTCAATTATACATTATTCTTGAATTGCAAATCGAAACTTCAGCTGAAATATTCAAAGGTTTGGTAGTTATTTTTTTTTATATTGTTTAATAGCATGTTAACCTCGTCGACTATTTAGTGCCATTTCTTTCTGTATATATATATATTTTTTTCATCATACAACGTGTGAAAGCACGTGCGATACACTAGCCTCATCAGACGCCAACCAGGGTGATAACACAGTTTCGGTAGCTCAAAGCGGTACTGCCACTCCTGGCGCTACCGAGCAGCTTTTGCCACCGGATAGGGTATTGAAAAGAAATATATATCTATGTATACACAAGATCAACTAAAAGCGGACATTACATTGGACGTTCGTTCATCTTCATTTTGGTGCAGTGTGTGATTTAAAAATGCGTTTACGGCCGTTAGATGTCATAGCAACCATTTCTTGATTTTGCGTAATTACACGAGAAAGGTGATTCCGCGTGTATAACATTCGTGTTGAAATCCTTTCTATATCCGTTATCTATTCGGTTAGTTTGCTTTCATTGATGCGTTACAGCCCAAAAGCACTCGAGACAAACGTCATATATAATAATTCCGCTAAAAGATTTTATTTGTTGATCAATGGGTGGTGAGTAAAAGATTTTATTTGTTGATCAATGGGTGGTGAGTAAAAAGAAAGCTCCTGGTCTAAGTTTGTCCAGGTAGCTATCTGATTACCCTTGGGCCACTAAATTCTTGGCTTGCAAAAAATGTCTCCAGGACGCTGATGGTCAGCAATGGGCTCGTGAATACTGTGGGGGTAAACCTGATTCATAGGCCCGTCATTCGATTTACATTCTCCGGCAGGAGAATTACGTTCTTCGCACCAGCGCGCCTTGTGGATTCGTGATCCTCGCAAGCTGTTGAATTTTCTGCCGCAATCACACGTTGTAGCCGGGTACATATCCAGACCGTTACCGTATGAGCAATCATCATCATGTCACGCTGGTAGCACGGATATCCCAGAACCTCTTTCGCCACTCCTCCCTACCGTTCATCGCCCTAAGCAGGTCTTCAGGACAATATCCCGTATCCTCACATAGCTGCTGAATGTATTTTCGTGCTGGTCGTCCTGCTTTTGCACGGCCATGTGTGGGGGTCCATAAGAGTACATCTCTTATGAGTTCGTCCCTGCTAGACACCCTGAGGGCATTTTTCTATATATGAATTTATGCATCTTACTATATTGTTTGGAATAAATTTCATAGGCCGCAAGTGTATTATTATTCTAGTTGAAATCATTTTGCTTAACTTTTTCTCTCGACGCGGTTGACCCTCAACCAAAACCTTCAAGCAACGTTAAGATAAAAAGGTTTGGTTGTTTGCCAGAAGAGCAATTAGAATAATACGATCAAAACTTAATTATATAGGTACTAGGGCTTGAAATTACCAGCTGATTGATGGCATAAAGTATCCCAGACACCATGAAAGTATCGAAGTGGAATTTTGCGGGTCATTCAATCGCTTATTACTCGAGTCAAGGACCTCTCAGCCACCAGTATCCTATCCTCAGGCACTATTGGACGCCCCGCATGATAAACAGATAGCTATATTGAGAAGGTCTTACCTCCCGTTACATTATTGTGGTCAGCGTAGTCTACAGCCCCAGCGGAAGCTTTAAACGGTTTTTAAGTAGTTAAAATGAATGTTGAACATATGCACAAGTGTAATCTAAGAAATCACAAGACAATAGATTAATCATTATTGTAGCTGTCTTTCATTTATACATGGACAGAGATAGACGAAAAAACATGATGAATTATATTATGATTTTCTAAATAAAATGCCTGTGTACTTTGTTTGCATACGTATATATCTTTTTATGAACATAATTTGGTTTTTTTCTAAGACTAGTCTCTAAGTTTTCAATTGAATGAAAACTGTACCGAAATGAGAATCCATCTTAAGGTCATGTTTAGAATAAAGAACAACACTTGTACGTATGGATAAGATTTATTGCATTTCCATTTGTGACCCATCAAATAGCAACGATTGAACGAATTCATTTTCCTTTAAGAGCATTTTGATGGTAATTCCTGAAGAATCGTAATGGACATTATCATTATATATTTATTTTTCTCCGTTTCAGTTTCTTTGATTGATGAGATATAAAATTCGTGAGTAATTAAATGCGAAATGCATTTTTGTAGAAAGACAGTAATGGTATTATTTTAACCATTGCTGGTGGGATAAGGGGGCTCTTCAATTTTTCCAAGGAGTTAAATCGAAAAGTAAACGCAGTAGAGCGACTGGAGTTCGAACTCGCATATAACAATATTACATTCCAGTTCGTTAACCACTACACCATGGGGGGTGTCCTCGTGGTATAATTGTTAAATCACTGGACTTCGGAATCGTAGTAAGTGGGTTGGAAATTCAGTCACGCTATGACGTTCACTTTCGGACAAATGCCCTTGCGAAAAAGTATGATCCCCCTTATCTTCCAATCTATAGGTTAAATAGCATTGTTCTTCTGGAAAGGTGGCTTTTGTATCAAATAACCCCCAAAAGTTTATATGCCATTAAACACAGAAACTACACCATAGGGAACCACCTTACAATTGTATTGGTAACTACTGAACGTTTTTTGCTTAAATTTTGCTTAAAGTTTTAGTCGTTTTTTAGCCCAATGATGGCAAAAAACAATATTTGCTAACGTTTACTGAGAGAGGGATCTGATTTTAGATTTCATTTTAGTTGAAAAATGAATTATGGTGATTCAAGCTCATTACTCTTCATTGGCATGATGGTTTAGTGTTCGCCAATGGCCCGGGTGATATGGATTCATTCCCAGTTCGAGTTATACCAAAGACTCAAATAAAGGTACTTGATGCCTCCTTGCTTAATACTCAGCATTATAAGGCACTGATCAAGTGGAGCATTCCAGGAAAAGAAGTTGCGCCCTCCCCTACACCTTAGTGTAGTAGCTATCGAAAAGGAAACCTTGAGTCGCCCTCGACTACGGTCACCAACTTTACTTTACTTACTCTCCAGTATGAATACTTTTTGTTTTGCTCAATTGCGTGTCAATCTTCGTGAGTTATTTAACGCCAAAACCATCTTTGTAGAAGACAAGTACTGATACTATCTAACCCATAGCTGCGCGTTATAAGAGGGTTTATACATTCCTAAGATTTTAACTCGAAGAGTTTGAACTCACTCACTTTGAGACTACAGTTCAGCCCTTGGGCTATTTGATCACGGGCATTCCCCATTGTAGAAATAGCGTTGATGTGTCTATCACAAGCATGATATAAAAGGTAGTTACAAAGGAAAAGAATCGAGTGAATATCGATTAAGAACAGTGATCGATATTTTTCCTTGGTTAGTTTCAGTTTCATAGCATAACAACCTTAGTGGGTTATTTAATCTCAAAAGCATCCTTATAGAAAAACAGCAGTTATACTATTTAAGCCATTGGTAGGGTGGGATAAGATGGTTCCTAGATTTCTTAAGGGTTTAACCTTAAAGTGAACGTAATACAACGACTGGAGTTCGAACTCCTTTACACTGAGGCCCAAGTTCAGCACATTTGCCAGTATGCTACGGGGACACCTGTACTTTGTGGTATCACTGATACCTACAGGAGGTACACATCTAACTCATTCACAAAGTAAGCCTCTGATACGCCTGTCTATACAAACCAATTAAGTTTGACCGGCATGATGTATCTTCTTAAGATAGTGAAAGCAAAGCAACACTCTTTCCAGAAAATAACATGGGCAAAATTAATTAGACTTTCATTTTATTGGGTTAATTTAAAATGAAAATTAGTTTAATCAGCGAAAGAGCAATAGACTCAATTTGATTAAACCTAATGATAAATTACAGACAAAAGAATAGGCACATATTCTCTGCTTCGATATAATCGGTAAAAAATAATTTTGATATACGATACGCTTGAAGAGAGTAGAAAATTGAACCATAGGTTTTAAATCGATTAAGAATCTTTAATTTCAGAATCATAATCACAGAAAAGTTTTATATAATAAGAAAATCTGATATAAAACTTACATATATATATATATATATATATATGTGTGTGTGTGTGTGTGTGTGTATGTTCAAGTATGTATAAAAGTGTATATATTTCTATTTATGTATATTCATATTTATGAATAAATATTTATATTCATATATATATATATATATATATATATATATATATATATAGGCATATACCTATATATGTGTGCATATATATATATACATATATATATAGGCGTATACCTATATATGTGTATATATATATATATATATATATATATACATGAGCATATTGGCATATACCTATATATATATGTGCATATTTATATGTCTATATATATATATATATATATATATATATATATATATATATATATTAGCATATACCTATATATGTGTGCATATATATATATATAACCTCACATACACACCCATATATATATATATATATATATATATATATATATATAATTAACCTAAATCGCGAGTCGAAAATCTTCTACTAAAGTTTCACCTTAACGGATCATCAGGAAGCCTAAGTTCGGCTGAATTCTAAAGGAGAAATTGCTTTCTTTTATTAACCAAAAAACCACCTCGCTTAGAATTTGCATTAAAATAACCAAAAAAACTTATTTTTATTAATAAAAAAAATAAAAAATAAATAATAAAAAATAAAAAGAAAAAAATAAAAAAAAAATAAAAAGAAAAAATCTCTAAAACCTATCCTTAATTATAAAGTAACCACGCCCTTTCGTGTCTACAACTATTTAACACCTCCGATCTTTTGTTTAACAGATTCCTACTTTTACAAGATGCTATTGCTAATTTTTCCTCCATACAAAGCCTACAAGGTATATTGCCTGCCCTATATTTACGGCATTTCTTTATTACTTCCCATTTCATTATAGGATCTACCCCTTTGTTCTCCTTAAGCTCCCACACATAACTAGATAATGCAGTGCTATTCCTATATTTCTCGTGCGAGAAACTTGTTTTATGGTTATAGTACCTAGTCTTAAAATCCCCTTGCGTCGACCCAAAGTATATCGTTTTATTTCTCTTATTATTCGAATCACTATATACTTCTACTTTATACACTACACATTCCTGCTTACGTTTGCCTTTGAGGGGACATTTAACCTAATCCCTACAGTTACATTTATCAATTACCTTATTTTTCTTCGTACTTAATTTAGCTATATTACTCCTATTCATTATTCCAGTAATGTTTGGCATGCAACTATAACTTAATTTAACACAATTCTTATTAAATATCTTATGTAACTGACTCCCACTAGGGAAATTTATTTTTAATAACTTGAAGAATTCTTTTCCCAAGTTATTAACTACCTCCATGTTATAAGGGGGATTCAACCATAAAATTTTCATAGGTCTATTTCTCCTTCCTTGCGTTCTACTTTCATCCCTATACCTATATTCTAAATTGACCCTATATCCGTCATTCTTTAAAGCCTCCTCATATAACTGCTTGCTTCGTTAAAAAAATTCCCCTGTTGGAGGAGTTATTTGATAATATATGCTCTATTCCCTTAGGTACATGTTTAAACACCTGTATTAAGTGATTAGATCCCCTGTTCACATAACGCAAATCCTGGTTCCTTTTTCTAAACGGAGATACAGTTCCACTATATAAATTTAAAGTAACATCAAGATAATCGGTAATTTTTAGGTCTGTTGTTACATCTAACCTAAATCCAAACTCCTCAAACAGCTTATACAATCTTTTTCTAATCTCATCACATTTCTTCGGTGTACTTTTATCCACGATAATCAGTCCGTCATCATGATAAAGTCCATGGCTACTTGGGTCCATAATCTTATTAATACTATACAATAATACACACCCGAAGAGCTCACAAATTTCTGCGCCATCATATGCTCTAATAGAAATATCGAAATTTCCACCCTCCCCTTTTTTTATCCATGCACTATCTTCATAGTATAGCAATGTTTTACGACAATGCTTAATTATCTCCACCTTATCTAAAGGTATAACCATATATTCCTAAGCCAAATCTAACGCTCTATCCAATGTCCTTTCGGCTATCGAAGGATAAAAATCCTTTATATCATATTTAATGAAGGAGCACCTATCATTCTTCTCGTACTCCTCAAACCACTTGATGCAGTCTTTTGTGCTCCTACACTGGTTGATGCTTAATGCCAGCCTAAGCGAATCACATATTTCTTGGACGATTATTTTACTCATCCTACCTATTTGTGTCTCTGCCGGGTTAATGAGCCTACATTCCGGATTAGTCTTGAAATCCCTTTTGTGGTCTTTTATAGTAATAAAACAATTCTTGGTGTTGTATTTTTCCACTCTATCAACAATACCTAGTCTATGCTCCAACATTTTTGCCTCGTTATTTAACTCTTTTTCGAGATCAGGTGGTGCTTTCTTATAATTCTTAACCACCTCCTTAAACATCATTTGCTTATATTTTCCCTTTTCTATTTCAGATAAATTGCCCGACTTATCTGACTTTACAAATATGTTTTCGGACTCCTTAAATCTCCCCATATCCTCATACATTTTTTGCTGAATATTATTGCGCATTTTCCTAAATTTTATCTCCTTAACCATTCCTATCATTTCAGCCTCAAATTTATCCATCTCTTTGATATGGGGGGGGTCGTAGTTTTAAACCCATATTTCTCCCTTCCCTCCTTTTCCGTACAGTTAATTGTATTGAGAAAAATATGCTTTCCACCTCATATTTTTTTATAAAGGATTCAATCCTCAACAGAACTAACTTATACTGATTCCTATCAGGTATTGGTATATTCTTGTATGAATAACTTATGTTCGCTTTCTCCATAGTAACAAGAGCCAAGAAAGTGCTCAATGGACAAACACCAGGGCTTAAATTAGTATATATATATATATATATATATATATTGATATATACATACATGCTGTAGTATATTGAAGTAAATAATGGAAATGAATTCAACAATATAGGGATAAAGTGAAAAACAACATTATCCAAAGCGGACCAACAACGAAACCAAACTTCACGCAAGCATACACTCCATTCCATGCAAAGATTGCAATAAACCTTACATCAGCGATACCCAACGCTTACCATAGAAAAAAATACGAACACAAACGATCCATTAAAACAATTGACGATCGAAACGCCCTTTTCTCCCACATGTTAGAGTTCAAACACAGATTTTTTTTCCAAGGCAGCCCTAATCAAACCGATTCACGGCAAAATCTCTCGAAGACTAATAGAACCTGCAGTCATATCCAATACAAACAATATAAAACAACGTGTACGTTTTTACCAAATCTCATCGCATCTGGCGAACATCATACTGAACGAAAACAAAATTAAAAAAAAAAAACTGATAAGAGAAAACAAAAAAAAAAAAGCAAAACATTTTTTTCACTCTGTACCACTATACTTTTCAAACTCCTTTTTGCTTTTCCTGATCATTTACCTCTTAGCCATTACTCACTCCAATTACAAACCAGACACCACAATATAGAAAATTTTCTGCGACATCACATTATAGTCAATATCTTTTCCATGAAACAATCATGCCAAAACCGTCTTTCACACAAACTATTCCCTATTTCTTTCTTATCAACTCCCTAAAATCTATCTCCACTTTCAAAACAAAAAGTCTTTAATGAAACCTAATACATTTGACTTTAAATCCTTACCAAATTTTCCTGCTACAACTATACCCCTTCCACTCTTCTCACATGCTTTTAAATAGAAAAAACTCAGAAAACAGTCTCGGTCTTGAAGAAGTTCGTGAAGATGAAATAAATCTCGATCGTAATATCACACTTTTAATATGATTTTATTGTTTTATTTATCCAACTTTCCACATATTTCTATAATATATATATATATATATATATATATATATATATATATATATATATATATATAAAGGGAATAGTTAGAGTTTACCTCAGTTCAAAGTTAACAAATTTAAGGATTATGTTCTCTAAAAATAAATCCTTTGAAGCCATGGGAATCACATGATGAATGTAAAATTAGGTGGATGAATCTAAAGTTTGGTCAAGTGTGAGCTTCACCAAGTGCTAGGTAGAAGATTTAGACAGGTCAACGGTCAGGGTCAAATAGTTCAAATCGGAAACGTTTGTTATTTATCTAGAAGATTGATGTCAGTTGATTAGATAAAAAAAAAAGCTAACAAAAGATTATCTAGAATCTAATGTCTTGAATCCAGATGTCTAACCATCATCACTTTCACTCAGGAAAACTTGGGGCGCGTTCTGCTGAGGCTGGAGCTCTGGCTCCAGTGTACGAAAAACACTATTTTAGTTTCAAATAAATCAAAGTAAAATCTAAACTAATATTGTTAGGAAAACATATTTCACTTTGAGGCATTTGATAATAGGGCTTTAAAAAGAATTGGTCAGGTACTTGACCCGAATGTGTTTGTAGCAGTGCATAATTTAAACATTTCATGCATACAAAAACCTATATATACCATAGCGAACTAGAAATGAAATACCGTGATACTGGTAATGGATGGGCGTATGTCTCAGTAACATATTAACAGGTTGCATCTATTTTTAGACAGTTTTGAATGATTCTGTCTCCAAATAAATAGTGACGCAAAATATTTTCCTTCTCTTATTCAAGTCATTTTGATCAAGGATTAATAGTCGTTACAGGATACTATTTTCAAATCTTAACCGAAAAAAACAAACAAAAACACATCATTATTAGTAGAGTTAATAGCAGTCACATATGCCCCATTTATATTAACACACATTTAAATTGTACTTAGGACACATTTTAGATAAATGTTCTCTAAAAACGAACCTACTTTTCATACACCTTATTGATTCAGAAAATTACTTCAATGCAATTCGCAACCCTCATCTGTTTCTTCATGTTCCTGCATCAAAAGTAGGAAACACGCCTGTGTTTTTTCAATGTCCACATGTGAAAAACTTTATTTGCTAAGAGGAGATCACGTCGCGAAATTTATACAAAGGTTTTATGTGCAGATTTCATTAAGGCCAATTCATTTATCCCTGAATTATTCCAGACACGTCCCGTGAGTGAAAGACAATATTTTTTTACAAGATTTGGAAAATCAGCTTTAGATGGGATCTTCTTTCGCAATCGGCTTACTGCTTGCTTAGTTTTCTTGATTTTTTTTTTTTTGCCAAAATTTACGTGGATTAAAGATTCACACAATAATTTTCCTTGTATTCTGAAAAGATTCTCATTCATAAAAAGGTATTTCGTGAAGATCTCTGAACTTCTGTTTTTTTTTTAATCCGTAAATTCACTCTGAAAGTTATTTGACAATAAATACCTGTTCGATGTTTTGCGATAAGCATTGTTTTTACTGCACACGAAAAAGCTGATGTTTGGAAGTGTACCTATTTTGAAGTAAACCGTAAACAAGAAACTTCTGGTTGAGAATATCCTAAGCTATTGCATCATTTACGCAGTGATTGGACACCTCTGAAAAAAACTTATGACCTCGATACGACACTAAACCACATCTGATGATGTGGCGTCATTTCTGTAACTCTGTAGATAGCTTCAGGACTGTCGTTTCTCACAAGACCCCTCTGACTCAGAGTGGTGGTACTTATAAGGATCCCATATATGGGTAAAGTAGATCTTTTGGCAAATTAGTTTTCATTGACAGGGATGTTTAACACCATGCAACCATATGTGATTTACTTGAAATTGTAATTGCTTACTGACTAGAATATACCGGCTACATCTCTGCAGAAGGGTAGACCACCCCCACTAACTAGTGTTCGATATAGGATATTAAACCAAAGGATGATGAGGCTGCAGCCTTGGAGATTAGGGGAATATGGAATAACACATAATCGGCCTTCTTCCCTGGTCCACTCTGTCCCGAAGTGGTAGCACATGATCGGATCCTATATATAGGTTAAATAGAACGAACTCTGTGTGCAAACAAATGACAGATTTTAAATTGTGATTGTTATTTAGCAATGCTAGGAACAATTTAACTGTGTGGAAAAAAGACTGCAGGCTCTTTTAAAACGTTATCTACAAATTGTGTTTACAAATCATATATATATTTGATATATGTATCTATAAATAGGATTTAGAATTGAATAACTTACGGTGGTTTTTTTGCCATAAAATCAAGGCAAATCAACCAAACCATTTATGGGTAAACAGAACGGCAGACTGATTTTAACCTTGTCTGTATTCAATCCCGCTTTGCTCCACTTAAAAAATAACGTAGTGTCATATTTTCACTGGAGTCTGAGTGACAGCAAGTCTCCTCAGGTCTCCAGGATTCTGACCGTTGTCAGCAATGCTGTCATTTGAATAGTCTCAACCTGTCTGCTAAATTACAAGTCCTCCAGGCATTTTAATAATCCTTTAGTTATTGTGGCAAAAGTACCAATCACAATTGGCACAATCGTTACTTTCATGTTCCACAGCTTTTTCAATTCTCTAGCAAGGTCGAGGTACTTATCCTTCTTTTCTCATTCCTTCAGATTTATTCAGTGGTCTGCCGGGACAGCAAAGTCGACAACTTTGCAAATTTTCTTTTCTTTTTTTTTTTTGTTGATTATAATAAGTTCTGGTCTTCTGGCCGGGATAAGGTGATCTGTTTGTATGTTAAAGTTCCATTGGAGTTTATGCGTGTCATTTTCTTGGACAGATGTTGGGTTGTGCATATACCATTTATTAGTATGGTCAAATTCAAATTTCTTGCACATTTCCCAGTGTATCACCTTGCCGACCCAGTCGTGTCTCGCTTTATACTCCTTCTGTGATAATTTGCTGCATTCGCTTATTATGTGATTAATCGTTTCATCTCTGTTACCGCATAGCCTACATTTATTACTTTGTTGCGTCTTATCTGTTTTCGCTTTGATATGATTGGTTCTTATGGCGTTATCCTATGCTGCTATTAGGAGGGATTCCGTTTCTCTCTTAAGGTTTCCTTTTCTTATCCAGGTCCAGGTTTTGTCGTGTGAGATGTTGTTTATTAGTCGTTTAAAGCGACCTTAGAGTTGTTTTTCCTCCCGTTTTTGTTTCCTAGTTGTTGTCATTCTCTCGTCTATCGTGTTGTCCGTATCGTTTCTGATGGCTGTAATTAGTCCTCGTTCGTGCTTTTCTATGTAGTCTTCGAGCCATTGTATCGATGCGTCAACACTGTCTTCGATGCTGGCGAGTCCTCTTCCTCCCTTTTTTCTTGGTACATATAATCTGTCAGCGTCGTCTCTAGTCTGTAATTCCTTATGCATGGTCATTAGTTTTCTTGTTCTTTGGTCCAATTGTTAAAGTTCGTCTCTGGTCCACTTGAGAAAGGGTCCCGAATATATAACTAGGGGCACACACCTAAGTATTTATTCCTTTGATGAGGTTTCTGCTGAAGAGTTTTGTCTCGAGTAGTTTTCTCGTTCTCCTGAGATATTCTTTCCGAATCTTATCTTTCATTTCCACTTGTTTGATGGTGGCAGCCTTCAAGATACCCAAGTATTTGTAGGTTCCCTCTTCTCCGAGCATTCTAATTTTGTTGTGATTTGGGAGTTCCATTCCGTCAGTCATATGTCATTTACCACTTTTCATGACGAGCATAGCACATTTTTCTATGCCAAATTCCATTCCTATATCCTGACTGTAAATTCTAACGGCGTGTATGAGAATTTCCAGTTCTTTTTTATTTTTTGCAAATAGTTAAATGTCATCCATGTACATTAGGTGATTTATCTTCTCTTGCGATCCGCCGAGTTTTTATCCGACTATGCATTTCCTGAGTATGTGCTTAAGTGGCATCATGGCAATTATGAATAGTAAGGGTGATAGTGTAACTCCTTGGAAAATACCTCTTTGGATTTTTCTTTCGGCTAAGCTTCTTCCTCCTGCTGTCAGTTCCACTCTCAAGGTTTGCATGGTCTTTTCTATGAAGTTTATGACTTCATGTGATATTTTGAAAATTTTGAGACAGTGTATTATTCAGCTTAGTGGAACCATATCATATGCCTTTTTTGTAGTCAATCCAGGCCATAGCTAGATTTTTCCGTCTTGTCTTGCTCTCATTTAGTGTGTGTGGATCTATGTAGAGTAATTCTGCTGTGCCTCTGGATCACATCAGTTTAAGTTGATGTTCTTTCACTGAAGTTTGAGTGACAGCAAGTCTCCTCAATTATCCAGGACTCTTCATAGTATTCTGGCCGTTCTCAATAACGTTGTAGTTTGGATGGTCTCCACTCTTCCTCCTATCTCTAAGTCCTCCAGTACCCTTGGTGACTGTACCGAAAGCATCCATCATGATTGGTATGGTTGTCACCTTCATGTTCCATATTTTTTTCAATTCCCTAGCAAGATCGAGGTACTTATCTTTTTTTTCACATTCCTTCAGTTTTTTTCCGTGGTCAGCCGAGACAGCTAAGTCCACGATTTTTTTGTTGATTTTTATAAGGTCTGGTCTTCTGGCCGAGATTAGATGATCTGTTTGTATGTCAAAATCCCATTGGAATTAACGTGTGTCATTCTCTAGGACAGACGTTGGGTTGTGCATATACCATGTGTTCTTATGGTCATATTCAAATATCTTGTACAATTCCCAGTGGATAACTTTACCAACACAATCATGTCCAGCCTTATACTCTGTCTCTGCTAATTTCCTGCATTTGCTTATTATATGATGATCGTTTCGTCTCTATTACCACATAACCTATATTTGCTGTTTTGTTGCGTCTCATCTATTCTTGCTTTGATATGATTGGTTATTATGACGTTCTTTTGTGCTTCTTTTAGAAGAGATTCTGTTTTTTCTCTTAAGGTTTCTCTTTTTCTAGCCACGTCCATGTTTTCTCGCATGAAATGTTGGTTATTAGTCGCTTAAAACGACCACAGAGTTGTTTTTCCCATTTTTTCTGGTTATTGTCGTTCTGTTGGTCCTCGGGTCTTCATGTTCGTTTCTTTTGGCTGAAATTATTATTATCATTATTATTATTAATATTATTGACGTGGTTAGGCTATCTCAAAATCTCAAAGAATTTATAGCGTCGCATTCTATGGGACAGTGACTGATTAGAGATGATAACATTTGGTAGAATGGTCATATTTTAATTTCTTGTACGATTTCCAGTCGATGACCTTCCCTTTGCATCCACTTATCACGTGATCAACCATTTCACCTATGTCTACATAATCGGCACTAGTATTTATTATTTTACTCCAAAACTTTTTCCCGCCATCATTAGCTGATGCTTTTACACTGAAGTTTGATTAACAGCAAATTTACTCAATTCTCCTGGACTTTTATCATTATTCTGGCTGATCCTAATAATACTGTCAGCAGGATAAACTCTTTTTGTCCTCTTATTTTCGTCCTCCAGTCTCTATACAAATCCTTTGGAGATCATTCCAAATGCATCCATTACAATCGGTATCATCTTCACCTTCGTGTTTCATATTTTTTCAGTTCTCTTGCAAGATATCTGTACTTATCTCTCTTTTCGCTTTGTGTTAATTTCCCTTTTTTGATCTGCTGGGAAGGTGAAGTCAATTATTCAGCAGGTTCTCATTTTTGGATGCCCATCATAATATCTAGTTGTCTTAACGAGATTGTGTAATATGTATGTATTTTAAAATCTCAGTAAACTTTGTTCGTCTTATTCTCCAGGATGGTTTCTTCTTTCTGAATATACCACTTGTTTGTATAGTCAAATTTAGACTTCTTGCTCGACATCCAGTGGATCATCTCCCCTAGTTGTGACAATTACTACGACTACTACTTCAACAACAACTGCTACTACGACTACTACGACTATTTTTATTACGATTTTTCGTTTTGCTTGAATCCCTGAGACTACGCATACAAATGTTGATTATTATTAAAAGTAGTTACTTGAAAAAGTCATGATTGTATATGAATTATTAGTATTAGATAACAGTACTTGAAACAGTGAAACAGTCTGCTAATTACTTACTCTATATATAAATACTTGGCATCACATAACGATGCTAACAAACACTAAAGAACTACACAAAAATTGTTTATATTCACTAATACATAATATCATAAGAATAACCCTTGTGGGTTATCATGCCGATACAATGGATGAATCAATCAATCAATCACTTGTGTTAACTGTTTTTCTATTGTACCTTGAACAATTCATATTTTGGGATAAGCGCTATTTACAATCTGTACAATATATTAGGCAGTGTGTTCCCTTACAAATGCACAGTTTGACTGATATTTCAAGCTTAACATATTTCCCGTGGCAAATTTCGATGTATATTTTTGTTTGAGCATTATATTTGTATCCTTTATTTTATACCTACAAATGTAATTTTTATAGAGATTGTTTTCATTATTAAAAGTTGATTGAAAATGTATTTTTATTTAAAAACACATTCAACGTTAATTCAGCTGTGTTTGTTTTTTGTTTATTTTTTCTTTCTTATCAGATAAAATGTTCTTGTAAGAATCAAATTGTTTGTCTAAACTACAGTGGATATTCGTGCTTCTCTTTAAATTCGAAAATGTATTGAGTAAGTTTAGACGATAAAGCCTGAACACCTTCGAAGGCGTCTCCGCAGCTTTATGGTAAACGATCCGGGCTGCGACATCTTACTTAGCCATTTCGATCTTCAGTCGCGTTATTATATCGAATTTCTGAATTGTATCCTTGGGAAATGTATAAACCACCTTATCTTTTCAACTATGGGTTAAAGTATTTAATTCTGTTCTTAAACAAAAAAAACATAGGAAGTAAATAAACCACGAAGAATTTTATGCCATTAAAACAGAAACAAAAACAAACTTAAACCTTTTCAAATTGATTTTCACAAAAAAGAGAACAGTAATATAGAAATGAACGATAATTTAGGTGACCAAATTGACGTTACCCATTAAGAGGACGAAAAAAGACAGAGGTTTTATTGCTGAGACTACACACCTCCTTATTGTTCAAACTACACGATTCATTATTGTCTAGTCTACACAAATCATGATGGTCATTACATGCAAAGCACCGCTGTAAATTATTGAGAAGCGATGAATTAAATCGATTCTGAGATTTGACAGGTTGCTACGCAACAAAAATTAAAACTCTCGCAGAAAAAAGATACATAGAAATCAATGATGTATTATCGTTTAGTACGTCACACCTTTGAACACGCACTGATAAAATCTTAGTTGAAGATGATCATAATTTATTTTTGCGTAGTAAGCAAAATCGCTTTGTTCACAGGATTCCTGAATTTACAAACGCAATACATGGATATTTTACGACTTTTTGTAAAGTCGTGTGATTCTCATAGGATGACAATTTTTTTGTTGACTGTCAATGAAAAGGTTGTCTTCTTAAAATGTATTGTTTCAACAAAAGTGCAGCAAGTGTAACGTGGACGTCAATTAACAAGAGTTATTTAAAAATTATTAGAGAAGATGAAGTTAATTATTGTTCACTACTTCAAAATGTCACCTTATTCAAAAAAAAAAAAAAAGAAATAAAGAACACAAGAAAAAAAATACATTGCCCACTCCTCTTTGCCTGATTTTGTTGAAAATTAAAGTGAACTAACGATTTTCTTTCAATTTTTTGATTTTAAGATTTTTATATAGTTTTTAAAATTTTTATTGCAAGATTTTTACAAATGTTTTAATTTGTTCTTTGTGAACGCTCTCTCGTTTAGGACGATTAAGGTTGATAATTAAAATTTTGAAAGAATTTCATTTTTAGTCCTTTAAGAGGCCTCTCTGAAGCAAAATGTGTGAATTGCCACGAATTATGAATGGTTTGAAAGAGTCATTACTTTAAATACATTTTTTTAATGAAATATTTTCTTTACATGTCCTGAAAATGATGCCTCTAAGTTCATAACGCCTTTTAAAACATAATAGAGCTACTGTATATAATTATGTAAAGAACAAACTCTGAATATATATTACATATTTTTTAACTTTTTATAGATATCAACGGAAGTACTTCTTTGTTTTGTAAAGAACCTTTCCTTTTATATTCATATTAAGTGTTATCTAATAACTGAAAAATAAGAACTCTTCGTCAGTAATAGTTATAACCTTGAGTAAATCTCTGTATATTCAAGTAACTATACATAATAGAAAAAAAATTATTGTTATATGATATCAAATATTCTTGTATAATAAGAACAATTTTCACACATGGCTATTTGACCCTTTGATAGAATTCTTACCGATAAAACAACTCCGGGTCAGATTGGATATGGAAGTAATTTCAATGAAGGCGCCCTCCACACTCCGGAAAATCAGGCTTAGCATCATATTCATTTCAGTGTTATACAAGGATATCCCACTTTTTCTCCTCAAGGGATACAGGGTGGGCTATTAAGTAAGGATTACTTTACTTGACGATTAGTTTCAAATAAATTGTCATCAGGCATTAATTCCAATAAAAGGTTCTCAAATTCCATATCGATAAAAACTGAAACAGGATAAATTATTCGGATAATTTAAACATGAACGAAATAAGAATCTTAGGTTACTTTTATTTATATTGTAAGGGATTAGTTTTTTGTATTTAGAATGAAAGTGGCACAGAATAATAGTGAAAGAAAAAGATTGGCTTATTTCGTATTTCCCTCATTAATATATTAACCGCAGCTGTTAGATTGGAGAATAGTTTTTTTTGGTTTTTGCAAAGGTGAAATTGCGAATTGGTCTACAAATAAATGCATAGTTTGTTAACAATAAACTTTTTCATAATTCCACTTTGATTGATTCTTTATGTTTGCTAGATTAGCGTCCAACCAACTTTCTCTACATTCTTAGTTTTTGGTCATTATTTTCTCTAGAACACCAGAATTAGCTAAGTTGTTATTGATGATATTTATTCTTATAGAATAATGTTGCTGCAGTTAATGTGTTATTGATAGTCAATTGCATTCACTTACCCTTTCCATTGCTTAGAACCATGTTACTTATGCACACCACAATTATCTGCTTTTGGAAAAGAAACAAAAATAATAAGGATTACATACATACAAGTGTATGTATAAATGTTTAGTGAAACCGGCAAACGGTAGTTACTAAGCTGCAAATAAAATCATTGTATGTTTATAAAATTTTCGCCATAATTAACGGCAAAAAAATGGTAGGCTTTCCTATTATTATATGAAATATTAACGGGTGTATCAAAGAATAGTGGCATTTGATAGGAAAAATGTCACATTGGCCAAAAAAGCACGAAAACACTCATCTTCATTTCCTGATATTACATTAAGAAGAAAGGAGACCTTCCACTTTCGTCTGAAAGGCGTTAACTCCCACCAATACAGAGTTATTACTGTAGTCTGTATTCACTGTGATCGGTAGCATCGTGATCGTTTGTGCGCAGGCACGTTGTCACTCCAGGAACATTGTCTTTACGAGTTCAAACTAGGCCACAACGCCATGAAAGCTACAATAAACATTTATTGTAAGAAAGGTGAAAACACAGAGGATCAAAGTACAACAACCAGATGTTTCAAGAAATTTCACTCAGGTTACAAGAACGTCAACGATCAAGTAAAAATCAGGGAGCCTTAAAACCGTGAATTAAAAATCCGTGCTCCAAACCAGAAAGACTAACCTGGTGAGTAGCTGTCGGAGATTATCATGCGAGCTTTGCATCTCACAGTCACATGTACTTAATCACCTTCATGACCTGGCAGAGGCGGTCGAAGCTGCCTAATTGTGCCTTACATTAGCAAAATACTGCAAAACCGATAAAAATACAGGAACATCGATCGATTTAAATTATTTCAGCTCACACAAGTAAACAGAACAAAGAAAGAACATGAAAAAAGATTATTAGGAGAAAGCAAAGAGGAATTAAGTTTTCAGATAAGAGAAACTGAAAAATAGAAAACAAGAAGGACTTTGGGAATATAGAAAACTAAATTACAGAAAGTTTTGATGAGAGTAACAATTGTAGAAATAAATTAAAAGCGATAGATATTAAGATGATTTTCTTAGTTTTAACTTAGAACAAGTCTAGAGAAATTGTGTAAAGAGTGGAAATTGAACGAGCTGACAATGTTTGGCTACACTTGAGGTTAATTTATATAACACGCGTGGTGCACAAACAAGCATTATTTACATTGATAATATCACTGGAAAAAAAAACCCTGTATATATGAGATACACACTAAAATAAGGTTAACTTTGCCTAACGACTTGGCAGAATGAAGTCTTGCTTACAGCGGCCTGTTTGTTTTTTTTAAATAAAATCAATAGTCAGGTCTTTTTAAATGTGAGAGCCTGTAAAGACATTATGTTGTTTCAATTTCATTTAAAATAGCATTTATCCGTTTTGGCTATCTAAAGGCGCGTTTCATATTTTAATCCCAAGAAAAAATATAAAGAGAGGAGTGAGCGCAAACACGAAATATAAGAACTCAGTTATGATGTTTAACTTATAAATTGAGTAGGAAATTGCTCTATTCTGTAATTAAAACTGATTTAAGTTCTATGTGACTTAGAAAAATATTGTTATAATGTGAATATTTGTCGTGTTACAGTATCTTACACAGATAAATCAGATCATTAGACATGTCAGAAGAAGTCAGAAAATTATGATAAATGAAAGATATTTATATTGTTATTTTTAGTATATTAAAAAGTATGTGAATATGTTAAGAAGAAATTTTTTACATCGAACAGATTCCGCTGATATTCAAAGATTTAGCAGAAACGACGATATCAAAATTAACAAATTCAGTAGAACGAAAAAATGGAAAACTATGATCGCATTAATCATTTTGACTGGCGATTATATAAGTTATTTTTTCATGTTAATTGAACAAAATAATCTTTAAAATATCCTCTCTGTTTTTCTCTTTCTCCCCCTCTCTCTCTAATATATATATATATATATATATATATATATATATATATATATATATATTCATGTGAATGTATGTATATCCATATGTATATATTTGGTTATGAATATGTCATTTAAATATATGTATATGCACATATATGTGCATATGAAAAGAAAAAAAAATATTTATATGAAAGTACATTTGCATATAAGTAAAGTTGGCGACCATAGTCGAGGGTGACCCGAAGGTTCCCTTTCCGATAGCTTACTACACCAAGGTGTAGGGAAGGGCACTACTCCTTTCCCTGGATTGCTCCACTTTACCCTTGATCCGTACCTTATAATGCTGAGTGTTAAGCAAGGAGGCATCAAGTACCATTTTTTGAGTCTTTGGTATGACTCGACCTGGGAACGAACCCAGGTCTCCCGGACGATTGGCGAACACTAACCGCTTGGCCAATGTCCTTTTTTTTGCATATATATATATATATATATATATATATCATTCCCAGGTCGAGTCATACCAAAGACTCAAAAAATGGTACTTGATGCCTCTTAGCTTAACACTCAGCATTATAAAGTGTCGATCGAGGGTAAAGTGGAGCAATCCAGGGAAAGAAGTAGCGCCCACCCCAATACCTCGGTTTATCAGCTATCGAAAAGGGAGCCTTCGGGTCACCGTAGACTACGGTTGCCAACTTAACTTTATATATATATATATATATATGACCTTCTAATCAGGTAGCAGTATACCTATCAGTGGAAGTTATGAGTTCGACGAATAATCGATACTAGGACATTCCTTTTATTTCAGTCTCTTCCCTAATTGTTAAGGACCGTTACTCACGACGTCCTTTCCCCAATGATATTTTTCCTACTCAGAAAATCCCCGTAGGTTTACTCTCAAGGAGAAACGGCACAGAAGAAAAACCGTGACCCAATCCTTTAACACCCTGAAGAGACTTTTACCTGTGCTTGTCAATCTTTCACGTATCGGTTTTAACATTCCGTGACTGTACGCGCTTTTGGTGTCGGTCACCTCTTTTTGACCTTCGTTCATGAAGATAAGGTCTGAAAAGACCGTAGGTCGTTTTATACAAATATTCTAATGCTATGAGGTATTTTCAAAAGGTATCGAAACCGAAGCTGTATTTCCAAAAAGTAAACCGAAGGTTTCACACGAATAATTTCTCCAATCTAATAATTGCCTTGGCTTTAAACGCACTTATTTCAATTAGCCTAACATTCATGGAAGCGCCTCAAAAAGTGTTATTTTGGTAAAGTGTGCCTTACTTGTTCTCGTATATTATTTAATGTCTTCCATGTACTCAAATCTTAATCTTAAGATTAATTTTCAAGTTAGGAAACAAGAAGTCGTTGCCCAGGGTAAGATCTACGGTGAATGGGAAGTGTCTAATGTGTTTGGCCAAGATAACTCGTTCAAAATATATCGAGATTACTTTCTCAAAATTAAAAAAAATACCTTTTATAAACTCGTCTAGATAATCTCTACTCTTCCACACAGGAGTTAAAATGCTGAGGTATATGTACATGGGAATACATATTCATCTTGATTTTTCTTATTTTGAAATTAAAACGGTGCAATATCCATTCTCTATATTTTTATTACATATCATATTAGTTGATATTGTTTCAAATCGCAACCAAAAGTAGTAGTATTTGTCAAAAGAAATGCAAACTCTCTTGTTGGTTACAAGAGGATCAACACGGTCAAGATGAAACTGTCATCTCGAGCCTAGATAAGAGTATTTCGAGATTTTAGGAAAAAGAGCTAAAATATATAAACATGTTAGCAAATCTGGTTGTTCTTCAACTTAAAAAATAATCAAAAATCGCTTTTCGGATTTGAATTAAAGCGAGAGGCTAATAACTCCATTAAGTCACCCTATCAATTGGATGTGTTCTATGTGGATTTTTTCTTTCCTTTCTTTTTTTTTAAACTTACATCAACGATCTTCAGGTTTAGTGTAAAACGATAAAATGAGATAGAAAAACCCGATACAAAATCTATCATCATATCCTTAGAATTACTTATAGAAACTTATCAAAATATAGGAATAAAAAGTTGGTTTGGTTTCTTTTTTTAATGGCATATCAACATCTGTAGGTTATTTACTGCCAAAGCCATTCTCCTAGAAGAACAGTAGTGGTACTATTTAACCCATAGATTGGAGGTTAAGGGGGTTCATACATTTCCCAAGGGTATTTGTCCGAAAGAGAACGTAATAGCGCGGCTGGAGAACGAACTCGCTTACTACGATTCCGCATGCCATCGCTTTAAACCATTACACCCCGACGACACCCGCCTAATAAAATCTTTGAAATTACTTACAATCTGTGTAGTAGATTAGAACCTTCAGTCAAATCACGCTGGAAACGCACAAGGAAATAAATCAATGATGGAATGTCTAATACTCACGTGAGAGACTACGTAATAAATCAAGTACTTTAATCAACGTGATAAGTGTTTGCAAAACAATATCAAAGCTTATTTGCCAAAGTTTCTGTGAAAAAGCTTGATAATTTTCATCACTTACAATATTTAGACTATTGTTCTAATATGTGTGCGGGCTCCTGAGTTTGATATGAAACACATGAGAAGCCTAAGTTTCACTATCATATCAGTGAAGCGTTAATTCTGCTACTAAAGAAAAAATAAACACAAAGACAAGTCTATATAAATATATACAGCGATGAAAAGGATGTCCCTCTGCAACAAGTCTTTGTAATATTTTTGAAAGGAAGAGCAAAGGGGAATGCGGGTATGAAATGGTCCCAGATTTTAAGCTTGTTGCAGAGATGATATATTTGAATCGGTATAACTTTTACATAAATTAAGGCATAAATTTAATTTACTTTTTTATTTTTATTCTAATAAATGCTATTACGTTGTAAGAGAAAAATGTTCAGGTATGCAACTTTTGTGATAAAGATAAGACCATTTTGATTGATCCTTATATATATATATCTGCAAATACATACGTGCATGTGTGTGTGCATTTTTATATTTGTATATATGTTTGTATTTATATATGCAAACATATGTGTTGGTGTGTATATATACGTGCACATATATGGGCACACACCCGTGTATATATATATGTATATATATATATATAATATATATATATATATAAGTCTATGTGTCTGAGTGCTTTTAAAACTATCATGTCGATAAAATCTACAATATATTTGAAATTAATCCTTAAAATATCTTCAGTAATACTTTTTTCTTTTTTTGCAGATATGTCCCGTCTTAAAGGCGTATTTGGATTGATATTATATTTCAAGGTAGGCCATTTTTTTTTTGTTATAAACACATATATGTTTATTGTAACCCGTGAGAAAATAATCTAACAGCATGTTACATTGGGCGCAAATACAATTTCATAATTGTATAATTTAAAATCTAATTTGTTGGATTTATATATATATATATATATATATATATATATATATATATATATATATATATATATATAGCTCTTCCCGATTGGTTTTACCTTTGGATATCATCAAATAATGTGTATTTCATTTAATTCATGACAGCTTACATTTCAAGACCAAGAGTGTATTAGTGACGTCACAGACCTGACTTGAAGCTTGAATGAAACTTGAACTTAAAAGCTTAATCATTTTCATATATATATATATATATATATACGATTTACACTTCTTCACTTGAACTTTAAAATTTTAAAATTCACTATATATATATATATATATATATATATATATATATATATATATATATATATAATCTAATTATTGTCATTATTATAATCCTTATCATTATTATGTCTGGCAAAAAGTCCCTATTATTACGTGTTATTGTTAATTTCAGCTGTATTGTTGTCTTGGCGGTGTCTCTCATTCCGCTCATCTTCAACTCTCTCATTTTCCTTCTTTTCTTCTTCTTCTTCTTCTTCTTCTTATTATTATTATTATTATTATTATTATTATTATTATTGATACAATTTCAACGGTCCGGCGAATTTTTACATAATATTGGAATCATATTCTAGATATTTTCGTGGTTCGATATTATTCGGAGTTTCGAGTTGGCGCTGATAAATAATAATTCGTGTACTCTAACATATTGAAGTAATTATCCATGTATGTATAAATAGTTTTGATTTCTCTTTTGTTAGACATAAATATGTTATCTTTGAATAACAAATTTCGCAAGAGAATTTACCATTAGGTTGGAAAATGGATAAGGAACTATCACCTCCCAATAGGTATCTTATCTTCATATCGTATGCCGTTATATTGTAAACAAAAATAAAAATCATTCATATCCTTCTTATGTTTGTCTTTTTTATGTCGTATGATACCAAATATATCCTCCGACTTTTCCAGATAAACTTTCCTAATTAAAAAAAAGTATTCTGAACTCACACTCATCTTTAAAAGCTCAAATGCTGTATAGTATATGACAATGATGAAGATACGTGAGCAACAAATGTATTAGTTTCATTGTATCATTTTAACACATACAACATTTATACTTTTTATTGTGTCACGAGACCAGCTACAGAATTTGGTTTGATTGATTTCTGTGTGCGCATATTGTATATTTATATTTAGATATCTTGAGCAGTTTCTTAAGAGTTTTTTTTTAATCTATTATATCATGTGTTCCTATTTAATACAAATAATTTGCAAGCATGTCTATTTGACTAATATATGGAAATCTAAAAGGTACTAACACTTCAAATTGGAGAGCATCAAAGATTATTTTCAATGAAATGGTACTCTACAAACTCTAGATTTCTAGAAATGGTTCCTAACCACCAGATAAATTTAAGTGTCATACCCAAGACACCCTTTTTGGGAAGAAGGGGTATTACCTCTCTGCAGGGTACACCATAAGCGTACTATTAACCTCTCTGAAAGGGCTATCCAAATTTGGATTCCTCAGGGAAGCTACTAACAGAAGGGACTCCACATGGTACAATAGTTAGCGCACTGGACTATGATATCGCAATAAGCAAGTTCGAAATCCAGTCGGGCTATTACATTCACTTTCGGACTAATACTTTTTTGGAAAATACGAACCCTTTTTTCAATACCCCCAGCGACAGATCAGATAATACCAACTACTGTTCTTTTTCAATCATGACTTTTGTATTGAATAAACCACGAAGACTGATATGCCATTAAAAAAGATACCAAAACAAACCAATCTTTTGCCTACAACAATTGGGGAAGGGAAAATGAATGAAAGGTGAAAATTTAGATCGTTATATTACATAATTCATTTTGTTTGTTAAATAGAATAGAGGACAATTTTTAAAAAAATGATATTCATTGGTTCTTAACGTACGAAAAACACTTTAACTCTGTACTGATAAACACTTTTCTTTTCTATATGATATTAAAATTTCCCATCTACTTAAATATGGGAAAATATTGTTTATTCTTCTTGTACAATAAAGGAAACTATAACTCCCTTTCAAGTAATCTAATATAGATATTTGTATCTTCACTTTAATTCTAGACTATACAGCTTAGATTTATGCAACTTTTCAAGATTATTCTTATATTCAAGAACGAAGATAGAAAATGTGTTCTCAGTTAATAGATTTCATGTTTTCAAGAAGAAGATATTCTGGGGAAGATTAGAGTTGTTCAATGCAGGTAGATTACAAATGCGACAGCTGAAGTTGTGTAAGTATGACATTCGATAATCTTTTTTTTTTTAAGTTTTTTAATTCCCTGCATTTGTATTAAATACTCAACTTTTAATTTTACAGTGAATGTAAAATACAATCAAGTGTAGTTAATAGCGAATAGATAGAACATTTTGTAGAATCCAATCGTACTGGATCTATATAATTAATTACACAGTTGTTTCTTTCCCTGTGATTCATAAATAAATTGTTTGGTATCAAACTATTAATTCGCGTTAACTCAAATTTGACTGTCTAATCAGAATGTCTCCTACGTTTAAAATCGATTTTTCGGGAGATTTTCTGAAAAGAGAACTCCAAATCATGTTAATCATATTTGCCAAACCCTCCGCTCGGGCAGAATATGACACAAGGTCAATTTAAAAGCGGAGTTTCACAGGTTTGACTTCAGATTTTTCCTTCTCCTAGACTAGTTGCCTCACCAAGGCTAAAGAACCTAATCTACCCTACTAGACTAGATGGCTGGAGAGAGAATATTGTGATTCATACCGTTCCCAAGGGTATTAGTGCTATGTGAAATGCAATCAGTCACGTCCAGGATTTGAACACGTGTCGCCGTGTCCTGGACGTGACTGATTTTATTTCACATAGCACTAATACCTTTGGGAAAGGTATGAATCCATATATTCTCCTATAAATCTTGTTAATTGCTGTTTTTATTAATATGTCAGTTATAGCGTTGAGATCAGGAATTATATCACATTTAAGCGTCTGATCACATTTAACCATCTGATCAAATATTAAACTTTGTCGACTCATCACTATTTTAGAGATTGTTATTTTTTATCTCTATAAACTCATCGCATGACCATTTTATAACTAACATAGGAAAACAAAGATCTTGCAATTACGCTAAAAGCATTTGTATTCAACTTAATCTATTCTGTTTATTCTAGTTCTGTGCTCAAAATGTTTTTACACGTAATGCTTTTATATCATATTCAGCGAATACCATTTGTCATTCCAGTTGTTGGTGGAGGGGAAATTTCGTGTTGCTAGTTAGTGTATTTTCCTTTATGTTTGGGTTTTCGGGATTTTCCCTTTTCTTCGATTTTATTCAGTAATCTTTTGACTCTATAGTTCACACTTTAAATCTTTTAACTCTTTATGTCTGCCATGGTGATATTACTTTGTAGTCTGACTTTAAAAATGATATCAGATGTCAAACAAAATGACACAATGTAAAACAATCGCTTTTCCAACAAACATAACTGTGTGGTATTCCTACTTAATCTTCAGTACTGTATCCAACATGGGAGTTAGATAAGATTTAAACCAAAATTTCTAAATCATCAAATGTCATCTCTCCCATAAGTCTATCAAACTATTTACTCATCTAATTAGTTATTTCCTCCTCCCCAATATTTTAGCCCGCTACGAGTGTTTTAATGTCATTAAAACAAGTAGCTATATAAATGTGGACTTATTTTCCGACGTATAAAACTACATCAGAGAGTAAAGTAATAGATTTGCGTTCTTTAGGAAGAATTTCTCACAGATACCTCTCTTCAAGAACGATAGGAATATTGCTTTAAAAAGTGTTTTAAAAGGCGCTTTAAAAGTTGTCTAAAAATGCATTATATCTGGGAAATTTCCCAGTGGTTTCTCAATAAAAACCATTATATGCACTCGTACTTATATTCTCGACCAGCAACTACAGTAGAAGAGTTACTTGTATAGTTCCCCGGTGACTTTTAGATCCAAACAAAAGTCCCATTATTGTCGCATAAGACTAGCCCAAGGTGGGCTTGATAAATAGGTAAGGCCTCTCGTACATTTATCTATTTAGTCTCTCAAATAGTATTAAGCTTACTGATTCCAATTAACAGCATATGCAATGTCATTGTTGCACTTTGTCAGACGCAAAAACCCACACATCTATACATTGTACTGTCAAACACACAAGACTATGCATTTGTGCTCGGATCCGAGTACAGGTTATATGGGCCATCATCAATTATCCATAATCCAAGTCTCTCCTTTTCACAGTACCAATTTTTGGCAAGTGAAGGGCAAATGTCAATATAATTTGGCAACTGTGTTTGAGAAAGAGATGCCAGAACTAGATTGAACTTAACGACGAAATGCCTTCACGTTTAGACACTTTAACTTAACTGGATACACTACTACACTGGTAGGGGTTTTGAATTGAATTTTTTTTTTCTTTGTGACCATAACCTAATATTCACTTATAGCTAGAGGAGAACAGCTGTGTTCATGCCTTTTCCGCGGTATTATCGCAAAGTAAAACGCATTTAGCTCCGTTCAGAATTTTTACAGCCCGATAGGTTTGTTTTATATTAGGACAGATGTGTCTCCTATTAAACACCCCCCATATATATATATATATATATATATATATATATATATATATAATTGGCTCCACTCGTGTTGAGAACTCTGTAAACGTTACACCCTCACCCCCACCACATTATCCCAGTCTTCTAACCATGTCACTTCTTAGCCGGCCGGTGATCAACTAGTGGTTCGAGGGGGTAACGCACATTTCATGCCACCACACAAGAATACGATCGAGGGAGACAGGAGAAAACAAAACAGACGAACACGAACAAAGCTTGGGGTTAACCAAGAGCAGAAAAGAGGTATTGCAACACTATATGCATGTGCGGACTATCGCTAGCGTGGGTTACTAGCGAAAATTCCACAAGCACCTCGAATGCAGACATCTTGAGTCGATCTTCTTCACTGGACCCTATCTTGTCTCCTACTGTCTCTGGAGTCCAGTGTTGACTGCCCCTCCGTGGATCCACGCCAACCTCTGCTGTTCGCCTCTCTGCTGTCCAGCCGCCAACTGCCCTCTGCTGGGTCGCGTCGTCAACTCTCATTCGCGTCCCCTTACCACTTCCGGATACGGCAAGATTTCATGTCCAAGAATCCTTTGTCTGGTTTCGCGCCAAAACAGACTCGTCTGCTTTGGCGGCCTACCCACATAGTGCTACACTCTTGTAATTGTAGCATTGCAGCGTTTTATGGTGGGTTTTATTTTTCTTTTGACCAAATGACTGCATATCTCTTGATTTTCTTCAACTGGTGTGACGGAGTTAGCCTTTTCTTTTTTTTTTTCTTTTTTTTTTGTCCTATGATATTTTTCTTTTTTCCCCCGGGCGGTGATTCGAGATATTTTTATCTCTTGTTCCTGGCGGGTTTTTTTTCTTTTCTCCTGGTAACCGTGAATGCTGGTAGATAGTAGGTTAGTAAATATATATATGTATATATCACTGGTAATCCGGATGTTGGTATATTTGACCTAAGCCAGAAGAGCTTTTCGCTCAAATCTATTACGAAACAATAAATTATCTAAAATAAAAATTCATTTTTTTGTTGGATTCAACGTCCTGGTCAAGCCTACATGAATAATAATTTTATCACCTTAATATTTACAAGAGGATCATTCAATAAATGAGTTGGATATTGTCTGAGGAGTTCACCATAGGATGTACTGTTTACAGTTGCACCTTTTTCAAGGAAATCAATAGAGATGTGTTCTATAAAGTTACAGATGATTTTGCATAACTTTTTCTGAACGTCACCTGATCTTCTGTTAACTTCATATGGTTTATACTTTCCTGCTACCAAATCATAAATGAAATCGTGCAGCACTTTGTTTGCTTTGCCACCATTTTGAATCGTCTCAATACAAATATTTTTTCGAGATTTAAATAATATTTGCTATAAATGAATTGCAATCTATATAGGATTCTGAAAAAAAAATCAGTTTTGTTTAAAATTCCTTATTTATTGAATGATTTCCCGTGGTTTGTTTTATTTTCTTGCTTCAGTGTGTTGATTTATGTAAATTTATCTAACATTGTGTTATTATAGAAGAAAATGAAATAAAAAATGAAACTTGATATTAAAAGTATTTTTATGCTTACAAGAGAATATGTGAAAATAAAACAAATGTTGGCAATAAATAATCAATAAGCAGTTGATATACAAATAAAGTAAAGAAAAAAAAAATGAAACAAATATCAAAATAATTTGTGTTCAAATGAGGTCAAGCCTGAAGCTATATTTACCAAAATGGTAGAGAACATTTTCTTTGAAATCTTTCTGTTGATATTTGTGGGAATCCTCGTACCATAATGCCTGGAATATGACCCCAAAGTAACTGAGTTCGAACTACAGTCGATCTAGTAGGTTCACTTTCGGCATAATACTTTTAAGGAAGGTTTAATCTCCCTTATCTTCCTCAGCCATTCATTAAATGATAGTATTGATGCTATTCTACGAAATAGCTTAGATATTAAGAAAACCACAAAGGTTGATATGTCATTAAACAAAGAAAATAACATACCAACTCTTGGTGTGCAACCTATCTCTTCCTGTGGTTTTGTTTTATTCGAAACACCAATTTTGATAAGTTGAGAGGCTGTGTTATTGTGTAAGTTTTACTGTCTTTACGCTTTCAAATCATAAAAAGTTAACGTCTAGAAAAAATGGAAAAATGGAATAATCCAATGGGTTTGTTTGATGAACTTGTAGTGTCTGTATTTTATCAAAAACATTACCGACAGAAAGTTTCGAGATCAGCTTCATATTTTTTTCCAAAATGACCTTATCTAGTATAGGTATCACACGCGTGTGTATGTGTGAGCTAGCATAATGGGTGTCAAATCTGTTGGATTTGGTATTTGACTATTTTTTGACTTGCAATATAGCCGATAAAATTGTACATAAGAAACAAGATATCATAACCCGATTTTCTAGGAAAGCAAATAGTGTCAATTACGGAGCCAAAACAATGGAAGTGATCGATGCTTTCTCCAATTCACCATTATTTTTATTAATCTGACTCTAATTAGAATGTAATTTTGATGAACAAAATGTGACTCAAGATGTACATTAACGATGATTTATACTATTTTTTTCTTCTCTAACTACAAAAATATACTGTCGTATTAAGAAAAAAGAATTCGGGTATAAGGGACACGTAATTATTTATCATAAATGAAATTTAATTATTATTTTATCCTTTTGAGAATTTTTCCCACTGGCATTGGCTGATGGTTTCTCACTGGAGTTTGAGTGACAGCAAGTCTCTAGTACTCTTTTCGGTATTCGAGCTTATGTTATTGCTGTAATTTGGATGATCTCCCCTGGTCCTCTTATTTCCAAGTCCTTCAGTCTCTTTATAAATATATATATATATAAAATCTTTGATTTTACTCTGTGGTGCACCGGACAGCAACGTTCACAATTCGAAATCAGTTGGTTTGCTGACCGCACTTAGAGCACCAACAGCAATTTGTATCATCGTCACTTTTACGTTCCATAGTTTTTTTCAATTCCCTAACAAAATCCATGTGCTTATTTTTGTTTTCGCTTTCTTTTAATTTAACTCAGCGGTCTACCGGAACAGCAAAGTCCACAAGTCTCTTTTTGCTTATTATCATTAGGTCTGGTCGTCAAGTCGGGATTAAGTGATCTGTTTATATCTCAAAATCCTAGAGACGTAAGTGTGTCTCATTCTCTCGAACAGATTCTGAGTTTTGTATTTAGCGCTTGTTCGTATGGTCACATTTAAATTTCTTTCATAATTCCCTGGGGATCACCTGGCCAACCCAGTCATGTCTAGACTTATACTTTTTCTGACCAAGTTCACTGCTTTCACTTATTATGTCATTGATCGTTTTGTCTCTATCACCACCTAAACTACATTTGCTATTTTGTTGCGTTTTATCTATTCTTGCTTTGGTGTAATTCGGGATTATGGCGTTGCTTTTTGCTGCAATTAGAAGAGATTCAGTTTCTCTTTTGAGGTTTCCCCTTTTTAGCTTCGTCTAAGTTTTCTCGTGAGAGATGTCAATGCAGTTGTTTTCCTCTATTTGTTTTCAAGTTATTTTCGTTTCATTGATACTCGTGTTGTCAGTATGTTTTCTGGTGGCTGTAATCAGTTTGCGTCCGCACTTTTCAATGTAGTCTTCGAGAAGTTGTATCTATGCATCAAAGCTATCTTGAAAGCTGGTAAGTCCTTTTCCTATCCCTTTTTTACGCATATTATCTCATAACATGATCTCTGGGATGTAAGGCCTTATGAATGATCACAGGTTTTCTTGTTTTCTTGTCCATTTGTTTAAGTTCTTCCCTCATCCGCTCCAAGAATGATCCCGTGTATTTTTACCAGGGGTACAGCCCAGGTGTGCATCCTTTTTATAAAGTTCCTGCTATATAAATTGTTTTCGAGTAGCTTTCTGGTTCTCCTTATTCGAGTTTTTAACCCCAGCTAAGAGTTTGAGTGATAGCAAATCCTGCAAGTCTCCAGGATTCTTCTCACTATTCTTGCCGATCCTAATGATATAGTTTCGATGGTTCAGACTCGTTTTTTCTAACTCTTCCAGCCTCTTTACCATGGCTTTGGAGATCGCTCCAAGTGTACGAATTACAATTAGTATTACCTTTCTCTTCCGGTTTCATGGGTTTTTAGTTCCATGGTAATGTTTAAGTAGCAATGTCTTTTCGTTTCTTTAATATTCTCTCTGTGGTCCACCAGGACGGCAAAGTCCACTTTTGGCAGTCTATCTGTTTTTTTTGTTTTTTTTGTTAACTATCACCTGGTTTGGTATTCTGGGAGGGATTAAGTGATTGTTTTTTAACCAAAAATCTCAGAGAATGATCTGTCTGGTTCTTTTAAACTTATTCTGGTTTGTGCACGTATCAGTTGGTATTTCGGTGATAATTCCATTTATTGCACAATTCCTAGTTGATCTCTTTCCCCACACAGTCATATATTGTTTTGTACTCTTTCTTATTTAACATAATTATTATCAGTTGTTCACACCAGCGTTAGCTTATGGTGTTTCACTTTCTTTGATTTTACTCTGTGGTGCACCGGACAGCAACGTTCACAATTCGAAATGATATTTTTTTGTGAATTATCTGTAAGTCTCTTCTTTTGGTCGGGATTATTATAATTACTAGCATTGTTGTTGTTGTAATTGATATCATTCCAATTTATACGTGGACTAACCTCGAAATATTGCCTATTTTCAGCCTTATATATATATATATATATATATATATATATATATATATATATATATATGTGTGTGTGTGTAATATTGATTAATATTTTGTCTTCTGTTTGTTTTTATCCTGAATGCAACACTTAGCTGTGAAAAATTATCTGTAAATTATCTAGGGGCTCCAGCTAATGCTATACAACTGAAATATATTGCCTGTATAAATAATATTGATCTCTATTAGCTCTACCCTTAATTTGCCGTCGCATTCTGACCGGAGAACTATAAATTTTCTATTTGAGGTACTATATAAAAATATGGTTTCTGTTTAGTTTTATTTGCTCAAGTGTTGCTAATACACTGTGGACCCCTTTTTTGTGGCACGTTACATTAACGCAATCACTTATTTGATTTATTGCCTTTGTGTGGAATCTAAACAATTCTTACGCTTCTTGGTGTGTTAATATCGTACAAGCCTTTCTGTTGATTTAACACAGTTCTTTCTTTTATTTATCTATTTATTTATTTAATTTTTCACTAAGTATAAACAAAATAATTACCATTAAAGATATTAAAATGGCAACAGCTTCTTTGAATAGAAAAGTATATCTTCGAAATAGAAAGAAACTTTTTATTTAGCGATCTGTTGGCCGAATCATTGAACATGGAGCATTTCTTGATTAAAAAAAGTAATTTCATTGTAAACTTAAAAAAGAAAGAAATTGTATCGATGAAGGATGAATTTTTTAAACCGCATTACTATCCCGATCCTGCAAAATTGGTACAAGAAAAATGTTATAAACATAGCAGAAGAATTTTCACGTCAGTGGGTAACAGGGCAACTACATTGTGAAGAGATTATCTAAAAATTGTAAATAAGGAACACACACACGCGCGCGCGCACATATACACACACGAGCACGCACGCATATATATATATATATATATATATATATATAAAATAGAAAGGCAGCCATGCTCGATGAAATACCCACAGAAGTATGAAGACCAGGAAATTCGACGACTTACTGCCCCAAATTTTAATTCCGTATATAATCAAAATCCTATAGACAGGTGGGATGTATCCTCCCCTTCCCAAAGGACGACCTCAGATTAGCCAAGAAATGTCGAGATATAACACTTATATCGATAGCGGCCAAGATACACAATGCCTTACTACGCAACCGCACAGAACCCAAAATTGACAACATACTTAGTAAGAACCAAAATGTGTTCCGGAGAAATAGATCCACGACATCAAAAATTTTGACTAACCGTCGAATTCTTGAAGGTGTACGCTCAAAAAACCTACAGGCAACATTATCATTTGTTAACTTTACTAAGGCCTTTGGCACCATGCACAGGGAAAAGATGGAGCAAATCCTTCTCGCCTACGGCCTACCAAAAGAAACCGTTGCAGCCATAATGATGCTCTACAGAAACATCGAAATAAAAGCCTGTTCTCCGGATGGAGACAAAGACTATTTCGACATAGTAGCAGAAATACTATAAGGAGACACACTAGCCTCATACCTATTTATCATCTGTCTACACTACATGCTAAAAACATTTATCGATAAAATCAAAGAAAACAGTTTCAAGCTGACAAAAGAAAGAAGCAGTAGGTACCCCGCAGAAATAATTACCGATGCCGACGACACCGACGATATAGCGCTTCTGGCAAATGCACCCACCCAAACCTAAACACTTCTACATTGTCTGGAACGAGCCGCTGCAGGAATCGGCCTCCATGTAAATGCACACAAGACGGAATATATGTGCTTTAATCAAACAAATGACATCTCCACACTAAACGGTAGCACTCTGAAACTAGTTGACAAGTTCACCTACCTAGGGAGCAGTGTCTCATCAACCGAGCAGCAATCGTGTCGATACTGCTATATGGATGCACCACATGGACGCTCACTGAACGGATGGAGAAAAGGCTTGACAGCAATTACACAAGATTGCTGCGAGCAATATTGAACAAGTCCTGGAGACAGCACCCTACAAATCGGCAGCTATACGGCCACTTTCCTCGAAAACTATCAAAGTTAGACGAACCATACACGTGGGACGCTGCTGGAGAAGTATGGATGAGCTCGAGAGTGATGTATTCATGTGGACCACTTCAAACGTACGAGCACAGGCAGGACGTCCAGGTCGAACCTACATACAGCAGGTCTGTGCCGATACGGGTTGTAGCCTTAAGGATCTGCCGGAAGAAATGGATGATAGGGAGATGTGGCGAGTGAGGGTCAGAAATATCCCTGCTGATAGCGTGACATGATGTATTTATACACACACACACACACACACATATATATATATATATATATATATATATATATATATATATATATATATATAAAAGCTAAAATAATGTTTATATATAGTCGACGGAGCTTGGTAACTGACAGGTTCTCGTGTTGCATAGTCCTCTACTCTACGATTACCCGTTATATTATGGTTATGAATATGATCATTACTTTATAATCGGTCAATTCCCATGTCCTTAATTCACTATTGTTCACTTAACTTTGTTTCTTCTCCAGTTGTATTGTTTTCTTAATCGCTCTGATGTCAATCGCTTTTTGCCTTCATAGATGAGGGATGGCCACCCAATATCAACTTTATTTGCTCAGTACACTTTTTGTTTATAGGGGGTAGTTTCTTACTGACTTATTTATTCTAACTGTAGAACCGTATTCGTTAAGTGACTGAAATCATCCAATAAGAGCCGTGGTCTCCGATTGACATTGACTTCAACAGGAGTCCACCAAACGCGTTGAACCCTCTATTTTTCCTCTGATCTAATGGCTAAGGACCTCATTTATATGCTACAGAGCATTATAAAATAGTTATCTCCAATCTATCATATAACATTGACTTATGCAATCATAGGAGAAACTAAGACTTACGAAGTTGTGCCGATAATATCTATGCTATCTTAACACACACACACGCACGTATATATATATATATATATATATATACATATATATATATATATATATATATATTCTATCACTGATTTAGAGCTCTGTATTTATAAATACTGAAAAATATATTGTCTATTTCTGCTCCACTCTCACTATCTCTCTCTCTCTCTATATATATATATATATATATATATTTTTTTTTTTTCAATCACTGATTTAGAGCTCCGTATTTATAAATACTGAAAAATATATTGTCTATTTCTGCTCCACTCTCTCTCTCTCTCTCTCTCTCTCTGTATATATATATGTGTGTGTGTGTGTGTGTGTGTGTGTGTGTTATATACGAAGATCATATAACACATGAATCGAATATTACCTTAGGTGTTGGTAATAATAAGCACTGTCTAGTGTTAATCTTTTTCTAAAGAAATCAATAATGGTGGGGTCATTCATGTCCCGAAAGACCTTCTTTATTGACAACTGTGCCAAGAAAGTTTCCTTCTCGAGAGATTCTGTGCGTTTCCAATCCATACTCCGTCTTTACAACTCTGTCTCCTCGTTGTAAACTAATATATTGTCCTGTAGTAAATAATTTCTTCTCTATAAACCGAAAGTCTTTTTAACTTCTCAGGCATCCAAAGATTGATGACATACCTCTGTTCAACCTAGATCACTTTGATTCGCCGCTTTTTTTAATAAACTGAAAATGGATGTTCTTATGACATTAAATATGTTGTTTTATACCACTTTTAAACAATACAGAATTTTAGATTTAAGGAAAACATTCTGCAGAAAGAAGTTATTGTGCGTTTTTTGTTTAAAATCCCACGTACTTATATATGCATGTTGATTAATATATATATATATATATATATATATATATATATATATATATATATATATATATTACTTAAAACTTCAGATACAGCATAATGTGTTTTTGAAAAATGATAATAGCATTTGTTGTTGTATGTGTCGCAAAAAACCTGGAAGTCTTGAAACTTTAAATTGGTGACTCGTTTTAAAAAATGTTTCTGTTTTGTATTATTACAGAAAAATATAAATATTATTCTTGTAGACAGATATTATTTCTTGATATTTTGTTTCTTTGTTTAACTCTATATCAACTCCAGACAAGTCATTTAATCCCAAAATTTATCAAAAGTAACTTGCACGCACTTAAATGGTTTTAAATATTCCTATATTGTACAAACATTGTACCAAAATTTATACTTGATTTTATAGTTTCAAGTAACAATTCCTGTTGAACAATAATCCTCATTTGTTAGCACACAGTTATATGATATCAACTAACTTGTCAGCTACGTTTCTTCCAATAAGCGAACGAGTAGATTTAAATAGATTTATTAGGGTTGATTAGCTATAGTTGAAACCGTTTAACTATGTGCCTAAATAACATTGACTTAAATCACATTGAGTTACATAACGATGCTTGAAAACCTTGTGTTACATAGCAATGCTTAAAAACATGTAAATGTGCACAAATAAAGTACTTATATTAGATATGAATATCTCAAACCATTTAGGTGAGCGCAAACAAATGATTAATACTAAATAGAACTATTTGTATTTGAATATTTGGACCCTTTTAACTATGTGCAAAAAAAGTAATACTTGTGAGCATTTAAATTAGCTCTGACACATTTAAAATAACTGTTGACGTACAGATCATGTGTATAACCATTTTACTTTAAGCAAACAAATGAGTTCTGGCTCATTGAAAATATTACCTACAGTCATACATTTACAGTTAATAATATGTATGAAGAGGACTTGTCATGAAATAACCTACAATGGTTGATATACTGTAAAAACCTACTAAATTTAACCTAAATTGTTTACGTTTTGTAATTAAAAATTACTAAATAAGCTAACAACCAAAGATAACTTATATTTAAGAAACGTAGACCAAAAGATCCCAAAGAGACTTATAGTACTATAACCATTATTATGATTATTAGTTAAGCAGTGAGGAAACTTGTCAAAACTAAGATGAGTGACCATTTAGTTACAACAAGTACTCTCATCGGCATCAATTACGTTCATTTTCGAATTGATACTTTTCAGAAAAGCATAAAATTCCTTATCCTCCCAGTTATATTCTTCATAGATTCCCTGCTGCTTTTCTACGATGGATTCAGCATTAAATAACCTACGAGGGTTAATATGCCATTAAAAAAAATGGTTGCATATTGACCTTTGGTAGGGATCTCTATGACAAGATGTTCCAGCGGTGTAAACAAAATGATTACCGGGAAGCAATTGATAAGTGGGTATAAGCAGCTCACGTAGGTTGACAGCTGGAAGGGGGCCACGTTGGTTAAAAACCAGAACGCGTGGGCGTTGGAAAGTTGCATATGCCTGGGTACCCACAGTCACAAACACTCACGGTCACACACAGTCATGGCCGGTGAGTGGCCAAACGGGGCGATAGCCAAGTGGCCCCCTGGTAGAACCTGAAGGATAATCTTTCGTCAAGGAAGGAAATACATAAGAGTCTTAATATGGAATCAGAACGCGGGTTAAGAAAAGGGTATTATAGCAGGCCTCAGCTAGTTAATCACCCCGTCTTCGTCTAGCTGTCTCACTCTCTTTTACACTTACATTATTTTTTTACCTTTCGAGATATAAAATGAGATGTATATTTTTGTAAGGAAAGTGTTAGGGTGCTTCATTTTTCATTCTTTCGTCATGCTATACAACAATGTTACCAAACCACCCAATGAAAATCATTTGCCGTTAGTTATATTGTTTCAGGTGTTCCTATATTATACTAATAAAATATAAATATATCAGTTTGATGTAATATGTAATACCTTTCCGTTTTAGATTACAGTTAGGTGTTAATGTAATGAAAACGAGACTCAACAGATCTCTAGAAAAGATCATCCTCCGATGCAATTTAATCTTACACGTTTTTTGAGAGGGGTTTCTGACTCCACTTCTGGTGATATAATCGGCGTAATTAAGCCCTGTCAGCAGAGCTTGCTATGAATTGAGCTTCTTTATTAATAAATATAAGAGGGTATTTTATTAATGAAAAAGTCTTATCACGTATTTTTTTTTTGCTTTTAACTAATCTATTTTGTTTATTTTCATTCTCTTTAAGATAAATTGCTTCATTCAGGACCTTAGTGATTATTTCGTTTGTCATATTTCTTAACCACACACATAAATTATATGCACACACACACACACACACGTATATATATGTCTCGTTGTAACACAATTCTTCAGTGCGATTAGACCCTGGATAAATTTCAAGATAGGAACGAAATTCGGTTGACTTTTCGTCCGAGGAATATCTTACCGAAGAGCCATCGTCATTCTCAGCGAAGGAAGTTTTTAAATACAACTTTTCACGTATACGCTATCGGTTACCCGGTGTGCTCAATTTTTGATAAGAAGTATCGTCTTTGAGTGTACGTGGCAGCCGGCAAATTTCCTCTAAACTAATTTGCTCTACTCACAGTGGGGGTATATATATATAGTCATCCACGGACAGACAGTTTCCTTGAATCACTACTCTTCAATGTGGCTAGACCCATGAGATGCTTCAAGGTGGGATCGATACCCGGCTGACTTTATCATATATATATATATATATATATATATATCTGGAAGTGCCCGTGCTGTAATGGTTATCGTCATAGGAAATAGACACGGCGACACGAGTTCAAATCCTCGACGAGAATGATTGCATTTCACATAGCACTAATACCCTTGGGAAAGGTATGAATTCAATTATTCTCCCTCCAGCAATGGGTAAATAGTAGGGCAGACTAGGTTCTTCAGCATTGGTGAGGCAACTAGTATAGGAGAAGGAAAACTGTGAATTCAAACCTGTGAAACTCCGCTAAAAAATTGACCTTGTGTCATATCCTGCCCGAGTGGAGGGGTTGGGTAAATATGATATATATATATATATATATATATATAAAGTGGAAGGGTGAATAAACCGGACACTTACAATGAGTTTAGTAGTAATATTTCATTCTTTATTTTAAGAACATCGTCAGATTAAAAAAACATTGAGCTTTTCTACATTTTAGCAATTGGAAAAATAAATGAAAGACAATCGACAGATTAGGAAAGATGTGGGAGAGACATAGATTTAGGTGTCAGTGATGGTGGTAGGGGTTATTGTTTTGAATGTGACCATCTGAGTAGATGGTCAAGGCTAGGCGCCGTCAAGTAAATGTGGTCTTTTTCTTCATTTCACAAACAAAAAAATAATTAATCATACGTTATGATATAACAAAAAGGTAAGATCTTCCACGTTAATGTGCTGGACTGCTGCCTCGAAATAAGCGAGTTCTTATTTCAGTTGCGCTATTATGTTCACTTTCGAACAAATATTTTTGGAAAGATATGAACCCTCGGATATCCCCACAGCCATGCCTACTGTTCTTTTACAGGGATGGCTTTGACTTAAAAAAAAAAACCCCAAAAAAACACGATGGTTGACATGCTATTAAACAACCGAACCATTATAATCCTATTTACCAACCCCTCCGCTCGGGCATGATATGACACAAGGTCAATTTTTAAGCGGCGTTTGAATTCAGAGTTTTCCTTCTCCTAGACTAGTTGCCTCACCAAGGCTGAAGAACCTAGTCTGTCCTACTATTTACCCATAGCTGGAGGAAGAATAATTGGATTCATACCGTTCCCAAGAGTATTAGTGCTATGTGAAATGCAATCAGTCTCATCAAGGATTTGAACTCGTGTCGCCGTGTCCATTTCCTACGACGATAACCATTACACCATGGGCACCTCCGAACCATTATAATTAAAGTTGAAAGTGGTTTGGTAAATGACAACCTTGTTAAATGGATGCATATCGCAGAACATGAGCTATAATCACTCAATAAAAAAAATTGTAGGTTAGTTGGTTTCTTTCTTTAATAACAAATCAACTTTCACC
>OY757906.1:43287903-43337903 GCA_963585895.1 Sepioteuthis lessoniana | reverse complement strand
ATCACCGTCATCTTCGTGTACAATATGTTTTATTTAAATCTTTTGAGAGTTTTTCCCATAAGCGCCAGCCGATGGTTTCTTACTGGTGTTTAAGTGACAGCAAATCTCTTCAAGTCTCGAGGACTCTTCTCAGTATTCTGGCCGATCTTAATACAGCTGTAGTTTGGATAGTTTCCACCAGTCATCTTATCTCCAAGTCCTCCAGTCCCTGTATCTATCCCTTGGTGATTGTACCGAGCGCACTAATTGCAACTGGTATCCCCGTCACTTTCATATTCCATATTTTTCTTTATAGTTTTCTAGCAAGGTATAAGTGCTTATCTCTCTTTTTGCTTTCCTTAAGTTTAACCTGTGATCAGCTGAATCAGCAAAGTCTTCTATTCGGCAGGTTTTCTTTTTTTGTTGAGTATAACTAGATCTGGTCGTCTGAGATGAGATGTACCGTTAGTGTCTCTTAGTCCCAAAGAATTACGCCTCTTATTTTCTAGGACAGATTCTAGATTATGCTTTTAAAATTTGTTCGTATGTTTGAATTTAAACTTCTTGCACAATTCTCAGTTGATCATCTTGTCCACCCCGTCGTGCCTAGTCGTATACGCTTTTGGCTCTAATTTACACCATTCGCTTATTATGTGATTGATAGTTTTTTTCTGTATCTCCACATAATCTACATTTGCTATTTTGTTGCGTCTTGTATATTTTGATTTTGACATATTTCTTATGGCGTTGTTTTGTTCTGCTAAAAAAAAAAGAGTCAGTTTCTCTCAGAAGGCTTCCTTTTTTTTAGTAATGTCCAAGTTTTTTGCGTAAAATTTCGTTTGTTGGTCACTTGAAGTGTCCATGCAATGTTTTTTCTTCCTATTTTTGTTATCTGGTTATTTTCGTTATTTTGATGTTTGTGTAATCTGTTTTGTCCCTTGTCGCTTTTTTTATGTATTCTTCTTGACGTTGTATCGATGCATCGACACTATACTGAATGCTGACTAGTCCTATTCCACCTTCTTTTCTCGACTGAGTATTTCTACATCATCTCTGGGATATTATGCCTTATACATCGTCATTAGTTTTGTTTTTCTTTAATCCTTTTGTTGAAGTTCTTCTTTGGTACACTTTAAGAATGATCCCAAGTATCTTACTTGGGGGGCAGCCCAGGTATTTATCCCTATGATGAGATTTCTTATTTAAAATTTAGTTTCGAGTAATTTTCTTGTTCTCCTGAGGTATTCTGTTTTAATTTTTATTTCATTTCTGCGGGTTTGATGGTGTCCGCTTCCTATAATCCCAAGTATTTGTAAGTTTCCTTTTATCAAAGCACTCATACTTTTTCTTGAATTGGTAATTATATCCTTACTGACATTTGTTGTTTTTTGCTTTTCATCATTAACGTAGCATATTTTTCGATGCCAAATTTCATCCCAATGCCTTCACAGTATATCCTCACTGCCTGTCTTAGGGTTTCCAAAACTTTTTCATTTTTAGCAAACCGTTTGATGTCATCCATGTACATTATGTGTTTAATTTTTTCTTCCGATATATTTATTTTGTATTCGCCGGTGGATTTCTTATGTACGTGATTTAGTAACATCATCCCTAGTAGTGGCGATAGCGCATCTCCCTTGAATATACCTCTCTGGATTTTCACCTCAGTTAAGCTTTTTTCTTCTGCTGTCAGATCGACTCTCCAGTTATGGTATTTTCGATCAATTTCATACTTTGACGGATATCTTGTGCATTTTAAGAGTGTCTATTTTCCAGCTTTGTCGGAACATGTCATAAACTTTTTGTAAAAGTAAAATTGGCGACTTTAGTCGAAGGTGACTCCAAGACTCTTTTTTCAATAACTACTACACCGAGATGTAGGCCTGGGCACTCCTAAATTCCCTGGACTTCTCCACTTTACCCTTTATCCTTACCTTATAATGCAGGGTACTAAATATCAAGTACCATTTTTGGGGTATTTGGTATGACTCGACAGGGGATTGAACGCTGGTCTTTCTGACCATTAGCGAACACTCTACTCTTTAGACTAATGGCCCTGTTGCCAAGCTTTTTATAGTCAATCCATACAATAGCTAGGTTTTTTTGGTTTCATTTTGCTGTCCTTGAGGATGTGTTGGTCAATATATTATAGCTCTCCTGTTACTCTGGTCCACTTGCGGCATCCTTTCTGTTCCTCGGAAAACAGTCCACGGCTAATTAGCGAATTGTAAATTCCCTCTCAATATTATCATTATTATTATTATAATAAAAATTTCTCAACGGTTGAAAATGATATTTTATTCACTGGAGTCTTAGGGATAGTAAGTAAATTGTATTCTGACCAATTTTTGTTGAGCTGTAGTTTCGATGAGTTCGAATCTTCCTCAAATTTTCAGATCACCGAGTCTATTTTATCGGTTCTTGGGGATTGTTCCAAGGTTCCCAGCTAAAATTTGCTATTATTGTCATCCTTATGCGTCAAAGATTTTTTTAGCTCTCTGGCAAGGTTCATTCATTAATGCAAAGTAATTTTCTTCATGTTAATTGAAACGAGGTTTTGTATTACATCCTCAATTAGGTACTATTTACCAACCCCTCCGCTCGGGCAGGATATGACACAAGGTCAATTTTTAAGCGGAGTTTAACAGGTTTTGAATTCAGAGTTTTCCTTCTCCTAGACTAGTTGCCTCACCAAGGCTGAAGAACCTAGTCCGTCCTACTATTTACCCATAGCTGGAGGGAGAATAAGGGGGTTCATACCTTTCCCAAGTGTATTTGCCCGAAAGTGAACGTAATAGCGCGACTGGAGTACGAACTCGCGTACTACGATTCCGCAGTTCATCGCTTTAACCATTACACCACGAGGACACCCCCCAATTAGGTAATCTGTTAGTATCACAGACTGAGACTTTAATATGTTTTATTTGCAAAGACAGGTTCTGGTTTGTAAATATATCATTAAATAGGACTATAAATTTTCACTTTCTTTGACAATCTACAGTGGTTTAGTTGTTTTTTTTTGGGGGGGGTTCGTTTGCCCAGTAGGCTGGGACTGTAGAATACATCCACTGCATCTCAGCCGAGGGATCAGACCCCATCCCGGCAAGTGACCTGATATGAAGATAAATGATGTGATGGTGAGGTTCCTGTGATGCTGGAACTTTGGGGAATGTGAAACACCCCTTCATTGCCATCGCTCCCAGATCCACTCTGGCCCGGAGTGGTATCACCTGATAGGGCCATATCTATTTGTTAAATGGAACTAATCTGCGTTTTTATGCAAAACTAAATTACTTTGAATAGAACTATTTTGATATTTAAACTGGGTACTTTTGCTAAACTGAGTTGTTTCTTGTAGAGCTATTTCTGACACTGATATTGTGCTTACGCTAAACTGAATTGTTTGAATTAGATCTGTTTGATTAAACTGAATAGTTTGAAATAGAAATGTTTTGGACAATTAAACTGTGTACTCATACTAAAGGGAATTGTTTGAAACAGAACTGATTATTCGAATAAAAATGGATTTCTCATTAAATAACCTACAAAGATTGATATGCCATAAAACCCAATGAACCAATCTTCTAAGTAATCTGGCTGATTTTTACTGTGTTGTGATCAAGATTGTTTCCATTCTTCCACTTATCTGTTTTTTGTCCTTTGATCTATAATTTGTATCACTGTCAGGTTCAATTTGAACTCCCTTTTCATCTCCGTGGAAAAATCCAAGTATTTGCTTTCTCTTATTTTCACTGAATGATCTGCTGAAACGGCAAAATCTCGTACATGAGAAGTCTTTTTTTAAATTGTTAATTTTTCAATTTTCAATTTTATCTATTTATTTATTCATTTATTTATTATTAATCATTAATAGGTCTGGTTTCCTGACGGGGATTGAGAGGTTCTTTTGTCAGTCAAAGATAATCTTATGGGTCTCCATTTCAATGAGAGATTCTGGTTTGAGCATATACTATTAGAGAAAATGTTCAAATTTTAATCCTAGTTGATCAACTTTTCTACCCACTCATTCCTACTCTTTTATTCCTGGTGCCAATCTGCTGCATTCGCTTATTATTACTCGGAGTAATATTCAAATTGAATAGAAATTATCTGTCATTAATTAAATGTCTGCTGGAACAACATTGATTATCAAATTAATTTTAGGATTTAAATTTGTTTTGTTTATGTTTTTTTACAATGGAACGAAGAATTTCATTGCAAAATTCAAGCGATAAAATGTTTCCGCGCATTTCAACATGATTAAAACCTGAATCGCCATATTGTCTCTTGATAATTTTATCATGTCAGTGTCTTTGTCAAATGGTTATCCTCATGTTTCTTCACTGTTTCCTGATACGAAGGCTCTGAGGTTATATTTTCGTTATTTCATATTTGTCACTTGTTTTCTTTTTTTTTTTTTTTTTTTTAAATAAAAGACAAACAGATTGTTTCCGTTCCGTCATTAGAAAAAACATAATGTGAAAAAGTAAGAAATCATTATCGGATTTAAATTCTTGATTTGGTTTTCGCATAAAATCTTCTGTTTTACTTTTCAAATGTTTTAAATATACAGCTATATTCAAAATTATACTATATCAATTATAAAAGACTGAATCATTATAATTAACTTCAAATTTTTAATAAAACTTATTAAGTAATGGTTTTAAACTATATTCTATAACATAGGCATCCAATCTGGTAATCAAACGTGAGCATTATATCACGCAGTTCAAAAGTATATTACATTTTATCAAAAACAAATTTGCAGATAATGTATACCTAATTTATGCAATAACATTTTATAGAGTATGTATTTCTTTTTCCTTTTTTTAAAGGGCAATTATTAATCCTGACTGATGAATACACGTAAGGATGAAACACCCACACACACACACACTCACCCCCCCACACAAATATATATATATATATATATATATATATATATATATATATATATATATATATATATATATATATGCAATGAAACGTCCTTTTAATACAAGATGTCCTTTTACATTTCTTTTTGCACCTATTCTTGTTGGGTTAGGAATATACACACACACACACATATATATATATATATATATATATATATATATAAATATATAAACATATATGAGTATGCTCGTGTGTTATCCTCCCCAGCTATTAGTAAGTAATAATCCAGACTGTTTTCTTTAGGTTTAGTTTGGAATTGAGATTTGGAACCAAGCTGTACTCAGCTTAAAATTGACCTTGGTTGGTTGGTTGGTTGGTAGTTTTTTATGTCATATCAACCTTTGAAAGTTATCTAATGATACATCCTCGTTATACATGAGTATTATAGAAACATGCATATTATATATACATGATTTTTAAACAAAAATTTGTAGGTAAGTTTTTAAAACCTACTAGAACTCATTTTGCACACAGTAAAATGGTTTCAAGTTCTTCTAACACAAACAATACTATTTAAGTTTAAACATTTCTTTGCACGCAGTTAAATGTTTTCAAATATTCTTATCAAACACGAATTATTCTCTTTAGTATTGATCATCAGTTTGCCCAAGCATAAATCGTTTCAAGTATTGCGATGTAATATTAACAATTTAAACCGTCATGTATTTGCACGCAGTTAAAGGTTTATATATATATGATTTCAGAGTGAATTGTTCGTTGGTAATTTTGTTTTTAAATGAGTTAGAACTAAATTATATAGGAAACAATTAAGTATTCCTACTGCTGGCACAGTTTAATAGTTTGTAGTATTGTTTTTTTAATAGTTTTTAACACTAATAATTATACATAATATCAATTATTTGTGAAGCGGCTACAAGAGTTGCTCCCAGTAAGTTTTATTTGCACACAGATGAATTTTTAAAGTATTGCTATTTTACATTAATTTTTCCATTTCGTATTATATTCGTTTGCACATTCAAATTATCTCAAGAATTGCTCTCTAACAAAAATAGTTTTATTTGTACAAAGTGAAATGTTTTCAAGTGTTGCTATGTAACACTAACAAGTAAATTGAACATCAATCATTTATATGCTCACAGTTAAATGTTTAAACAGTTTTATTTGAAACAAAGATTGGACCCTAACAGATGATACCACTCCCGATAATGTTGGTTGGTTTTTATGGCATATTGACCCTTGTAGGTTATTTAATGTTGAACCCTGTCTATACATATATTAATGTAAATGATTTTTAAACGAACAGTTATAGATGACGTTTTTAAACGAACCAGACATCATTTGCTTGCATTCAGTTAAATGGTTTCAAGTATTGCTATTTAAATGTAACAATTTAATTTAACATCAGTCATTTGTTCACAAGCAGGTGAATCCTAATACATATATGATTTTTAATTGAGTTCTTTGTTGGCAATCTTAATTTTAACTGAGTTAGAGCTAATTCGTTTAAACACAATCATTTCTAGTGCTGGCACACAGATAAATGTTTCACGTACTTTTACATACGACGAACAATTCTATTTATTAAAAGGTATTTGTTTGCACACAGTGAAGTGATTTCAAGAATTGCTCACACAATTAGTTTTATTTACACACATTTAAATGTCTCAAGTATTGCTATCCAATACTAATAATTCTATTCAAAACAATTTATTCATTTGAACACATACGCCTAATCAAGCAGAGACACTACTGCATAGTCTGGAACGAGCCGCAGCTGGCATTGGCCTCCATGTCAATGCAAACAAAACCGAATATATGTGTTACAACCAAACGGGCAACATTGCCACACTAGACGGAGCCTCTCTGAAACTAGTCGACAAATTCACCTACCTAGGAAGCAGCGTCTCATCAACCGAGAAAGACATCGACACACGACTGACGAAGGCATGGACAGCTATCGATAGGCTCTCGATCATATGGAAGTCGGACCTAACTGATAAAATGAAACGCAGTTTCTTCCAGGCAGCGGTTGTGTCGATACTGCTATATGGATGCACCACATGGACGCTTACGAAGCGGCTGGAGAGGAGACTGGACGGAAATTACACAAGAATGTTGAGAGCAGTATTAAACAAGTCCTGGCGACAACACCCCACGAGACTCCAACTATACGGACACTTGCCCCCCATCACAAAAACTATACAAGTTCGACGAACCAGACACGCAGGACACTGCTGGAGAAGCAAGGACGAGCTCATAAGCGATGTACTCCTGTGGACCCCCACACATGGATGTGCAAGAGTGGGACGACCAGCACGAACTTACATACAGCAGCTATGTGAGGACACGGGATGTAACCCTGAAGACCTGCCGGAGGCGATGAATGATAGGGAGAAATGGCGAGAGACGGTCAGGGATATCCGCGCAGGCGGCGCGACATGATGATGATGATGAAATATTTCCAAATAATGTTGCGTTATACCAATTATTTATTTTTCCCACAGTTAAATAGTTTCAAGTATTCTAATCTGATTCAAATGATTGTATTAATCTATTGTTTGCACATACTTAAATGGCTTCAAGTATTGCTATGTAACACTATCAATTCAATTTCACATTAGTCAACAGTGGATTGGGGAGTAGGGTAATGAAAGATTACTCCAATCCCAGCTAACCTGATTGAAATTGACTTTGTGTCTCAAACGTCTCTGCCGATGAAAGAGGTGGTTGAATGAATTTATACAACGAAATACTAAATATATTACAGAAAAAAAGAACAAATAGCCGTAGCAAAAATATTAAAATCAACCAAATTAAACATATGTTTACTTTATTTTGTTTTGCTTTGTTATTTATTTCACAAAAAATAGAAAAATACTTAAGACACAAAACGATTTTCATGGAATAGTTCAATGTTTTGCCTTCATGAAATATACCTTGAAAAACTAGATTAAATAACTTACATTAATGACATGTTTTTACTGACCATGAATAATTAGATGACCCAAAATTGGTCAAAAACTGAAGAATTTATTGACATAACAGTTAATGAGTAGTTGTGCCTATTCATGCTTCTCTTACAGTCCTAATTGTATTCCACTCATTAAAAGCAATTTTGCTCATCAAAAATATTTAATATATTACGAATGGCAGTTGATAAATGCCCCTCGGTAGATGGAACGATCTTATTGATCATATTTTAATGAATATTTTAAAGTGAATTTAGATCCGGATTGTTTGAAAGATGACCGTGTCATTGGTTTTATATGCGTTCCTGAAAAAATATTTAACCATTTTTTTTTTGCTTTGTGATAAGATAAATTATCATTCTGAAACACACACTTCATATGCACCAAATAATTTTCAATCAATGTAATGAGAATTTTTTTCCTGGATTTCTATAAACAAACGTGAATTGATTATTAAGGTAACGTAAACTGTCTCCCCCGAGACCTTTAACTGACATGTAACTGCATATCCAGAATGACTTGAGAAATTCATTCACGTCAGGCAGTCATTTTCATGTTACATTTGAACGATTCGATACATGGGTTCATCATCAGTGTGGCCAAAACAAGTTTAATAATATTCCATTTTTATACGCAATGTAACGAATACGACGAAATCTATTTTTTATTAATTAAATTTATTTTGTTTTACCAAGATAGAATTACTGAATTTACAACACCATCTTAAATTGTCATGTTATTATATTTTATAATAAAATAATGAATATAAGATAATATCGAATAGAACTATATATATATATATATATATATATATATATATATATATATATATATATATATATAACACTGGAGGACCAATAATTTCCCCATTTAATTGTTACAGAACTAACCACTAAAATACATAGATCACTACATACAGCCCCTTGCTGAGTCCTACATAAGTGATACGCCAGACCTTATAAACAGAATTAATGATATCAAAATCATACCACAAGACGCTACTCACTAGTTCTGGATATCTAAGGTTAATCCATTCGTTGCCATTATTCCTAGGTCCACTTTGAGCTGAAGTGTTGGTACCTGTTAGGGTCCCAGATCTGTAAAAAAAATTGTATTCAATAGAAACGTGCAAAAAAAAAAAAAGAAACAATTCCCCAAAACATTTAAATATGAACCTAAAATAAAAGCTTTTCCCAAAATTCTTGGTATAAAACGACCCAAGACGGATTGACATGCAGTTTAATTATTTAATCAAACTTCATGAAAAATATTAGGACCAAAGATAAAATAGAGGAAAAGGAATTCGTTTAACCTTAGGACAAGATCTACCTATATTCAAAAGCGGTTTCCTTGTGAGATTTTTTTTCTCCAGATCAAATATGCGTGCATATGTGTGTGACTTGTGATTCTATGTATGAAATAAACATCTTTTCATTAATTCTTTTGCATACATATGTGTGCATGTTTGTTTAATTCAATGTGAATATCTCTATGGGCCAATGAACTACGTTTAACGTAGAGTGATCTGAGTCAATGGCTTATTTGACATTTTGTGAAAAACTTGCGACTCACACAACCTAAAAACAATCTACCACACACACACTGTATATATATATATATAGAGAGAGAGGGGGGGAAAGGTCAAGGACGAACTCATACGTGACGTTCCTCAACGGACCCATACACATGAATGTGTCTGTGTTAACCAATTAGCAAGAACGTATTAACATCAACCCTGTGAGAACATATGACGCATTTTGAAAGACCTGTTGGTTGCGACAGACATTAGGGACGGATAGTGGTGGGAGTCAGGGAAATCTGTGCTCTCATCGTGATTTGATGATATATATATATATATATATATATATATATATATATATAACGCCATTAGGTCTCATCCAGCTTTCATTCTATATTGTTATAAAATCATTGTAAGAAAATAAAATTTCAATTACTTTTTATACTGCTCTGCTGCTCAGCATTCGAGCATTTTTAAAATTTTTATTAACAGCTTTGTTCAGGTTTGGTACTCGGGTCTCCGTATCTATTTTCTATAACGGTAACCATTTTGCCATATATACACGTTGGTAGGCGGCCAATATTAGACGTACCCAATAGAATATACTGGTTATATGCATTTGAAGATGCTCAAAATCTGTTTCTTATTTCCCAAGATTAAAAGAGCCATTACAGTTTTTGGCATCTATTCCAAATAGAAATATATGATCGCATGTTGAGGCTCCTCGATTGATTCTAAACAAAGCTTTACATCGACAGATTTTTTTCGTTTTATTGAACAATTCTATTCTGTTAAAAATTCTATTAATAGAAATGACTTTATCGAGAATGATAAAAAATGCTTGTATGTCTGTGTGGGCTCGACCTCGAGCAATATATACATGTAAATATCGGTTGAATCATTCATTTCACAAACAAATACGTACACACACACACACATAGAGACATATATGTGGAAAGAGATATTGAGCGCCAGTGGAATAATGGTTACCGTCGTATTAAAGGGACACGGTGACCCAAGATCAAAACCTTGAAGCTGTTTGCTCTTCGCATATCTCTAATATTTCGAGATATATATAAATCCTAATATTTTCTCTCCAGCAATTGGTTAATAGTAAAGCAGACTGGGCTCTTAAAACTTGGTTAAACAACTAGTCTAGGAGAAGGAAAACTATGAATTTAAACCAGTCAAATTTTTCTTAAAGAAATTCACTATGTGTCGATCCCTGCTCATGCAGAGGGGCTGGGTGAATACGTTTTCATCTATCCAATCGCATGGGGAGGATGTGACATAAGGTCAGTTTTTAACCGGCGTATAACAGGTTTGAATTCAGATTTTTTCTCCCAGATTGATTGCCTAACCAAGGTTTAAGAAATCAGTCTGCCTAACTATCCATCCACATATAGAGGAAGAATAACGTGATTCATACCTTAACCAAATGTATTTATACCCAGTGAAATACAACAACTCCAACCCAGGATTTGAGCTTGCATCACCATGTCTATTTCCTGCGTCGGTAACCATTGCAACACTGCTATCTCCTCTGTGTGTGTGTATATATATATATATATATATGTATATATATATGTGTGTGTGTGTGTCTGTGTCCTCTTTTGAACATGCAAAATAAACTTCTAGGATTTTTAAGGTCCTGTTGTCATAACCCCTTTTGAAAAACTAACAGTTGTCATACATGAGTCGGTCTGCTGATGTTTTTGAAATATTATTTTTCAATTACTTTTAATCACTGACAATGATTTTCTTTTGTTTTTTGTTAACTATCACTACCTCTGGTCTAATGGTCGGGATCAGTTTATACTTTTATCTCCCAAAATACCAGAGCATTTTTAAGAGTCTCATTCTCTAGAACATATTCTAATTTGTGCATATACCATTTGGAAATGTAAGCCATATAATTGTTTATTAGTATTTGATAGGAATATATAATACCATCGACGCCTAATCAAGCAGAGACACTACTGCATAGTCTGGAACGAGCCGCAACAGGCATTGGCCTCCATGTCAATGCACACAAAACTGGATATATGTGTTACAACCAAACGGGCAACATTGCCACACTAGACGGAGCCTCTCTGAAACTAGTAGACAAATTCACCTACCGAGGAAGTAGCGTCTCATCAACCGAGAAAGACATCGACACACGACTGACGAAGGCATGGACGGCTATCGATTGGCTCTCAATCATATGTAAATCAGACCTAACCGATAAAATGCAACGCAGTTTCTTCCAGGCAGCGGTTGTGTCGATACTGCTATATGGATGCACTACATAGACGCTAACTAAACGGCTGGAGAAGAAACTAGACGGAAATTACACAAGAATGTTGAGAACAGTATTGAACAAGTCCTGGCGATAACACCCCACGAGACACCAACTTTTCGGACACTTGCCCCCCACCACCACGAAAACTATTCAAGTTAGACGAACCAGACACGCGGGACACTGCTGGAGAAGCAAGGACAAACTCATAAGTGATGTACTCCTATGGACCCCCACATATGGACGTGCAAAAGCAGGAAGACCAGCTCGAACTTACATACAGCAGCTATGTGAGGACACAGGATGTAACCCTGAAGACCTGCCGGAGGCGATGAATGATAGGGAGAAGTGGCGAGAGAGGGTCAGGGATATCCGTGCTGGTGGCACGACATGATGATGATGATATACTATATAGATGTGTACAAATCATATGTACTTGACAGGAACACTTGCAATCGTATAACTGTAAACGAATTATTGCAATCGTTTGACTGTGTAACCAAAAATTATAGCTAAAAACAAATGTAATAGAACATTGAAAATACTAAATACGAGGTGCACACGATAAGGTTCCGGACTTTTTTCGTATGGGCAATTTTATTGATAGTACACACATGAAACTCAAGTCCCCTTCGAAGTAATCTCCTCCGGCTGCAATGCACATGTTGTACCCTTCCAACAATTTCTGGAAGGCCCCATGGAAGTCCTCTTGTGTGAGCGTGTCAGTGGCCTTCCTCACAGCCTCTTTCCTCTCTTCAATAATCTCATAACGACATCCTCTGAGTTTAGGGAATAACCAAAAGTCACAGGGAGCAAGGTCTAGACTATAGGGAGAGAGAAAAACTGTCTTGGTGCCCATCTTGGTTAAATAGTCTGTGACAAGGATGAAGTTGTGGATTGGTGCATTGTCCTGGTAAAAATGCCAATGACCCGATTTGAAGAGTGCTGGCTTCTTTCCTAGGAATCTCTTCCTGATCTCCCTTAAAACCTCAACATATTAACCCTAACCCTAACCTTTTGGCCAATCAACTCTGGAGTATTGACTTCCTTACTCCTCCTACACCTGTCATCATCCCTCACAGACTCCCTGCCTTCCTTGAATCTCTTATGCCGCGCAAAAACTGATGCTCGATTCATGCAAGATGCTCCAAAAGCAGTCTAAAGCATTTCATACGTATCTGGCATTTTTTCCAAGTTTAAAACAGAATTTTGTTACATATCGTTTTTCTAAAGTGTGCGCACATCCAGATTGCATTTTTTAAATTCACCAGCTGAGACAATCCGGCTTTAGTAGGCTGTATTCGAATTCCTGCTGTAGCTGTTCATTTAAAGCTGAAATCATAAATATTGGTCAGTCATCTCATAAGATGTATAGCAATAACATACTGAATTATCACGATAATAGTAAATGCCTGGAAGTCTGGAAACTTATCGTAAGCGCCTCGTATCATATAATTTGATATCATATAACTATGTGCAAAAACAAAACTCTAAAGAGATTTTTAAAAAATAACTTTGCATGTACGTAATTCTCATTACTGTAGGCATAAAATAACCCTTGGCGCGTTAATATGCATATAAGATCAGTCAATCTAGAATTTTTTTTAAAAATACGAAATTTCCCCCAAAAATCAACATTCAGGCCGGATTGGCTTTTTCTAAACATCCTTTTCTTTTATAACAAACAGATCAAAGTCACGAATATTTTCCAGTGCTTTGCTCTAAATGTGGGACATATTGCCGGCCGTCATCCAATATCGACGTGTTGTCACACCGTGTGTGTATGTATAGATGGTGAACTTTCATAACGTTTGAACTTCTCTCAATTTCTGGCGCTGAATATCGACTATCAAGATGGCCAGCCTAGTTGCGATGTGCAAAAGAAGTATTATTGGCATTATCCCTCTTCTTTCGTATACTCCTCTTCTCACTTTAGCTACGGTACACTTACACATTTCTTGGGGATGGTCTACACGAGAAAAAATCGATAGTGATTATCGATATCGCTGGCAGCCGGGCAGGAACAATGGCTAGGTTTTGTGGTGGGAAATCAGGGACGATGGAGGATGAGGTGATGAGAGCTAAGGGGGATATGGTGGAGGAGAGGACAAAGGAGTAGGGGACAATTTGGCAAGAAAACAGCGCCAACTCGTCCTGTGTGAATGAGATATTAAGATATATAACAAGTACTAATGACTGGTACAAGGAACCGAGATTTGCCTCAGAATTTCAAATGCTATTGTAAATAAGCTAAACAAAATATTCCTGCAATGGAATTTGTTGGTAACATGCCGGTTCATCTTTTAGGGAGGGCATTTAAAAGACCTTCTCAGAAAGCAGATTTCAGGGTCACCACTTGAAAGTTCGGATGTTGCTCTGTTCAGTTGAGATTTTGGCAGTCTAACTTGAACTTTGTAAATATCCTGGAAGACTCAAAGGTCTGGACATAGGCAACAAACAGATCACCTGATCTCGGCCAGACGACCAGACCGAGTGATACTTAAAAAAGAAAACAGAGAACCCACCGCATTGTGGACTTTACCGTTGAGGTAGACCACTGAGGGAAAATCAAAGAAAACGAAATGAGTGATAACTATGTAGACATTTATAGAGAAAGAAAAAGCTATGAAACAAGAGGTTGACGGTAATACCCACTGTAATTGTTGCTCTCGGAACAAGACCCAAAGATTTGGTTGAGCCCAAAGATCTGCTGTTGAGAAAAACTCGAATAATAATAATGATAATAATAATACTATGAAAACTTGCCAAATTGTGGACTTGGCTGTCTCGGCTGATCACGGAGGGGAATTAAAAGAAAACGAAAATAAAGATTGGTTCCTTGGTCTTACAAGAAAACTCAAAATAACGATGGAACGTGAAACTGACGGTGACACCAGTTGTAATTGGTGCACTCGATACGGTCACCTAAATATCGGTACATGGACTGGAAGACTTGGAAATAAGAGGAAGAGTGAAGACCATCCAAACTACAGAATTATTAAAATCGGTCGGAATATTGAGAAGAGTCCTGGAGACTTTAACAGACTTGCAGTCACTCAAAATCTAACGAACAACCATCAGCTAACGCTGGTGTGAAAACTCTTGAGAGTGTAAAATAATTATGAAACTGATTCTTATCTGATAGCAGCACAAAACAACCCCATAAAGACAAAACAAGTCGAAGTAAAAAATGATAAAACACAACAAAATAGCAAATGTAGCTTATGTGTTGATCAAGACGAAACGATCAATCACTTGATTAATAAATGCGGCAAATTAGAGTCAAATGAGTATAAAACAAGACTCATTCAGTGAAGGAAGATAATCAACAGGTAATTGTGGAATAAGTTTAACTTTAACTCTATGAATAAATGGTAGATGCACAATCCAGAATCCATATTGGAAAATGAGACTACTAAAATTCTCTGAGATTTGGAGATACAAATAGATCACAAATAGATCTCAATCAGGCGATTAGACTTGGTGATTTTCTACACAAAAAAAGAAAAAAAAAAAAGAAAAAAGAGAACCTGTCGAATCGTTGACTTTACCGTCCCAGTAAATGACAGGGTGAAATTAAAAAAAAGCGAAAATAGAGATAAGTACGAAGACCTTAGTAGAGAATTAAAAAAAAAACCAAAAAAAATATGGAACATGAAGCTAATGGTGACATTAATTGTAATTGGCGTGCTCGATATAAGTTACAGGAAATCTTGGAAATAAGAGGACAAATGGAGACCATCCAAACTAGAGGATTATTAAGATCAGTCAGAATACTAAGAAGATTCCTAGAGATTTGAGGATACTTGCTGTTGCTCTGAATATAGAGGAAAACCTTCAGTTTACTCTGGTGAAAAAAAAAAAAACCTCTCAAATGTGTAAAATAATAATAATAGTAATAATGAAAATAATAATGAAAAACAAAATTCAAAAAGAATATCTCAGGAGAACTAGAAAGCTACTCGAGACAAAAACTCTCCAGCAGAAACCTTATCAAAGAAATAAATACTTGGGCTGTACCCCTCGTAAGATACTCAGGACCGTTTCTCAAATGGACCAGAGATGAACTTAGACAAATGGATCAAAGAACTAGAAAACTAATGACCATGCACAAGGCATTATATCCCAGAGACGACGTGGAGTGACTATATGTACCAAGAAAAGAGGGAGGAAGAGGACTTGCCAGCATAGAAGACAGCGTTGACACATCCATACAACGACTTGAAGACTACATAGAAAAACACGAAAGAAGACTGATTACAGCCATTAGAAACAATACTGACAACACGATAGGTAACAGAATGACAAAAACTAGGAAACATAAATGGGAAGAAAAACAACTCCATAGGCGTTTTAAACGACTAATAAACAACATCTCACCCGACAAAACCTGGACATGGCTATGAAAAGGAAACTTTTAGAGAGAAACAGAATCTCTCCTAATGGCAGCACAAAACAGCGCCATAAGAACCAATGATATCAAAAGGAGGATAGATAAGACGCAACAAAGCAGGAAATGCAGACTATGCGGTGACAGAGATGAAACCATCAATCACATAATAAGCGAATGCAACAAATCGGCACAGACGGAGTACAAGGCTAGACACGACTGGGTGGGCATGATGATCCACTGGGAAATGTGCAAGAAATTTAAATTTGACCATGCCAACAAATGATATATGCGCAACCCAGCACCTGTCATAGAAAATGACACGCACAAACTCCTATGGGACTTAGAAACGGATCACCTAATCTCGACCAGAATACCAGACCTTAAAATAATCAACAACAAAAAAAATCTGCAACGTTGTCAACTTTGCTGTCCTGGCAGACCACAGCAAAAAACTGAAAGAATGTGAAAACAGAGATAAGTACATCGACCTTGCTAAAGAATTGAAAAAACTATGGTACATGAAGGTGACAATTATACCAATTTTGATTGGTGCTTTTAGCAAGGTAAAAGAGGGTTATTAAAGGCCCGGAACATTTGGAAGTTGGCGGCTGAGTGGAGACCATCCAAACAACATCATTTTTGAAAACGGCCAGAATACTGAGAAGAGTCCTGGAGACTTGAGGAGACTTGCTGTCACTCAATCTCCAGTGAAAGACCATCAGCCAACGCTGATGTGAAAAACTCTAATGAATAATAATAATAATAATAATATTAATAATTGTAATAATAATAAATATGGAACATGAAAGTGACAATTATACCAATTGTGATTGGTGCTTTTAGTACGGTAACTAAAGGATTATTAAAGAGACTGGAGGACTTGGAAGTTGGCGGCCGAGTGGAGACCAACCAAACGACAGCGTTATAGAGAACGGCCAGAATACTGAGAAGAGTCCTGGGTACTTGAGGAGGCTTGCTGCCACTCAAACTCGAGGGAAAGTCCACCAGCGAACGCTGATGTGAAAAACTCTAAAGGTGTAAATAATAGTAATATAAACACGTAATATTTTAATGTGGTGTCCACAACGAAAAATTCCAAGTTAGTAGGAGTCTGCGAGATTTCCATTAACACTATTGATTAATTGATTTAAACGGCTTATCATCTTGTCAAACAGTATCATCTACCAAAAGGTTAGTGAATTGCGTTCAATGTACTTTAAAATTTACTGTATTTGCCCAGTTGTTTAAATCTTTTGCGCACAATCCTATCTAGAACAAATAATTTTTAAACATCTATTGGATACAAAGATGAGACCCTAGCAGGTGCTACCAATCTGGATCTGAGTTGAACGAGGATTAAGAGAAATGAAGCGCTAGACCACACTCACAAGAGCTCCAGAACTTGAGCCTAACTATCAGATTCAGTTTAGCATCACAATCAGAACGCCCAACCTTTATTTTTAGAAGGAGAAAGCTTATTCTTGTGCAGAGGAGACAATCAGTGTATTTTAAGACCTGTCGAGAGGGGGAACATACATTCGATGTAATAACTCCGTATTTCGGTCGATTTTAGCATATTCATTTACGATTGGTTACTTCAGATGAGTAATATGTGATTTTCATTGAATAGACCTTTTCCTTCAGCATACTTCAGATAATGAAATGAAGGGGACTAATGCGCGACCAGCGAGTAGCCCACTCAACCTAGCCACCTTTCCCAATCCAGTTAAGGAAATTATCGCCTAGCCAGGGTCTTACCATCGTTGCATATTATAACCACACTGGTGTACGACCATCCCTTGCACCCACTCATCAATGCATATTCAATACTTTCGTTTTTCGATTGCTATTCAATCTGAAAAAAAAAATACATACATAAAAAATCTTATGTGGACAGGTTTTAGGATGTCTGACTGTGAAAAAATAAAGGAATGTTAATATTCCATCTGTGTCCAGATTATTAAATTTCAAGCTACGATAAAAAAAAATACAATTTAAAAATACAACAAAAAAGAATATTAATATATCATATGCGTCCAGACAACTGGGTTTCTATCCTTGGAAAAATCTTCTATATATTCCTCGTTGATAAACATTTAACTTGCAAGAAAGAATATTAAAATTATTCAATAATTAAGAAAAACAACAGAATATCAATATTTAGTGTGTGTCCCGAAATTTTTGTTTCAATTTACGTGGTGGGGATATAAATCATGAAACATCAACAATGGAACAGTAATATTTCCTCAATGGCCAAACGTTTGGGTTTCACTCTGTGACAAAAAGAAAAAAAAAAGAATAAGAATACTTTCTATGTGTCTGGAGTTTTGGGTGAACCTATGAAGACTAGATGATGTACTCACTGACGCCGATTAAATAGGCATGACTTTTATTCTTGCAGGTTATAAATGTCACATTGTTCACTGCTGGACAACAATATAAAGAGAAATATCTTGTTGATGGGTGAAGTTCCCGTGGCGTAGTGGCTAATGTGATGGACTACGAGATCAAAGTTAGAGAGTTCGAACCCTAGTCACGTTATTACTTTGTTTTTCGGACAAATAGCCTTGTGAAAGGTATAAAACGTCTTGTCCTCTTCAGCAATGGGTTAAATAGTACAACTACTGTTATTCTACAAGGATAGTTGCGGCATTAAAAAACATTAAAATGTTGATATACTGTTAAACAAAGAAATCAAACCAAACCAAAACAGAACCATCTGTCATAGAAACAATTGTACAATTTTATTTATTTGATGTCACCGGAAGCCATCATACATACTAGTTGTATGGACGAAAGAACTTCTATATTAATTCTAGCTGAAGGGAAAATCTCCCTCTTTTTGCACCATTGTGTTAGCTCCTAATCCCGCAGTCCGTATCTCGCTGCCTTTTCTACAGGTCTGTGTATGATCCTCCTGTGGAGTATATATGTATGTCCGTATTAGTCGAGAGATTTTCTTTTGCCTACCATTCTCCAGATGCTTCCGATGACGCTAACACTTCTTCAACTTTTTTCGATGATATAGGAGATCATTTCCCGGTGATTATATGATACATATGCTTTTCCTATTGCGACTGCACTTGATGACTTTCTGTCCTCATATAACATGAAGATAGTAAATTCAATCCTTAATGATGAAAGGGTACAAAGGGTTATCATTACAAAAGATAAATCCACAGAACAGAAAATTCATGAATCTTTTATATTTTGGTATCATCTTTAGAAAGTTTCATGATTATCAGTTGTTGTTTTCTTTAATCTTTGTCATTAATATTTTAAAATGAGTGCCGTACACTAAGGCTATCTATTGATTTAAACATTTGTTTTACGTTTTTGTTATGATTTTCATACCAAATGATAAATAATGACATGCCATTATTTTACGTCTTCCTCATAAAAAAACCTGATAAACATATTTTATTATATATAAGTAAATGTGAATAATTATTTTAGTACGTATTCAGTCACTAGTCAGTTTCAGGGTTATTCAGAATCGGAGTTTCCTTTCTTCTTGATTTGTTGCTGTGTGAGTAATAAAGATCCCCGTTTACCGCTCTGTTTTACGTATAGGAGAAAAAAATAGATAGATTCAACTCTTGACGCAAGGCAAAAACCAACTAACACTAAAACGCTCTTCAGTAAACAAAATTAAACCGACAAAAATGTATATAAGGTGTTTACTTATTTTTGGCAACTTACGTATTCATGATTTTGCTTCAGCCTCCTCCTCATTAAGTCTTACTAAAATCATGGGGTCTCTTGAATCCCTATCGTTCATTTTCTCGGTGGATATTGTTGACAGCATGAAGTTTCTTCAAAGAGCTGATGGATCCAAGTATTTGCTGGCTGGCCGCCCCTGGTTAGAATCCACTGGTGAACATCTTTTTTGAAGATGCTTCTGCTTCTCCTGCAGTTCCTAGCTTGTCTTGTTCGTCTAACGTTAACGTTTCTGAGATGGGAAGGAAGTGAATGTATAGCTGCTGTTTTGTTTCGTGTCGATTTCAGCACTTTTTCATTAGAGCACGCTGTATCCTTTAGTAGTTTCCATCAATATCTTTACCCGAATCGCTTTGTTAAAGCTGATGTAGTGCAGTCATACAATAATACTAACACGGCTATTGATTTAAAGAATTCCCGTTTTATTTAAGCGAAACTCTACAGCCCAAGTCGAACTGGGCTGTAAAATGCACCGACTGTATCTCTACATAGAGGTAAGAAACCTCCTCCTCCAACGTGTGTCTTGGAGATGATACTTAACCTTCTGTAGGTGAGGCTTAATTCTTACAGTTTTCGGGAATGTTGTCTACATCTTCAACATCATTGCTCCTACGTTTACGATGACTCGGATTAATAGTTCCTGATAGGGTCCTATAGATAGATCAAATACAACTCTTTGATTAAACAGTGGTGAACCAAATGATTAGTGTTGCATAGCAATACTTGTAACTTTGTCACTGTCTGCAAGTAAAAAAATAACATTGAATAGAATTAATAGTGCTTTAAAGCTATGATGGAAAGCATTTAACTGCGGAGAAGCAAGAGCAATACTAATATGTAAACAAATAAGTCCTACCTCATTTAAAAATGAAATTACCTACAAACTATTCACTTATAAATCATATGTATATCCATTTAACTCTGTACAAAAAATGATTAATAGAAAATAGAAATATTCGTGTTTGATAGAAATACATCATCACCATCATCATGTGGTGCCTCCCGCACGGATATCCCTGACCCTCTCTCGCCACTTTTCCCAATCGTTCGTCGCCTCCGGCAGGTCTTCTGGAATACATCCCGTATCTTCACATAGCTGCTGTATGTATGTTCGAGCTGGTCGTCTTGCTTTTGCTCGGCGATAAGTGGGGTTCCATAGGAGTACATCACTTATGAGCTCGTCTCTGCTCCTCCAGCAGTGTCCTGCGTGCCTGAAAATATTTAATTGTGTGGAAAAGAAAGAGCTTTTAGTCGTTTAAAAATATTACCAACACGATCTGTTAACAAAGCATATATATCTAATATATGTATATGAAGAAGATTCGGCATTAAATTAACTATAGTGGTTGGTATAGGATCAAACCAAACGAGAGTTCATTCTTAACCTAAGTATATGTTTTCATGACTTTCATGTTGATGCCAAAAAGGTCTACTAATTTTAGAGGTTTGCCATTTAAAGTGGAAATAGTAGCATCTTGTCTAAAACAATGCCAAAGTAAATGGAAATAGGCAAAACAAATAATATTTTGATCGTATAATTTAAAGTAAGAAATAATTGAAACTTGATATTTTTAGTTTTAAAAAAAATCAACTTTTTTTATTGGAATTTGGCGGGATTGATTCAGTTGCCACGTCAATCTCACTTTCTTTTGGCAATCTGGCATCAAGATAATCTCATTAGAGAGTAATAAGAACGTTTTAAGATCTTTGGTTATTATATTGTTAATGGTCACTCTAACTTTCGGCCAGTAGATTGGTTGTTTAGGTTTTATGGCATATCAACCCTTTTAGGTTTTTTAATGCCAGATCCATTATTTTTATACAAATGAACATTTGGTTGGTTGGGTTTCATGGCATATCAGTCTTTGTAGGTTATTTAATGCCAAATCTATTTAGCATGACTACATAGTTTAATTGTCAACAATATTTCTATTTCAAGCAATTCAGTTTATTTAAACAGTTATTATTCAGCTTATTCATATCAGTATAACTATATTTTTTTTTACCCACAGGTAAATGTCAAAACAGTTCTATATTAAACAATTCAGTTTAGCGTAAGTACAGTTTCAATGTCAACAACAGTTCCATTGAAACATTTCAGTTTAGCATTAAAACACAGATTAAATGTAAGTACACAATTTAATCGTCAAAAACATTTATATTTCAAGGTATTCAGTTTAATCAAATAGTTCTAATTCAAACTATTCAATTTACCAAATGTATGCAGTTTAGTTTTATTCGACCCATAGACTGTGCCCTATCAGGTGCTACCCCTCCGGGCCAGAGTGGACCGGGGAGCAATGGGGATGAAGGCGTGTTCCACATTCCCCAAAGCCCCAGCATCACTGGAACCTCATCATCAGATTACTTAGTATCATATCAGGATACGCGTTAGGTGGGGTTATAACCCTCTGCATAGGTGCAGTCGGTGTATTCTACAGCCTCAGCCGACGGGGCATTTGGCCAGTTGAGGATACATCATTATTTTAATTTCATTATGATTTAATAAACTGTTTGATAAATTCTTTATCTATTATTTTTCATTTATTTATTATTTATTTTTTATTTGTAAGCATTCCCGCTCAAAAAAAAAACAACAACATTTTTTGCGGTAACTTCACAAATTATCATTAAAACAGTAATTTAATGTAAAAAATGTCCTTGTTATTCATAATCATTTAACAAAAAGAAACAATCGTAAATTTCTAAGCAAAAATACAAGACCCACTTTTATCTCTTTTAAGGTAAAATGTTGCTGTTAATTGGTTAGCATCTATGTTTTGTTTACATTATTTCGAAAATTTGTTTGTTTTATTATATATGGAAATCAAAAAAGCAATAGTTATGTGTAGCATTTGACGTTTTTCTACTAAACTGTACATCTGACTAAAACTTAAAACAAAGGAAAGTATTTCTCGCAGAAAAGAAACGAAAAAAGTAAATTTTCAAGATCTGTGCAAAGAAATGTATGAAGACAATTGTTTTGTAATTAAGAAATCAAGCATTTAAATATCAAAAGGATTTTTTCACTAAATGTATATTTATAACACATAGGTAGATCTATGCAAGAAATATTATCGAAATACGAAAAATAAAGCCAAATAAAAAATTAAAAAAAAAACTACTATAAACTGCCTATATTTTTCCCATATGTCTTATTCCTTTCTTCACGGTTTTTACTTTAAGTATCTGAAATCACAGTCAGTTGTAGGAAAAATATTTTTTTATGGTTAACTTATTTTAAATATCTCAAAAATAAAAATGTTTAATTGAATACGTAAGACGGTATTTTTGGAAATTCAAAAGCAGAATAAGTTGTCTAGAATAGCAATATTTTCAAACTACAAAAAGAAAATCAGTCATTAATTAAAAGTCAAAGAGATTCTATTTCTTAAAAATGTAAATAAATTATTTAGCAAAACTAAATCAAATTGTAATATAATGTCCGAGGGATTTCGGTTCGTGCCTTTGGGTTTGGTTGGGCTGGGGGCCTTTCGGCTCAGCGCATGGGTTGGTTGGGTGAAACCTTGATGCAGGTGGTAACGTCTTCACGCGCACAGAGCGGACATGTCACTCAGAGATGTCACAATAGCCTAAGATGATGAAACGGGTGACGAAGTGCGGGTGATGTCACCTACCGGAAGCGCACGGAGGATTTTGAGGAAATTTGAAGAAAGTTAGACGCCAAACGAGGATGTTCGACTTTTGGGGCTCACTGAGGCGAGACGAATTTGGGCGCCATTGGTGCTGCACAAGATTGGGGCCAGATGAAGAAGCCAGCATAAAAAGATTATGTCTCTCTCCTTATGTCGAAACCTTTAACTCAAAAGTAATAAAAAGTTTTCGTACCTGAACAAAGAAGTTGCTACGTGTTTTCGAATTTCGAGATTCCTATGTTCTGAGTTTTCTATATGAACATTATGTATATATGTTACCAACATTCGATGTCCATTTCGCACATATGGGTATGTAACAAAATTAACTCTTTAAAGTTAGGTCGACGAATGACAACAAAATAGAAATCTAATTTTTAAAAAAAAACAAAACTTTTCTTCGGAATTTTCAGTAAATATATTTCAAACGAAACCGTCTTTTATTTCTTCGATACTGAAAACTTCATTAAAATCTGATAATCAGCGGCCATTTGGGACAAGTTCGTAAAATTGAAATTTTAGCTCTGCAAACCCTCCTAATATCGTCATTTGATCATGCCAGACGTGATTCTATCAGGAATATTTCGATCGAAAAATACTGAGTGCGTGCAAAAAAAAAAGGAACTGGACTTTAAAAGAAACCCGGATGTCTTTTTAATCATGCCCATGAATATAAGAAAAACAGTCATTAAATTGACCATATGTCGTATATATATATATATATATATATATATATATATATATATATATATATATATATATATATATATATATATATCAAGAGTTTAAGGTTAAATGGTCATTTCAACTTTTCTACAAAACAACTACATTCCAATACGTGGGCTCATACTTTTGGAGTGAGATATTTAATACAGGCTAATTATAAGCTACCACGTCTTATTTATTTATTTATTTATAAACTATATAAATTGATATGATATGATATCAAGCCTAATGGCTGCTGAAACTAATTTTTCTTGTATAAAGTGATTTTTGTTTCATTTTTCTCGTCTAGCTGACGTTAGACTGTTTGACTATCCAGGGTGAAATCATTCAAAACCTCTTTCTCTCGGATATCAATCTGTAGACATTCGAAAATGCACAATAAATAGCACTGCATATGTCTCTTTGCATATTAATGCGTCGTAAATAATATTTCTCTTGGCTTGGACATATGAATAACAAGATGGAGTCACATGGTAAGAGCCCGGCGCATTTATATGTAATTATTTCACCTATTTTAAGTACCTGATGCAATTTAGTATGAGACGGGGGTCGTTTCCCGACTTGGCTGCTGAAGAAAAATAGCAAATACCTTATTTATTTTCAAATTTTATGCCCAATTAGAAATATAATTTAATGTAAACGAATCGTATCATAATCAAAAAGTAATATTTATATTTTCTTCAATCCATTATTTCTTCATCAATGTATATGAGTGCGTGTGTGTGTTTGTATATGCGTGTAAATACTACTATATATATATATATATATATATATATATATATATATATATATATATGTGTGTGTGTGTGTGTATGTGCGAGTATTGTACGAGAGAAACAAGAATTCTGTTGGTGATAGTTGTTTCAAAATATTTTTATACGAATGGAAGGTCATTTAATAAATAAGGTGAAATTTGCCAAAGGAGGTTGCAATAGGATGCACTTGTAAGATGCACGTTTTTGAAGAAAATCAATTGTGATGGGACTTTCTATGTCCCAGAAGATTGCCAGTATCATCTTCTTTATTTACCTTTACCATCAGACCTTTTTTTCTTGAACTGAAAGTCAGCGTATTTCCAACTCGTGAACTGTCTTTACGACTCAGACTTAGGGTGGCAACCTTATGTTAAGCTAATTTATAAACGTTTTCATGCTAAAACATGTTTCTCCGTACGCACCACATATTCTTCTGTCATTTTCATGTTTTGCATTTCTCAACCACGAAAAATTTGTTGACAGACCATAATTAAAACCTGAAACATGATGTTTGATTTTCAGCTACTTTAAAAAAACAAATATTTTTGTGATATTAAATAAACTGTTTTCTTTTAAACAGTTCAAAAGAATATAGTTTACATTCATGAAAATATATTCTGAAAAATAAAATATCTCCTGTCTAAAGACAAATCTCATTATTTATTTAATGACCTCTGTGTAAGTATGTGTGTTAAAATCTTTTTTCTTTTCCCTTTTTTTTGGGGTGGTGGTGGATATACTAGAATGATATGTAATGTGAGGATTATAATATAGTGGTTATTTGCGGGATTCATATGCTATATAAGTATTAAAATATGTGTCTGAATAATGACCTGCCATAAAAGTTGTGATAAATGAAGAAGTGATTTGTCAAATATTATAAAAAAAAATATCGAACGTGGAATCTTCTGAGAAAAGTTCCGTTGATGTAGCTTATAAGAAAACAAAGGTAAATTCTTTGCAGCATCACTGGGTTTGATGATCGATCTTCCCATTTGATCTATAGAAATTTATGAGTTGATAAAAACATTCTCTCAAACGACTGACCGACCCATGCGATAAAACAAATATCTAAAATTCTGGCTTCTCCCTTGATGGCAATTAGAGAAAACGAATTACGCCATGTAGGTTCAAACAAATAAACTCTTGTAGGCGAATAGTAATCTGAACTTATAACTATGTAATCAGAAAAAATATTGCTAATGTTTTTAATATACTTTTCCAGCCACGATCGGTTCTGTTAATGGTACAGAAGCAGCGATAACATGGAAAATTGCCTTGTTCAACCACCCAACTCTTTGAGGTTCATTCCTTCAACGAGAAGAGTTCCTTCTTTCAGTTCTTTCATACCTCTCCTCTTCAGTCAAGATGCGAATCAAGGTTAATTTTTAATCGTTGTGAAATAGGTTTCAATTATGAGTCTTCTTTTTCCCTACACCGAACGTTTTACCAAACCTTCTATTTCTGTCAAAATACTAATCCATAGATGAGAGAGAAGAGATGAATTCATGCATTTCTCACGAGGATTAGAGAGAGCTGAGAGCTTCGTCCTTTATTCGAACTCAGAATATCGATTCCATTTCCCATGATGGTATCCGTTAGGCTATTCCCACCTGAGTAAACAATATTTACAAGTAAAGAGATGCTATGTATATTGAAACCTCAAAATCTATCCATATTGACAGACCAAGACGACCCAGTCTGAAAAAGTTGCTTATTAGGCCAGTTTGCCATTCTTAGGGTATCGAATGGACAATCCTGGTTCCAGATTTGAAATGACAAGGCAACCACTTAAAGGCCTTCTTCAACAAATAAATCAGTATTGTAAGACATTGAATGCTCATCAAAAGGTACTGGTTTTATTGTGATTAAAAAAGACAATCTGCGTATTGCGTGTTTTTCGTGATATATTCATCTTATTTTTTCTTTGATAGTTAAAGATTTTTGAAAAGTTCTTATTAAATAAAATCTTTGCAGGAATCAATTTACGATATGACATGTCCTTGGCATTTTAAAAGATATTTACTGACAATTGTCAAATCAGGCTAACAGTATGTTTATTGCGTTATTGTTAACAAAACTCCCTATTAAATGTAGGCGTTTAATCGATATATCTGTACTTAATATGTTTCAGCTAAGTGAAGGACATTCATATGATGAATATATGTTTGCATTTACACATTTTGAGACGTTAAACTAAACTGAAAAATTAAAAAGTTCCTCCAAATCAGAATTTATGAATTTTACTCTGCATAGCATCTATAATGATGGTAGGTGGTTGTAAAAGCCGAGATCATTTAAGAGTATGGAATTGCCAACTTTCATAATTCAAACCTTAATATAACTAATAACACTTCCAGAAGCTGACTCCTACGCCAGCGTTGAAATCAAGAATTGGATTACAGACGTGCAAAAATTTACAGACGAATTTCAAATATGTATTCTGCTCAATTCATTTTCCTAAACTGTATTTGGGGAGTAACTTCGGCTTTATGGAAAACGTACTAGATTGCGACATCGTACTAAGTGGGTTTGAGTATCAGTCATGCTAATATTTTCGAACTGAGCTATGGATGGTATGAACAAACTTACACCTCTGTTATATGTTAAATATTACAACAACTGTTCTATAAAATGTTTTTTGGCATTAATTAACCCATAGAAGTCGATATACCATTAAAAGTATAACAATGTACGCATAACATCGTCTGTCTTGAATTAAAGCATTAAAAATCTACAAATCGTAATTGTTACAATAAAAATCAGTTTACCTCCGAGTTTCTCAAACTCTTTCCTAAATTCAGCTCTTAAACCAAATTTAATTTTCATTTACCACCTAAATAAATGAATTGAATATTGAATCACAAAACATAACTCATTTACTTGGGCTTGATACAATTTACTGGAGAAAGTAATGACTATGAAGGCAAATGAGGTGTCCACGGTATAATTGTTATCGTCGTAGGAAATGGACACGGCGACACGAGTTCAAATCCTGGGCGAGACTGATTGCATTTCACATAGCACTAATACCCTTAGGAGAGGTATGAATCCATGTATTCTCCCTCCGACTATGGGTAAATAGTAGGGCAGACTAGGTTCTTCAACCTTGGTGAGGCAACTAGTCTAGGAAAAGGAAAACTCTGAATTCGAACCTGTTAAACTCCGCTTAAAAATTGACCTTGAGTCATATCCTGACCTAGCGGAGGGGTTGGGTAAATATGAAGGCAAATAAACCTTGATTCAATTTCAACTGGAAAATCATAGAGGAGATCACGAATAATACATTGCTGACTTTCGATTTGGAACCGTAAATCAAAACGTTTTATTTCAAAATTATTCGCCTTTTGCTCACTGAATAATGCAAATATCTAAACCCATATTTTACCATGTACAAACTTGGAAAAATTATAATTAAAACAGACTCAAACGTAGCACACATTTGGGGATACTTTTTATAGTTTTGTTTATTCAGTAATAACCATTTCGTTTGTCAGGCGTGTCTGGGCTACGGCCCCGCGACCGGACTCACCTTAAAAAGCCTTGTGCCGTACTTCTCCTGTTGTTAGGCCATACAACAAATACCAATAAACAAATTGTTTGCAGGGAGTGTCTAGGCTTCGGCCCTGTGCCAGGGCTCACTTCAAAAGGCCTTGTGCCGTCTTTGACAGTCTGGTGGGTCACGCGAAAAATTTCTTAAAAACGGCCTAGTGCCGTACATTTCAAGTTCGTGGGACGTACAATAAATACCAATAACCATTTCGTTTAAGTATATACACAGATATCAGCGAAATCCAGAAACACCCTTTCAATAAATTCTTCTTTAACATAGCACCTTCCACTTCAAAATCGTTTGTTAATTTAACTGACACGTATGTTTTAAACAGATCCTCTATGAGTGACACATCCATCACATCAGGCACGTTGGTGTATTATGTCTAGCAACTAGTCTATATGATCCAGCAATTTTTGTTCTGCTTTTAATAATGGATTTATAAGTACGAACTGATACATTCACTCCCGGTTAACCTTTTGTAATTCCTTCTATCAAAAATCCATGCATCAATAGGAATGTATATATCTCACTTTGAGAAGCACTACTCCCCTTAAAAATGACAAACTATAATTTTGGTTTGTTTTCCGTCTGTTAGTTCTTACTACGACTTTTACGTCCGGCACGTTAACCATCACATCACAGGAACTCACATTCTGAGAGTTCTAAGCGAACTTTTGCGTAATATTATTATTTTTGCATCTCCATTTTGAAAAATTATGTCGGAAAAAAAAAAAAACAAAAAAAAACTGTAATCTTGAATTAAATCTAAATAATTGGCTTAAAATTACTTGTAATTCATTTATATTATTCTATTGAGGTTTGGAAATTGAAATTATGCTTGGCTAGTTACACCTTGCATCCGCGAAAGTTCGTGATAATTGTTGTTCATTGTTAGGAATTCCTTGCCAATGACAGCTTTTCTTTCCGAAAATGAAAAATATGTTAAGCACTTTCATTCAATCGAGTAAATATGCAACCTAGTTTTTTTAGCTTTACATTAAACTGAGTGATTGTCTATCAAATATTGGTAAACTATTTCTAGTGTAGGTTCCAATTTTGCTAATAAGGATCGGTAGAGAGGGAAATTTATCCTAAAAGCAAATTAACATGTCTAAATACTGTTTGTTTTTCAATACTTTTAAGAATATCATTTTTGCTATGAAAAAACTTATCTTATTTGTAATGCAATTTATACTTTTCCAAATAAACAGAAAAAGGTGCGGTTAACTGTTTTATGCAACAGATACGTTCATACTGAAATATATATATATATATATATATATATATATTGACGGGCAGAAAAAAACTATTGAAGGAGAGCAAAATTTATTCTATGAACAAATTAACCATGTTTTTATTCTTTTCGAATCCTGGAAGTATCTATATCTGATTCTGATGTAATAATCCAACATTTATTCTTCACCAATGGACATTTCGAGAAAACCATTTTGCAATATAAGCTGTTGGAAAGGAATCTGATTTATACAACAACGATTCGTTCAGATTTTAATATTAAGGTTAAAAAAAAACGAATAAAAGAAAATGCAATTTTAAATGAAATTATACTATCTAAAAATATAAATTTGGATTTATTACATACATAACACCCCGCAAAAAAAAAATAACTGAAGCTTGGTATTTATTTCATATTTAACATCATAAAATTTAAGAAACGTAATAACACCATCGAAAAGAGGAAGTTTTCCGTTAAGATTGCAATACAGTCATTGGCATTATCAATGCATATCCCACGACGAAGGATAAGAGGCTCCAAACAGCGCTTAAAAGGTAGTAGCCCTTTTAAGCGCTGTTTGGAGCCTCTTATCCTTCGTCGTGGGATATGCATTGATAATGCCAATAATGCTGAAAGTATTGCTGCTTATTTTATTACGTTGATCTCTTTTCAGTGGCAATGAATGTGTTATTACAGTAGAAGTTGGACAATCCCGTCAATAATCGATCATTGCTTGCCTTGGTAAAGATAAAAACTGTGTGGTAAACCGAAAAAAAAACTGCTTCGGACAAAAAACATTAATGTGTCACTAGATACTTCCATTCGAAAAATGCACCGACTGACATTCATCAATGTCTACAGATCGTGTAAATAAATGTGACCACAGTTAGCCAGTGGACAGATTATTTTTCACTCTACGTGTGTGAATATTCCCGTTCAACGCATCTGTGAAACCTGGAAATGAAGCATGCTTTGCGATCAGCTCCTCGGTTTGAGAAAGATGGACAAATTAAACGCCAAACAAGTAGATTATTAGACAGTGAGATACTGAAATTATCATTAAAATAGAATTGTAATTCTAAACCCTAATATAGATCATAAGTCCATTTGGCTGGGGTCGTAGAATTTGTTGATTGGATCTGTTCAGAGATGTAAGACCCCACCACTGATTCAACGATAATCTGATGGCGAGGCTATAGGACAACATGTGATAATTTAGCTTTGTGAAAACCAATGGCAACTGGATTAAACTGTTAAATAGGAAAACCTGGAACAAATTAACTGTATGGAAACAAATGAATAATGTTGAATGGAGTTATTAGTGTTGAATGGCAATACTTGAAACCCTTTAACTGTACACGAAAATTGAATTATTAGTATTGCATAGCAATATCAGGAACCCTTTTAATGTATGCTACTGAATAGTGTTAGATATGGTTATCAGAGTTCAGTAGCAGTAGTTGAAACGATTTAACTGTGTGATACAACGGAAGAAGTTGGCGTCTGTAATTGATGACTAAACAAAATTCTCTTTTATTTAGCTACGACACAGAGATGTTGAGGAGTGTGCTACTCTTTTCCCTGGATTGCTGCACTTTACCCTTGATATGTACCTTTTAATGCTGAGAGTTAATGCTGCATCAAGTAGCATTTTTTTAGTCTTTCTTATGATTGACCTGTGATTGAACCCCGGTCTTCCGGGCAATAGGCAAAAACCAAAAACGATTGAACATTTTTACAATGGAATTACAGACAAACTGTTCACATAAAAATCAAATGTATAACCATTTAACTGAGTTAAAACAAATAACCGATATTAAATTGTTGTTACATTGCAATACTTGAAACCATTTAACTATGTGTAAACAACTGATTAATATTAAATAGAATGGTTAGTCTTGAATAGCAATACTGGAAACCATTTAACAGTGTGTAAAGAAATGAGTTAAGGCTCGTATAGAAATTATTATAAATCTTACATACTTAATGTATATGTATAAAAAGTATTTGGAATTAGATAAAGTACAATAGTTAATCTGCCATAAAATTTAAACAACCAGTTTTATTAATCATATTTTAATGAATGTTATAAAAAAACCGAAACACGCCAAGTATTGTTAATTTGCTTTTAGGATATTTGAGCTCCATATTCTTAGAATCTTCCGACCGAATAAAGCAATTTACAGTACAGTACGCGCCATAATAATTATAGTTATTTGCGTGAATCAATTTTAATTCGGTTGAACATTTTGTTTATTTATATGCTTAAATAAAAAAAAAAGATTACATAGATATAGATTATTTTCGATTTGAATAATGGTTTGATTTTAACGGCATGTCAAACCTTCTTGAGTTATTTTAATTAAGAAGGCAAGATCTTTTTAAGGATATATCAAATTTATTGAGTTAATTAAATCAATTATTGTAGAAAAAACAGCAGGGATACAAATTAACTCAATGCAGAGTATAAGTTAGGTAATCATGTTCCTTTTATATCTAAATTCATATTTTTTGCAAACACTCCTATCGAATAATTTAAAAAAAATATATTGATCCAAAGGTAGGAAATTAACCAGTCCATCCACTTCAGAGTGGACCTAAGAGTAATGTCTATGAACGATTACTTCACCTTCCACAGATCTCCTGATCATGAGCCTCATCATCGAATGTAGTTTGGTTTCATACAAGTGCATATAATACATAGAACACTCAGGAGGTGCCCGTGGTGTAATGGTTATCGTCGTAGGAAATGGACACGGTGACACGAGTTCAAGACAGATTGCATTTCACATAGCACTAATACCCTTGGGAAAGGTATGAATCCAATTATTCTCCCTCCAGCTATGGGTAAATAGTAGGGCAGACTAGGTTATTCAGCCTTGGTTAGGCAACCAGTCTAGGAGAATGAAAACTCTGAATTCAAACCTGTTAAACTTCGCTTAAAAATTGAACTTGTGTCATATCCTGCCCGAGCGGTTAGGTAAATATGAATACATAGGGCACTAATTTTAAGGGGCTCTTATCCTTCTGCGGGAGATGCAGTCTGAATATTCTAAGCTTCACAGATAGGGAAATTTTTTTAGTTTGAAATATCGATTTCTGCTGTTATATTTTCTGAACGTATTAGACAAAAAGTTTTAGAAGTTTACAACTTGAAGATGTGTAATTTCATGAAATGATTTAGTTATTATGATCTTTAAAAAAATCCTAAAAAAGAATGAATTAAGACGACCGTTCTTAGCTTGAAGCATATCCGAACCCGACAAACAGTATATTCGGTGAATAAAACAAATTAGTTGTAATAGTGTGCACCTATTTTGAAAGGAATCGGGGCGAGTTTTACGTTGTTTTAATTTATTTTTACCTAATGTTGGCCCAACGAATCGGAAATTTGAAATAAAAATTGTTTACAATGTAGCTGTGTGATTGATAGTTTCCCTGTCAGTTGGCTTTATAGTCAAGAAAGTCTGAGGAGGCCGAGACGGTCGAGATGTTACAAGTTTAAGACTGGAGGCACATGTAAAGCTGAACAAATATTCAGACCTGGCAAAAGATCTGTGGAAATTGTGGAAGGTGTCTTAGAGTGCTTGGACGTGTCCCAAAGTGCCTCTTACAAAAGCTGGAAGAAATGTAAATCTGGGAAAGAATCAAAGTTACACAGTGGACAGTATTGATAAAAAAAATACCTACCATACTATAGTAACTGCAGAGTAATTAAGATATCCGTTGTTACTTATTCTCCAGTTGTGAAGATGCGAATACAAGAAGGAAGCAGTAATAATGTAACCTTCTGGGAATTTGAAGCCATCATACTTTAGCACATGACGAGCAAAATAATAAATGTCTCATTTGATTTATATTACAACAAGTTTTGGGTGTTGTTTCTATTATTGTTGAAATATTCAGTAAGGCATTCATAAGTTCATTTAGGAAATATTAATCTCGCAATCTTTGAAAGAAAATGAATTAAACCGAAGCAATATTCATTTATAAATCATCGACTTGAGCCAAATTTAAATATGGCAAATGTTATCACGTTTGTTTAAATAGAGATGTATCTGGTCTATGTCTTAGAGCAAAATATGCTGTCCCCACACAACCATAATATGTTTAAAAAGCAAAGATCAAACAACATCATAAACTTGTGAGACACAGAGAAGAGGGAAAAGTTAAAAGAATGCCCGAGATAGATAGATAGATAGATAGATAGATAGATATAGAGGGGAAAGAGTGAGACTGGAAATATTGAGATGGTGAAAGAGATATATTTGAAATACAGATAGTGGAAATATGTTAAGATCAAAAGTGACAAATTTTGATATGATCTACTGTCGAGATGTAATAAAAGATTATTTGTCACTTGATCTCGGACAGAACTCAAAAGTTTCCATTCCGTAATAGGTCTCACCTTAAAGTCCAGCCGATATTCAAAATATTTTTAAACCCTTCTAAACAGATACAATTTCTGGAGACTTAGTTAACATCGGGTCAAAAGGAAGGAGTCTGAGTTAAACCGAGGTTCCAGAATTTTGAAGAATAATAACCTTCTGACCACTTACTAGTAGGGATTCACAGGATTATATTCATTACTTAAAGCATCAAGCTTTATCTAACGTTTTATTTTGAGGATCAAATTTATAGGATTTGTTAGTTGGAAGTCATGCAAAACATTACTCCAGAGCAAGTGCGATTGATTAAGATACTTATTGGTGTGCTTATAAAAATATTTGATCATCATGAATTCTAAAAACGGACCGTTTTTCGGTCATATCTCGTCAGAAAAATTCTGTGATAGCAAACAGTATCGAAGAATATTTCAAGGAAGATCATGGCAAAAGAAATGAAGACAACAATTTTTTTTTTTTTTAATGGGGAAAAAAGCAAAATTGTTTACTTTGAGGTATTGTTTTTTTTTTTTTTCTTTGATTAAGTCAGGCACAGTTGCAGAATAATCGGTGTTGTTGACTCCCTCGCGGAAGGGATACAATAGGATATACGGTACATGAACTAACAGCAAATGCTATAAACTAATCGACTGTATTTTTTACTGTATTATAGTAGAAATAACAGATTGTATCAACACATTTAAAACACTTGAACTTGATAAATAAAACAATAAACTCGAGTTCAGTGTAATTCATAAAGAAGTAAAATTACAAAAAGATACATGTAAGTCCAAGCTCCTTAACTGTTAATTGCATTGTCGTTTGTCTTAATCTGCATGTTCTAAAAGTAGCCATGGTTGCATACTATTGAAGTTAGGTGAGTTTAATGTAACGCTTGTTTGCACACAGTTATATGGTTTCAGATATGGTTATCTCAGCTCAATTGACCCCCATCCACCACTTTCAAACATTTTTAAAATAAAATATGGTTGGGTTATTGTTAACGAAAACAGCGATTTAGAAAATATGGACAAGACAGTCGTGTAAGTGCTAGGGATTGACATTACTAGTCAATTGATCAGATAACATCTCCTTGACCACTCGTCAAACCCAGTAATAGCCGAAGTAGAGCGTAACAAATCAAGTGCGAATCCAGTTTCGAATACTGCTTACATTATAAATGGTACCTTGCGTGGTATAATGTCTATTAAGCTAGACTTGCAAACAATAACTAGGGGCCAGTCGTCGGGGGCTACAGAATACACCAACAGCATCTCTGCAGAGTGGTAAGACTCCTCATTACGGGTGTCCTGAGTATGTCACTAAACAATCTGATAGAGAAACTTTAGTAATGCTGGAGCTTAGGGGTTTACGGAGTACCCCTTCGTGGCTATCGCCCCCAGGTCCACTTTTACCCGGAGTGGTAACAACTGATTGCGCGGTATCTACGGGTCAAATAGAACTGAACATTGTAATTACCCTAAACTGAATTGTTTAAAGTAGATCTGTTTTCGACATTTTAACTGTGTACTCATGCTAAACTGAATTGTTTAAAATAGAAAGGTTTTGAAATTTTACTAAATTCAAACTAAAATTATACTTATACTAAAATAAACTGTTTGAATCTTTTATAAGAATGACTTAATTCGGTGTTAAATGGCCCCAAAAGGGTTGATACGCCATAAAACAAAACAACAAATCAACCAACCAACCTACTAACCAACCAAATCGATAACTATGGAGTTCAAGACTTACGATGTAGCCCATACATCCGGCTTTTTGCCAGAACTAAGCAAAGCTCAGTTATTATATACATTAAAATCAAAACACTCACTAAAATGAGAAAAAAAAGTTTGGGGATTCGGGGATTTTCATCAAGATTAGAAACTTTCTTCAGAGTGAAATATTTGATGGTTATAAATTTTGAACCTGTCAATAAAAATAGTTGGATAGATGACAAAATCTGATGAATTATCTAGCAAATCATTTCCATGTAATGAAATACACTTTTATATACTTCAATAATACTAATATTTATTTTAAAATAATAACAAAGTTGATTTAGTCTTGTTCAGATCAATTTGTACAGCATCAGACTCAATGCTGGATTAATAGCTTGTTAGTGTAGATTGCTTGACAAATTCAGTCTATATATAAAGCCTTAATTAGACAGATGAAAGTTTAAAAAGTGTGGAGCAAACTTAGCAGAATAAATCATGGCAGTAATGATATTCTGCTCGATTAGCAAAGCAAATACTTTTTCTATGCTGATGCGCCGAACTGGGACTCGTTATAAGTATTTTAGTACGACATAAACCACCAGTTGATATATTCAGATTTATCGAACTCTCTATTTTAATACTGTGCTATGATTATTTTTGATTGGATATTTCTCTGTGGTAAAGACACTTAATATTAATGCATTTTATTTGGTATTTATACACATTTAATTTATTGCAAGAGTCATTGTGACAAAAGTTAAAGTAATATCATTTGCCCCTCTATTGGTGGAGCTTAAAATATGTTGACAGCATCCTTTTCAGAGAAAAAAGGACTCCGTTAAAACAGGGTTTTGCTTAGTATGAGACTAAATTTCATCTGTTGATGAAGCTCCAGTTCTGAGGCACTAAATGAAAATCGAACTGACCGGCAATAGCTTAATATATTATCGCACTGGGCATAATACAGTGAGAAGCACCCCGATTAACTTAGTACAACACAGGATGCAAGAGACTATAAGTCAGAATCGAACTCACTAACAATGGTCCAATAGACTATCTCTCAAATCATTTTACCATGAGAGATGCTAAAGCGAGTTTGGTTCCAGGCCAGAAGAATCGAGCACTAATATGAATCGATCTCACTAAAGATCGACCTAGCTCGGTGATTATTATAGCTCGCGTGGGGCCGGTTACAGGGGAAAAAGTGCAGAATGAATTATATGTATTTGGTCTGTGAGCGGCTTATGAAAGTTTTAAATTCAGGCTGGTATAAGACTAGAAACTCCACCGTAAATCAACTACTCGTTTATTTTTACAGAACCTGTATTAGACGCATTGATGTTATTAAATCAGAAATTCAACTTGATTCTTTCAAAAAGTTCACTAAGAAAGAAGAGCCATTGCAACACATTATCAATTCTTATAAAAGATTTAGATTTTTTTTAGTTTTATAAGAGTTGTAGTGCGTTGCCACTCGAAAATTATCCACAATGGCTCTATTTTCAAAGTGAGGCTTAGCATTTTTAGCAATCCTTGTATACACAGGAAAGTTTTTAAAAGTGCAGCAATAATTTTCTTACTATATATTATTCATTTGAACCAAAAAGGCCTAATACTTATAACGTCGTTAATGACGCACTTAATTAAATGACTTTATATATCAATCAAATCAGCTTAAAGATCCTCAATTAGAGGATCAGCAACGCCAACTTAAAACATAATCTTCCACTCGGGTAAATTTTTAATCATATTTTGAAATTTCGTCTCGACTAGAAAATCATAGCCAACGATTATCATCAGCCTTTAATTAACACTTTCGGTAATACTGCAGATAACAAACGCTTAAAAATTCGGCAAAAGAATTACTAATGTGTAATTAACCACACCTCTTCGCCTTTCAGGAACAAAATCATGATAATTTTTGAAGAAGAGTTTAATTCAAAAACGGGTATGAGATTATGATGAAAGATGTCACCTGCATACGTTGCCATGAATAGAAGTATACATTCACAAAATCGGATCTGATGGAGGATACGCATACACAAAGCCTCATGGAGAAAGACGGCGCCAAGAACTTGGTTGAGAATTGAAGTTTTATTTCTTTTATTTTTAATGATTTTACTAAGCAGAAAAAAAGTAATTACATGTTATGCCTAATTAAGTCATATATTTTCGGTTACTTTTTGTTAAATTTTCAATCAATATTAATAGATTTTTAAAATTTATCTTTTCATGAATCAATTACTATTTTTTCTTCACTTTTTATATGCGTGTGTCGTTGCAACTTACGCCTCTTATAAAATTAAAATATATATATATATATATATATATATACACAACTGATTTGACGCACAGCTTTGTCTGTTCCCCCACCGTGAAAAAAGCCAGCACACCTAAATCCTCCTTTACAAACACGATTTTAAAAAGCTATATTCTTCGAAAGAACGTAATTAATTGAAGGATAAATTTATTTTCCATCTTCTACCGACGAAATTTCATAAGAATTTGTGAATTGAATCTGTCAGCGGGGAAAAAGTTAAAATTGAATTTTAATTGTTTTCCACTGAACTTTAAATTGTCTTTTATGTGTTTTTTTTCCAAAGAAACTCTTACATTTTATGAACCCACACAAGAATCCCGAATAAGTTGGTTTGTTTTTCTTCGTTTAATAACATATCAATCTTCGTGAATTTTTTAGGCCAAAGTCAACATTGTAAAAGAACAGATGTCGTACAACCTAACTAATAGCCGTGGGAATACGGGATTTATCCCTTTTCCAATGGTATATCTAATCAATATCAGAATTCTGTCGTTGTTGAAATGGATAAGATTATTTTATGTAATAATTTTTTTTTGTCTTATCTTGTTGATAATGTTTTTTCTTAATATAACCAAAAGATAAATTTCCTTCATAATATAGCAAATGATGCACTTACTTAAAAAAACATTAAACTAAGTATTACTGAATCTACCGGATTAATAATACACATACCAATGGAAAAACTGCTATTGACTTTTTTTGTGTGGGAAGTAAGGATTTGCAATGCGAGACATTTCATGACTATTGGGTTACAGACTTCAAACTTTCCAGTAAATTGGGCTTTTAATTGATTCATTCTCTACAATAGATCATTTTACAGGTGTTACACCAGTAAAAAAAAAATATTTAAAAACTCACCATGGAGTTACACAACCATACATTAAAAAATGGGATCATAATGAATTATATAATTGAGGTGCAAGAACTGATTATTTAGCATATTTACCCAACCCCTCCGCTCGGGCAGGATACGACACAAGGTCAATTTTTAAGCGGAATTTAACAGGTTTAAATTCAGAGTTTTCTTTCTCCTAGACAAGTTGCCTAACCAAGGCTGAAGAACCTAGTCTGCCCTACTATTTACCCATAGCTGGAGGGAGAATAATTGGATTATAGGGTATTAGTGTTATGTGAAATGCAATCAGTCTCGTCCAGGATTTGAACTCGTATCACCGTGTGCATTTCCTACGACGAAAACCATTACACCACGAACACCTCCACAAGAACTGATTGTTTAGTATATCAATTTTAACAGCATATGGAATTGTCCAAGTTTATTTTATGACTAATGATTAGCATTTGGCGTTCCTATCAAATATGAATCAATTTCAACCAGTTCTATTTGACCCATAGATGGACACTAATAAGCTTTGCCATTCTTATTTGAAATTTGTTCACAGTGATATGGTTTTTCCGTATTTCAACGTTATGCTGATAATTTATACACAACTGTATATCAAGTAACTATTCGTATTTAATATTAATAATTTTTTGCACAAAAAATGTTTCCAGTTTTCCTATAAAAAAAAGTATTAATTATATAGTTTGAAGTAAGTACTTTTTGGTAAACAATTGTAGCTTTAAGTTAGTCGTATTACAAATAATTTCCATATTGTAAAATATTTTCAGGTTTCCCCACTATAAATAATGAAATTTAATCATAATCATAAGTTGGCGCATAGTAATGTAGTTTCACATAATTCTCTCTTCAAACAGATTGACTTGCCCCACTGAAATAACCTTAACAGATACTGCCATTTTGGTTTTACAATAAAGGAATAATACACACTCTTTGAATTTCCGGAACCAGAGCTTCACCATGAGATACAGTTTAGTGTCCAATCCAGGACACACAATTCTTTTTTATATTAGGTCTTACCACTAAACGGGGAACAGAGTCAGTGTATTCTACGTTTGACTAACAGAACAATGGGACGTAAATATGTATGTATTTTTCCGTTAAATTTACGTCGTTGTTTGCATATATGTTGCATATGAATTCCTCTTCATGGACGGCTATAATTTCACACACTTGTTGATAAGATAACAAGAATGTTTACATGCTGGTTTTACTTTCTTCATATATCAGTTGGCGTCACGACTACATGCTGAACTGCGACATCGCAGTAAATGATTTCGAACTCTAGTCTTAGTATTATGTTCACTTTCAGACTAATACCCTTGGAAGGGATATTAAATCCCTCATCTCCCACTCTTGAGTCAAATATTACCACTACTGTTCACCCACAATTATTGCTTTGTCATTAAATCACTGAGGGTGGATGATATGTCCTTTAACAAATAAACCAAACCACGCATTATTTGGGGCAACACCAGTTCTACCAGTTTATTTGGGAATATGATACTTTGTAAAAAAAAAAGCACACACTCATATTTCCGTAGCTATGGTTTAAATAGTATCACTGCTATTTTTTGGCCACGATGTCTTTGGTATTAAATAACCCTACGATGATTTGTATGCGCTTAAACAATGAGACCAAACAAAGCTTTAAAATTTCATTTACTTTTTAGCCTATTTCTGTGGAGAAATTCAGTCATAATTATCGTCATTGTCATTGTCATTTTCATCATTGTCAAAATCGCTATTGTTACCATCAATTTTATTATCATCGTCACCATTTTCTACTTTCTTTTTTTTTCTTTCACAATTAAATGATCAGTTTTTTTCTAATCCAAACCACATTCTTCCATGATGTTATTCTCTTCTATTTTTGCCACGTCTTTGTGGAATTTCACCTCATTAGTTAAGCAATGGTCTTTAATTAAAATGCTTTAATTAGAATGGATGCAAAATCGTTCATGCGAGTAATAGCAACAACGTGTTCAATGGATAAGATTTAGAAATTTGTTTGGAGCATTTAAATTCTAACTTGTTGGCTTTTTTTACTCGGCTGTTTGCGTTGATTTTACTTGTAGTAGATCCATATTCCTAACTTCGATTTTGGCACAGAATTTTGATGTGAGGTTATCCATTATTGAATATGAAGTGTTTCAAGAAGAACATTTACCAGATCGCAGCGCCTTCCCATTTGCATCGCTAATTATTAAATATTCATTAATGGAAATTAGTAACTTGAATACTCCAAAAGTAAAGACTTCTATTTATTTACACGGGAACAACATCAAATACAGGGAGAAAAATAACACCTTTTCATAGTAAAAGTATTCCCTTACAAAACATAATTTTTCCTTTATAGTCATTCATTTTGCCAATTATGAGCAAGACAGAATTTACCCAACCCCTCCGCTCGGGCAGGATATGACACAAGGTCAATTTTTAAGCGGAGTTTAACAGGTTTGAATTCAGAGTTTTCCTTCTAGACTAGTTGCCTAACCAAGGCTGAAGAACCTAGTCTGTCCTACTATTTACCCATAGCTGGAGGGAGAATAATTGGATTAATACCTTTCCCAAGGGTATTAGTGCTATGTGAAATGCAATCAGTCTCGTCCAGGATTTGAACTCGTGTCGCCGTGTTCATTTCCTACGACGATAACCATTGCACCACGGGCACCTCCAATTATGAGCAAGATGTTCAATCTTATTCTCGTAAGAATATCGCCCCGAAAATAATGTAATCTCACAACCTTATTGGTGAATGTTGGTGGTATGATAGTCTTCGTTATAATTATCATCATCATCAATTCACGCTGACAACACGGATTTTCCTGATTCGTTCTTTCTTTCCGTCTCTGTAATCCATCAATCCCAGCTGGTTCTCCAGACTACGTACTATGTCCGCACAAATCAGATTTATATAAGTTTTTGCTGGTCGGACAACAGTGGCGTGTCCATGGGTAGGAGCTCTAAGAAAAACGTCACTTATGTGTTAGTTCTTGCTTCTCTAGAAGGGTCTCCCATGTCTTGTTTGTCTTATTTGGATGCTTCTATTTACCAACCCCTCCGCTCGGGTAGGATATGACACAAGGTCAAATTTTTAAGCGGAGTTTAACATGTTTGAATTCAAAGTTTTCCTTCTCCTAGACTAGTTGCCTCACCAAGGCTGAAGAACCCAATCTATTCTACTATTTAGGGAGAATAATTGGATTCATACCTTTCCCAAGGGTATTAGTGCTATGTGAAATGTAATCAGTCTTGTCCAGGATTTGAACTCGTGTCGCCGTGTCCATTTCCGACGACGATAACCATTGCACCACGGGCACCTCCGCAAACCACGGGCACCTCCACCTGTCCTATTTGGATGCTTCTGCAATGGGAATTAAGTGACTGCACGGCTGTTGTTTTATGGGTGTTGCTTCCAGAATTTCTTCAAAACAGCTTGTGGCATTTTTGTGTAGCTTTACTGTTTTCTTAATGCGTTTTGTAAGCGTTCATGCTGTAGAATTGAAACAAAAATGGCTTGGAAAAGTCTCATTTTATTTTATTGAATATATCAGACTTCCATATGATTAATAACATATCGATCATATACCAAGCCTTCGCTGAGCGTGCGTTGAAACTATGTCACAGTCCAGCACGTTTCCTATTACTCCACGAAGAATCCTGTCAGGACAGTGATGACGTTTCGGAGAAAGTAGGCTTTTTACAGTGTAGATTAATTACCTCCACGCTCCCTTGTTATTTTTTCCTTCTCTCTGACCGGTTGACCTTTGCCCAGTCAGCTGGGGATGTAGAATACACCGACTGCTTCTCTGCAGTGGGGTAAAACCCCTCTCCAACGATTATCCAGAATATAACACTAAAGAATCTCATGGTGAGCTTCCAGTTATATCGGAGCTTTTGGGAATGCAGAGTATACCTACACTGCCATCGGTCCCAAGTCCACTCTGACCTGGAGCGGTAACACCTGATAAGGGTCCTACCTATGGGTTAAATAGAACTAAAGAGTGGTTTGATTTTACTGTATTTTTGCATTTAAACTGTATTTATGCTAAACTTAATTGTTTAAAATAAGAAACTGTTTTGACATTAAAACTGCGTACTTATGCTAAAATGAATTGCTGGAAATAGAAATGTTCTGATATCTAAACCGTGTTCTTATGTTAAACTGAATTATCTGAAATAAAACTGTTTTGATATTTACTCTGTGTATTGCTGCCCCCCCACAACGAGTGCCCTGAATATGGCATTAAACAATCTGATGGTGAGGTTCCAGTGATCCTGGAGCTTTGGGGAATGCAGAGTACCCCTTCATTGCCATTGCTCCCAAGTCCACTCTGGCTCGGAATGGTAACACCTAATAAGGGCCTTATCAATGGGTTAAATAGAACTGTATTCTTATACTAAACTGAATCGTTGGAATAAGTACTAGTTGACTAAACTGAATAGCTTTAACAGAAGTGTTTTTGACCATTGAACTGTACTTATATTTAAACTGCGTGCTTATGCTAAACAGAATTCTTTGAATTGGAATGTTTTTTTACACTGAAACTGTACTTACAGAAAACTGAATAGCTTAATATAGAAACGTTTTGACATTTAACTGTGTGTAAACAAAACTCTACATATACTAAACTGAATTATCTGAATTAGAACTGTTTGACTAAACTGAATTAGCTTAATTAGAACTGTTAGACTAAACTGAATAGCTTGAAATAGAAATGTTTTGACAATGAAAATTGCGTTCTCATCATCAACTTGACAGCAGAAATCATTTAACTGTGTGCAAACAAATGAGGAAAAGTAAATGAAATGATTTGTATTGGATTGTATTTTTTTAAAATGTTATTAGAAAAATGTTCACAAACCATGTGTATTTAATAAATAAATCTGAACATGGGATTGTCATTCGACAATACAATGTCTGATATAACATAAAAACAAACCAAACTTATGACGAACTGTTTTTGACACTTCAATTGCGTACTTAAACTGAATTGTTTTAAATAGAACTGTTTTATTTTAATATTTTACTAAGTGTAAACGAAAACTGTGCTTTTGATAAACTCTACTGTTGTTTATATATATAAAATTGATTCGGCATTAAATAACCTAAAATGGTTGCAATGGCATAAAACCAAACCAAACCAAACCAAACCTCCGCACTCACCAGGAAGCGATTTTTCAAAGTGAATAGTTTAATGGATCTGTTCAAGAACGTCAAAATAGAAGAGGTTTTGTCCTTCTTGGGAGAGCAGTGTTGTTGAACTGAAACTGGTTAATCGTGAGCAAACAAATGGAATCCTGCTTATCAAGATTTTTACCAACTAAGTATTCGTTAAGAAATCTTAAGTTGAACGTATATACATATAAACAGAATTTGGCGTCAATAATCTACATAGGTTGATATGCAATAAAACCCTACCAACCAAAACTGTACTTATAATGTATAAAAATGGATTTGGCATTAAATAACCTTAAATGGTTGCTATGCTATAAACCCAAACCAAACCAATCGTAAATATGAGAAGCACTTTGAAAAAAATGAAAAATCCATGAAACCTTTTGGCCTTCGGATGAAGACTACTCCCAAAGAATTCAATATCCCTCTAGATAATATATATGAACGCAGCCTACCTCGATCACCAACTTGTACCATTAAAAACTCGATATAATCTTCCAACTAAATGGACTACCCCCCCCAAAAAAAAAACACACATCCCAGTACTTATCAGGAGAAATTTCACAATATACTCCAACTCCATCCCGATCACCTATATGTTTTCACGGATGTCTCTAATGACAAAGACAAAACGGTCTGCACAGCTGTTTTAAATAAAATAATAATCAAGAAAGCCCTTTCAATATTCACGACAGAAGCGCGTGCTATAGACCTAGCTCTCAACATCATCCCGAAGAGCAAACTAAGAAATTTATCATATTCTCAGACTTGCTCTCGGTCTAACAATCATTAAGCAATAAACGAAACTTGAGAATCTCTTATTATTAAACTGTTGAGTAGATTAGACTCTGTGTCTAGTTGTAAATGAATAATTATAGGCTGGATCCCAATCCACATTGGACTGAGAGAAAATGAAAACCAGACTCGGCCGCCAAATCGGCTTTACATATGACCCCCGACAATCTCAGGATTCCATATACTAACCTGAAACCCCAAATCAGAAAACTCTTTCACGCAAAATGCCAACAACTCTGGAATAATTACATCCTCGATAAACTCTTTCCGATCTAGCACTTGCCCATTCTCTGCAGAAACGGAACTGTTTGAAATAGAACTATTTGCATAAAAAAATGGATTTAGAGTTAAATGACCAGCAAAGGTTTATATGCCATAAAACCTAAACAACCAACCAACCAACTTGTTGACCCAAAGTGATAAGCTAATTGATTTCTTAAATATAAGTTGGCTACCAAATGCTCTCTCACACGAATTAATATCGTAAGAAACCTAAGAAAAAAATGGTAGAATTAATAAAAGACTGCTAAGTAATTTGGAGGGTGATATACAAGTGCATGTAAAAGCAAAGTTGTGCACAGACAAAAAAGAATTACCTCTCAGTTATATATATATATATATATATATATATATATATATATATATATATATATATATATATATATATGCACACTATGATTATTTTGGAGGTTGTATAATTATATCATTGGATGCAGGTACTTGTCTACAAAAGTAATACCAGTCAGAATTCTTTCACCTACTCTTTATTGTTTTCAAAAACAGAAGTAGAAATTAACGGTTTCAGAATCTTTATATTTACATCTATAGGATAGTACATTTGGTGTGGTGGCTAACGTGTTACACTGCTATATCATAGAAAGCCATTTCAAATTCCAATCACGCTATTACTTTCACTTTCCTCCTAATACAGTGTGGAAAATGTATGTTCTTCCTTATCCCCATCAGCTATTGGTTGAATAGTAGCACTGCAGTTATAACAAGAATTGACTTAAATAATCAACAAACGTTGCTATGCCATTAAACAAAGAAACTTAACTCTTTATATCTATATAAGTTAATCTACAGACAGTTAATCACACACACACATTATATATTTATATTCATTTATTTATACAGCTAAAACTTAATGTGAGATATCTCCTTCAACTTAGTCTTATCCCTTATGAGCCGACATTCATATCATTTAGAAGTCTTGTAGTGCAATTTCTTTAAATTCTTAGCGACTGAAATCGATAACTTTTCAGGGTTGGGTTCAGCTTATTGAAATACTTAGAAAAAACCCGAGAAAACACCTGCAATATTTTTTTTACTGAAAAATAAATTCTCATAATCCGTCATTTCTACAGCTTACTGACAAAAAAGCAAGTGCTCGGTGCACATGAAAATCCACTGGCATGATATATTTTTGTAACTTTTCATTTAAACATTACCGGACTTATTCATTGCTACAGAGCATTTAATTCACAAGCAAGCTACTTGATATTTTTGAACTACTAATTTAAATCTTAATATAAAACACGTATTATAAATAATGTCACCCATGAATAATATATATATATATATATATTATATATCTGACTATGCAACACAGTCTATTAAAAAAACGAGAAACGAACAAAATGTTGCATCCTTCCCTTCCAAGAAACCTGACGTTGGAATAACTAAGAACTACAGAGGCATAACTCTAAGAGGTATAGCTGCTAAGGTTTATAATGTCTTCCTTAATCGCATTCAACTCGAAATGGAAAAAGAAATTTCGGATAAAATCAGAACGTCTTTTAAAAAAATTACTTCAAAACCTCTCAAATTCTGACAATCCATCGAAGAATACAAACAAAGAATATTAGAGCAAAAATACTAGTTTGTTGGTTGGGTGGGTTTTATGTCATATCAATCTTTGTAGGTTATTTAAAGCCAAATTATTTTTATACAAATAATCAGTTCTATTTCAAACAATGCAGTTTAGCATGAGTACACATTTTGTCAAAAACATTTCTACTTCAAGCTATCAATTTTTTCAAGCAGGTCTAAATTAAACAATTTAGTTTAGTATAAGTATAGTTTTTTTGTTAACACACACTTAAATGTTAAAACAGTTCTATTTCGAACCATTCAGTTTAGCTTGAGTACAGTTTCAATGTCAAAAACAGTTGTATTTCAAAAAATTTAGTTTACATAAATACACAATTTAAATGCAAAAATAGATATGACCCTATCAGGTGCTACTGCACCGGATCAGAGTTTACCTGGGAGCAATGTCAATGAAAGGGTACACCGAATTCCCCAAAGCTTCAGCATTACTGGAATCTCACCACCAGATTGTTTAGTGTCGTGTCAGTAAACTCTTTGAGGGGTCGTCCTCCTCTGCAGAGAAGCAGTCGGTGTATTCTACAACCACAGCTGCCTGGGCAAGCAACATTACTATTCGTAGACGTCTCCAAAGCATTCACTTCTGTACAAAGAGGAAAGATGAAGGCAATACAACTTGCACAGGATCTTCTCAGAAAAAAACTCTTACTGCTATGAAAACACGAAAGCAATAGTTCGCTGACCAAATCGAGACACCGACTTCTTTGACATTGTCACTCGAGTTGTCCAGGGAGATACAACAGCACCATATTTGATGGCCTCATCAAGCTGAAAATAAGTAATATTGTTCCTTAAAAACAAGCAAAGACTTTACTAATGGTGTCTTCATAATACTGTCTTTAGACAGTATATAATAAAAGATTGGTTTCTTTGTTTTGGATTCTTTTTTATTTACATATCAACCTTCATAGGTCATTTACTGCCAAATTTATTCTTTTATGAACACAGTGGTAATACTATTTAATCTAAAGCATGGGGCATAAGTTCATAGCTTTTTCCAAGTCTGTTAGTCGAAGCGAGAACGTAATTGTACGATTGGAGTTCGAACTCACATACTATGAAGTCACAACCCAGTGCATGAGCCATTACACCATGGAGACTCTCCTAATACAAAATTTTACCAGATACAAAGCATGATCCCTGAGCCACACCAGTTTGGTTTGTCGATTTTGTTAATTCTCAACTTTAGACATGTACAGTACGGGCTGCCAAATTGTCATTTTTGAGTTTAATGTATTGCGAATGTGTCACAATTATATATATATATATATATATATATATATATATATATATATATATATATATATATATATATATCTCAAATAATGTAATTTTCAGGATGATATGCCCATGTTAAACGTTTCGTTATTCTTTTTTATTAAACCTGAGTGTATTATCATAGATAGATGGATAATCCTCTGAATATTTTCTTATATATATATATATATATATATATATATATATATATATATATATAATATTCAGTTGATTATCTATAGGCATTTCTAAGTGGAGAGATTTGTTTTTGGGAACTTTTGAGAGAGACGGTATTCTTTTAACGGAATTAATTTGAAAAAAGCAATTAAAAGTTGAAAAATATTAAGTACAATAAAATATGAAATATAAGTAGAAAAATATTTCGTGTACAAAACTGTAGATATATGAGCAAAAATATATTTATAAAAGTAATATAGATTCAATTAGTAAGATTCAATTGCAATGCGATATCTTTATTCATCAGTTCAACAAAAAGCAGTTGTTTTCCAGCACACTCTAATCTATCTATGTGATTTGAATTATATATATATATATATATATATATATATATATATATATCGAAAATGTAGGGTACAAGTCGAACTTTGAAAAATCTCAGTAGAACTGGGATAATATAGCTGAACGAAAAACGAATTCTTTACCTCAGAATATAGGTCGTGTTCTCGATATTATCCTTGCCATATAAGTGGACTTCTATTTTCTCAGGGATTCTTGAAGTTTAAAAGATTGACGTATACATCGTAATTCTCTCTCTCTCTCTCTCTCTCTCTCTCTCTCTCTATATATATATATATATATATATATATATATATATATATATATATATACAAAGGATTGACTTCGATATCGTTGTCTAATAGCTAGAGAGTTTAATAAATACGTGAACCGTGTTTTTAATAGCAAGCGCCTGTTAAACCAGACACATTTTTTGGATAAGGTGATAACACATGAATGGTACACCAATGTGACTGACATTTCTCAGATTTTTTAATTCAGAGATTTCCCTTTGTGTAACGGTTGTTATCATAAGAAAATGCTTTTAAAGAACTGTGTTTTGATCGCAGATGAGGCTGTCTGCATTTAACGCCATTTAAAAATAGTGAAGCTGGTTCTACATAAGTTTTCTCTTGAATTTATCTACTTATGTATGTATGTGTGTGTGTGTGTGTGGTAAGAGAGAGTAATGTATACATATTAACCCTAAAAGAATCATCGACCTGCAATAAAAATATTAGAAAAACTCGAAAGAAAACTGTAATACATTTTTATCGATTGCTAAAGGACAGACAAGTAGCCATTATTTCGTTTGGCATAATTGTAGTGTAAAGTTTTCGTACAGTTCTTGCTGCTTTTTCACTTGCAACTTGTCTTTTTTCTAGTCGAAACATTTGCTAATTCAACTAACTGGTAATAAAGAAATGCATCGACAATGTTAACTTTTAACTGTAAAAGAAAAACTGAAAGCCTAATTTTCAGATAACTCTTCGAATGCCTAGTAAATTTTCAAGCCAGTAGGACTGTAGTCCATTGATGATACTCTTGTTAGCGGTTAACCGGAATTGTTCGTGCTTTACCGAACAAAACGAGAAATTTTACAAAATAAACCCAGTGTTATAAGGATAAACTAGAAAGCCTGGACCAAGTTAATTGGCACTCAGACAACAGAAAGAGTTAGACCTAAACGATATTTGTAAAATAACTATATAACAATGTGCATAATACCAAATAGGCTACTTTGTCATTTAAGAAGATATCGTAATTTTCTTGATGATGTGCAAGGAGGACACACTCGGCATGAATGTGATAAAATAAAATCTTCAGGTCAGAGGCGTAGTTACACAGTTGCAATCAACTGATTCTTTAAACACATACACTCACTTTCAAAT
>OY757906.1:43230403-43285403 GCA_963585895.1 Sepioteuthis lessoniana | reverse complement strand
TTATAATCCAACTTTATGCAATTTAATCACGAAGTGTCTTCTTTGCCAGACGCACTGCATGTCTTCGGTTAGTCTGTTATTTAATCAAATTCTAATAGACAAAAAATATATGAGATCAAACCTAAGACAAATCAAAATAACTAACTTTCGACCAGCATAGTAATACGAGAGTGTAACAAATGAGCTCAAGATTTCTTGAGAGTCAACGCTTGAACGGATCAGAAATCTGAATCACATGTTATCAGGCTTTTATCCTAATCAGGTTATGGATCTGAAAACTCCAGTCGGAAAACAAATGCTTCTTAAAGAAAACTTTAGTTTGAATACCTTGTAATGATATTAGACATGGTTCACGTGAATGTTGTCCAAATTAAAGCAAATGAATACCCAGTTGTTTTGTAAATGAAAAGACGAAAAGTAAATAAATAAATAATACTATAAAATTCAAAATAAAAAAAGAGAAACAGAAAATAAAAGTGAAGCTTGAAAAATGTTTTTATATATTTAAATAACAAACAATAATGCGGAACAAGTGACAACAACATCTATATCCTTAAAGTTTCTGCGACAAAAATAAAAATCGTATCTACAAATCCAAAACACCTCAAGATTATACAAGAAATACATTTAGTTGGTTAGAAATTGGTTAGATTAATATAAATCTCTCCTTAATGAATCAAATATAATGTATTCTGAAGTTAAAATTCATTCATTCATAACAATATTTGATTTTACATACATTAATATTTTCAATCTTCTGTATGCATAGCTTAAATAATGGTCCTAAAAGAATTTTGGAGTTTCTCTTTCTTACAATTTAAAGACTTATAATGAGTGACGTTCCTGGTTACGTCCGCATAACATCAGAGACAATTTAACAATTTGTCTAGCATTCTTTTCTAATTTTTTTTTTCCCTTACTCATTATCTAATCAAATACCGACTTTGACTATTACAACCGCCTAAAGGGTAATGGTTTAGTGACAATAGTCAATGCTTAAAAGTATCTGAGACTTGATTTTCTCGTCATAGAACTGAGATCCGTTTGCCTTCGACTATATATATATATATATATATATATATATACGAGGTGCATACAATAAGTTTCCAGACTTTTTTCGTATGGGCACTTTTATTGATAGTACACTAATTAAACTCTCGTCCCCTTCGAAGTAATCTCTTCCTGCTGCAATGCACTTTTTGTACACTTCCAACAGCTTCTGGAATGTCCTATGAAAGTCCTCTTATGTGAGCGTGTCAATGACTTTCGTCACAGCCTCTTTCATCTCCTCAATTGTCTCATAAAGACAGCCTCTGAGATTAGGGAATAACCAAAAGTCACAGGGTGCAAGGTGTGGACAATAGGGAGAGTAAGGAAATGTTTTGATGCCCATCTTGGTCAAATAGTCTGTGACAAGGATGGAGTTGTGGACTGGTGCATTGTCCTGGTGGAAATGCCACTGACCCGATTTGAAGAGTGTTGGCCTCCTTCGACGGAATATCTTTATGAACTCCCTTAAAATCTCAATATAGTAACCCTAACCCTAACCCTTTGACCAATCAACTCTGCTTTATTGACTTTCTTTACTACTCTGACACTTCTTATCATCCCTCACAGACTCCTTGCCTTCCTTGAATCTCTTGTGCCACTCAAAAACTGATGTTCAATTCATCCAAGTCGAAAATCAGTTTGTGGCATTTTTCCAAGTTTAAAACAGAATTTAATTGCATATCTTTCTTCTAAAGAGTCAGATTGCATTTTTGAAATTCACCAGCTGTGACAATCAGGCTTTAGTATGGTGTATTCCACTTGCTGCTGTAGCTGTTCATTTGAATGAAAAATCATAGAAATTGGTCAGTCATCTCATAAGATGTATAGCAGTAACGTACTGAATTTTCAAGAGTCTCCGACAAATGTAAATACCCATACGAAAAAGTCTGGATACTTATCGTATCCACCTTATATATATATATATATATATATATATATATATATATATATATATATATATATATATTTATATATATGTATATATATATATATATATATATATATATATATATATATATATGAATGTGATTTTAAAAAAGTACACAGACGGAAAATGGAAATTTCATTTACAACTGTGGCACAGCTAAGAAACTTAAGTGTGATATGCGTTTGGACGGATCTCCTGAATTTTCTGTATGTTTTGATCACCACTGTCAACACACGTAACATAGATTTTTGTAACTGCTTAACCTTCTATACACGCCAAATCGGGTTCAATAACGTTGTTTTGATGTCTAGATTGCTCAGAAAACGAATTTGCGAATAATTTTAACTTTCCGATGAAGAGTGAGGCGACTCATAACGCAGTATTTTGCATATTCCTCACGCCCCAAACTCAGCAAACCTAGTAGAATAAAAATGTTTAGACATCCATATTGCCCTCTGGAGTGATCAATGCCAATTATTGATGCATTTTTATCAGTAGTCTCGATAGGTTTTTTTTTTATTAGCAAGTAAATAAAGTTGGCGATCTTTGTCAAGGGTGAATCGAAGGCTCAAATTAGTAATACCCTCTCCTACACCATAGTGTAAAGAAGGCACAACTCCTTTCTCTAAATTCTTCCACTTTTCTCCTTATCCTTACCTTATACTGCTGCGTGTAAAGCGAGGCAACATCAAGTACCATTTTTTGAGTTTTTGGTATAATTCGACCTGGGATTGAACCCCGGTCTCCCGGACCAGCGCTGAAAACTTCTATTTGTTGTTCATGTTAAAACATGAGATTTCGCAAATCTTTTACAGATATAGCAAGTTTTCCTAAATTTATCTACTTTTTAATTTAAAGTAATCTTCAATGTGAAAAATTAAGAACGTGTAAGAACTTCAAAAGAAGGGGTAGCACACATTCCTACCATATCAAAAGAGGAGCTCCAACCGATGGACTCTGTATTTTCAATACCAAAGGGACGGTTTTGACAAGAATAATTTTATACTTATTATATACTTTTAGGGGGTGACCTCGTGGTGTAATGGTTAAAGCGATGATCTGCGGAATCGTAGTAAGCGAATTCGTATTCCAGTCGCACTATTACGTTCACTTTCGGGAAAATACCCTTGGGAAAAGTATGAACCCCATTTTCCTCCCAGCTATGGGTTAAATAATAACACTAGTGTTCTTCTAGGAGAATACCTTTGACATAATATTACCTACAACGGCTGATATGTCATTAAACAAAGAATCTAAACTAAACCAAACGTATATTTTTATCGTGGTTTTGTTTGGCTTTTTTTATAGTATATCAAACCTTGTTGGTATTCAATTATAAACCGTTTTATGTATGTATAATGATTTGTAAATGCACAGATCATAGCTTACATTACTTTTAAATGAGCCAGAGATCATTTATGTCCTCAAAGTTGTATGGTTTAGGTAATGCAATCTAGCACTGATAATTTTATTTGACCTTAATTAAATGATTTTGAGTATTGTTATTTAATCCTAAAAAATCAATCAGCTATTCATCATTTGGTTTCCTACAGTCAAATGGTTTCAAGTATTGCTAATTAATACTAATTATTCTATTCAATATCCATAATAAACCCTAGTAAGAGAATAAACAATTCGTTTTGACTCATATGTCGGACCAAAATAAGTACCTTCACTACGAGTCAGAGTGTAACTAAGAGTATTGATGACGAATGAGTTATCCACAATCTATTACCTGAACAGATTGGGCAGTTCTATCTTGATAAATGCAGTTCCTGCCTCGATGACTTTTGGATAACCCTCGTATACCCACCATATATATATATATATATATATATACCTCATAGGAATACAAGAACTAAGACCCTGAAAGTTTTTTTTTCGTTTATATATATATATATATATATATATATATATATATATGTGTGTGTGTGTATGTGTGTGTGTGTGTGTTTGTTTCTGTATGTTTTTTGTATATATATATATATATATATATACCTTCAGTCATATCTCATTTAAAACCAAAACAAAGATGAGTTTTATATTATGCATCACGTCACTCGGATAAAATATTCCTGAAAGAAAAAAATATTTACTTAAAATAGTTTTTTATAATTTAATATAATTAAATACTTTCATCGATATATCTAAAGAGATTTTACCAAAAGAAACCTTTTTGTCACAAAGACATTCAGTTAGAAAAGATTTTACGAACCCACTACTGTTGCTAAACTATCTTTCAAAGATCCATAACTTATTAGATTTTGAAGCAGACTTTGACTAAAGCAGTGGCCAAATTTCGTAACTTAAAAACAGGCAGACAAATTTAACAGCAACTATAAGCAAAAAAAAAAAAAAAAAAAGAATTAACACAGAAACCACATAAATAAAGCTTAATAACCGGAAGGAAAGAATCCGCCATGTCTTTATTTAATAATAGGTGACTTCTGTCTGACAGTCCAAAGGCTGCTGGCAATAGGAACTTTAAAGTAAAAAGAATGGTACAAAAAAAGAAAAAAACACCAAGAAAGTTACAGCAATACCTGAGAAAAAGTAGACTCTTACTTGGGTCATAATTTCTCTCTCCATTTTTTTTATTTTTAATTCGTATCTTTTCCGTTTCACTTAACCGATCCACTCATTCATACGATCCCCCGAACTGAACAATTTCCGATGTAACCCGGTGATCAGTCACCTTTCTTTTACTGTCGATGTCGCTCAAACACCTCCCCGCCGTTATGTAAAAGGAGGAAAGGAAAAGTTTTTGTTCTTATCAGTATCTTCTAAATTTTCGACATTATCAGGTATACAAAGAACGATACACTGACAGTAGTCTTAAATATGTTGTTACACAACCACAAAACTTTTCAGTTTAAGAAATTCTAATAACAAAACTTCTACTTAAAACTCTTAATGACACAAATATGATTATATAACGTCGTGACATGTTCATATAAGATAAATAGAATATCAATTCCAGTAAGCGGGTGTCTTTTAGACAAAGTGGCTAACTTGCTGGAATCTGACATCGTAGTTAAGGAGTTCATACCCCAGTCACGCTATTACGTTCACGTTATGACAAATACCCTTTAGAAAGGTATGGGTCCTTCTATCCCTCTAGAAATGAGGGATAATACCACCATTTTTCTTCTGCAAAATTGGTTCTGGCATTGAATTACCCACAAAGTTCGATATCCATTAAACAAAGAAACCTAACTAAACTGATAGCATTAGGCGTAGTAGCTAACTTATTAGGCTGTAACATCGTTGTGAATTCAAATTCCAGTTGAGGTATTTGATTCACTATCGAATTAATAACATTGACAAAAATATAAACCCTCTTAATATCCTCCGCAATATGTTAAATTGTACCACTCCTCTTCTTCTCCTAAGATATATTTGACGTTAGATAATGCAGGAATGTTGATAAACCATTAAATAAAGAAATCAAACAAATCGATTCAGTATCTGTTTCTTGCTTATATAACCGACTATGTTTTAAAATGCTTGTATGAGGCAGAGCAAACCGTTACATATAAAACAAACTAACTTTTAGTTCTGGTCAAATCTCTCGTAAAACCAGATATACACTTGATAGCCTTTAGTTCTGACTATCTACTCAGACGGTCACAGTCAAAACCAATAACACTTCCCACCATCACTCAAATCTATATCTATTTTCTCCCTGTTTTTCCTAATCTGCTCTTGTCTTTTGACTCTTTCCCTCCCGATATAGCTTTTTTCATTCTCCATTATTTCATCTATTTCCTCAATTGCTGATATTTAGAAAAGAATTTAAAAAAATATTTAGTATGAAGAAGTTCTTCCATGAATAAAGAACGAAATATTACTATTAAACCCGTTGTAAGAGTTTAATTTATCTACTTTTATACTCATTTTTATCATCTTGTCCAATTCACTAAAATTTACCATTTCTCCCTAATTGCATCAGTAAGTTTGAGGCATTATAATATACAATGAAAAAACCTTCCTTAATTTACATTAGAAATATGTTTCAACATATTCGTTTTCTCGGGTTATTTATTCGCACAATTCTTCTAAGTTCAAATAGTATACTAAAAATATTTCAGATGAAAAAATGCACTTGAGGTGTATCTGTCAATGAATCAATTTTTTTTACAGAGGTAAGTTTTCTAAATTTAATCATTTTGTTTTAATCCGTCACCTGAATTTATCAATACAGACACAGTTTGCTACTTATTCCCTACGGTTCCTTCCATCTTCTTCGATCGTCCGATATCTTTTACTGGAGGTGCACGTGGTGTAATGGTTATCGTCGGAAGAAATGGACATGGCGATACGAATTCAAATCCTGGACGAGGCTGATTACATTTCACATAGCACTAATACCCCTGGGAAAGTTATGAATCCAATTATTCTCCCTCCAGCTATGGGTAAATAGTAGGGCAGACTGATTTCTTTAGCTTTGGAAAGGCAACTAGTCTAGGAGAAGGAAAACTCTGAATTCAAACCTGTTAAACTCCACATAAAAATTGAACTTGTGTCATATCCTACCCGAGCGGAGAGGTTGTTAAATATGGATATCTTTTATTGACACTTGATCAGAATACGTGGGCTAACGAAATAACCTGTCTGACACCAAGTTAGATGAACTACAGGATGGTTTTGGCAAATAGGAAATGTTATAAACTGCAGTGAGTTAACTAGACGACTGGATCTTGGCAACTAATTAGTTTAGCTCGGTACTCGGATATGTTCAGAAACACTGATTTTCTCTTTCTGCATGGAGGCAGGGAAAATGATAATCTCTTGACACACGGTTTTTGACAGTATTTAACACCTCACGATCAGTTCAGCGTTAGAATGTAACACCAGTTTGGTTTAATAAGTAGAGTACCACCGGTAAAATTCCTTATGTATCGTCAGCATATTCTTTTAACACATCTCAGCCGCCAAATAATCAGCACAGCTCTTACCCATTGTCGGCAAACGAGTAAATACTGCTCGGAAGGAAGGATCATTGTAACTGAGCTATTTTATTTTCTGACTGCCCTTCACGAACGCTATGTAGATGGCGTGACTGATTTGTATCAGTCAAAAACATTGTCCTTTATTAAGATTTAAGACCCCAAAACTGTAAGGATTGCCATGATAAAATGAAATTTTGCTTGTCTCTAAAGAAAAATTAATCTAGGCAAATTTTAGTGCATCAAAAATGTATGGCGTCTAATAAAATAAGTGGAAATCACTCCAAATTTGGAAATGAAGAAAGTATCCAATAACTGAGTGATCAGACATGTTAATCTTTTAACAAAGAGGAGATACTAACACACTTTTTAAAGGTACATGTCATTTCCTGGATTTTCTATAGTTAATCTTTACATAGATAGGTCGAAAGGAACACTAGATTCTATGTTTCTCTGTAGAACTTCAAATCTAAATAGAGTACCGCTTTGCTTAAAGAAACCCAAAGCTAACCAGTTCAAGAAGTAACAAATCAGGTAACCATTTTTTACACTTGATATGACATCGTTCTCTTTACACGATTTATTCGAGTTGGGTTTATGAATAAATTCTGCAAGTTAATAACACAAGTTGGGAGCAGACAGTTTAATGAGATTGATATCAAAATGAAGTAAATTTATTTCCCTTTCAAAATTACAAAATATTTTTCAATTTAGTCATCATTTAGAAGCAACACATTTTCTCAAACGCTTTGTTAACTTTTCTTTTGTAATTTTCGTCCATGAAGGATGTTTATGATTTATTTTTGTATTCACTTGCATTCAACAACTTCAACTTGGGTATTGGATAACGCAAACTGACCTTCGGAACACTTTGAAGCAATTCAGAGGGTGGGCGACGAATGGGGATATCAGTATTTTCACAATTAACGCCGTTTGTTCACTTCAGCATAGCATCTAATTCACTCCAGTTGAATACTCACTCGGCACTCATATTTTCACATGAGTTACGAAAATCCAATTTAGAAAAGGCGAATTTAATTTACTTATTTTATCTTAGATGGTACACTGTTAAAAGTTATTTCATTTTCGGTGAGTTTTTACATCAGTTGTGATTAGTCGTCCTTACTGAAGTCTAGGTGAACTTTCTTTTGGGCTCATATAATTCGAGCCGATGTCAATGATACTGTGGTAGAGAATCTCTAGTTGCCCAGGCTCTTTTCTAGAAACTTCCGCATTGTAATAAGTGGCCGCGCTATAATTGGTATCACTGATACGGTCATATTGTTAAAATTTTATTTTGTTTAGTTTATTAGTTTAACGACATACCAAAAACATATACATTATCTAATGCCCATAAATGATTCATTTTTATAGGATTGATTGTAATCATAACTATATTTTCAATGCTCCAAAAAAATTGTTCATTTATTTGGCTATTGGGATTTGTCTTCATAGTTTTAGGTTATCATGTATTCCTGTCAAAGACGAATAATTTGTACACGGCTATAATGTATAAAGTATTTCTAGCTAATTTCTAGTAATTTGCACTCAGCGATATGGTTTCAAGTATTCTGATCTAATATCAATGATTTATACAAAATAATTTTAAAAATATCTATTCGTATTCAATGATCATATCCTCGTTCAGGGTTATACGGTTTTAAATATTAATTTTTAATACGAATAGTTTTCCAAGCGATCTATTTTTCCCAAAGATGGGGCCCTAAAATTTACATACACAAAGTTTCAGAGGGGAACAGGGAGTAATGTAAAGAAAGTGATATTTCATACTAAAGTGTTATATTCAGGGCATCCATTTTCTTTAGTGTTGAGAGGGGTCTTGAACCTCCGCAGAGGATCATCATCATCATCATTATGTCGTGCCGCCAGCAAAGATATCCCTGACCCTCTCTCGCCACTTCTCCCTATCGTTCATCGCCTCTGGAAGGTCGTCAGGGCAACGTCCCGTATCCTCACATTGCTGCTGTATGCATGTTCGAGCTGGTCATCCTGCTTTTTCTTGGCCATATGCGGGGGTCTATGGGAGTACATCACTTGTGAGCTCGTCCTTGCTTCTCCAGCAGTGTCCTGCATGTCTGGTTCGTCTAGCTTGGATAGTTTTCGTGATGGAAGGCAGGTGGCCGTATAGTTGATGCCTTTTGGGGTGTTGCTGCCGCAGAGGATAAAGTCGGCATATTCGAAGCTTCCGCGACTGGCCATAGAAATATATTTCTCTCTTCATCATGAATTTATTCAACACAGAAAATACATATGAAACCAGCATTTATCCACAGACACACGTTTGGCAAAAGGTCAGGTTTATACAGGAGAGTGCTCGCATAGAGAAAGATATAATATAATTATTAAAAAAACTGCCATTTTTTTCTTAGGGAGATCCTGAAGGGTAAGATGCTGATTCTGAGTCTGTTTCCTTTTAATGGTTAGGTGAAACAAAATAGTGCACTTCTCTGCCTGATGAATTTGTTCGTTAACCCATTCAACGCCACAAAAGTATCTGCTATTTACTTATCTGAACTTAATTAAGCACAAGCCGTGAATAAAAGTACATTTTAAGTAAAAAAATGTTTATGAGATAATCCTAGGAGAACTAAGTTAATAATACAGTAAACTATATCCTCGTTTAAAACGGCGATATAAACAGAAATATAATCAAAGAAGGGAACGAAGGAATGAAGAGAGAACTAAAATCCATGAAATGTGTTTAAACAATTAAAAAGTTATACAAACGTATGAAATAAAATAGGATGAATGATGGAGAGAGAAAGAACTAAGAAATAGAACAAAACAATTGCAAACAATACTTTAAGAAAGCAATTGAAAAGAAAATACATATAGATAGATAGATAGATAGAAACATAGAAAGAATAAATGAATTGTGAGAACTGGAAATTTTTTTGATATCAGAGTATGGAGAAAGTATCATAAAAAAGAAAGAAAGTGGATAAGAGATAAAATGTAAAGAGACAGGGAAAAAGAAATAAATGAGAAAACAGAGTTGAAAAGAAGGAACGAAAGAAAGCGGCCAATAGAAATCAATTTGGTAGACACATACTCTGATGAAAAAGAAAAGAAGAGAAATCGTACAAGAAAGAAATATGTTGCATGCAATAACAATCGAACACACTATTCCTTTTATGCCAACCATGTTTGCTAACCACTACAACCAGTGGACAAACCTAAGTTTTAACAATTTATATGTAAAAAAACACATTTTTTTCTGATGAATTGTAAAAATAAAAAGAATAAAAAAACTCTAAAATTCCAGCTTAAAATGCCACGATGCACATGAAATGCTAAACGATGCAATATTTATGGGTGGCATTGAAGAGGAAATAAAACTAAAAGTAAATAACATTAAAAACGTCGACGTTTCATGAAATTAAACGTTTCGAGTGAAAACGCCGGATATTTGCTTTGACTTATCCAACGAAACATTTTGTGGAACAATTTTTACTCGCTTTTCTGCAATTCAAGCGTAATATTTTTAACATTATTTAAGATTGGATGAATTTTTTTTTTTACTTGTTGATTTTAAATCCGCTTTTTATATTCTATACAAACGGAATTAATAAGTTTAGAGGAAGGTCTGTTTAATTTTATCATCGATTGTGGTTAAGCAAGTTATTTATTTAACGTCAATCATTTTAGGCCTTTGTTCTCTCAGCTGAAACGAGTCAGATGTTAAACTAATATTCAGAAAAACTAACACATACTTGCAGAGATTTACTGATGCGTAACGTTGTCTAATAATACATGGGTATTTTGTCGGGCATCGACACATAAGCATACACACATTTTATACACACACGTTAAAACAAATGCGCCCTATACACACACACACACACACACACATATATATATATATATATATATATATATATATATTACATGGTACAGTCTGTGACCCTGGATTTCATGTAATCAGCAATCTCTGGAGATTGCAGATTACATGAAACCCAGAGCCACAGATAATATAATATATGATATAATATATAGAGATGAATATATGTTTCTATATGTAAATGCTCTATCGTTAATATTGAGCACAATTTATCATTACAGCGACATTTAGTCCCCTATTAACTCACTAAATGAGCTAGTAAGCACCATAAACCTCTCTCTCTCTCTCGCTCTCTCTTTATATATATATATATATATATATATATATAACGTTTGCGTTTCCCTGAAAGACCTAAAGGAAGAGAGTTTTTTTCTTCTAATTCCAGCAGTAGGTAAGTAGTGAGAAAGATTTTCTTTAGCCTTGGCACTGCAACCAATGTAAGAGATCGAACATACCCCTTGGTTTTGAATAAGGAGTATGGGCTAACTATTTGACCCCACAAAAATCTACTCGCTACGAAACAGCAAAACCATCACTGACGCAGTTGTAGCAGCGGCCTAAGGCTCTCAAAAACTACTTTAAAATTAATTATGCTTTTTTCTACAAATTCTCCTTTTCTGTTGAACACACACACACACACACACACACACACACACACATATATATATATATATATATATATATATATATATATATATATATATATGCGTGTGTGGATTTGCTGAAAAATATTTAAAAAATCGTTTTTTTTTCCTTACATAAGAACCCTTCCTTGTTTGGAATTACTTTATAGGAAGAAAATGTTTTATTCTTCTGAAATATTCGTTTTGAGATTATTCAAAATCTCGGTAAATCAATGTGACCGCTCCATTCTTGAAGAGAGGTCTATCATTGAATTTTTGGTGCCTGAGAAATGCATACCAATGTATAATTTACAGACGATTTCAACCAAATTGTATATACGAATTTTTTGCTGACGCTAATAGTTTTATAAAATATGACCCTGCGCGAAAGAGGGAAATTTCTGTGGCGTAATTGCTGCAGTGCTGGAGTGAAGCATCATGGATAGCATGTTGGAACATTAGTCACGCTATGGCGTTCAGTTTCAGTCTAATACTATTAGGAAAACTAGAAGTTCAATATTACTACTACTGGTCTTCTACAAGGATTGATTAGGCTTTTAAAACACACGAAAGTTGATATGCCATTAAAACAAAGATCTCGATTCAGACTAAACCTGCACTAAAGATTTATTTGTTAATTCAGAAGGCCTTATATGCACACAAGACCCCACACATGAACACATATGCATCAACACCACAAACACACACACACACACACATATATATATATATATATATATATATATATATATATATATATATATATATATGATTATTTTACCGTCAGTTATATCAGATTTTTGCTTACGTTAACAGTTAAATGCGCAAAATAACTGCACAAAAACACTTATTCTTTCACATATAGAGACTACAAAACACAGAACCTAATACACATATCTACTTATATGCATACCTAAGCGCATTGTACACTCTTGTATTCTTTGAATTGTTAGTTGCCAGTATGGACTTCCTGTTTTCAATCATCTGCCCGTAATACCCGGATGATCGATCGTTGCAATGAAAGGTGTGCCATATTTTATGGCTTGCGCTTGAACTGCATCACAAAATGGACGCAAATTACCGCGCCTGAAAAGTACAATCGATGTGCACTTTATGGCGGGAACGTTGAAGGAAGAAATCACACATCACTTTTATCTTTTGCTTTCTTTTTTTCTTTCGCTGCGACTGCAAAGACTCTAGGAGGATTTAGTATCTACGTCTGAATGTGCGCATCACGAGTCTTTTGTCTGGGCTTCCCCACTCCTAGTCCGTTCAAACAATAGAAGAAAAAATTATATAGTGGAATGAAGAAAATAATGCTATTTCCACAAAGTAAGCCAATGGCGTAGAAAACGTTTTATGAATACATTGCCAGGAGCTAAAAACATTAGCCGCTGCTTTCTTTATATTTATAAATTAAGGCGTAAGGAAATAATACTTTCCTATGCAGAAGGTTAAAGGATATTTTAAAAGGGATACATTGTCATAACTAGGGGTACACGCATGCACAAGCATTTACGTGTGTGTGTTAAAAAAATTATTATATAATACTGTCAATGGAAAAAAAATGCCATTACACTCAGGTCCAAACTAACCAATCGTGGTATTTTTTGTTTGGATACAATCTATGGATCAAACATATCTGTTTAAAAAGTATTTGTTTTGGATTCTACGATTGGTATCACCACTACATTTATGTTCTCTAGTTTTTTAAACTCACAGGTAAAACCAGGTAAGAAAAAGGTTTTTATCATAATGGCATATCAACCTTGGTCGGTTATTTAATGGAAATGTCATTCTTGTAGAAGAGAAGCAGTGGTAATATTTAAACTTTGCCTGGAGGGATTAGGGTGTTCATTCCTTTCCCAATGATATTTGTACGAAAGTGAACATTGTAGCACGATAGGAGATCGTACAATCATAATTCTAGACCGCAATTTAGCTCTTTAACCAGTAAGCCAAGTGGAATAGCGAGCAAGATCCAGGTATTTGTCTGTTTTTTTTTTCACATTCTTTTACGTTCACTCAATGGTCAACTCCAGGTGACTTGATCTTGACACAAAAATCCGACAAGAGACCGGTTCTCTTCTGGGTAATGTAAAACTAGCCATGAACTTCCAAACAGGATTGAATGACCCAATACCTAAAAATCGAAGTGGGTTTATACAAGTTATTAGTATCATATAGCAATATATTAAACTATACAGCTTTTTTCAAAATATTCTTAAGAATATTTGAAACTATAATTGTTTATAATGAGTTATTATAAGATCATTGAAATTATATAATTGTTTGCAAAAAAGACCGTGGTATTGAAAAATAACAAGAGTAGACATGCCGTCAACTCAACCAACAAAGCAGCTTGTTATATTATAAAAATAATCAAGAACAAAATAAAACAATAATCAGGTTTACAGTAAAAAGCCTTCATATTATATCGAACCTAATGTCTGGCTCTGTTTCATTGCAAAATAATTCATTATTACCACTAACACAGAACGTCTAAGCAGTATCTTACAATACGCACATGTGATCTGGGGTCATGGTTAGAGAAATTCGTCATTCGTTACAGATCCAGAACAGAATCGTCACCATCACATTGTTTCAAGTTATACAGAGAACACTCAATGGCGTTAGGTTCTTACTCTTCTGGAGAGATGCAGTCGGCGTATTCTACAGCTGGAATGGTTTAGTATTATATCCAGATTAATCGTCGGGAGGTTTTTTTCTCTGCGGTTATGCATTTAGTATTTCTTACGTCCGCAGTCGACTGGGCTGTAGAAAGCATTAGAACCATCCACATACATATATATATATATATATATATATATACGTGTGTGTGTGTGTGTGTGAGTAAATTAGGTACAAGTATACACTATACTTTACAATTCATATATCAAGTTTATATGATATAAACCATCTATCTATATATATATTTATATATATTTGATAGGAATCTTATATTTTATATGAGAGTGTCCTCGTGGTGCAATGGTTAAAGCGATTGATTGCGAAATCGTAGTAAGTGAGTTCGTACTCCAGTCGCGCTATTATGTTCACTTTCGGGGCAAACCCCCTTATCCTCCAAGCTATGGGTTAAATAGTACCCCTATTTTTCTTCTTGGAGAAAAGCTTTGGTATTAAATAACCTACAACGGTTGATATGTCATTAAACAAAGAAACGATACCTATATTCTATATTAAATATAGAAAGCTCAATTTTTGTTATGTGCCAAAAAACATCTCATTCAATTTTACAGATGAAACCATTTTATATGAATAAACTCAATTAATAAAAACATTTCACTCCATTATCAAAACTGCAAACGCATTTACGTAATTTCTTTTCAAGATATACAAAAATAGTTATAAAAAATTAAATTACACTTTTTTGAAGTTTCAAGCAATGATCTTAGGATTGAAGCTCTCTCTTGCTTCAAAGCCGAAATTTGTTTTATACGAATAACATAGCTATTTAATTACAAACTATCAACAAAAGAGCAATAATCTCTGAGGACTAGAGTGGAAATGTATCAGCAAATGAATCAATTTATCATACTTGATTTTAAAAGCTGAATATTTTTTTTTCTTTCATGATTAAGCTAAATCTATTCATTTCCAAAAAAAAAACAAAGTCTGAAGAACTAATCATAGGCTTAGTCATCAATTACTTTGTCAACAGTAGCCCTGTTGACTGTAGAATATTCCGACAGCTGACAGGTAAGAACCTCTCCAACGTGTTTCCGGAATATGACCAGGAATCATCTGAGGATGCGAATCCAGTTCTATAGCTTTGTAGAGTATTCCTTCATTGCCATTACTCTCAGGTACACTCTAACTCGGAACAGTAGTATTTGTTACTGTCCCATCTCTAGGATCAAATAGAAATAACATTAATATCAAATTGAATTAATTCATATGTTTTCGATAGCAATACGTGAAACCATTTGACTTTGGGCAAATAGAATTAGTAGTGTTAGATTGCAATACTTGATTTCATTCAACTATGTGCTAACAAATCAAATCAGCTCCCTTAAATATTTTTCATACAAATTATTCACTTATAAATATTAGATAATATTTGTACAAATAGATTTTGGTATTAAAACCCATGAAGGGGTAATATTCCATCAATCAAATGACCTGACTTCTCCTTTACCAACAATTTTACAGAACTCACTCACACACGTTTTATTGATTTTTAGGATAAGAGTGACAGAAGGTGACATCAAAATAGGGATTAACAAATACGTTTAGCTTTATTTGCTGAATAATTCAATTGTATGTATTTAACTTAGTTATTTTTATTATTTCTTAATATATTTTAATCATCAGATTCTCCCATTTTCATTCAGGTCAGGTTTATTTGCAATATCTGATGAATCAGACCTGTGAACAGTGAAAAATTGAAAGGAAACAAGAAAAGAAAACTTGTTATTCATAATTTAAGAAACAAAAACTTTTATCAAACAAGTAAAAATGATGAACGATTTATTCATAGAAAATATTCACTAAAAAAATCGAAATGAAAATGTGGTCATTTTTTTTCCTTTCTACCAGATCTTTTATGTGGCTTTCTATATCGATATGAATTTAGAAGAATGATTGAAAAATTCAAAACATACATTGAAGCATGAGGCAATATTTTTTAATGATATCTTCACGTAATAAACGTTTGGGTCATAATTATTGAGAATATGCTTGGTAAGTCTATTCACCTAAAGCTCAGCTTAATAATTTGAATATCCTCTCCAAGGTCCTTTTTAAAAGTATTCATGATCAGATATTATTCATTCCTCTGTTGATTTTAATTTAACTTGTTTATCTTTAAACTTCTAGTTGTTCTTTGGATAAATTCGAAGAAAATAAAAACATAAACCATGAGAAATATGCCTAAAAAATATCGTTTTATTCACCAGTCATAAAATGTGAACCGAAAATCCTGTTGTGTTCGCATAGAATCCGGGTAACGATCGGCGAAACCCCGAGATTGGTATCTTATGACATAACTATCTTCTAATGAAATACCTTAATTCATATTATTTTAGCAGAACTGTAGTATAATATAAGCAACTTTAACTTAATAAATGTTGCTTTATTGTACAACGTTTCATTTCGAAAGATGTTTAAAAACAATGTCATTTTGCTATTTACAAAAGCTGATGAAAGTACAAGAAACTCTTCTTTAAGTATGCGGTCTGTATCAAACTATTATAAATGTGTTACGATTAAGTAATTGTCGATAAAATATTAATATTTATACTTTTTTAAAAACATATTGTGCATTATAATAACAATAGAAAGGTTGAGATCAACAACAATAATATACATATTGGAAAAAAGTAATTATAGAAATAAAAAAGGAAAAAGAAAGATAATATGGTTTAACCCTCCTTTCTGCAAACTTTCTAGTATTAATATAGGAAGATATTTTTGAAATTTAATTGATGAGCATTTGAAGAAGAATAATTATTTAAGCAATTTTTTCCAAACAAATACCATTAAAAATACTTACTCGTGTACTTACAATATTTCCAGAATTATTTATTATCAATATAGTTTGTGGCCCCGGAAAGGGTCACTAATGAAAACGCAAACACGGGTGTTAGATAACAGATTATATTAAACAAGAAAATGGACTTACCATATTTACCCAACCTCTCCGCTCGGGCAGGATATGACACAAGGCCAATCTTTTTCAGCGGAGTTTAACAGGTGTGAATTCAGAGTTTTCCTTCTCCTAGACTAGTTGCCCCACCAAGGCTGAAGAACCTAGTCTGTCCTACTATTTACCCATAGCCGGAGGGAGAATAATTGGATTCATACCATTCCCAAGTGTATAAGTACGATGTGAAATGCAATCAGTCTCGTCCAGGATTTGAACTCGTGTCGCCGTGTCCATTTTCTACGACGATAACCATTACACCACGGGCAAGAAAGATAGACTTACATAGAAACGGTAAGAAGTCTGGTACTATTCAGATAACACCGATATTGATCTGCCTCTGCCAGCAAAATCTCTCAGTACTAATAACGGTGAGAAGAGTCCATTATGGTGAGATGGGTAAGGCTCCCACAACACCCTCCCCTTAAAAAGTGCTGTTAATATTTTTTTCTTTTTGGGTCCATCATCAACTGGTCGGTGAATTTCCTTTTTCTCCCTTACCGATATATTTCAAGTGTTGATTGGGGAGGATCTAAATCGAACATGTCGAAAATGGTGTCTATTGGCGCTTCTTCTTTTTTTGGTACGCCGTTGGAGTCGTTCAAACTGCGTTTTTGTAAGTGGTTCTGGTGTCTGTTAGTGCGTATTTGGGCCCTTCTACAATGTACACTATATCACCGATTCTTTTTTTAATTATTCCACGTTCCCAGCAGGACGTGTTATTTTGATATTTGTCAAAGTACATTTTTTCTCGCGGATTGAACCTTTTTTAGGAGCTAATGTTGTCTTTCGTAGCTTATTTTGCTTCGGGAGTAGTTTATCGAAGACAGATCTAATCTTTCTGGCAAACATCGTCTCGGTTGGTGAGAATGCCAGTGGTGTATTGGGAATGGGTATGATTATGTATACCTGCAGAAATTGCTGTAGTGCCTTGTCGATCGGGGTACCTGATGCTTTTTTGAGTGCTCGCTTTAACGTGTCAACAAAACGTTCAGCCTGGCCGTTTGATCTTGAGTAATAATGCGTTGTAGTTATCTGCTTTATTTGAAAGATTTCGTAGAACTCCTTGAATTCGACTGATGTGAATTGGTTTCTGTTGTCGCTGACCACACAATCTACTACACCGAACCGCGCAAACAGTTCATCTAGGAACCCAGTAGTTGTCCCCGTAGTAGGTCTTCTGCATCTGAGAACCTCAGACCATTTAGAGTAACTATCCACAACAATTAAGTTTTAGAAATCTTCCAGGGGACCCGTAAAATCAGCATGTATCCTCAACCAAGGTCGTTCTGTTTTTGGCCAAGGTTTGAAAGTAGTGGGGGCTGCTTTTGCCGCTAAGGACCAGTCTTTACATTTTTCGATCATATCCGTAATGTCGTTATCCATCTTCGGCCAATAAACGTAGCTTCTCATGAGACTCTTCATTCTATTTATTCCCGGGTGTCCTGTGTGGAAATCTCTTAAAGTTATGTTTTGCAATTTAGATTTTTAAAAAAAGTGCTTCTTATTGTTTTTGCAATTCAAGGAAGAACCGTTGTTTTTTTTCCTCGGTTTTTGTTGTTGTTGTTGTTAAGACTCCATTTGGAACTTCATCATTTGTGCAAACATTTCTTTAAGGTCTTCCATTTTTGTTTTCAGACTTCAAAAATAATTTCTATTCCAAAAAATCTTTCTTTTCTTTGGAGGGGGATTTTTTTTCTTCAGTAAATATCCCCAGAAATCAAGAATAATTACTCTGCGTGTGTGTGTGTGTGCGTGCGTGCGTGTATATGTGCGTGTGTGTGTGTGTTTTGTACAACTCACAACTGTAAACGCGAATTAATTTTTTCTCTCTGAAGTGGAGGGGAAGAAAGAAAAATATGAAAATCACTTTTTGATTACGTGACAATATTACATACAGATTTTTTTTTTAAATATCTGCTATCTGACACACTCAGTCGTTTGTACAATTGGATACTTTGTAGTTGTTTAACAAAAGTCCTGTTCGTTTCGTGTATGCTGGAACTTTGTTGTAGATTCTTAAACAACTTGTAGTTGGGTATCTATTTGTTGTTGCGATGTATCCTCGCCAGTATGTTGTGCAATTAATCCCTTTTGCTTGTTGGAGAGTCCATTTTTTTCGTCCGAGTTCCTCGTCGCCAGTATGTTGTGGCCCTAGAAAGGGTCACTAATGAAATCACAAACACGGATATTAGATAACAGATTATATTACTCAAGAAAGATAGACTTACATAGAAAAGGTAAGAAGTCTGGTACTGTTCGGATAACTCCGATATTGATCTGCTTCTGCCAGCAAAATCTCTCAGCACTAATAACGGTGAGAAGAGTCCATTATGGTGAGATGGGTAAGGTTCCTACAACATATAGGTAATTAATTCACATATAAATTTGAGAGATAAAAAAAACACACAAATCTCTTGGTAAATGCAGAATTAAAGAAAAATATCTCATGATAGGAAATTTTAACTAAGTAAATGTAGTTTACCAAGCTAACATTTTCCCAAAGGAAGGTAATTTTAATGATAAGATATACATCGGGATTTCATTGCTTAAATGTAACTTCATATGGTACAATCACAAGCAATCTTTCACAAACTTTTTATTTAAGAACCACACGGCTTTTATCTAAATATGATTGGAATCTAGAACACCGTGCACAAACCGCACAAAAAATCGGAAAATCATTAAAAAATCCACTTTAATAAGTAGTTCAAATGATAGATGCAATTTATGTTTAGAAAAAATGTTTGCTTTTTGATATATAAATTGACTAACAATATATTAAATGGGAGAAATTAATTAAAATTTAAATGCAGACATAGATATAGATTTAAACTAAATGATACCTATTAATTTGGTGATATTACCTCTATTGAATGAATGGGATGAAAAGTGATTATAATACCTACTCTTATTATGTAATAATTATACATTTTCTAAGGAAAACAATAGGACTATTTAAAAATATAAATGTTTTTTGTAAATATTTAAAAATTGCACATAAAATTATACACTATCATTAAAACTAAAAAAAATGGATCAGTCTTCCTTACTGATTTAACTACCTTCATCAGATATTCTAAATGATTTAATGGAACTGATAACACTTAATAGCAGCGAAATAAAGATTAGTTAAAAATCAAATGGAAATTAAAATCCATTAAATGTGGGCTAACTTATTAAGAACTGATTTGAATATAAAAGAATAACTTATTTACGTGAATAGTTTATATGAATATAGTCATATTATATATCTGTATTTAATATTATTGAACAACTGATTATATCAACTGATTGTTTAGATTGCTATGAAATTTAACAAAATCTGGTGACTTAGAAATTAAATAATTTTAAATGTAGTTAAGAATAATTTATGTTACGAAAATAATGATAGTAAAACTGTATGGTTTCTTTTATAAAATAATTAAATAAATGATTAGATTTTATCAATGAATTAGGATGCAGTTAAAATCCAGATTGTGATATAATAGTTTTAATAGCTTGTTTTTAAAAAATGGGAAATTAATTAAGGTTTTAGAATGCATACTTTTTTCACCCTATAATTTTTCTGATAAAATACCGGAAAATTAACGTGTTAAAATCCAGATGAAAATCTATTGGGTTAATATTTTATGTATTAACCTATTTCTTCCTCATTTTTTACATGATCAATATTGATGTATGATTCAATAAAAATCTAAATGAAGATAAAATGTATTCCCCGGAATAATGGTAACATTTAAGTAAAAATGGTTTTCTATCTGAAGGATACAATCTGTTTGAATAAATTGTAGAAAAAAATTCATCACGGATTTCATCCGTTAACTTTTACTTTATATGATTATATAATCGCTCTGTATATGGGATCCCTTTTTTTATATATTAATAATCATTGATTGACCACTCTGTTAGAATATATTGATATTATATATTCTGTAGGAATTTTTCCTTATAAGTCTATTCTTAAACTTAATTCATATGATAGATAGATAGATAGATAGATAGATAGATAGATAGATAGATAGAATTTGTAAGTAAATAGTGAGCAGGTAACGTTATTTTTAAACGAGATTAAAGTTCACTTGTTTGCACACAATTGAATGGTTTCGCATATTGTGATTTAATAGAAATGATTCTGTATAATCTTAATCATTTGTTTGCACATGATTTAAATAGCTCCAAGTATTACTATCTGATGTCAAGTCATCTTCAGCCGTCACCTTGTAGAATCTTTAAGATAAGTTAGTGCTCTGTACTTGTTTGTTACAAGAATAATTAAATAAAATGGTTAGAACAATTATTATGGTGCTAGGCCTGATATGACCAACTGAATGATCATATTGGGTTTCTTAGACCTCCTTTCTTGCCCAGTAAGCATTAAAGTGGAGTGTTGCTAGTCACTTGACTATTGCAGTTGCCGGGTCAAGAACTGCCCAGCCAACAGGATCCCGACCTGAAGCATTACAGGCTGCCACCCACAGCCAACATATAGCCTTGTTGGTGGGGTTTTATTGCAGAGGTACAGTCTGCGTATTTTACTGCTCCAGCCGCCTGGGGCGAAGTCAGTTCACTTATCGGAAATTATTGCCTCTTCAACGAATAGAGCTTTTAAATATTGGAAAATAATAATAATGTAATATATTTATTCTTATCTTACAAATATATTCCATTTACAAAAATATATGATAAAGTTAGTAAATTTTAAGTAGTTAAAGGTTTAACCTTAACATTACTTAGTTCTTGTGCAATAACTCACTCCTCAAGAATGACGTCCGTGTTTACGTTCACAGTAGCTGATATTTTTATCGTCACATGGTAAGCGTAAAATAAATTGCTAACAAACCGAAAACAGTTTTATATTTATTGGAGATATGAGGTGTTATGTATTTGGCCAAACAACGACCATGCTCTCTCGTCGCCTCACCAACCACCTTTCCGACATAGATGCCATAAAACAACATATAATGACAAAGCATAATAACGACACTGACAAACTCAAATTCAGAGACATAAGAAAAATTCTATTACTAATACAAAAAATCATATATATAAAACTGACAATAAAAACCGTCTACCAATCCTCGAAGCAATAACTATAAAAATGTTAAAAACACTATGAATAAAATAACATTCACCACAATACAAACATATTAAACTTATTTAACAACTAACCCCACTACCCTAACTAAATGTACCCACCCCCTCTATAATTTATCATAAAATAGCCACTCTGAATAAATATAAAACTCAGTTTTCCAAACAACAAATAATTTAACACTAGCCCACGAAGATGACCAGCGAAAGGGTCGAAAGTGTATGGGCTAGTATTGTATTTTTCACAACATTGTTGACTCAGAAATACGAAGAATACTAAGAAGACTTCAGCGTCTTCACTTGAAAATCCTAAAAAGGAGGCAGTCCGTAGTATTTAAGAGAACTTGTCTAGATAACAACTTTTTTCATATATATATATATATATATATATATAGTACTACTATATGGTTGGTTGAACATGTTCGACCACAGATAAATGCATTTGCGTGTTTGTTATATTTTTAATAAGAAAATTACAATTCAAAGCTAAAAGAAAGTACCCAATAATTAATGAGTAGAATAATATATGATGAATACTAAAAACAATAAAAAATGTTTCTGACCATTCGAATTTTATGAGTGTCAATTCACATTAGTTAGAATAATGATGTAATTAAGTATTGTCCCGTTTAGATAGTTTCATTTCAATATTTTACTGCTTGTCCTATGATATAAACATACATGTGTCATGTATGTATATATGTATGCACACACACACACACACACACACACACACATATATATATATATATATATATATATATATATATCGATCAGTGGTAATTTTTCGGATAGAATATAAACCCGTTTATCTGAAGAGACGAGATATGTTTATATCTTTATGGTTTTCTTAATAGTCAAGCGTGTACTTTAAAAGATTTTAAGGAATTTCGATATATCTTTAATATGATTGAGTGACACTGCAGAATTTCATTGATTTAGTCATTTGTAGGCTTTGTTTATCATATTTTTAAAAAAAGCGTTCTGCGATTATTTGACATCTCAAGTTTCCAAGATTGCTTCCCATTACTGTTGAATATTGTTAGATAATAGCTAACTTTGCAATAAGAATACCAAGATGTATTTGACAAACTTGTTCTCAGTTCATTAAGAATCCATTCAAATTTTGGTTTTCTCTGTCAGCCAGGTTTAGTATACGCTGAATATATCGCCTTCTGAGGGACAAGATTCACTAAAATGGGGTAACCTGGGTAGGTAAATAAACTCCATCTGTCGGTGTGTTTCCAGTTTGTTGGTGCTTTATGGCATGTCATCCTTTCTTGGTCATGCATTTTTTGTTTTTTGTTTGTTTGTGTTTCATTGCATATCAATCGTTTTAGGTTATTTAATACCAAATACAGTTTTATACAAATGAAAAGTTTTATTTCAATCAATTCAATTTAGCTTAAGTACATAGTTTAATTGTAAAAAACATTTCTATGTCAAGCTATTCAGTTTAGTTAAGCAGTCTAATTGAAACGATTCAGTTTAGTGTAAGTATAGTTTTTGTTTACTCACAGTTAAATGTCAAAACAGTTCTATTTCAAACAATTCAGTTTAGGTTAACAGAGTTTCAGTATCAAAAATAGTTCAATTTCAAACAATTCTGTTTGGCATAAGTAATCAGTTTAAATGTCAAAGCGGTTCTAGTTCAAGCAATTTAGTTTAACGTAAGTACACATTTTAGTTGTATTTGATAGGACCTTGTCAAGTTCTATCACTCCGGGCCAGAGTTGACCTGTGAACGATGGCAATGAAGGGGTACTCCACATTTCTCAAAGCTCCAGCATTACTAGCGCCACGCCATCAGTATACTCTTTGGGAAGGTTACCCCTCAGAAGAGATGCAGTAGGTGTATTCTACAGCCCCAGCTGACTGAGCGATGGTAATTTTATGTCAAATCCAGTGTTTATATATGATTTGTTAGTAAATAGTTTGCAGTTTATTTCTAAAAGTGTTTTTAAAGATAGTTTTGTGCTGCCCTTAATAGCAATTACTCCCAGATTCACTCTTACCTAGTATGGTAATATCTTTAAGGCCCTAACGTAGGCATCAAATAAATCCGTTTGCAAATTACTTTCAGGAGATAGAAATACTTGATAACGTATAACCATGTGAAAAAAAAATCAGAATCTGTACAAAAATGGAAATGTAAAGTACAATGTATACAATTCCTGAGCATGTCGGCACAAAAAATCACCGGCACGTTGATATGCCATTAAAATCATTGAATCAATCATTTAAACCTTGGAATCCCTAGCTCAAATCATGGTTTAATCGTTGATAAAGCTCAAACAAATAATATACTTGGGTGATTCAAAAGTTTGCAATACTTGCTTGCCCAGTCCACTGCGACTGAAGAATACTCTGACTAAACCTCTGCAGAGGTGTAAACCCCCGCTTAACGTGTGTCCTGTATATGACACTAAACAATCTGATGGTGAGGTTCCAGTGATCCTGGAGCTTTGAGGAGTTCGGAGCACCTTCATTGCCATCGTTCCGAGGTCCACTGTGGCCCGGAATGGTGGCACCTGATAAGGCTTTATCTATGGGTTAAATAAAATTAAATTGCGTACTTACGCTAAAATGAATTCATTGAATTAGAACTGTTCGACTAAACTGAATCGCTGGAAATAGAAATCTTTTTGACAATTAAATTGTGTACTTGACCCCATCACATGGACCAGCAAAGGCAGGACGACCAGCTAGAAACTAAATACAACAGCTCTGGGCCTATGCAGGATGTAGACTTGAAGACCTGCCGGGAGCAATGGACGATAGAGACAGGTGGCAAGTAAGGATCAGGGAGATCCATGCTGGTGACATTACACGGTGATGTTGATGACATTTAAACTGCGTACTTATGCTAAACTGAATTGTTTGAAATAGAGTTGTTTTAACATCTAACTGTGTGTAAAGAAATCTGTATTCATTCTAAACTGAATTGTGTGAATTAGAACAGTGTGACTAAACTGAATAACTGTTCATTCGTATAAAAATGACCGAAAAAGGTTGATATGCCATGAACCCAAAACACAAATTGTGTACTTGCTAGTTTCTGGAAGAAACTCCTGGAACTTGGGGGTACTGAAATAATCTCACCATCCAGACCTCTCTTCGTGAAATAATTACTTATTCCGACCCATGGCTAATTTAAAGCTCTCGAAACGATTCAATAAACAGTAGAGTGGAAATCGTCGATAAAGAGGTTTTGTCGCAAAGGTCAATAACTGGTATGTGTGGGAACTTACAGAAAGCCGGCTTCTTATAGTCCTGAACAAGGTCCCTTGGATTATTACATGTTCCAATCCAGAGCTAACATTCTGAGCCCGTGAATCTTCAACAATCAAGAGGAACCGGAAGCTTCAGCAAAGGAGTTCTTCTTGAAGAACAGGTATTAGAACTTGCAAAAGATTGTTTCATATCGTGTATCACGATGGCCTCTAATTTGAATGCTCGGCTGTTTTGTTGTAACTTGAAGAATAAAGAAAACAAATTACCAAAATAATTTCAATTGTCATCAGTGATGATTTTAAATGTTAAGGCTCTTGTTCTGAAGCTTTGTTGAATTTAGAATACTTCTTCATAACTGTTACTTCCCGGTTCATTCCGACCTTGAGTATTATTAGTGGGGTCTCACAGATGCGTCAACTAGAACTGTTCAAACATTTGCAAAGAATTATTATTATTAATTATTTAAAACAATACAGGTCGGTGCAGTTATTTTTATATTACATACGAATAAGTGATGAATAAAATTTTAATGTTAAATAGATAAACTTGAGACTATTTCAATGTTGGCAAAAACATGGTCTTTAACAACCAATTTAAGAGTAAGGCAAACTACAAATTATTTCCTTACAAATCATATATGAAAACTTGTCTATGAAAATGACCAAGAAAGGTTCATATGCCATAAAATAACGACCAAATACAACAACAAATGTGGGTGAAATTCTTAACTGCATAAATAAAATTATTTATCTAAATTTCTGAGTTGAAGCTTGAAAAGTTTTATCACGTATAGAATTCAGACAATTGTCTACACTCGTGGATTAAATAAAGGGTTCGAATCGAAGTATTGTGTGGGTTCCTGAGTTCGACTTGACACACCAGAAGAAGGCCTAGTGAGGCATCGGCCGAAATTTTGTAAATATAACAAAGATGAATACAATAGTCCGAATGGTTTAAGTGATGAAAATTGCATAAGTTCAAGTTTAAATCCTTGGAATCTCGTTTTTATGCACCATTCTACACTGAACTTTTCATAGCAACAACAAAGTTAAACAAAGGAGAGCTTATCTAAGAGCAACAGCAAAAAAAAAAAAAAAAAAGAAAAGAAGATATATTCTTGAAAAGTATACTATTAAAGAGGAATGATCTCTTCCATTTTATTTTTTCCCTCATCCTATTCCCTTCTTAGAAAAATCAGAGCTTGCATGCAATAAAGTCAATGAAGGAAGCCAGTCTTCCCTCGTCTTAATTCGCTGACATCTCCAGTCAAGTGAAAACTATATCAACATTTCGAGGAAACGGGAACAATTGTGACGTTCATGTATAATCTAAATATTTTTTATTGTTATTCGATGTTTGCAGGTTACATTACCATGAAGTACACTGCGGAAAAAGCAAAGAAATAATCACCGGTAATACAGTTCGAACGGCAATTGGTGCCAGTGTTATTATGGCCGATGAAAAAAAACAATAGGAATATGGCATCATTGTCTACGAGCATCGATCGATATGGACTTTGTTGGGGCAATAAAAACGCAATGGCTAAAATTGTTTGACAGGCTACCGTTCGACACAATGCCGGTAAAATCCTTTCGCTTAATTTGCAATGGAAACCATCACAAACAAAAGGGAAGTTCTGATTTACCTTCACCATCAGTTTTAAATAAAATTTAAAAAAAAGAAGAAAAAAAAAAAAAGAAAAGATATAATAGTATGATCCTTCCCCATGACAATTTTATCGCAGTCTGGAAATATCCCTTTTTATTACAAATACATAAAAAAGATTGCTAGAATGTTTCAACGGCATGCCAACCTGTTTACGGTTATGTTATTCGCTGATGTAAGAAAGAGGCGTACAATCTATGTTCATCTTTGTATTTTCAATGCATATCAATTTCTCTTCCTTCATTTATCATTCGTCGCATCCCCCATATATATATATATATATATATATATATATATATATATGGTTGTTATCTTTGTTTTAATAGCATATCAATTTATTGGATTATTTAATACCAAAGACATCTTTTAAAAAGAGCACTATTGGTATTATTTAAAACATAGCTAAAAACATGAAAAGATTTATACTGTATCATGGGTATTAGAACTAAAAGGAACATGATAACACGATTAGCGTTCGAATTTGCTTACTACGATATCACAGTCTATTAAGTTAGCCGCTACGACCAGTGTACTACCCCACCTATAGTTTGAGGATAACGACAAGTGTATATATATATATATATATGTATATATATATATATATATATATATATATATATATAAATATATCTGAGGAAAAAGACAAGTAAAATCAGTATATATATATATATATATATATATATATATATATATATATATATATACTGATTTTACTTGTCTTTCACGTAAAAGTTTTTCCTCAGACATATTACATCATTCAAAAAGTCAATGCTTTGATGTCATTTATCTATTCCATCAGTGTCAAAATATCACACCAAATTTTGAATAAAATCAATTCTTGTAAAGTACAGTCATGTCATCATTATATATATATATATATATATATATATATATTTGCAAACGAAAACCATTGTTGAGAAAAAAACTATATACATGTGTTGTGAGTTTCAAATTATCTATATCTCTGTGTACACTAATACATTCGTGTGTGTGTGTGTGTGTGTACACTTCTTTTAATATGTAAGGATGGGTTTCATAAAGATTTCAAAAAAAAAATTGTTCTTTTGCTGATGTCAATTGCACACTTCGCAGAAAGATTTCTTCTTTAATGAAGTCAAAAGATTAAAAATACATGCAATTGTTTCTGTTTTGTTTTTGTTTCGTGTTTTTTCGGGATTTTTTTGTATTGTTATTTTTTTTTTTTATTTTCAAAAAAATTGTATTTAAACCTTTTTCTTTATAAGAGCAAAGATTCTAAGAGGTTATTTAAAAGAAGTCTCAGACCTATTGATATATGACTATCGTCTCTATACAAATTTTGAGTGGATTTACATTCTTTATTTTTCGGCATATAAGATTACTACAAAAAATTCAAGTTAAAACGTAGTTTATAGGGCGATACTCAAAGTATGGAAACTTGCTTCGTATTTCCATCTTTTTGTGGTTGGGGCCATTATAGAGTCTTGTGATTGCATATTTTTTATTTAGGAATCCCGGAGAATCCTCGTAATAGAGTGAGAGTTAAGACCTCCAGTATCCATAATTTCGTGCTTAGTTTTTGCAAATGTTGTCTTTGGATTTACTTGCAACTGATACAACGATAGTCTCCAGGATCCTTCTCAGCATTCAGACCGTTCTTTATAATGCTATAGTTTGGGTGGTCTCCACTGAATCCTTGTTCGACAGTCTAAAGCAGACAGCACGTAGCATTGGTCTTAGTGAATTCAGACAAAACGGAGTATATTTGTTTCAATCAAAAAGGAGATATATCTAAGAGGAGGTTCTCTGAAATCAGTAGAAAAATTCACGTATCACGGAAGTAGCGTCATATCTACTGAAAATGACATCAATATGTGACTATCGAAGGCATAGACTTCTATCAATAGGTTATCGATCATATGGATGTCAGACCTTTCCGATAAAAAAAACAACAATTTTTCCAAGCAGTGGTTGCGTCAGTGTTATTATGTGGATGCACCACATGGATGCTGACTGAGAGTATAGAAAACAAGCTTAATGGAAAATGCACAATAATGCTATAAACTAAATTTAACAAATCCTGGAAGCAGCATCCCACAAAACAGCAGCTCTACGGACACATACCTTCCATCTCTAAAACTATCCAAATAAGACGAACAAGACATGCTGGACAATGTAGGAGATGCAACAAGGAACTCAAAAGCAACGTTTTTATATGGATTTCTTCCCACAGACATGGAAGTGTTGTTCGACCAACAAGAACTTATTTACAACAAAGTGAACAAAAAAAGCATTCTCTTAGAGTTCTTTGTACAATCTGAAATTCGCAGTATTCCTTTCTGTTAACTGGTAACCTTGTGTGCATGATACATTCTATGAAGTGACGTTTGCCTTTATACGTTTTGCAGGTTTACATTTTATTGGGTTATAGTTTGACAAGTTTCTCTTAAAAAATAAACTGTATCCATGACATACTAATATATTATGGACACAATTTTCTGTACAGCAATTTGGTTACGACCTTTGTCAACATCGAATTTTGTTTATTTACAAAGTATTAACAGTTGTATATATATATATATATATATATGTGTGTGTGTGTGTGTGTGTGTGTGTGTGTGTGTGTGTGTGTGTGTGTGTGTGTGTGTGTGTGTGTGTCTCATTAAAAAACTGAAATAAACGATATTCCAAGATTTGTAATCTTATATATGTTTCTTAGATAAGAAAAGTGAAAAAAATAATACCAGATGAAATTTGATGTAATAAGTGCACAAACTCCCTCTCTCTCTCCATCTCCCCCCTCTATCTCTCTCTCCCAAGCACACAGACACACACACACTTATATATATATATATGCACCACTGTTTGGTGAGTAAGGACGCATAAGATATCTTATGGATTCCCAAATATCGACCGACCAGTGCTTCTTGATTAGCAATGATTTTCATTCGTCAGCTGTGTGTGAACATATATATATATATATATATATATATATATAAACGAAGCAAGAAATTTAGAAATTCTCTTCCCTAATAAATTTATTTCTTTTATTAAAGCTCATCAGATGGGTTGCAAATGGAATTTGATAAATTCTTTTTTTCCGTTAAACGGCTGGTATATATTTCACATTATATGCCGTTGTAATACTTTATACTTAAAAAAGTTAATGACTGCGATTTTTTTTTCTTTTTATTAACGGATTTTGTCGTAATTAATTTTGTTCATCTCATTTTTGTAACTTGATTTCAGATTAATGAGTATCATTTGAAAGCCATTTATTGTATTTTAGTTTAATTTCTAAACATTCTTTACAATTTTGAATAAATATCTTTTGAAATTTATTAATAGTCCTTCAACATTTTCAAGTGTTCACTTGTTTCAAAGAACTATTCATCACTCTTTATATCTATATTTAAAATTTTGTGGTATTGAGCCTCTACTATTTTTTTAAAAATCATTTGTTTTACTTATGTACATAGAAATTATTTGTTGTTATAGTTATACATTTCATTTTTTATTAGTATTGAGGGAAATAATGTTTAATTGTATAATTATTTAGAACATAGTGCGTCGCAAAAATGATCCAGATAATTATTTTGGTCAAAATATATTAAATATAACTTCATTTTTTAATTAGGTATATCTTTATTTTAAACTTATCATTTTGTTTAAGACTATTTGAAGCAAAAAATGAATCTACATCATATTAGATATTTATCTTTATGTCTACATTTACATAGCCAATATGGTTTACAAATAAAACTCATAAACCCTATATAAGGTTACTAATATGAAATGAACAAAATTAATAACAACAAAAACCGGAAGTAAAAAGAAAATGTTCATAGTCGTTAATTTTTTTAGTAGGATAGATTACAATGCGATATATCGTTGGTGTTTGACGGAAAAAAGAAAAAAAAACGAGATCAAATTTCATTTGTAATCCCTCTGAAGAGCTTTAAGAAATGAAATACATTAATTATAGAATACAATTCCTAAATTTATTGTTTTTTTTTAAACTAATATATATTTATTAGCCAATCGAATGCTCGGCCTGGTCTGAAGGATTTTATTTTGAGCCGTCCAAGACTGATAAAAGCCATAAGTTTGACAGAGTGTTCTGTAGGGTTGGTGACCTCGAGTTTGATCATCTCTGAGGGGGTCGTTCGGATGAGAGGAGTATGATGTTGCAAGACTAGAAGCTCCCCAATGACCTAGAATATTAACATCACTGACGATATCTACTGGCACCGAATTAAGTGCGTATATATATATATATATATATATATATATATATATATATATATATATATATATATATATTGCATTTCTGAAATATTTTGTATTACATAGCAATACATTGAGCATTCATTCTAAGGATATTCACAGTTTTCATTATATATATATATATATATATATATATATATATATATATATATATATATATATATCGTGATACGTAAATGACATTGGCCTCTTTAGTCTATTGTAAATGCTAAACCTGCAAAACTGAAAAGAGAATTTGTACTAATCTCATCCCACGCTCAATAAAGCAATTACTTAAAATAAGGGAAACTCTAAAAATATTAAGAATGTATAGTAATTTCATGATATGAACATAATGCAATACTTTTTCAATATATGCAATTTGTCTTTTCAAAAACTGTATCATGATTGGTTTTATATCAGGTGGTTGAATATTTTCGCATTGGAAATTTTGGTAGTGATCACTAATCTTTCCCTCTCATTCAGAACCCCTAGAACAAAATATAAAGATATTTTACGAAAATAACTCAAACAGAATCAGTGCTTCATCTGTAAAAGTAGAATGCGAAACATCTACATGGCAATTAGTGGTAATTTGCATTAGTTTATTGTGGTTGAAGTTATTTCGCGATAATATATATATATATATATATATATATATATATATATATATATATATATATATATATATGCGCGCGTGTGTGTGTATTGTTGTTGGTGGTGGTGTTTAAAAATGTGTGATAGAGTTTATGATATTCACACATATATATACACACACGCACACACAAATCATATATAGATGTATTAACTCCTGGAGGCTTTCCTTCATGTTACCATCTGCCATTCGTTTATGATAAGGTGTGAGTAATAGATTTATTGCACCATGCCTAAGGTTTCTAAAAAAGGGGAATGTCAACGGAGCTATGATTTTTGGCAGAGCTTTAATGGAGCTGCCTTCCTGGTGGGATCAAAATTAAACCGCATTTGTGTCCCATTCTAGCATCTTCCCGTTTGATAAGTTCCAATATATTTATTCATACATGCAATCATCTACATAAGTATATTTGTGTATACATTTATATATACTTATATATTCATTTGGATAATGAGACAAAGGAAAACTATTTAGCTGCATGTGTTTCCATATAATACTTTCTTCTTATATTCCATTGTTTGATATTTTAAATCTCGTTCCGGTATTTATAACCGATTTGTTTTATTCTAGTATTAGCTCTTCGTAAAACAGTTGATCAATTTCCCACGTATGCACAACATTAACCCATCATCACTGATCCCATAATAGGGTTTGGGCTTGTGGGTGCCACTCACGCAGCATGTATTCGGTACAGAACTGTAATGAAGACCAGTTCCGATAACAAGGTTTGAGAGCCAATTCCTTCTTGCTACTTCATGGAAGGAGAGGAGTCACGTTACGAATTTAAAATCGGGTTGCTGAGTCCACTTTCAATGATGATAAAACGTACGCCAAGAACAAACAAGCACATAGGCCCACACATTTAAATTTGTTTTATATAAATTAACTGACCCGATCATTGATCCAAAAAAAAAAAATGCAAATCCTATATTAAAAACAATTCTGTTGTTCCAAATGATGCTTCAAAACATAAAGACGCTTAACCATTGTTGTTAACCATTTAAACCTTTCCGTAGCTTAGTAATATTCTAATAAGAAACAAAAAAAAATCCACTTGAAGAAAATAAATCAAACGTTTATATGTATTTATAAAGATTAAATAAAGAGATATTCATTGAAAAAATATAGTGGATTTTTGGTTTGCAAAGAACACTCTTTTTTGTTCCATTTCCCCTTTAATAATGTTATTTTAGCTTTCAATATCTCATGAACATGCAGTTCAATTAGAACTCCCAGGGAACCAAAATTTCAAGTGAATTGTGTACGTGACTCAAGCAATAAAATTAAGTATATTGCATTGTGTAATGAGATAATTATCGCCAGGAAGTGAGGGAAAAAGAAAAAAAATTGTATTCTTTTATACCAAGAAAAAATATAAAATAAAGCAGTTTCGATTTGATTTTTTTTAACATCATTTTCAATTTCTCATTTATTTTCAATGTTTGATACTGAGAAATAAATTCAGCCATTAAAAGTAGTTTTGACAAAATACAGCCCACGAAAAAGCGTGTCAATATAATAGAATGTTCCTTGATCCAAACATGTTGTGAAGGAGAGAGGTTAATGACAACATCAAATCACCAAATTATTTTTATTCATTTTTAAAATAATATTAAAGAGCAATCTTGCGGGAGCTGGTATAAAATATTATCGAAGCTTTTCTCCTTATCGTACGCAGATCACCACAATGAGTATAGTAAGGAATTTTGGCTTGGTTTAGCTACTTTATTTAATGGCATATAAAACTCTGTGGGTTATTTAATGTCACATCCATTCTTGTAGAACAATAGTTGTACTATTTAATCCGTTGCAGGATGATTAGGGGGTTCATACCTTTTCTCAAAGGTACTATTTGGGAATTAAATGCGATAGCGTGACTAGAGATCGAACTCGCTTACTAAGATGTTACAGTCCAGCACATTAGCTCGTACACTACTGTTACTCCTCCTTGTAAGAAATTTGCTGTTTTAAGTAATTTTGAGCGACCCGAAAATATTTTTAACCATTTTTAACGATGATAAAATAGACGATGATAAAATAGCATCATAGAGACTATAGCAATGAGGTAAAAATTAATAGTCTCAAACATTGTTGAGATGATAATTACGTAGGGGGTCAAAATTTGATTCGACTATTCACTCTTTAATCATAGGGTAGAACCTCTATCCGTTGACATTGATCGCTTATTTGAAAAAAAAAACAACCATCAGGCAATATTAAATGCAATTTGCTCTACTATTTATCCATAGCTGGGGGAGAATAATTGGATTCATACCTTTCCGAAGGGTATTAGTGCTATGGGAAATGCAACCAGTCTCGTCCAGAATTTGAACTCCGCCTAAAATATGAATACAATCAAAACAGAAACATCCCATATCTGATTTGACTGTATATTCCAGTAATTCTCCGAGATTGTTGACCAGAAAAAAAAAGTGATATGAAAGAAAGGAAATGTAGATTTGCACTAGGTAGGACGAAAGTATATTCAACGTGTGGAGGATTCTCCCATCCAATCTTCAAGGGCAATTAGAATGTGCATTTGAAAATCTTACCATTTCGCTAACATTTACTGACATGGTTTTCTGAGAAATACTAACTGGAAAATATTCCAGGAGCAGATGTTAATTTGTCAGAAAAAATATTTTACATTTAACAGACTTTAAAGGACGACGATCAGACTTCTTAACTAAATTTCGTTGAATATTTTCCTTTCACTGCACTTTCAAATTTAACTTTCCGATTAGTGTACAAAGGGTTTTCAGCATTTTTCTATAAGACTGGTTGCATTATTAAGATTATGCAGCTTAGTATACCCTCTGAGAAATTTTAAGTGAAGACTAATAATCACTATACTAAGTTTGTCTCCCGTCGTTAGAATTGCTTACCAGATGCTCATGAAAAGGAAATCCAAAGTTGGGAATTGGTTTAAGTTTTTACTAAAATCTATTATTGTGATGATTTCTTTCTATCTTTCGTTTTCTTTTGCAAGGACCATGCGATAGTTTTACTGTCGTTGGAGATTTTATCTTGAGTCGAGATGCCAACACGATAGGAAGTATCTTCATTTCATTTGGGTACCTGATAAAGTCACGTGACGAGTAATATCATAAAAGCCTAGTCACATAACTCCCCCAAAAAATGAAAGATAAAAGTTGACAGCCTTGAGTATGTCGGAGTATTTGGATTACTAAAGAAACCTGACGTTGGGAAGAAGAAACTCGTCCTACTTTCTTAATCTTATATATATATATATATATATATATATATATATATATATATATATATATAATTAAACAAATTATGCACAAAATTCGATCAAATCTAAAACATTCCATGAGATATAGTTCGTTAAATAAAATCGAAAATCGTATTAAACACATTAAAATTAATATCATAGGAATATATGCAATAACATAAACGCTCAAAACATTAACACAATATAAGAACCAAATCATTATTAAGTGTCATGAAGTCTTTCGTCGAGTGACTTACTTTCACTCAGCATGAAATTATATATGTATATATAAAAAGTGATGTTGTCGATCTTAATCGGTGACCAGAAAGCTCCTTTTCAATAGCTACCACACTTAGGTGTAGAAGAGGTCGCTACCCCATTCCCTGGAGTGCTCCACTTTACCTTGATTTGTACATTATAATGCTGAGTGTTAAACAAGGTGGAATCAAGTACATTTTCTTAGTCTTTGGTATGACACAAACTGGGATTGAACTCCGGTCTCCCGGACCATTGGTAAAGACTTTATTCATTAGGCCAATGGTTGTATATATATATATATATATATATATATATATGTGTGTGTGTGTGAGTGGGTGTGTGTGTGTGTGGTTGTTTATACCGTCTGATTTACTGCTCTGTCTTCAGCATTTAATATCCCCTTCTCTCGAGAGCATTTTTCTTTTCTAGGAAGGATACGAGCCATAGTTTGATTCTCTGTATGTAAATGTGATACCAACATCTGGAGATGACGCAAGTTCACAAACCGTCTTCGTCAGTATCTAACAGCGGCCCTTTAAGATGTAGATTGTCAAGTGTCTTCTTTCCAGCTAAAACCACTTGAATTTCTATTTATCATTTCTCTGGTGTTCTATCTTCCTTGTACAATACCGAAACATTGGCATGAAACCCACATTGATAAAATGTGTCACTGAGTTAAAGATTACATACTTTGTTAAATGTTTCAGAACATGATGACTCTCTGAATTGAAGAGAATTTAAATGTTTCTTTTTAGTGGAACTTTAATCTTTATGATTTTATAGCGAATAGGTTTTGTTATCTATCGACCAGTGCTTATGCAATCTGATTTAATTCACTTTTTCTGATCTCTCTCATTCTCTCTCTCTCTCTCTCTCTCTATATATATATATATATATATATATATATCATGATCATTATACTGTCGTGCCGCAGGCACGGATATCCCTGACCCTCTCTCGCCACTTCTCTCAATCGTTCTTCGCTTCTGGATAGTTTTCAGGGCTACCTCCCGTATCCTCACAGAGCTGCTGTATGTATGTTCGAGCTGGTTGTCCTGCTTTTGTCCGGTGGGGGCTCCATAGGGGTACATCACTTATGAGCTTGTTCTTGCTTCTCCAGCAGTGTCTTGCATGTCTGGTTCGTCTAACTTGGATAGTTTTCGTGATCGGGGGCAGGTGGCCGTATAGTTGGTTGTTGCCACCAGGACTAGTTCAATATTGCTCGCAAAATTCTTGTGTAATTGCCGTCTATCTTCTTCTCCAGCCGTTTAGTTAGCGTCCAAGTAGTGCATCCATACAGCAATATCGATACGACCGGCTGCCTGGAGGGAACTGCGTTTCATTTTATCGGTCAGGTCTGATTTCTGTATGATCTGCGACCAGATATACATATTGAACAAAGGTTTCTCTTTAAATAAAAGCAACATGAATTAACAGACGATGAAAGACATTTATATTAAAATTCCCCTTTATAAATGCAGCAATGGAGACTCGAGAATAAACCAATATACCACACCAATGACAAGTCATTATCTCCAAACAAATTTTCAAAAAAATAATTGGTAGATTTAAATCAACATTACACTGAGCCTAACCACCCCCACATACATACACCGAATAGCTTAAAAAGTATAGGTATGTAGGGGACAAAAGCATTCTGATACACCTTGCATTCATCTTATGCCCTTGAAATTATCATATCTGTGTGTGTGCACAACCAAAAAGCAGAGGATACATATATATATATATATATATATATATATATATATTTTAATCTGAGAATGTGGATGGTTGTTGGGTAAGATATCCGACTGACGTAAAGTTTCGATTTGGACTTTAAGTATCTCGCTGTTCTGGCAACACTTAAAAGGTGTGAAACAACGAAACAGTCTGTCCGTGTATGACAACATATATATATATATATAGATTGATAGATAGGTAGATTTGAGGTAAAAGAGAAAGAAGAAAGAATAACAAAAATCTGCCCAATAGACTTGAACACATACGTGTGCATATGTATACATGAGAGTGCATATACGTATAAACGTTTCCAGACTTACAGAGAATGCATATTATTGTGCACACAAAAACATTTACATAGACCAGACGTCTTCATCGGCAAAGTATACCAACAGGACATTCACTGATACAAAACGGAACTAAAAAAAATCAAAACGACCTATCAAAACAATTTTTGCTCTCCAAAAACCAGTCGGAACTGACCTTTAAAATCACAGCCTGAAGAGGACCAAAAGCACCAAAAAACACATAGCACAAAAGAATATGAAATTGATAAATACCACATTTGAATATATTTGTGGACCTATTCATTTTAAGATATATATATATATATATATATATATATATATATATATATATATATATATATATATATATATATACATACGTGCCTGTGTGTCTCTGTATGTGCGTGCCAAACTTTCCATAAAAGAAGGTGATATAATATCAATTTTTCAGCGGGGATTGATAGCTTTTATTTTAAAGAGTTCCTTCTAGTAATCAGTTGATGCAGCAAGGTTAAAATGCTTTGGATGCCCCACTCTTTATCCATAACTGTGAACTCAGCTCACCAAGTCTATTTGTTTCAACATTAACAATTACGCTATATATATATATATATATATATATATATATATATATATATATATATATAAATATATATATATATATATATATATATATATATATATATATAATCATTACGGCGTGATAATAGCAGGGATTTCCTTCAATCTCTCTCTCTCTCTCTCTCTCCATCCATCCCTATCTTCCATCACTCTTGTTAGGTCTTCCAAACTACACCCTACGTCTGCATAACACTGACGAAAACAAGTTTTTGGTTAGTTGGCCAACACTGGCAAATCTACTTGTAAGGTATAGAGAAGACAATCACAAAATAGTTTGCCCAGCAGTATTTTTTCTCTCGTTCGTCTTACTTGGATTGTTTATGCGATGGGAGGTAAGTGACGTACAGCTGTTGCATTGGGTGCTGCTGCTTTGTTGGCTGTTCTGTTGCTTCTAGGATTTGTTTTAAATAACTTCTAGCATCCTTCTGCAATTCCCCTCTAGCATTATCTCAATGAGTTTTATTTGTGTCCATGTGGTTTTCCTGTAAGTTAGTATAACTTACAGGTGAACCACATGGGCACAAATAAAACTACAGCTTGGCAAAATCCGGTTATGTTTTATCGGATATATCAGAATTCCATATGATAACAAAATATCGACAGCAGACGGCGCTTTCGCCCGGCGTTTGTTATTATACTTTCAAAAGATAAGATGTTACTGTCGAGGTATGTTGACTTCTCAACTAATTTTAGATAGCTTGCCACTGAGAGTGGTGATGGGTATTTTTTTTTGGTTTAAAACACGAACACTCTGTTTTGTTCGCATTCACGCTGAAACCAATGCCTCCTGCTGTTTGCTGTGGGCTATGCAGTAAGTTTGGTTTGGATTAGTTTCTCTATTTAATGGCATATCAACCTTTGTAGGTTATTTAATGCCAAAGCCATTCTCTTAGAAGAAATGTAGTGGTACTATTTAGCTTGAAGGATAAGGGTGTTCATATCCCAAGGGTATTTGTGAAAGTGAACGTAATAGCGCGACTGGAATGCGAACTCGCTTACTACGATTCTGCAATCCATCGCTTTAACCATTATACCACGAGGACACCCCTCTGCAGTAGGGATTCGGCTTGGGCAGGTATATTTGCAAGAAGCACTAGATCATCTGTATAATCTATGTTGAGTATAGTGTCCACAAGTACCGTCTGCTTCTTGGCTTTTTTACTGTTAAGCCATTTTTTTAGTCGATCTATTGACAGATTATGAACAAATATGGTGCACTTGTATCTCCTTTCAAAGATCTTGAGACAATGTCAAAGATATCTATGTCTCTATCAGGTTAGAAAACCTTTCCTTAAAGCATCATAAGTGATGTTACAGTTTCTTTGGGGATACCATATCTTAATAGTATTTGCCCCATCTTCTCTCTGTGTGGAATCAAATGTTTTGGAGAAATCTACAATAGTCTTGTCTCGAGATCATTAGCAAGTACAACTTCGATGATTCAACCTAAAAGCAGAATATTTGATGCTGTGCATCGATTTCTCCGAAAACCGTTCTGATTTTTTCGGAGGATTTTCTCTATTTCAGTTTTGATGCGATTGAGAAGCAGAGCGTTATAGACCTTAGGCACTATAGACGTAGGAATTATTCCTATGAAGTTCCGATTGAATTCTAAGTCACCTTTTATGGAAAAGGAAAGGATGCTGCTTTTTATCCATTCGAATTTTGGTTATATACGGCGTAACATCATCGATGAAGTGAGTCATGAAATTTTCTGGACTTCCATGCTTCTGGAGGTATTTTGATAACGACGGTAGCTTTCAGCTTGCAGTTTTTGTCAGTATTACATTAAGTTTTTCCTTTGTGAACCGACTTATTTTAAGGTCTAGTTGACTATAATTAATCTTTGGGGTGAATTTATAAGAAACTTTTGGGAGTTCCTCAGCATATTCCTGAAATCTCTCCACGCCTGAATACATTCTTCTTAGTTAACAGGATGTAGTTTTGCTCTCCTGGTACTCTTCCTTTCTGCTGACTTCATTGACTGTCAGTAATACTACTCATAATTGTCTACCTTCTACCGAATTTTTAATTTTATTGATCCGGCTTTGATTGTAGTATTGTTGTTCTTTTTGTTATGAATTAGTTCTCTCTGAACTTTGTTAAGTTTCGGTGCATTGATATTCCTTACTATTATTTTGTTACATAAGATGTTGTTTTCATGTTATCTCATTTTTTCCTAACTTCTAGGGTATCCTAAGGAACACGATATTTGGCTCGTGATTGAATTGGTATGCGTCCTGATACTGCTTCTATGTGGGAATTGACGAAATTTTCATAGTTTTTTTAATGGAGTATGTGTTTCAGATAACTCATAAAGAGTATCAAAAACGTTTCTCACAGTTACTCTGTATTTATTGCTTATATCTCTGTTGGTAAGTGTGGCCCAGTCGTAGCTTATGGTTTTCACAGTTTCAATCTTATTCCAACGAAGACTCGGGTGTATTTTTGTTCTGTGAATTTTGTAATCGGAAAATACTCACAGTTCAGATCGCTTTTTAACAACTACTAATTCATGAGTATAAAATCTATCCTTACTTTAGTATTATTTGGGTCGAGCTAGGTCAATTATTTTCCCTCCCTTTTTTCGGAATGGAAAAAGTACGCAGTGTCATTATAGGAGGTGTAGAAATGCTCATCCGTTCTTGTGCTGTAAAATCTCTAAATAAAATGGGAAAATACAAACAGGATAGATATATACATCTACACAATAACGATCTCTGGCAACAATCCAACATGTACTAGGGATGAAACAAACGTCATCACCTTCTAACATCGAGATATCTTCCCCTTTTCCAAAACATTCTAAAACACATCGTTCTTATAAACGGAGGATGCCCAATTGCTCAAATAAGCAAAGATGAAATTAAGAAATTATACTTCGAAAACTAATCAAAAAGAAAATGGGAATATCTAGCAGACTTCTACACTAGAATAATATATATATATATATATATATATATATATATATATATATATATTTATATTAAATTAAATAAGTATACCTATGTATATACATATGTGCGAGTGTGTGTGTAAATGTAAATATTTATATACGTATAGGTATATATATATATGCATATATTTTAAATATGTACATATATATATATATATATATATGCGTGTGTGTGTGTGTGTGTGTGTGTGTGTGTGTGTGTGTGTGTGTGTGTGTGTGTGCGTGTGTGTATGTTTACATATATATATAGAACACAAAATATCTCAATATATGTGTGTATATTTATATGCATAGATATATTTGTATGCGTATATGAAAATAAGTGTATGTTTGTATATCTCTAAATCGATTAATATATGCATATATAAATATATATATATATATATATGTGTGTGTGTGTGTGTGTGTGTGTGTGTGTGTGTGTGTGTGTGTGTGTGTGTGTGTGTGTACACATGTATAACTTTATGAATCTATTTTTATAGGCATACATAATGTATATAGATATTTAGAAGCAGGTACGTCTATGAGGAGATTTGTATATGTGTTTGTACATGTTTGTGTGTATGTGTGTTGTATACTCATATGCAGATTCATGCAGAATACATATTGACGCAATGAATAAAGACGAGCGAAAATTCTTTAAAAAAATATACCTCTCACTTTATTTGAAAGGTTGCGTGTGTGAGAGGGAGTTGGAGACTGAACAAAGACTGCAATATATTGACCCACACTCTTATGGCCATCAGCGTTGTGTCTTTCTCGTTCTCCAGGGCTGCCCAATCGGAGGCCCGGGGGTTCAGCTTTCTGCTGGCTTTCTCTACCACATTTTTTCTCCGACTTCTCTGATCTCCAACTTAATCGGGTGTCCCGCTGGGTGATGTCTTTCTCTACCACTCTTGTCTCCAACTTCTCTGGTCCCTAACTAACTGACTTCCTGTCTCACCATGTTATATAATAGTTCAATCACCCACTTAATATCTTTGGAATGGCATGTTTGATCGTCATCAAGCGGAAATAACTGTCATGCAGTTCACAGGTCACTCTCTTCCGGTGCATCAGTCTATGACTGTACATGGGATTTTACCTTGCCCCATATTGTCAGCCTAGTCTGCCTACGCGATTTTTTCTCATAACTGCCATCGGAATGTGTCACTTCCTGCATCACTTTGGAATGGCAGGTTTGGCCGGGTCGAAGGTCAATATACAACGTGTGGACGCCATTTCAAATCTTATTTATCCGATAAAAAAAACCTGCTTTTTCAGAACTTCACCTGTTTCCTTATTTCTATATCTAGGTACAACATAGGGGTAATCAAAACAAAAAGAAATGGCTAGGTGCGAGGAGAGCAAGAAAACTGTGTGATGTCTTGAACAAATCCTGGACACACACATGCAAATTGCAGTTTTACTGCTATGTGTCTTTTATATAAAAAACCATCCCAAAAATATGAACAAGACATGCGGGACACTGCTAGAAAAACAAGAACTAACTAACACGTAGTTTCGTTCAATGTAGCCCGGCACATTTGTGCTCTAACTTGTTTCCGACCAGCCATATCTTACATATATTCAACCTGAGCCGACTCTAGATGTTGTTTGAAAGACCTCTTGATCGGTACGGATAAAAAAACGTGTTTTAGGAAAATCCGCGTAATCAATTTGACTTTCCACGATGATGATACAGATTTTGATCTGATTCGGTAAATTGTTCCAAATGTAAATTTTTATATCAGCACAAAAAAATTAACAGTTTTTTTTTTTTTAGATTTGTCTTTACCGTAAATATCTAGTTTGATTAACATTATTGAAAAAATATTTACTAAAATCAGAAATTCCAATAATTATTTGGAAAGTTTCATGTAGATCACAACTTATTTTCCTATGGAGTAATGTATCAAATCTGATATTCCCTAACCTTTCCCCGTAACTGTGATTCTTTACCCTTTATGATTTTTGTCTCGCTTCTTTTTATATCCTCCAATCTCATTATTACACTCTAAATTTCATGTCTTAACACAGGAACAAAAACATTAATATATTATTTCACATTAGGTCTTATTAGGCTTTTATGTTTCTTTTAACAGCATTTGCCACCTTTGTGATAATATTTCTAACCATCCTAACATTTCTTTGGAATTCAATACGAAAGACCAAATACTTATGTCAGTTTAAAATAAAAAAACAAAGCATAGGCCGGAACTAGTCAGTCAACAATCGCCGTCAGATTTGTATCTCCACTGTCCTAAAATTTATACATTATCACTGCTATTGAGCCTTACTTATTCATCAATATCAAAAACTTGATAATATATATATATATATATATATATATATATATATATATATATATATATATATATATATATATATATATATATTTATATATATATATATATATAGGTGTGTGCGTGCGTGCGTACGTCCTGAACAATGATTAAAATATTAACATATTAGAGTAATTTAAAGAAACGCTGTGTAAATCGTTATTTCATCTTAATCACACACACACACACACACACACACACACACACACATATATATATATATATATATATATATATATATATATATGCTGTGATTTAGATTGAATAACGGCTCATACAGAGTTTTTTTTTCTTTTTAATTACTCTAACATGTTAATATTTTTTATCACTCAGCAGACAACTGCATCCATATCATTTGCTGATTCAAACGACTTCCTGTTCATTATACTACATTCTTTATTTTTTAAAATGAGTTTCCACTTATAGGTATTTTGTGGGTAAACGAATAAACACAACACCACGCTCCTATTTTTTGTGTGTGTGTGTGTGTGTGTTTTCCAGCTTAATCTCTAGTTAGAAACATAAATCAAACGTCTAGACAGATTCCATTAAATTTTGACAGAATTGATTCTTCAGAATTTTTCCTAGAGTAAAAGTTATTTAAACTTTTGTCAGAGGAAGAGAAAAAGTTGAAAATCAAAAGAAATATTTTATTTTGAAACGAGTTTTTTGTTGCTTTTTTTAATCAATGGCTGAAACATCTTCGAACTATTTATGTATCTACTAAAACATATTTTAAAGTGAATGACATAGAATTTTCGTTCATTTGCGAATTTACTTCAAAATAGTTATTTCTTAATTTAAGCAGTCTATAAAAATCTCAAAACATTTCTGTTTTTCTTATGTATAATATATGAACGTTTAGTCTTGTCATGAAACTGTTCACGTCTTGTCAATAATCAAAAAATTTAAGTCACTAGTTTTTTTTAAAAATGTTCGTGGCTTAAAACTGTCTGGAGAAACTTACAAGGAAGAATGTAACCGGTCTGGTGATTAAAATGAAGGCTACAGATGACAGATGTGTATCATCGTCGTGGTGAAGTTGTTATCAAACTGAAAAATCATTTTTGAACAGTGAGTTCAATCCTCATTAGGTGTCTTTAGACAAATCTTAACTGAGCCTGCTTTAAGGACAACTCATGTAGTATAATGCACTTTTCTCACATACCATTGTTAATGATTTCAATTCTGACTCGCTGAATGTTATTTCTGGCAATGTGCAAATATTATAAAAGAATAATTCATATTGTTGAATTGATGCTGTATACGTGGAACGCTAATCGTAACGTTTATAGTTGTAGAAAAAGGAATCGGTAACCAGTGTTCAAATCCTAAATAAGGCTGTTTGCGTATCACTTTGCGCTAACGCACGTAATAAAGTTATAAATCCATATTTTCTCTACTCAGCTAAGTGTAAATAGTTGAGGAGAATGACCTTGGTAAACCAACCAGTCGAAAAGCCGGTAAAGTATGAATTCAAACCAGCTTTCATCCGCTTAAAATCTTGACCTTGTGTCTCATCATAGAATTTTTCCCCAATTTCTAAAAACAATTCTGCTTCATCTTATTTCAAAGTTATCAATCAAGGTAAACATTTGTGTTTTTCTATTCAAATAAATGTATATTTCGATGTCGTAAAACTGTTAATATCTTAAGATTCGCCAAAATGTCAATCAATAGTTTTAAAAGTTGATTTTTTTCTTTGATGAGAAATTATGGCAACAATGTTTCCTTTCTGGTGAATTATATAATTGCAAGTTTCTCACTGGTCAGCATGCGACACGTTTTCGTAGTTGATTTTTCTCGGCATGCTGACCCTTCCTACCAGGAAGATTGACTCAAGACAAATTTTCCTATTCGTGTCTGTCTGAGGCATCTGTTCACAACCAAACGATTATAACAACTGTATTATCTGCAACACCATACTTGTGGCATTCAACCAAATCTCGAACTGTGTTTAGTTTTGATAAGATGCCTTAGTTTTAATAGGAAACTCATCGTGGTGAAATGATTAACAAGCATAGGCCACTCACAGATGATAAATGATTGGCTGATTTTAACGGCATTTCATCCCGCTTAGGGTTAGGGAATTACGTTTATGATACGTTTATATTTACATTTTTATCAAGTTATTATCTTAAGAGATTTTTTGCCCACAATGCAATCGAGTATGGGTATTTAATAACAGCTATTGGACCCATAAAAGGCACCTTACCATTCTTTTCCTATCCGGGTCAGTGTGATCCTGCAATCAAAAATCATGAAGAAGTATTCCATACTCCCTTAATCATCAGAACTGAAGCCTCGTCATCAGCCACAGAATAGTGTCATCTTCAAGATACCCCGTTTTTAACGGGTCTTACGATTCCAGAGATTATACAGTTAGCGGATTCTTAGCTCCATTGACAGACTTAACTACAGAGTAAAAAGCATCATACTAACTAGATTCGTTGTCTGAACTTAGATGTTTAAGGAAGTCTCATAGAGTCTAATGGTTTGGTAGTTGCCCAAATAGAACATTGCTAAGTTTGATTCCTACTATATACTCTTTACTACTTGTCTGGTTTCAAACTGGGGGTAGTTTAGTAAAATAATTATCAAATATAAAAAAAATCCATTGAAAAAATATATGTACTGATTATAAGCAAACCCACAAGTGGTTGTTTTTGTCATATCAACCCTCTTAGTGTATTTAATGGTAAATATTCCTCTTATATATATATATATGTGTGTCCGGACATTGGCATGATGGTTAGAGTATTCGCCAATGGCCCGGGAGACCTGGGTTAAATCCCAGGTCGAGTCATACCAAAGACTCGAAAAACGGTACTTGATGCCTCCTTGCTTAATACTCAGCATTATAAGGTACGGATCGAGGGTAAAGTGGAACAATCCAGGGAAAGGTGTAGCGCCCTCCTCTACACCTTGGTGTAGTAGCTATCGAAAAGGGAGCCTTCGGGTCACCCTCGACTATTGTCGCCAACTTTACTTATTTTATATATATATATATAGGTTGCTTGATTCTTTGTTTAATGGCATATCGACTTTCGTAGGTTATTTAATGCCAAATCTATTCTAGAAGAACAGTAGTGGTACTATTTAACCCCTAGCTTGGAGGATAAGGGGGTTCATGCCTTCCCCAAGGGTATTTTTCCGAAAGTGAAATTTATAGCGCGACTGGAGTACGAACTTGCTTACGACGATTCTGCAGTCCATTGCTTTAATCATTACAACACGAGGACACGCCTTTATGTTTTCAAGTAATGGAATCTAACTGAACGTTTTACTCATAAAGAGGTAGATGGTTTAAAGCATCGCTATTTAACACTAATAATTCTATAATATAATTATATTCTGTGTAATGATTTCAAATAGCGCTATGTAATAATAACTCAGTTCAACATGAGTCACTCGTTTGTTCTGAGTTAAATGTTTTCAAGTATAGAAAAGGGTTAGATAGTTCAATTTGACCCAAAGATCAGACCCTAACAGGTACTACTCATCTGGGTTAGAGTAGACCAGGCAGTAATGTCAGTGAAGGGATACTGCCCATTCCCCTGAGCTCGGGTTCACGAGCCTCACCATCAGACGGTTTACTGTCATATTCAGAACACATGTTAAGTGGGGTCTTATCCCTATGCAGATATGAAGAAGGTATAATCTAAACCCCCAGCCAACTGGGCTGCCCATATTTACCCCGTCAAAAAAAAAAAAAAAATGAAAGAATAATGAAAAGCAAGATACATTCAGTAAACATAAGGTTTTAACTTAAAGTATTTTGAAGAGACAAGATTTATATCAATAAACAACTTGTCGAAAGAAAACCACGCTACTGCAAGATACAACTAACCAAAAAGAATTTAAATTTTCCCTTTTGAAAAGAAAAAAATAAAACAATGGGTGATTTTTTAAAATAAAACTATTCACATTTAATTAAATATTAGTATTTAGGGATGTAGTCTGTTCTTATAGCTGAACAAAAATAAAAAAAAGGTTTAAATTGAATAATCTTTTGTATTGTTTTAAAATGGCATAAAACAATTATTTTCCCGAAATATTGCGTTTTTTTTAAAGACAATCAAGCGATTCTGCAAGAACTAAATTGAGAAAACTCTTGGTAGCTTCAATTTTGTGCTAAAGAATCGTTTTATTGTGATTATAAGAAACTGTCATAAAAGATTTGACCTCTTATCCAACAAAATAGGTAATTTAGCGATTGACTTCTTATCCAAGGAAGTAGGTAAGTTCAGCGATTGAGTCTATAGTTATATATGCTCAAAATCAGATTTTATTTGATTTTTATACCCCGTCCATCTTGCTTATGAATTAAAAAAAATTGACAGAAATCAATATTACTCATGCATATCGCTTTCAATTGCTGCAATAAAATTACTTTGAACTGTTCTCCGCAATTATTGCCGTTGATATTGTTACTTTATTATTGTCAGAAATGATGACTGATTTGGAAATAATTATTATTTATGAGATTTATCTTGCGAGGCAAGTTAATTAAATCTATACTCTATTGGTAGGGCTAAGAATACGTCGATAGTCGTGGAATGAGATTTCTGTGCTGGGAATGACACTAACCTCTACGTACTGATGTGGTTCTACATCAGGAATTCTGAAGAGTGAGAGGTGTCCTTTTATTATCATATTCCGAGGCCGACTCAGAGCATTTTTATGGGTTTAACAGATCATCTTAAAAAATATTCATACTCAGTATGAATGTTTGATCTTGTATAACCGAATGCAAACTATTTCTATTTATGCTTACATGAAGACATAATAGTTGAATATGACCTATTACATATTTAGTAAGCATTTTTCACTTAGATGCAGCATAAAGCCACCCAATCACTCGGGAAATTTTTCTAGTTTAGCTTCCTAACCATTACACCACCTGAGGTGCCCGAGTAAGACTTATAATTATCAGTTTAGTGATAGCATATAATTGCTTGAAAATTATTGATTGGAATATAGGATAGGAATACTCGTAATCTTATTAGTCAACTATATATATTGTTACGAACCGACTTTCACTGGGACTGCGAAAACAGGCACGTAACGAGAATAATAAAAAAATATATATAAAATTGCGAGAATGTCCTAAGGTTCGAAAAAAAAAGGGTGAACTATGGGAAGGGAATTTCTCCAATCGGTAAATCACGGCAGAATAAGCGGCAAGCACTCACAAAACCAACACAACACAATTTGAAAATTTAACAACAAATTTATTATGACATTAACAACTTAATTAGGGAAAAATAAGAATTAAAAAAAAAAGGCTTTAAGAACAAAAGGGGAGGGGAAACTAATGTTACTATGTATATATGAAGTCCGAGACGAATCTTAACTCAAACAGATTTGCACGATAGACACACAGAGGCAAAAGAAATACGAAACTCACTGAGGGTTTAGGACTTGTTAATAATCTCTTTTTTTTCTTTCATTCTTTTTCTCTTTCGTTCTCTTTTTTTTTTCCTTTCCTTTTTTCTCGAAGAAGCCTGCCACAAGGAGTTAGTTTTCTGCTGTTTTTTTTTTTTTCTTAATCACATTTCGGGTGTAGTGAAACAGAGCTTTGGGATGAATGTGGGCGCCTCGAAGTCAAAACCGCTACTACTATAGTCACTTTGCCAGTCAAAAACCAAAAGGATCCTTCCTTGACTCTTAGAGCCGAACACGTGGTTGATAAGGTCACCCAAAGTTCACTCCAAGAGTTCAAGGCTAGCTGAGATGGGTAAAAAGTGGAAAGGGGTTGACTTGCAATTCCATTTCTTGTCGTCGTCTTTTTTTTTTCTTTTCCTCCTTTAGCCTCGCGAGCCACCGAGCAAATCGTTCTCACTCCCAATTTTATTCTTCGTCTCGGAATAATACGGGCGAATGAAACACACCTTGTAATGTACATAAAAATTATATTTCTCCTATTTTCTACCCTACGTAACAATATATCTATATATATATATATATATATATATACAGTGACACTATAAGTATTGTATACATGTTATTTTCGGTTATGACTCTAGTTTATGTTCACCATTTTGCCTGATATTTGGTAAGTAATATCTCGTAAAGTTCTCTTAGTTGCATGTGGAAGGAAAAATTAAAAACTCATGGCTGAATCTTTTTTTTTATCAAAGTTCAAAATTACCCAAATATATATATATATATATATATATATATATACTTGTAACTAAATAAATGCGTGCACAAAAATGACTATTAGTATATAATAATGATTACTTTAAACCGAGTGATTGTGTATGTATTAATAGTATTAGAAAGGATTAAATGAAACCATGCAATTCTCTGCAAATTATTTGTGTTAAATTGAAATACTTGGTAATATATAATTGTGTGCAAAATTGAATATTGACAACTAAAAAAGTGAAATTTGAAAAAGTCGATGAAATATTTATAATATAGTTATGCTTATAATCAATCATTTCGAATGAATCTAATTCCCGCATGAAAAAATCCATTTGGAATTGATACGCCGTCAAACAAATAACTTATTAATGAAATGAAATGGAGTAAAGTTTGGATTTTTTTTTAAATTATTAACTCTAAGGTGTTTTGTCTTAACTGTGTTTTTTGATATTTTCTGAAATTATTTTATGAGTATTTTTTTCCTTTACTGTCTTCGATAGACGTATATTATTTTCTTTAGCCACTTTTGATCTCATATATCATTTGTTGTCTTTTTGGCTTTATTTATTTTATGTTTTTTTTCGAACTTTTCTTTCGTTCTTCTTTTTTATCATCTGTTATATCTATTTTTTAAAAACCATCATGATGTATACTTTTCTTCTTTACTGGCTTTTATTAAGTGACATTGCTTTTGACTGTTGTCCTTATAGGACTTTACACTCCTATAAATTAGTTTGGGCGGTACGTCACTTGTTCCCACAAAGATGGCGGACGCTCAATATTCAATCTCGGGAAACCATTGGCCAGGAGAACCACGTGATATGCTTAAAACTACGTCGGCGAACGTAAATTCAAGTCCTGCAGTTTTGAGCCACCTACAAGACGCGTATTTTCTATAAATACGTCGTCTTCAAACACCCTCTTTCTCTTTGACCAAATTTCTTCGCAGCAGCAACACACTCCTTTCAGCGTGAATCAACAGAAGAGAAAAGCAACACCATGAATGGGCCTCGCAGACATTCAACAAGGACTATGAGACGCTTTCCCGTCTCTGAGAAACTGCCCGTTTCTAACCATAGAAAAAGAATTTTAACTTTTAAACTTGCAATTCTTTTTGTAGCTTAGTTGTTACCACACACACACACACACACGAGCTCACACATATATACACACTATTATTTTGTAGTAGAGTTAGTAATATTTTTTATGTATCATTGTAAATTTTATTGTCGTAGAATACACATAAATTTGTTTTTGTCGTCGCCTTGTTTAAATGTTCATTTTGTCCGCGCCGTTTTACAACCATTATTTGTTCATATCTTTTACTCATTTGTTGCACATGCTTTATTCATTCATTTGTTTTATCCATGTGCTTATATCCTACCTTAATTCTATAGTATGCCTGTTTTACTTTTATTCAAACCCCAATATGAAACTTGTGGGGAATATTCAACCTTATTCGATATACATAAAATCAACGTAGAATAGTCGGGTACCATATATATACCAAACACAGGTCCATTCCCCTACATCCTTTCCTTCTTTCGATCATTCTTTTATTTTTCACATTTACCTCGTTTATAACTTTGTTTTCTTGCTTGTTGGTTATTTATTCGTTCTTTCATTCTTTTATCCTCGCATTATTTAAACCTTCCTTTCGTCCGATTTTTTTTTTCATATTTTTTTCAATAGTGCGTTATTTTTCTCTCCTCTTTTCCTCAGTATTTTCTTTACTGTTTCAATTATCTTTTTATTTCATTCGTTTTTCATATTTTTTTATCCATTTTTCATTGATTTCATCTATTTATCATTGTTTTCATTGATTTTTATTCTTTTCATTATTTTACGAGGGAAAGAGGAAATGAACGAAATTGTTCATTGGCTCCTTTTTCCTTTTCTTTCATTCATTCTCTCTTTGCTCTTTATTTCTTTCTACTCATTTCACAAGGCGTTTACTTGGTATTTCATCTGTATTTCATTGTACATGTTAGAAACAGGTATATGTAATTTGATTGATAATATTCTGAAAGAAGAAACGTCACAACCTTCAATAACGTTTAACAACAGCATAACATGTATTGATTTTATCATGGTCACCGACTACTGCTATGATGGTTAAGATGACCGACTGGTGGGGAACAACACAAAATACAACTTGATTCAGATGTAGAACTTTCTGTGGTTTTATTCCCTTCTTTCAGGCTCTTGTAACGTGGGAATTCATAATTGACACAATATGCTTGGTAGATTATTTATTCGCATGAAAACCAACTCTTGGTCATTTTTTTTTTTTTTTTTGCATTCGTCGACATTACGGCTTGACTAAGTTATGTCCCCAACTAAAAAAAAAAATGGCGAACTGAAAAACCAAGATCTTTTTTTGAGGCTGACTGAACATCGAACTCCTACCTACCGTAGACAGCATCGAGATATTGAATTTTGTCAATTTTTTTTTCTTTTTATGGTTGCTGCCTTTTTTCAAATTTAATTGTGACCCTGAATATTTGCTTAGATAGATGATAAAAATGCCTGAAATTTATTAAATGTTTCCTCTCTCTTAGCAATTATGACTTTTTGTTAAAACTTTATATTGATTCTGTTTTGACATTAAAGGCAAAATAAAAAAGCTCAAAAGCATTTCAGATTATCTCCTACGGGAGCAAAAATATTTTGTTACCTTCTCATTCCTCCTTAAATTTCAACCTGGATTTACTTCTGCAAAGGAAATATTCATCTTTTATCGGATATTATATAACGCTTCGTTAAAAGAAACGTGGTTATAAGTTACAGAATGAAAACACAAAAAGTAATCATCTTATCTCTTTTAATTATTCAGCATTTGCAAGTTAAAACTATTAAATTTGATTATTTTCAAATAAGCCTTGTTCTGGTCAAATATAAACTAAAATCAGATATTAAGTTTAACACAGAACGCTCCTTCATTTTTTTTTAAATATTTCATTTGTTTTTATCATGGGTTTGTTGCAGTCATTTCTGTTTTCTACTTTTTTTATTTTTCATTTTTTTCCTTGTGTTTTTCACACTATTCTCTTTCGTCTTCGTCTCGATTAAAAAAAAATCATGCTTCCATTTTTTTAAATGTTTTCACTTTTTACAAAAGTCTGCAAGTTTTACCAAGTCTTTAGCATTATTTTATATTATACTCTTTATTGGGAACTCTAAAGTATAATGGTAAGTGATCGTCTAAAAAATATAAGGTAGCTTGATGGAACTACCATTGCCACTTGCTTAAGTTTAGTTATACCGCAAAGGTAAGAGTTTAAATGTTGGAGGTAATTCTGTCAACACACACACGTACAGAAACACACATATATCTAAATATGTATAGACAGATAATCACAAAAGTTGTTTTAAATACACACACACACACACACACACACACACACACACACACACACACACACACCACACACACACACACACACACCTGGGAATCAGACCTGACCGATAAAATGAAACGCAGTTTTTTCCAGGTAGCGGTCGTATCGATACTGCTGTATGGATGCACTACTTGGACGCCTAACTAAACGACTGGAGAAGAACATAGACGGCAATTACATAAGAATATTGCGAGAAATATTGAACTAGTCCTGGCGGCAAAACCCTACAAAGCACCAACTACACGGCCACCTGCCTCCCATCACGAAAATTATCCAAGTTAGACAAACCAGACATGCAGGACACTGCTGGAGAAGCAGGGACAAGCTCATAAGTGATGTACTCCTATGGAGCCCCCACATATGACCGGGCAAAAGCAGGACGCCCAGCTCGAACATACATACAGTAGCTATGTGAAGATAAGGATGGTAACCCTGAAGACTTGCCAGAGGCGGTGAACGATAGGGAGAAGTGGCTAGAGAGGGTAAAGGATATCCATGCCTGCGCCACGACATGATGATGATGATAATATATATATATATATATATATATATATATATATGGGGGGGTAAAGCAATCAAGCCTTGGAGTTGAGTTTGAATTTTTAAAGAATATATTCACCTCGATATAACGAAAGCGGGTATCGTAGGTTTTAGATACAATGTTTTGGATACATTTGCAAGGAGCTAAGAAGAAAGTTTCTGGAATTCTCGTTTATAAAATGCAAGGCTGTTAGGTTTGTTTTGGAAAAAGTAATATTGACTTGAAGACCTTCTTTGCATTGCGTTGGTGGCATGCTAGAAGGAAGCATGTCCATGTGCAACGTGAAAGGAGCAGGTTGGAAGATATGTGCCCATGATAATTTGCGTGGGCATCCGGAATATTATATAATTAAGAAAATTTTCAACCCGAGAACAACGAAGAAGAAAGCCAGAGAGGTTTCACAGGAGAACTGTACCGTTGCCCCTGTTCATGTGCTAATGCCACCGTCTTCGACACTTTCTCCCCCACCTCTCTCTCTCTCTCTCTCTTTCTCTCTCTCTCTCTCTCTGTCCTCGTCTGTACATTTCGACGAATAAAAGAAATAGAAAATAAGCAAATTATATTTTTAGGCATAAGCATTGATGTCTTTCTCTGCAAGACAACAAAAGAGTATATGTTGTAAAGTGGAAAGTTGTCAAATTATTGCCAAAATAAATAGAATTGTAAATCAACTCATCTAAGATGATGTCTATATTAATTCGATACGCATAAAAAGAAAAGGTTGGATTGTAAAAAGTGTTTGATTCAAGGTGATCAACAGGCATCAAAGGGATCACATTGAGCTGGCCATGAATGTGACTCTTTTCAAGAGCGGCACAAAATAGTCTGAACTCACTACTTTCTGAGACTAAGTTCAATCGATTTACTTAATTATTCTCACTCTTACTTTTATTTCTATATATATTGTCATCTTCTTCTCTTTCCCACACTATTTCCTTCACTCTCAAAATTTCTATATTTATTACCTGATATTAAGAATGCTGTAGAATTTTTGTTTTGAATTAAATATATATTGGTTAGATGAAATCCTTTGCTTATGTCTTATTAATTTCCTCAGAAATTTCAATAATTTTTTCATCAGGATCAAAGAAAGCATGACGTGACCTATTTGGTTGCGTGCCAATAACAAAATTACCAGAGCATGTAAAAACAATATGGAATCGTTACCAGTTCAAAAACCTCTCTTTCCCTTAAAACCCAACCAAAGCCACTTATACCATATGAATGATTTGGAGAACTTGTCATCATCTCACAAAGCAAATCCTCAACAACATTACAATTCCTTGAATTACCATGGAAACATTTTTTTTTTTACATTTTTAGTAGATTGCTCACGATCCTAATGCATTCAAAATTACCAGAAATTCTACAAAAATGAGAATAAAAATAGCTGAAAGTTATATCTTAGAAACTTAGTCAGACTCAGGACTCAGATTTCTTGTTTGCCCTCTGTTATTAAGTGGTCACAGAAAATAGATCCTATTTACCAAACACCTCCCCTCGGGCAGGACATG
>OY757906.1:43223641-43230203 GCA_963585895.1 Sepioteuthis lessoniana | reverse complement strand
AAGGAGTTCTAATTCAGCTTATTCAGTTTATTATCAGTAAAGATTTTGTTTACACACAGTAACATGTCAAAACAGTTCTATATAAAAAAAATCAGTTTAGTGTAAGTACAGTTTCAATGTCAAAACACAGTTCCATTTCAAATAATTTAATTTAGGATTAGCAGGCAGTTTAAATGTAAGTATGGTTTTATTGTCAAAAGCATTTCTATTTCAAGATATTCAGTTTAGTCAAACAATTCAGTTTAGCATAAGTATAAACAATTACCGACGCCGACTACGCCGATGACATAGCGATACTGGCAAATACACCCAACCAAGCCGAAACACTACTGCATAGTTCGGAACGAGCAGCCGCAGGCATAGGCCTCTATGTCAATGCACACAAAACGGAATATATGAGCTAAATTCAAACGGGTGACATCTCCACTCTAGACGGAACTCCTCTTAATCTAGTAAACAAATTCACTTACCTAGGAAGCAACGTCATATCAACCGAAAAAGACATCGACACGAGGTTAACGAAAGCAAGGACAACTATCAATAGGCTATCGATTATATGGAAATCAAACCTAACCGATGAAATGAAACGCATTTTCTTCCAGGCAGCGGTCGTATCGATACTGCTATATGGAAGCACTACAGGGACTCTAACAAAACGGCTGGAGAAGAAGCTAGACGGCAATTACACAAGAATGCTGCGAGCAATCTTGAACAAGTCCTGGCGGCAACACCCCACAAACACCAACTGTACGGCCACCTGCCTCCTATCACGAAAACTAGTCAAGTTACACGAACCAAACATGCAGGATACTGCTGGAGAAGCAGGGACGAACACATAAGTGATGTACTCTTATGGACCCCCACACATAGCCGTGCAAAAGCAGGAAGACCAGCACGAACATACATTCAGCAACTATGTGAGGATACGGAATCTTGTACAGAAGACCTGCCTGAGGCGATGAACGATTGGGAAAAGTGGCGAGAGATGGTCAGGGATATCCGTGCTACCAGTACAACATGATGATGATGATACCGTTAGTTCTATTTAACCCATAGATAGGGCTCTATCAGGTATCTATCAGGTACTGTCAAGCCGGGTCAGAGTGGATCTGGGAGCAATGGCAATGATGGGGTGTTCCACATTCCCTAAAGACAGAGAATATGTCTAGTGTCATATCTCGGACACTCACTGGAGGGATTTACCCCTCAGCAGAGATGCAGTCAGTGTAATCTACAGCCCCAGACGACTGGGCAATACACAGAGTTAAATGTCAAAACAGTTTTATTTCAGATAATTCAGTTTAACATAAATACACATTTCATACGTCCAAACAGTCATATTTTAAACAATTCAGTTTAGCATAAATACGCAGTTTAAATGCAAAAATCAGTATAGTGAAGGAAGCAAGGTTTACTTCTATTTAACCTATAGATAGGACCCTTCTAAGGTGCTACCACTCTTGGCCAGAGTGGACCTGGGAGCGATGGAATAAATGGCTACTCTGCATTCCACAAAGCTTCAGCATTACTGGAACCTCATCATCAGATGGTTTGGTGTCATAACCAGAACACTCGCTGGGGATATTACCCCTCTGCAGAGATGCAGTCGGTGTATTCTACAGCCCCAGCCAAATTAGGTCATATATATATATATATATAATAAATTTCTAAGATATGGATGGATGCATCAGCAGTGATATCAATAGTTCACTAGAGCTTTCGGATGATACCCCTTCACAAAATGACTCGGCCCAGCTTGATCACGTTCTGAGATTGCATAAAACATCGGTGGTTATCCGCAATTTTGCGTCACCTCCAGCTATTGTTAAATGTCTTTGAAATCCGTATTTTAGATATAAAGTTAGTATTCTATTTAACTATAGGGTTACTGTTTAATTTTTCCGTTGATAAACCCGAATAATTTGGACTCAAAGCCAACTATTATTTTAGTTAATATCTGCAATCAAATGTGGGAAATTACCTTTGAGAGTTCTTATAACAAATCGTCTTGTATCTTTATCAAATCTTTGCCGTTCTGTTCGTTTGTTAGTTGAAGGTCATTCGATTTTCATGCTCTTTGATATATATATATATATATATATATATATATATATATATATATATATATATATATATATATATTATGACGAGTAACTTATAGCAATAAAGACAACTTATGACGCTTGACAAAAAGACAACAGAAACAGAGGTATCTAAGCATGTCAACTGCTATTGTTTTTATCAGGAAAGAAGCTATTCTAACTAAATAAGATATTCAAACAAGTTTTATTTTGGTATAGAGGGTATTAGTAAAAGAAGTGATAAGGGTATATCAGTTGTCTTTTATCAACACTTTGGGTGAGAATATACCTACAAAAAAGTTAGAAAGAAATACAATACGGTCAAGAGTTATTGATGCAGGAACTTAAATTAATTTTAAAAATATTTTTTAAAAACATATTTCACTTTGTTGCATTGGACAGCAATTTTTACCGATTTAACTCATATTCCGAATCGATGGGATCTGTTCGACTAAACTGGTTCGCTTAGCAGATCATCAATTACGTAATTCAAAGAAGTTTAATGTCATGCTATTATATGTATTAAAATATATCATCATCATCTTCATGGATTTCACTAACTCTCTCTAGCCATTCGTTTCTATCGTCCATCGCTTCCGGCAGGTCTTATAGACTACATTCTGTGTCCATGTGGTGTATCTATATAGTAGTATGGACGCGGACACTGCTTGGAAAAAAGGGTTTTATTTTATCGATGTGACTTCCTTATGACCGTATCGCGTATTGATGTCGTTTTCTGTAGACAAGACGCTGTGAACTTGTCCACTAGTTTCTGAGGACCACCATTTACTGTGGAGATGTCACCTCTTTGATTAAAGCACATGTACTCCGTTTTACCTGCTTTCACATGGAGGCCTATGCCACCTGCTGTCCGTTCCAATTTATGCAAAAGGAGTTCAGCCCGGGTGGATGTATTTACCAGAAGCACTATGTCATCAGCGTAGCCAGCGTCCAAAGCAGTTTGTGTGGAATATCGTCTGCTTCATGTCTTTTCCAGTGTTAAACCATTTTCTTTCATTAAATCTATCGACGTTTGAAGTACGAAATCTAGGCAGATTATGAACAGGTATGGGGCTAATATATCCCCATGAAGAACACTTGTGACTATGTCCAAGAAGTGTGTGTCTCATGTCAAACGTTCAGAAACTTTAGACGGCACAAAGCGAACTAACTAACGCATACCTAAAAGAACACAAGAATACATTCAACACCAGATCAGTTAGATTAGAAACTCGGTAGAAAATAGACAATCTCGTCTAGTGATGCAGACAGTAAATGAGGTGAGTAAAAGGAAGAGCACCTCAAGAGATAAGCTAAACGTTTCCAGGCAAGAGGAACAAATAGACTTGTGGAACGAACATTTCAAGAATCTGCTTTGAATATTCCCTAAAGTTACATATGAACCTATCACGAAAATTATTAATAATGAACTAAACCTCAAACAAGGACAGTTTAAGCAACGGGAACTCGACTTAGTACTAACAAACATGAAAAAGGGAAAAGCTGCAGGTCTTGATGAAATACCATCAGAGGTAAGGAAAACAAGGAAATTCGACGGCATTCTGCTCAGGTACTACAATGCCGAATATAACCTGAACACAATAGACAGATGAATAAAGGTCTACATCCTCTCTTTCTCCAAGAAGGGTGACCTCGGAATTACCAATAACTACCCAGGTATAACCCTTACTTCCATAGTGTCAAAGATTTACAATGATCTGCTACTTAATCTTATCGAACTTGCTTTTCGGAGAATTGATCACATCACAAATTCTGACAATCCGTCAAATTCTAGATGTTCGTGCAAAAAACCCTCATGTTTGTATATTTCTTCAATGCATTTGACTCCATACACAGAGGGAAGATGGTGCAAATACTTTTAGCCTATATTCTCTCTTAAGAAAAGGTCGAAGTCATAATGATGCTCTATAAAAGCAGGAAAGTAAATGTTAGCTCACTAGATGGAGAAATATATGAGTGAGGTCTGTATAAATGTACGTATGTTTGTATTAACTCAACACATTTGTGAATAAATGTCAATACTTCAGAGAAATTCTGCTGACTTATATCAAAAATGTTTATTCTCTTATATTGCATACCTTTTTAAGGGCATATAATCGAATCTACCCTACTATTGATTGGTTCCTCCTTTCTTAGTGGCATTAGTACGAAGTAAAGAAAGCAAGCAGCTCTGTTCAGATTCGAACTGCTGTCACCGATTTCATTTCTTGTGACGCTAACTATTTTACAAAATATGGATGCATCAGTATGTAGTTATGTCTGTATGAGTTTATACGTGACACATATAAATGCATTTCACTTATAGACCCCTCATATATATATATATATATATATATATATATATATATATATATATATATATCCTCAAACAGTTATCTAGTTGGCTGGGACAGTAAAATGCACCGACTGCATCTCTGCCTTGCTGGATATGTCATTAAACAATCTGATGGTGAGCTTACAGAAAGGCAGGATCTTTGATGAATGCAGAGTACCACTTTATTGACATCGCTCCCAGTTCCATATAGCAGTGATAGCACCTGAGCAGATCCAATATTTGGTCAAATAGAACTAAACTCCTTACTTTTGCTAAAATGAATTACTTGAAATTGAACTTCTTTGAAATTCAAACTATGTAATTATGCTAAACCTAATTGTTTGAAATGGAACTGTTTTTTATGCTGAACTTAATTGTTTGAATTAGAACTGTGTTGACATTGAAACTATACTTATGCTGAACTGAATAATTTGAAATGAAACTTTTTTGACAAAGACTATACACATGCTAAACTGAATTGTTTGAAAAAGAACTGTTTGATGAAATGAATAGTTTGAAATTGAAATGTATTGGACAATTAAACTGTGTGCTTATGCTAAACTGAATTGTCTGAAATAAAACTGTTTATTTGTATAAAATGGATTTGGTATCACATAACCTATAAATGTTGATCTCTCATAAACCCCCCCCAAAAAAAAACAAACAAATCCTCTAACCATTTTCGGCTTTAACACATCAGACAACTTCCATATAAAGAAAATATTACTAACAAAAAGGGTAAAAATAAATCCATTAAAATCTTTTAAAGATATTGAAAAATCCAGATGCATATTTTAATAAAACTTCAAGTGTGGGAATTCATGATATACGGTCGGGAAAAAGGGACAAAATTAGTAAATCCAGTGACATACGACCCTGATACCTTCATAATGTAGGTTTACATCAAATTATGGTTTTGTCATCTAAAACACCCTAAATGAGTGTTGGGGTGTCTTCTTTGCAGAATAATAGAATAGTTCTCGTTTTATTAATGATTTTGCTGAGTGCTTTCTATTTCGTGTTGCCTAATATGTTAGTAAACTACTGTTTTGGAAGGACAGGATGGACGGTTAATATGCCCCAACGTAAATTATCGATCATATGTTCAATGATTCTATTCTTTTCTTCATTCTAACTGATGGGAAGTTCGGCAGAAATTGTTGTAATCGAGCCAACATTAAATATGGTATATAGATGAAAACCCAATGTGTATACATATATATATATATATATATATATATATATATATATATATATATATATATATATATATATATATATATATAGTGTGTGTGTGTGTGTACCTGTGTGGGTGTGGGTGTCATTCAGTAAGTTTTTGCTGTTTTTAAAGCAAAATGCTTTTTAAAATGTTAGAGTCTTCATCTTTTGTAATTGGTATATTTGGGATATTATTTTAATTTCACAAAAATATTTGTTTGGAGGCTGGCCAGAGTGCATCAATACTAACACACCGTCATCTTTTAGGAGTCTAGTTTGAATGTCTACACATACAGTGATCTATGTGAATGTGTTTATATATATATATATATATATATATAGTCTGTCCCTGGATTATTATTTTGAGGTGAAAGATTTATATCCCTCAAATCATGCGTATAGATTAAACACTTTCTTATATGTCTTGTAGAGCTTTTGAAAACTCAATCATGTTCTTTTGCTTTGCCATAGAATTTCCTTCCAAGTTTCTTCTTCGTAGTTAAAGCAAACAAAAAAGAATAAACATCAATTCATTTAGTCACGTAACACATCAAAACAATATAAGGTTGATATATATATATATATATATATATATATATATATATATATATATATATATATATATATATATATATATTCACGTGTGTATTTGTAAGTGTTTGTGTTCGAATCAGTTTGTAGTGAATGTGTACATGCGCTCTGCGACAGGGTGTGTGTGATTATGCATTCTTTGTGTTTGTAGATGCCATAGGTGCATTTGTGGTAGGTTTGTGTGGACATCATATATGTGTACGTGTGTGAGCGTCTGTGTTCAGTTTGGGAGCGCATGATGTGTGCGTGTTTGTATGTATGTTGTGCATCTGTGTCCGTAGCATGTGCTGTGCACAGTTGTGTGTGTGTGTGTGTGTGATAAGTGTGTCTCCGTTTT
>OY757906.1:43028641-43218641 GCA_963585895.1 Sepioteuthis lessoniana | reverse complement strand
TTTGTTTTGCTTTTTGTTCAAAATAGAATTAATTATACGGAATAATTTGTGTTTTATGGAATTACTTATAAACCTAATTAGTACTGTTTAATTAAAAGTAAATTATTATGTTTATAGAATAGTTGATATTTTAAATATTTATTTTTGTCAATGAAAAATTGAATTCCGTTATAGTCTCTAAATTGCAGTAAGGTGGAAAACACCTTACTGCAAGTTAGAGATTGTAATAATTTAAGATTTAACTGAATGTGTGCAACACCTTACTGAATGAGTGAAAACACCTTACTGCAACTTAGATATTATAATAAATTGAGATTTAACTGAACGAGGGCACCAATTTTCTTCAGGAAGAGCATTACATTTTTTTCATTTACACTTTCCTCAAGCTTGCTGACCAGATTTGGCAGCTATGAAAAAAACATTTCATCCAACAATGTAATTCAGAGAAACACGTTTTAAATATCAAAATAGCTTGGCAATGTTAAGTTGCATGAAAGTATTTAAAACATTTTACATACATTTTGTTCATTTGTGACCCCAAAACCATTGCCTAGGGATACAGGGTGCTTCCAATGGGGGCACCACATACACATCCTGTTTCTCACCGACATTGATCCCTGTAACTCCACACATGACAAGTATGAGCTTGAATAACATTAATAGCCTGTTTCCTTTGCTTTCATCTCCATCGTCAGTAGAGAGTGAACCTGATGGAAAAAGTGTAGTAAGGAACCTCCATATTGGAAGTGATTAAATTTCTGAATGAGTTGTGAAGACTCCAATGGCACTAACTTGGATTAAAATGCTTGTATTAAGTAGCTTCAAGAACCGAAGACGACAAACAGCTGTCCAAATTAAGTTATCTTGATTGAGATTCCGTTACTGCTCGTCTGCTTGGGAGGAGATGCATGAAATGCGTATTATTGAATGATATTTTAGGTTAGTACTCCTCATAATACCATTAACATCTACTTCTTTTAAATGACTGGTTGTCAGCAGAACGAAGAACACTCAAAACTGATGAGAAGATAGCGCTTTTTATTCTGTGACAACATATACATTAGTGGTATGCGGCGAAGTTTTATTTAGTATTATAATCAATACACAGTCTGACAACAAGTGTAACACGATAACTTTAATGTCATGTGTAAAGGACAATATATATATATATATATATATATAATTATATATATATATATATCACTAGTTAGCATTGCTTGTTTTCAGGCTAAGTTAAACCCTAAAACGTTTGAATACATAACCTTTTTAGAGTCTAATCTTTCGCATTTGAAATATCAGTTTCACACAATATTTGTCGTTTTCATTTTTATCCCTTTATTTGTATGACGTATAAACCCAATATTTGCAAATTCAAAAATAAACTTCATCTAGCATAAGTTTTCCATCACGTAAATTTGATGTTTACTCATGCAAATTATTTTCATCGTTAGGTTAAAAAGAAGTATCAATATTTCATTAGACTATAAACCCATATAAGGAGCTATTTGAGAATTAATAGCTATTATTTTTATTTTATTATTTTACTTTTTTTTTTCGGAATTTTTTGAAATTTGAAAACAAAATAACATTAATCCTGTCTTTTTATTATCATATTATTTACTTATGACTCCGCACTATTTCTTCTCAAATCTTTTGAGATGTTGGAAGAGAATAAGAAGAAAGAAACGAGGGAAAAGAAAGCAGACGAATAAACGTGAATATATATTAAACATGAAAAAACCAAAAAAGAATATATGAAATGATCTATATATATATATATATATAGAGAGAGAGATAAATAGTCAAGACCGATTAATTATCCGTGAAAATTCATTAATATATATATATATATATGTATATATATATATATATATATATATATATATATATATATATATATATATATATATATATATACAACTTGTGTAACCGAAAATGATCGTTGATTTTCTTCTTCTTCCAATTATGATTTCTGAATTGCATAACCATATGAATACAGATGATTCAACCGGTCAAGCTGACAAGTGTGACATTTGAGTCATCTTTCTTTCTTTCTCTTTCTCTCTCTCGCTCTCTCTCTTTCTCTTTTTATATGCATGTATATATATATGGAGAAAGAGAGACCAAATGAGAATAAACAAACGTTTCAAAAAGTTAGATAAAATAAGCACTGAAACTATGGCTAGCAGAACTGCATAAACCCTAAAATTATATATATATATATATATATATATATATATATATATATGTGTGTGTGTGTGTGTGTGTGTACCATAGCGCCAATAAAGAGACTTTAGAACCACAATAGGCTTTCCTGTTGTAACAAGTTGACAAACGTGAATCTGTTAACCATACAGTAAGGTTTATTTACTTCAAGATAGCAAGTAGCCATCGAGAGAAAGGCGAGGTGTATAGAACCATGAGACGATAGTCAACTAGACAAAAATAAGCAATATAACATAATGAGAAACAGATGAGCAGACACAGACTTTGAATTTTTTTCTGGTGCTAACATGCTTGTATACTGGGTCTAACACCTACTTTGGGGTGCCTTAGAATTTGGAACTCGTAACTTTCTTCTCCCTACATCTTCTTGGCTCGTTTTCTACTGACGTTTTCACCATATCGCTTCCTGCAGTCAACTCCCTAAAGGACACACGTTGTTCCATCACTTCCGCTAGCCGTGTCGGAAGCAGAGACATCTGTTTCCTGTGCGCATGCGCACGAGATTTCCGATCCCTGTTTTCCTCGGTCATTTAACTACAACGAATACATCGGCCTTGTTTTTCAGTGACTATTGTCAATAAAGTATTCCTATCTTCTTTCTTCCAATCCACGTTTTTTTTTAAATTTCTTTTTCAATTTCTTTCTTGATTCACTAAATGTCTTTCTTTGCTCTCTCTCTCTCTCTCTCTCTCTCTCTCTCTCTCTCTCTGTACTTGTAAATTACTTCCAATCACTTTTCTTTCTTTCTCTGTCTCCTTTAGTCTCACCTTTCCTCCTCCGTTTGTTCAAGCTCAAATATTCGTGCTGTAAGTGTATAATACACTCTAACAGTTATCCCTATGAACACAAATCTCGGTCTGCCTCCAGAGCAAGGAGTTTTCTTTCTAAAATATACTTTTTTCTTTCATTTTTCTCCTTCAGCGCCCCTCCATCTACTCACCAAAAAATGAGACATTTCTTTGGGGAACCTTTCCCAGTCGGTACTGACGTCTCTTATTTCATAAATCTATGTGTTCTCCTCATTGCCAACGCACAAATCTAAGATATCACTGAGACCAAATAACGGGAGAAATCACCCTCAGGTTCAACTCCCCATCCTTAAAATTCTCTACCTTTAAACTAGACGTCGTTTATCTATTTACTTTATCGAAACTCGGAAAATTCAGGTTCCAAACCCTTACTAAAACCATCGTCTTGCTCATTTTCAATGAGACACTTTCCAATGGGGTATAAAAAATGAAACGGCGGGTTACTGTATAAAATCACTTCATTGCTGTATGCACAAAACAATCCCTAACACAACATAGATAAAATCTCGAGCAGTCAGACTCGAAATCAATCTGGACTGAACGAAAAATCAAGATGACTAACAAATTGAAAAAAAGTTAAAGAATTTCCCACTTTTTCCTTTGTCGGCTATAATTCCCCTGCCTTTTTATTTCGTTTACTTTTTTTATTTTAAATCAAAGGCATGGACTATAGACTTTGAATTAACCAAGGAAAAAAAAAAAGAAATATCGAGGAGCTCATACCTAAATATAATTGGTGATGTTTTTATCTTGTTCAAACACATGGTGTGGTATATCTCTCTTTTCATTCTGTTCTTTTTTTCCTTTTCCTTATCCTGTCCTCAATACCAGGTATTGTATATTTTCTTTTCATCCGGTTCTTCTACTTTTTGGGTTTATTTTTCGTTCTCTCGGTTTTCTTCAACACGTGGTCTTGCATCATCCTTTACCTTCAGTAAATGTATGTACATAGCCACACTAAAGAGACTTTAGACCACCGTTGTGACTCGTCATGGTGACAAGTTGGCAAACATGAAACGGTTAAACATACAACAAAGTTTATTTACTTCTAGGTAGCAAATAGCCGGCGGGAGAAAAGCAGGGCGCATAGAAACATGGGACAACCGTCAACTAGTCAAAAATAAGCAATATATCATAGTGAGAAACAGACAAGTAGACACAGTGCTTAATTTTTCTCTGGTGCTAACATGCTTGTCTTGTCAACTGGGTCTAACAACCCCTTTAGGGTGCACCAGTATTTGGAGCTTGTAACTTTCTTCTTACATCTTCCTGGCTCTTTTTCTGCTGACGTCTTTTTTTTATCCTATCCTGCCCTCCCCAATGGAGTCACGTTATCCCATCACTTCCGCCTGTCGTGTAGGGTTGATATATCTGCTTCCTGTGCACATGCGTAAGTGATTTTGGACCTTCAGTTTTCCTTAGTCATTTAAGTACAACGAGTACCTTTGTCTTATTATTCTGCGACTACTGTCCGCTTTATTTATTTATTTACTCATTCAATATCGTATGAGCCGTTCAATTACATTAGTTATATGTGTGTGTGTGTGTGTGTGGATAGAGAGACAGAATAAAACATTCAAACATTTTAAATTCCTTTTATATTAAAGGAAATATTTTACGTACATTTTAGAATGTAATTTGCTCTTAGTCACTGGAGTCAACTGAACGGTTTTTTTAAGAGTTTAACCATTTCTTGTCAGATATTGAAAAAATTCTTCCAACTCTGATGTTTCTTTCAATAAACTACTAACAATCATGACTGAGATATCTTAAGATATGTTTTGCTTTAATATCTGAAAATCTGAAATTCTCAAATCAATTATTTTAAGAGTTTCCTAATATCAGAGCCTAGCTAAATTATTCTTTCTCTCGATTATGTATATACAAAGAACGAAAAGCATTTTTTTTAAAAATCAGCAAAATTTGATAATCTTTATTCAAGAAAAATAATCAAAGGAATGTAGCCATTTTTTATTTTAGAATAATCCTACAAATTACTTAGATAAAATATCGTAATGTCGCTTTGTTTAGGCTGCCAATAACTGAACAGGCAATCTTTTAAGAAGGAATTAGAGAACATTTCTTACTGGCGTCAGAAATTGGTCTCCCGGATTAGGTAAAAGATAAAACATTTGATGTTCATCGAAAGACATCTTTCTCGCTGGGAAATTTAGCGTTGGACAATTTTTGACGTTTACAGTGTCTTCCATTTACATTTGCAATCTAATAATCCAAGCTTACATCCGAAAATAGGCTTAATCTGACATAAGTTCTCTAAATGTAATAGCATTGTAAAGTCATTAGGTTCACAAGGAATATACACATTCCGTTATAGTGGAAAATTATCGCTAGTTCTTGAACAATTACCTACAAAAGCAGTTTTACATCTACACCAGGGTTTGTATAAATGTACCATATAGATCCTGGGGTTGGAGAAAGAAAATTTGTTAGGGTGAATTAAGACAAAGGGATCACAGGAGGTGAATTTACCAGTTTGCATTTATAAATCAAATTATAATATGTGAACAAAAATAACTGGATTATTTAGTCTGCTTGCCAGATATCGTTAAACTTAACAGAATAAGCAAATATGCTGTGATGCATATTTATACTCTATAAACCAAACAGAATGATGTCTTCGGAATATTGACATGATTATACATGTAAACAACATTAAAAACTTGCAAGAACATGCAAGGATGTTCTAATAATGGAAATTCCTGAATAGATTATTTCGCCATTTGATGGTAAAGTGGACAGTGCAAATTTAGACACATTTCTTAAAGAATAATTTATTGAAATGACTTTCGATCTTGAATTGTTTCCATCGTTTTCTTATATCGAATACTTGGGAAATTAATAATTTTTTTCTCCTAATACAGATACTAAGAATACACACACACACACACACACACACACACACACACACACACACACACACACACATATATATATATATATATATATATATATATATATAAATGCTGTTATATTTAGGCTTTGTCGAGATATCTCGTTAGAAATAATCAAACTGTATATTATGGTTAGAACATTTAATCGGTCCGTTTGCCGAAAAGCATATTGCACTAAAATCTAAAATTCTTCAAAAGTTTTTTTCTGAGTTATTTTTACATTCGAAGTTGAAGTATATTTAGACAATTTCTTCAAGAATAACTTTTTGAAATGTATTTCAATCTAAATGGTAAATATGTATACATGCTAAAATGAATTTGGTAGTAAATGATAAGAAAAGTGTGGCAAAATAGCCCACGAATTTTATAGCTGTTAAACCCATTTTCTTAACTTTTCCAATGTTGTTTACGTTTGAATTTTTCTTTAACCATTTGCATTACAACGAAAGAAAATAATTCGAATAGAAAACGTGATTTTCGGTTCAAACTTACAAACCTGCAAACTAATATTTGTTTATACCCTCACTGAATATCACATATAAGATTCCAATTAAGATTAAATCAAAAATAAAACTGCGCTTACATTTACTGTTGACACATTTTTGCACTTAAATTGAATAAAACATTGATAAATCAATTATGTTTTTAATTTAATTGATTCATTTGTGTTTAAAATAGAATTGATTTGAATGCTTTGTTGACTATTTGATATCTTTACTTAATGGCATGTATATATTCATGGGTATTTATTTTACCTTTTCCAAGTATAATCATGTCAATATCGAAACTAAATATGTTACTCGACTAGATTTCGAACTCGCTTAATGTGATGTTGCAGTCCAGCTACTAAGCCTACGAAGTTTCCGGCGGCTTGGAATGGTGCCTCAAACAAAATGTTTTTGATTTATTTATGTAGAGGTTTTTGTGGGGAATTGTGAAAATCTAGCGTTTCGAAAGCACAGATTTTTCATCGGGAAGCGGAATCACCTGATTAAGTGAAAAAAATTTTTATAAGGAAATGGCAAGAATTGGAGAATTTCTGGTCGAAGTTTCAGGTATGTGGAGTTTGTGGGGCAATTATTTGGAGAATATGATCTTTAAATAAAGCGATGAAATTAGCAAAACCAAATGGCAAGTACTGTTATCCCTTATAGTAAAATAAAACTTTTGATAGGATCAATGTTGTCTTTATTTTTGATACGTTCCATGCACCAGATATCATTCTGTTTACCTTTCTGAGGCTTACATTATTTTATATTTTTTACGTTATCTTTTATACATCCAATAAGATATCCAGACAAAACAACAGAAAAATCTCAATGTTAATTATATTGATGAATATATCTATTTCATGCACCCTAGACGAAGCCTTATTAAACGATAACAATGCTAATCTCTACCTAAAACGGAACCTCCATAAAAGGAAAGAGACTTTGTTACATAGCCATATACACGAATATGGCCATGTGCGAAATGGACGTATAATGTTCATAACGATAGAACATATAAAGAACATAAGAATCTCGAAATTCGTAAATACGTAACCACTTTTTGTTCAGGTACGAAACCTTTTTATTAACTTTGAGTTAAAGGTTTCGACATAAGGAAGAGAGACACAATCTTCTATGCTGTCTTAGTCATTTAGCCCCCATCTCGAGCGGCCGCCATAGGGCGCAAGTTCACCTCGCGTCTGCGAGCTCCAAAAGTCGAACCTCCTCGTTTGGCGTCTAGTACTCAACTCCCTAACTTTCTTTAATTTTTTCACAAACCTCTGCGCGCTTCCGGTGCGTGACGTCATTCGCACCCCGTCACCCGTTTCGTCTCGGACTATTGTGACATCTGAGTGACACCTTCGTCCGCCCGCGTTAACGCCTGCATCAATTTTTGCACCTAACTAACCCATTTGCTGAGCCGAAAGGTTCTCAGCCTAACTAAACTCAAAGGCATGGAACGAAATCCCTTGGCTATTACGTTACAACATGATGTAGTCTAATATTTATATGGTATACACAGGGTGAGTTCAATATAGTTTAATCATAAATGATAATGTTTATCTGAGATAATAATAATTTTATTATTACACAAATTTTATTGAGCCAATTATCCATCTACTTTATATGCATATTGAAATCGGTACTATTCTGGAACTCTTTTTGTTCTGTAGAATTTGAAATTAGCTAATTTCCTTTTTTCGACGAATAAATTAATATTTATAAAATCGCGGACGTATTTCACTGATGACTGATATTTTCGACTCAAAGAAGAAAGTACGTTATTTCATAACAATTCATCGATTCAAAATCCACCTGAAACGTCTTAATGTCCGGTATACGCTCTCTAAACAGGACTTAGAATACACTGACTATATCTCTTGCAGAGGATTTAGACCAACCTAAAATAAGTGTATGATTAGATTATATGATTATGATTAGAGATGCTGGATAATTTTTTTCAGTAATAAGTTATTTCCAATCAAAATTTACAGGTCGACCACAGGACGAGTTAAATGAAGTACATAAATGAGAAAGAGGTTCCAGACAGTCAAAGGCGGGGAGAGAGACAGACAGAGAGAGAGAGAGGGAGAGAGAGTGGGGAGAGATTTTATAAGGGCTAAGCAAACGAGAAGGTTAATGGGAGGGGGTCCCCAAGACTACACCAGGATCGCAGCAGACACCTGAGTTAAAAATAGTTAAGTATCAGCCGCAAATCGGTTGTTGGTTGTGATTGGCTGAAAGAAACACAACCGAAAAAGACGTTAACAGTGGATGCAGGATAGAAAAACATGAAAAGGAAGAGTTTGGGGCCAGACACATTAATAGGAAGACGGCTGAAAATTATGGCACCCATTTAGGTGTACGCTCCGCGTGGGGTCCCACTCCCGCTGCAATGATGGGAAGATAAACTCCAAGTGAGAATGTACCAGAATTATAACAGAAAATAAGAAAGATAATAGTAAGGTGAATGTTTGTCTGTCTGTCTTCTAAAGGTTGTTTATTTTTCTTTGTCAATCCAAAATGGTCGACTCATTCGTAAAGCTCTGTTTCTATCTTCTCGACGAAAACTAAGAATTGTGTTAACAAATAAACTTTTGTATTAGCGATCAAAAACGGTGCTTTGTATATTCGTCACTTTTCCTCGGGGTGAGGTTACGACAAGACTCCGACTGAACATAAGATCTAATGCTTCACTCATAGACTTATTAGAACCGTTAGGACACAAATGTCTCTGTAGTGCCGTAGAGCTACGAGGGTCTACCGCGAACCACGGTGGTGCAAGCTTCTATTTGGTGTCGTAGTATTTTAAACTTCACTTTATGAACCGGAGCGTTTCAATGTGTATGACACTTAGATGCATCTGATAGCGAGGCTTTAGTTCTGGACACCTGGGGTATATGGAGGATCTCTTCATTGCAATTCTTTCCAGATTCACTCTGAATCATCATGTTATTTTCTGTAAAAATCCAATCTATGGATAAAATAATTCTGATTAAAACTTATTCATGTTAGACAAAAACTCTTAAACCGTTCTAAAAATGTAAATATGAACGTATAATGAAAGCCATCCCGTAAACCTTTGACATAATTTAACGGGTGAACTACTAAGGAGTGTTCAGTACCACTTCATTGCCATTATTCCCAGGTTCTTTCTGTTCCGGAGTGATAATACTTGTTTGGATTCAGTTTATGGGTTAAATATATCTGCTCCATAAAGATTCACATTCGAAAGGACCATGTTTAAAAAAAAAACCAAAAAAAAACTTTCATTATACATCTACAAAAAACAAATTATGGATGTACAATTATCATAATTCTGTAACATCTCGGCATAAAATAACACTAGACAGGTTGACTTGCCATTAAAATTATTCAATCAGTCAATCATTAAAGTCAGATATTAATTGCTATGGAAGTTAGTTTAGTTATCGAATAATGTAGATACCCAGCATTTCGATGTGTGATTTTGCTGTAAAGTTTTAAAGATCACTTATAATTCATTAATATATATATATATATATATATATATATATATATATATATATATATATATATATATATATATGAGAAAAGTGATACAACAAATAAAAATATTATTCTAGGAAGATTATTTATTGATTCTTTTTAACGAGTTTCGACCTTACGTAATAGTTCAGAGAAACAGTTTTGTGGAAATGAAAGGAAGTCTTCTTTTTTCGAAATTTTTAATTTTTGTCCTTTTCTATTAAAACAGTTTTTGGAAATAAAATTGAAGAGTTGATATGTTATATCAAAATGAATAAATCCCGATGGTGTAGCATATCCATCAGTTGAAGAATATTGTTTAGTCAACGTATGCCAGATTGGTCTTTTATATATATATATATATATATATATATATATATATATATATATATATATACCTCTCTATTGTGAGAGCATCTATTTTAATGGTAAGTGTGTTTCAGACTAGCGGTGACTTGATCGACTTGTTCTTTTGTGTAGATTTTTTCAGTGATATTTCATGTGTTTGCTCTTCAAATCAATCAGGCTTTATCGGGTAAATATGTTTACATTGGTGTATATGATTGTTATTTTTTTCTAAGTTGGGTGATCATGTTTCAAATTAAATCCAAGTGGGACATGTATTTTTGACTTTTTATCCATTTGTCTTTTTATTTCACCTATTGATTTTGTGTTGACATCATTTTTCAATTCTTTCTATGATTGTGGATTTTGCATCTTTGTTAAAGTCGTGACTGTTTTTGCGAAAGTGTTGTTCGACTAGTATTAGATTTTTCTGATCTATAGATTTGATAGTCAGCCTACGTTCATTAGATCTAAAGTAAAACTGTATTTATGACTTTTCACGATAGTGTATTTGTCAGCTTGAGAATTAGATTCATAATGAAACTCGAAAGAGTTTTGGGTTGTGAAACTAGGAAATGAGTTTGTTTATTTGAAGTTTATTATGTTGTTGCTACCTCTCATTTCTATGGGGTTATTTGATTCACTATAGGTCGTGGCCCAGACGGCTGGGGTTGTAGAATACACCGATTGCTCTTCTGCAGAGGGGTAAGACTCCACCAACAGGTGTTCTAGATATGACACTAAACAATCTGATACTGGAGCTTTGGGGAATGTCTAGAACCCCATTATTGCCATCAAGCTCAGGTCCATTCTGACCCGAAGTGGTAGTACTTGAAAGAGTCCTATCTACAGGATAAATAGATCTAAACAGTGTGATTATGCTAAACTGAATTGCGTGAAATATATTTTTTTACGTTTAACCAAGTATAAACAAAAAAAACTGTACTTATGCTAAACTGAATTTTGAAATAGAATTGTTTTCGACATTTAAACTGTGTACTTATTCTAAACTGAATTGTATGAAATAGAAGTGTTTTTGACATTTAAGCTATGTACTTATATATTAAACTGAATTGTTTTTAATAGAAATGTGTATATGTATAAAAATGGATTTGGCCTTAAATAACCTACAATGGTTGATATGCCATAAAACCAAGCCAAACCCAACTAAACGATGGGTCAGTATGCCTGGTTCTTGAAAATTTGGGGTTTTTTTCTTAAAATTTTCCTACGCTCCTTGATTATCTGGGCGAGTGGTGAAAGAGTGTCGTTGAATGATGTTACGAAGGGGATGTAAATCATCTTCCCTTTACGTATTAGTTATTGGATGTCTTGTCTAGTCATGGAGATGGCTTTAATGTTCTGCCTTTCCTTTAGCGTATAGGGATATCCTCGGTCTGAAAACTGTCGTTTAAGTTTATTACTTTGTATACATTTTTTATTTTTTCGTCTGCAGAGATTTGTCTGATTGCTTATGATTGGTTGGTAGCGGGCGTTTTATGGCATGTCAACCTTTGTAGATGATTTAATGCTAAATCCATTTTTATGAAAATGATCAGTTCTATTAAAAAAAATCAGTTTAGCATGAGTACACAGTTTAAATTTCAAAACATTTCTATTTCAAACTAATCAGTATATTCAAACTGTTGTATCATGGTAAGGAAAATATTTACAGTGAAATAGAGTTAATTATTTAACTCAAGATGTACAGTCCGACTAGTATTATAAATCTCACGCTATTTTTGTTACGTCCGAAGTTGATCTACTACGGACTGACGTCCTTCCAGAGCTCTCTGTTTCTTCCTGCTTCTCTAAGCGTTAAAAACACGGCGTCTTTTATACTTCCGCGATACCGCAAGTCACGTAGTACCAGCCACAATACAAAACAAACAGTTCTAATTCAACCAATCCTGTTTAGTACAAGTATAGATTTTGTTTACACACACTTAAATATCAAAACAGTTCTATATCAAACAATTGAGTTTAGCGTTAATACTCAGTTTAAATGTAAGTACACAGATTAATTCTCAAAAAGATTTTTGTTTCAAGCTATTTAGTTTAGTCAAACAGTTCTAATTAAAATAATTCAGTTTACCATAAGTATGCAGTTTAGTTCTGTTTAACCCATAGATCGGGCTCTATCAAGTGCAACTCTTCCAGGCCACAATGGACTTGGGAGCAATGACAATGAAGGGGTGCTCCACATCCCCCAAAGCTCCATCATCCCTGGAATCTCACCATCAGATTGTTTAGTGTCGTATCAAGGAGACTCATTGGGAGGGGTCTTACCCCATTGCAGAGGTGCAATCGGTGTATTCTACAGCCCCAGCCGACTGGGCGAGATTACTTGTGAGTAGGAAAGGGTGTCTTTGAGATGTTTTGAGTAAGATCTATTATGAAGATAGGTGTGTGTATGTTCTTGTTGGCTATGTTGATAAACAACGATCGACAAATAATGTCATATTTTGTAAAAATACTCGTTTGGATAATGAACAATCAGACAACTGAATGATTGAATTAAAGGATTTGTGTCTCTATTTACCGATCCCATGCATCTATATTCTATTTAACAAACACTTTGATATCCCATTTAAATTACTTACATGGATGAAACCATGTACAAATATGTTAGGAATCTATTTTCACGGCTTTCGAAAAGTGCACTTAGCGTAACGATCATCGTCGTTTGGAAATGGAATAGTAGGAGTTGACTAGATTCTTTAACCTTGGATAGGCAATCATTCTAAAAAAAAGAATTTTAAACCAGTTGAAATTCGTGAATAAATAACCTGTGTCGTTCCTACACGTAGAGGAGATTGGTGAAATACTTTCACTGCATTAAAACTATAATTCCTTCAAGGATTATTTTTGTTGTCAAATATTGGGGCCCCTTTTAATTGCTTTAATTACTTATTGTATTCCTCCAGCAGTTTTTAAAAACCAACACTGGGATTAGTTCAAATCATTATTGATAAGGAATCTTCAAATAGTTGCTAAACCACAAAAAATATTAATAGATAAATAAAGTAAATATAATTGTCGCATTTGTGTGGCATCTGAAACACCAAATATTAATTTCCGAAAATACGATTGTAGTGTTTCTTCTACAAAACATTCTAATAAAAAGCTGTATTACCAAATGTAACGAATGCAAGTTATTTTTTAATTTAATCTTTGAAATGCACATCCTATCTGTATCAAATATTATCAATGACAAGTGCCTATTGATTATGAAAGCATTGTTTAAAACTATGATCGTTACTTTCAATCAGCTTGCAATTAAAAATACTACCATTTGCATAAACAAAAAAGAAAAATATTCTCCGCTTGTTGCACTGATTTGAACTTGCAGAGTTTACTTAATTCTTTCATGACAGACCTCCATAGTTACCAAGTGTTACAGTTTTGAGTCAATAGTAGCCCTGAAAAGAGAAGAACTACGAGAATTGATTGGTAAGTAAATTTTCCTCCAGTGATGAGTCGCTTAGAAACATATTTTACCGTCCGACCTGCAGTTGAGAAGATTATTGCGAAAAAATTAGAAAAAAACCGTTCAGAGAAATCTATCTCAAACTTCATAGATTTTGGCAATCCATCGAATCCTCAAAAACAACCTGGAAATAATATTGAATTAACTCTATAGTTCGTAGTTTTATCAAAGGTATTTGATTTCATACACAAAGGAAAGATTGAGTAAGAACTATTAGTATATGGTTTCTCCCTAAAAAAAAATGATACTGCACTAGCGAATCTTCACATAAACAAAATCACTGGTTCGCTTACTTGATGGTGACAGCAATTTCTTCAGTACTGAAGTTGGACTCCTTCAAGGAAATGCATTATGCACCATATACGTTTCTAATCAGAAAAAAAGAATGTTCCAGGAACGTTACTAGAGATGATAAAGGAAAATGGTTTTCATACTAAAAAAAATAACGGAAAGCAGACGATATTTCACAAAAACTATAACATGCACAATCTACATTCATGATCTAGCGCCTTTCGCAGATACACCTGCTTAAAAACAGTCCCAGCTGCACAGCCTAGAACCAGTAGCAGAAGCGTTAGCCTCTACATAAAAGCGAATAAAACAGTGTCCAAGTGTTTAAAATGAGAAGGAGCCATCTCCAACTTAAGCGGCAAGCTTCTGAAATTAATAGTTGAATTCACATACTTCGTCAGCAATATTTCATCTACTGAAAATGATATGAACATACGTTTAGCAAAGTTGTGGATAGTCATTGACTGGTTATTGATCATAAGGAAATCTGATCTCTCTGGTAAAATAAAACGGGACTTTTTCAAAGCTGTGTCTGAATCAGCACTACTCTATTGATGCACAAGCTGGGTGCTCCCGAAATGCATGGAACGAAAGCTACCTGGGAACTACACAAAAACGCTACGTGTTATTTTGAAAAAATCCGGCAAGCAACACCCAACAAATTAGCGTTTTACCTCTCATCTCACAGAAAAACAAAGTAAGTAAAGAAACACTTCTATAAATAGACACGCCAGAGCAGACTGTAGCTGCTATCTCGAATTCTTTTAGAGTGTAATGGCCGATTCAAAAGAGAGAGAGAGAGAGAGAGAGAGAGAGAGAGAGTCAGGGAATTCCGGGCCATCTGCACTCGATTCACACATTTATATATATATATATATATATATATATATATATATATATATATATATATATAATTAGTGTTGATAGTTCATCAATAACTTAATATATGTATAAACTATGATATAAGACGAATTTGGGTATCATCCAACAGTTAATTTTTCGAAATAGAATTTGTCTTTTTTCAGTGAATGTGTAAGTTTGCACAGCTGAGATACTTGACAACTTACCATTCTACTAAAGACAAAACGTTTTTTTCTCTTTATCCTTTTTTTTTTTTTTTAAATATTACTAATGATTAAGAACCAGTTTAAGTGCCTGTCTCAGTCACGACAAGAATCTTTGATGTTAACCACTCACTGTGTCTACTGATCACTGACTCACCTCACATACACACAATGAGTCTCGGAACTTCAATGTAGCATTATTAAATTTCCAAACAGAAAAAAAATGCTATTCCACTGTTGCTGTCAAATTTAAGGAAAAAATAAATTCATTGAAAAACATGGAGTAAAAATTTTCTTTGATATTTTAAAGTTTATTGTTTCAGACTGAAATCTATTTGTTGAGTAATATTATATGAATGGTTTCGTTTGTTTTCATGGGCCGGTAATAATTACTTACGTTATATTTTTCTCTGTGCAACATTATTATGTACTTTATAAGTAAAATTCATATAAATCATTATTTTGAGGCATGAAAATTGAACAAATCTATTAAAATTACTGAATTAAAATAGTTACTCAGGATAGTTCGATCCAACCAAATTCAAGGACAAATAATTTGTTCTCAAACTATTTCTTTGACATAAAAATAGATGAAATGGTTCTTTAGGCTGAACCCAGAAAGCCCTACCTACGCAGTTGCCATATATATATATATATATATATATATATATATATATATATATATATATATATATATATATATATAAGAAAAACAACAAAACCGGTCACATAGGATTATAAATTTATTTCCATCTTGTTACGCATTTTTTGAAATTTCCAAAAGTACGAAAAAAAATTAACAGGACTTCTACAAAGAATACCTATATATATATATATATATATATATATATATATATATATATATATATGACCAGTCAAAATGTACTTAGTGTCAGTTGGCGGTGTGAATGCATTGATTAAGACCGTGTGTTTGTCAAAATACTACGTTGGAGATACGTATAAAGCAGCAGTCAGTTATAGGATTTTTATGACAAGATGTTTGTCAGTTGCATAATGGTTAGTAAGCTAGACCACCAGACCTACAGGAGTGAGTTCGAGTTATTGGGTACCAGATTCATACGGCCTAGAGTCACACCAAAGTAAAGTTAATTATTACATGATATTTGTAAATCAGAACTTTTTCGGCAAATTTAAGAAATAGTTGAATGTCCACCAGTGTGTTCAGTTTGTTAAAACCTGCATTGTAGTCAAAATGAAATTAGTTGATGAACAAGAAGCAAGTGAGAAGCATGAAATATACTCTTGTACCTCGTGCTCCCAAAAGCTTCGAGTTTGCAATTTCAGAAATTTGGTTGTTAATGAAATAGAAAAATTAAGTAAAAGGTCAAGTTTTTATTATTATTACTATTATTATTATTATTATTATTATTATTATTATTATTATTTTACTCTTTTGAGAGTTTTTCACACCAACGTTTGCCGTTTGTTTTTCAATGGAGTTTCAGTGACAGCAAGTCTCCTCCGGGAATCTTCCCAGTATTGCAGCCGATCTTATTAATGATGAAGTCTGGATGGTCTCTACTTGTCCTATGATTTCTAAATCTTCAGGTCGCTAGATAAATCTTTTCGGAATTGTTCCTAGAGCACCATTTACAATTAGGGTCCCCATCATCTTCATGTTCCATAGTTTTTTGTTTTTGTTTTTTTTGTTTGTTTGTTTATTCTCTCACTTTCTTTTAATTTTACTTTATGATCTGCCAGAACGATAAAGTCGACAATTTCGCTGGATCTCTTTTTTTTTTTCTTTTTATAATCTATTTTTGTTTTCTATCTCTAGTTCTGGTTGCCTGGCGGAGATTAGGGGATCTCAAAATCCCATAGAACGTCGTGCGACACATTCTCTTGGATGGATTCTAGCTTGTGCATTTACCATTTTTTTGCATTGCCAGATTTAATTTTCTTGCACAATTTTAAGTGGATCACCTTCCACACGCAATCTTGTCAAATCTAATACTTTATTATTATTTAATCCTCTAGAGTTTTTCACATCAGTATTAGCTGATGGTTTTTCACTGGAGCTTGAGTGACAGCAAGTCTCCTCAAGTCTCGTCTCAGTATTCTGGCCGTCCTCACCAATGCTGTTGTTTGGATAGTCTCTACCCGTCCGCTTACTTCCAAGTCCTCCAGGCCTTTTAATAATCCTTTAGTTACTGTGCCTAACGCACCAAAAGGTTAGCCGAAGGTTTCTTACTGGAATTTGAGTGACAGTGAGTTTCCTCAAGTTTCCAGGATTCTTCTCAGTATACTGGCTGATATAAAAAATGGTGTAGTACGGATAGTTTGCACTCGTCCTCTTATTTCCAAGTCCTCCAGTCCTAGTATCAATCTTTTGACTGTATCAAGAACATCATTTACAATTGGTATCATCGTCAATTTTATGTTCCACAGTTTTTTTCAATTCCCCAAGTCCAAAGTACATATGTTTCTTTTGGTTTCCTTTAATTTTATTCTGGTTAACCGGAACAGCAAAGTCTACAATTCGGCAAGTTTTCTTTTTTTTATTGATTTTTAATAACATATCTAACTACTGATTATGTTGAAATGTTTATTGGTAATTTTGAGGAGATATAACTTTTATTTGATAAGATTCGTTTTTTTTTTTGTATATTGGAACTTATATATATAACTTTTTTTACAAGCTTAAAGATTTTTACGAGGATTAATTAAAAGGTCTCCAATATTTTGATAATCTCAATCACAATTCGACTACTCTAAACGCTTTTGCCAAAGAGGTCGTGATGGTGACGAACAACATTGGATCGTGATATGTCGAGTTCACCTGATATTCTCTGGGTTCTAATAGTCGGATTTACTTCTACAGTTTAAAGCAAGCTCTCGGAATCCATCGTTTTAGGTCTACCAGATTTTGCGCTATAGTCAAGGTTCTTGCAACCCGAATAAACATTTCTTGAACCATCTTGTTACAGCGCTATTATCAACCACATCTTCACTTTTCGGAGACCAAATATTTTTCGTTGCTTCAACGGTGTTTGTTTTTTTTTAGGTACGAACATGTAAAGAACAAGTTTATGAATTACATTACGTTACACGTTTATCTATATAGCTTTCAATTTCCACACAGTGCGAAGCAATGCTCAACATGTAATCATGATAAAACCAACGAATGCGGATCCACTCCACACTTGAATAACGTCGGTCACGTGATGCACGCGCCACAAACTCGCACTAACATAAATATTTAAAAGAAATTGTCTCACCCTGATCTTTATTTATTTATCAGTGATTTTCGATAGTCCTTCTTTTAAGAGATTATTCCTTGTATGTTCTCTGGTCATTGATCTCATGTGGAGGAGTTCTCTAAAAATGCACGTGATGTTTCTATGATAATATTAAAGTTTCGCTTTCAGTAAGAGTCGTTTCGCAGAGAATCTTTATGTATGAATTCAATTGATCGCTGTCTCTATCTGTTCTCTTATCCTTGATCAGGAAAAATGACCTCGACACAGAGATTGCTCCTGGGACAATTACACTGATTTTTTTTTTCATTCAGGAGACAATTGTCCCAAGCGTATCTTTAATGATAAAAAAATAAACAAAAATGCGTAGTATTTGAGATGTAAGTGCGTTTATAATATAAAAGAAGAATATATCTATATACATGATACAATAGTACTAATGGAGAAGTATTGAATTGATTAATGTTATTGTCTACTCTATTATCTCTAACGACACAGGAGTTGCATGGGGGTGGTGCAAAGTGTATGGTAAAAGAAAATTTCATGTTTACTAGCAAATAAGTTATGGACATATTTGTTGTTTGTTTTTGTTTTTTTAATTCCTTTTTATGTATCTGAAATGAATTAACTAAAGAAAATCTAATTCTTACGAGGACAAAAGTCAGGAAAGAAGATCTAGATGTAAGAAAATATATTTTAGAAAACACGTTGTTTCTAAAAGTATTACCTCCCAGACATATGTAGTTATATACCCGTGCAAAATAACATATACACACTTTTAAAATATTTCTTTAAATTTAAGACATAAGGATTTTCATAAATCTGAGTGAAATTTATAGAATCAAAATGGTACTATTTATCCCGAAGACTCCAATACTGAAATCAACATTTAATCTAAAACTAAAATGTAAACCTTACTGTAGCCGAAAATAGAACTACGTATTTAGAGAACATCTTATGAATGCTATATATTATTCTTTCTTGTTGCATGATATATATATATATATATATATATATATATATATATATATATATATATATATATATAAATATATATATATATATAATGGGTTTTATCCATTAGATTACCATATATACGGATAATTATTCATCAATATACCATTTTTCCTGCTTTATCTCGTTAAATAAGATATGGTCTTTCTCCATTGTTGTGTCCAAGTCAGACAAAATATTCTGCTGGAAATTGTCGTTATTTAACTCATTTATGCCAGTATTCAACCATGATTAATATCGCAGTAGGTTACGGATATTCGTCTGAGCAACTAATAATGTAAGATATAATCATTATTTATTTCAACGTGTAAATCTGTTCAAAACATGCATCACCGCCAACTTGTAAAAAAGTATTAAGAATAATCAGCATATTTATTATTTCTGCATTCAAAATTTATACTATGGCATGACTTTCTTATTTATTCCTAAATTATGCTACTATTGCTCGAGTAGAAAACTGGCGTGATGTTATAAAAACACTAAGAATGATTACCACTGAGAAAATAAAAATAATGTCAGAACCGAAACAAAGATATCGCGTCACATCGCTTTCATATTAAATTTGACAGTCAGATTGACAAAAACGGTACAAATGGATTCCTAAATATAGATGTCTCTGTTCTTTAGTCGACAATAGATGTTTAAAAAGTACACTGACAAACACGAATATATTTCCACATAATTATATGAAGTATACAACTATAAATAATGGCAAGTCTTACCATCGCTTCTATTTGACAAAACTGTCTGGAAACATTTTATTTCTTCTAAATGTATCAATATGTTCATGTATATTAACGGAAATTTGCTTCATTGAAGTTTAAAAGAAAAAAAAAAAGGCGAACGTAGAATCATCAAACATACTTTTACTTACCCGCGTTCATTTGTTTAAATAAAACTACTAGGCAAATTAAATTCCCAAGGAGTGATATATTATGTGGCGCTCTTAGCAAGACGATAATCATCATAGGATGTGTACTAAAATACCGGCATTCAAATCATCACCGAAGGTCTTTGGATTTCATATACAGTTAATACCCTTGGGAAATATAAATGAATCTAGCACTTCTCACTCCCCCTGTCGTATAAATTAGGACAGACTAGGCTCTTTAACTTTAGCATATCAAAGCTGTCCATGTCAAAGATATGCTACATAAATAAAGTTCCTCTGAGCAAACAAGGTCACGTGATATGCCTTTTGAAAATATAAACAAAAAGGTAAATCCTGAAGTAATGATAATTTTAAGATATATTGAAATGTTAATTTAAATTAATTTAAGTCTAAATAACCAGATTCTTAGGTGGAAAGCTCGATTATTGTTTTTCTGTAACTCTTTTAATAGGTGAATTGTTTTATTACATAAGTTAAACATATTCTCTACTCGAAAGGATACATAACTTACAACTGTTTTATATACTCTTCCTTGATAAAGATTTAAAATCTGTTCTTATGAAAGTATTTTTCTTGTTAAAAAGTCAAATAATTAAATCAAGTGAGGCGGAAAACTTCTAAAAAATATATTTCAACATTTGTTTTTAAATATGAGCGTTTAAGGATTATGATTTAACGAGTTTAGTTTGCTTTTTTGTATTTAATGGCATATCAACAATTAGTTCATAATTTTTTAGAATGAAAATTAATTTACAATTGATACAAGTATTTAGAAACCTGCAATAATTGTCATTAGACATATTTGTGTTCTTTTTGTAAAAAAAAAAAAAATAAGCGATCATCAAGAAGATATAAACAATAAGAATTAATCATGCTATCATCAGGAAAATACAATACAACCACTTTTTACATGGCTGACAGGTTTTAAAAACAAACAATAAACACTTTTTAAAAATCTTCAAAATGTGACAATTTATATCTCTGTTTATTTTGAAAAGAAGAAAAATATAAACAGCAAAAATATTAATAAACATCTTAATTTTTTCGAAAATTAGTATTTTTTCCTAAACAAAACAGTGAATAACCCAATATTGGGAAACAATTATGGGATTTGTTGATAAATCGTCACTTGGAAATGATTATACAATAATTAATGTTTGCTCATATTCGTATTCACGAATGCAGATTTTTAATTACATTTGCCGGGTTTTCCTTTCTTTCTGAATCATAAAACCTTCCATATCACTGGATTTAAAAATTAACTAATTCACATCAACAAGTGCATTTCTTGAAAGATTATTTCTCTTTTTAATAATCTTTACCTGATTTTATTTCAGAAAATCTATTGACTTCCTTTTTTTGATAAATACCTGAAAATGCATCCACTTACAAACTTCTTTCCTGTCATTAACACTCTTTTTCTATAAATGAACATATACAACTTATATATATATATATATATATATATATATATATATATGTATATATATATATATATATATATATATATATATATATATACAAGATTACAAAAGGATTAGAAGAGCCTTTAAATTCTTAGGATTTAGAATCAAATTTTTCCTAATATTAATGGAGCACATTTTCTAGATGTTACTCTGAACCTCTCAGACAAATCTTATAGACCATTCCTTAAATTAGACCAATATCCTTCCGATATTGATGTAAATTCTAACCACCAAAATTCTAGAATTAAACAATTTACTAAAGCTGTTAATTCTAGACTAAGTAGATTATAACGAAATTAGGAAATTTTCCATGGAAGTAGTAAAATGTATATTGAAGCCCTCAAGAATAGCGGTTTCAAACAAGTGTTCACTTATCTTGAGCCAAAAATGCCTAATAATATTAATAATGATAAAAAATTGGATATAAACACAGATAATATGAATTGTAATAATAAGATAAATTGTCGTAAAAATAGAAAAAGGGGAATTATTTGGTTCAATCCCACTTTTTGTAAACTTGTGAATATAAATTTAGGGAAATATTTTTTTTTAAATTGATAGATAAACACGTTAACCAATATAATATATTACATAAAATATTTCATCAGAAAAATTAAAAAATGACTAAGTCTTTCACGAGAAATTTCTTCAAAATATTAACTCTCGTAATAATGAAATAATTAGGAAATATTATGACCAAATGAATGGAAATAATAAGGATTATTAAAGGGTCCGGAGGACTTGGAAGTTGGTGGACGAGTGGAGAAAATCCAAACTAAATCATTATTAAGAACGGCCAGAATACTAATAAGTGTCCTGGAGACTTGAGGCAACGTGTTGTCTCTCAAACTCCAGTGAAAGACCATCAGGTAATGCTGATGTGAAAAACTTTCAAGGAGTAAATAATAATAATAATAATAATAATAATAATAATAATAATAATAATAATAATAATAATACAATTAAAGAAAACAATTGCAATTGTAAAATCAAAATTAATTTTCCTATGAAAGGTTTGAGTAATTTAAAAAATGTAGTATACCAAGGGATTATTTTCCCAAAAGAAAACGATAAAAAAATGTATATATATATATATATATATATATATATATATATATATATATATATATATATATATATATATCGGAATTTCATCGACGAGATGAAAATTAAGGTTTATAACCACATGCATTCGTTTTTTCATGAAAGCCTAAAAAAACAAACAGCCTTACCGAAATATCTTTGGAAATTGAAAAATAAGGTTTTATCCCCAGAAATTCCATGGAGTATATTAAAAAGGTCTAATACTCCGAGCTGCATTGATGGTAGATGTAATCCGTGTCAAGAGGAAAAGATACAAATGATGTTGTATCCTTATCCCGGTTACTGATTAAATCAGAGATGTGAATAAATAGCTACATGTAGACATAGAATAAATTTAATCTATAGAAGAAAATTTGAATAGATAGTCAAAGTGAATATTTAACTATGATTTATTAAATTGGCATAGATATTTCAACAGAGTTAAAGAACTCTTACGATTAACGACAAGTGTTTTGGTTCCTTTCAAAGGAAAAATGATGACACACTAGGATGAAAATTGATAATTTTTGTTAGAAATGGTTGAAATGTGGATATGTATTACTGTAATTTCTAAAGTGTTATTTTTTTTTTTTTTTGGTGGGGGTTGTTGTCTTAATCTGAAACGAAAAGGGTCTGGAATAAGTCTGACATGGGTAAAGGCTATACATAGCTGTAATTGATTTCGTTTCTTCCCCCATTTCCTTCCTTTGACTATCCCTTCTATCTGGTTGTAAAGTATTTTATTTTTCTATTGGATCTGAAGAAGTCCCCTTAAAAATCATTTTAGCGCTTTTGATTCATATCATTGCTTATAACAGGAGGGAAATAAATCTATTGTCCTAATGTGATCGAACATTGTATTTTCTTGAAATAATATATATATATATATATATATATATATATATATATATATATATATATATATATATATATATATATATATGTGTGTGTGTGTGTGTGTGTGTGTGTGTTTGCGAGTGAGTTCAATTATATAAAAGACAGTGGATTTGAACAAAAAGAGGTCTATATCAAAATAATGACTGAGAAGAAAGGAGATCATTACCGATTTGAAGTAGTAGTGATTACAGTTTCATGATCAATGCAATCATCAGTTTCCATCGAACCGTAATTATTCGATGTTTTTATACTAAGAGGAAACCTTTTAGGCCAGGTGGACGTAAACAACAATACACACAATCATACATATACATGTAAACACATACACACATGCGCACGCGCGTATATAATCCATATCTAATTATATCTTATTTCTTTATCTCTTCCCATGCATTCTTTATTGCGTGTGTATATAGGAATTATCAATAAACAGAGAAGACAATTGAAAAATAATTTAAATAAAAGCATTCAAGTTATTGCCACTGACCAAAAAATAATCTTGAGAAACAAAGTTTTCTATCAAGTGTCTTGGTATCACAAGGTAATTTATAGTAAGGTAGGATGCAAAATAATTATAGTTTTTATGATGACATTTCATTTACTTGAATTTAAGAAAATGAATTTGGTTATTTTCGAGAAATGACATTCAGAACATATCATAGAACTAGCAACGCCAAAAGGTCGCATGAAATGTAGGTCAGGTGTTACAAATTCAACTCCAGACTGTCTTGAAAGTTTTGCACAAATAGTCGAAAATGATTCCTTATACATTGCACTTACCGAAAGTCTAAGAGGCCACAATAAAAATAAAAGAAAAAAGAAAAGAAAGATGCCTTGATTTCTTTACGGAGAAGCTTGGGAATTGTGGAGAGGAAGATGAGTCTAATTGTCAGTGGTATGTCGAGTTTAAGTTCCAGAAGTAAACTTCAAGTGTTTCCCTATAAAATAAAGTATCGTAACCGTCAGCGTTTTATATTTTTAAATACGTTTACATTGAAACTCTCAATTCTTTTGTAGATGCATTCCCACACCATGCGTCTTATAGGCTTAAAATGCAACACAGAGAGAGAGAGAGAGAGAGAGAGAGAGAGAGAGAGAGAGAGAGAGAGAGAGGTACTTATCCAGTCCCACTGCCAAGAACAAGATGTGACACAAAGCCAATTTTTCAGCAGAGTACTGCTGGTTTAAATTCAGAATTTTTCTTTAGAAGAAGGAAGAGTCCGAATTCTAACTCGCTGCCCTACCAAGACTAGTAAACCCAATCTACCCTATCATTTTCCTAAAGCTACAAGAAGAAGAGGTAAATTCATGTCTTTCACAAAGATTGCATAAAGCATGATAAAGATTAGCGTTAACCATTCTGAAGATTAGCATAAATGATAATGAAGATTGCCGTCAAGCATTATGAAGATTGCTGTCAAGGATAATGAAGATTACCGTGAAGAATAACGCAAACAGCTTCATCTACGATTTGATCTCGGTTCATCGATTCAATTTCCTACGAAGATAGCCGTAACTTCAAGTGTCACTACAGATCAGTGTATACAGAGACATTGTAAGACTATATATTCTTCGTTTAAATGCTATTCTATCTTATAATTCAAACCCTAAATATTCGGCTATATAAAGTTCATTTTTTCACATGTTCGGAACCAAATATCAAAAACAGATGCCTTAGCTTTCAAGATTTTCAACATTTGATAATTGCTTGACTTTTAGCGTATTGCAAGCTCAAAATATGTTTATTTCAGAGTTGCAATGAATCGTTTTTTCTTTGGTAGGGAGTCACGATTATTTTCTTTATATATTTTTGTACTTCTTTGTTTTTTTATTTGATTATATATATATATATATATATATATATATATATATATATATATATATACGTTTGTGTGTATATATATATATATATATATATATATATATATATATATATATATGCACGTGTGTGTATGTTTGTGTGTGTGTGTGTTTTGAATTATCTCTATTGACTTAAACTTACATGATTTGTTTACTGTTTATTTTTTTACTCGTTTATCTACTTCTTCCCTCACTACTTTTTCAATAATCTTTCCTTTTAAACAACTACGGTGTTTGTTTTGTTTTTTTTTAGATTTTTCTACATTTGTCTCTCTTTTCTATAGAGCTGCTTCATTTTTGTATTTGCTTTTAAATTTGTTTCTATTTGTTGATGAATTCGTGTGTGACTGGGTACGTGTATAAGTAAAAATAAAAAAAAGCGAGAAGCAAAAAAAAAAAAAAGCCGAAAGCCGTACAAAAACGATAAAGAAAGCATCCCAAAGCTAAAATGCTGTGTGAAGAAAACCTCTATAGAAGAAAGTGCTTAGGCCAATGTTGACTGTTGAATAGGACCTGTCTTCAACAAATAAAAAGCAGATTTTTCACACATCGGTCAAAGGTTTCTGACTGGCAAACATGTTTGGAACGTTTCACTGAAGCTTTGTTGTGAAACTCTTTTCTATTATCTCCAAGTTATGCGCCAGTCTAAAGAATAAATCAGTTTTTGTATGTCGCACAAAGACTACGTTTTACGTATCATTCACAAAACGAAATAATTTCAGTGGTACTCTTGCTTTATAGACGCTCATACATAAACATCGACTCACAAATATAAGCATATATTAATACATTGAGATATATGTTATCCTCAACATGCATATTTCATTATTTTTTTGGCATTCTCCTGAAAGTTTATTTATTTACTAGAATAGTATCCGTCAAAATAAGGAGAAACATGAAGCATGGATTGACACATTTGACTAGGCACAAGGTATACTATTATCATGCAATAGCCAAGTTCCATAGTTCAATGTCACTGGTATGTTTGCGAAGTTTCTCGGACCGAAGGAATAGAATGTGTTCAAAAAAATCTACTCCTTCAATTTTGGATTTTATTAAACATCCATCGTTGTTCTCTCAACACTTATTTCACCTTTTTAAAACCTTGACAAAGGTTCACTAAAACTGAAACGTTTAAACATCGACTTCCGTTTTAATAAATTCATCAATTTTAGATTTCGTTGGTTTTCGAATTCTCTCTCTCTCTCTCTCTCTCTATATATATATATGTGTGTGTGTGTGTGTGTGTGTGTGTGTTTGCTTCCATCTGAACGAGCATGTAGAATGAATGAGCAGAGTGGGCGAGAGAGCAAGAAAAGAGTGAGAGGGGGGGAAAGAAAAATTAAAAATATATGTGTGTATAAGTGAGCGTGTGTGTACATGGGTGTACGTCGATGTATATGAATGTACTCACTAGTAGCCACACAGAATACATACTTGCATATATATATATATATATATATATATATATATATATATATATATATATATCAGCTTAGACAAGAGGAATTCACGGACAATTAACTTCAATAGGACATTCTCAGACACAAATCCATGGAATTATAATTGATCTCATCACCGCAAAACAATCTTTACTCTAAAACCACCGTCCGAAGACTGCCCTAAATATCTTCAGGATAAGATGCAATGTCTGAAACACGTGTAGTCCACAAGTGTATGAAATGATAAAATTCTGAATACCAACTTTAGAATCATTTGGGGGCCTTTTTATTTTTAATGTACATATATATATATATATATATATAATTTTAACTTTCTCAGTAAAAATCGTACGAGCCAACTGAGGAAGAAATGTATCAATATTGGTCAGTATGTCTTTAAGTCCTATTAATTTAGAATGCTAAATTTTTACAAAATGTTATGCTGTATTTTGTTTGTAAAATAATGCTTAAACAATGCGTTTTAAATGTAAAGACGCGCTTACTCTACTGTAAACCCAAATTGATTTTAAAGAATCTCTCTGTCCTAATGTCAGCGAACACGGCAGAATGTTTTTGAATCTCTTCTATAATATAATTTAAAAATTGTTAAAGAAAGCCCTAACACTAGTTTAGAAGAAAAAGTAAAAGCCTAAAACGCCAGGGGAAAAAAATTCAGTACCATTGAAAGTCATTCGAAAGTACCTTGATCTTGGACTTTAACTAAGTTAAAACATACAAAAAAAACATACAAAAAAAAAACTTCAATCAAATTTACCCCCCGTTTTTATTTTTTTAATTTGTTTTTTTATTTATTTATTTTTTTTTTTATTTTATTTTATTTTATTTTATATACGTACACATGTACGTAAGGTATTTGAATAAACCCATGGGCGACCAAACTCAATACCTAAACGGATCCTGGACGTGAGTTTGACGACTTTACGCTCAGGATCGTTAGTTCGATCGGGGAACTACTGCTGCTCTTCTATAAGAGTGGCTTCTATAGAAGAGAATAAAACAGCCATCGAAAGATAACCATGACCCACACTCAAACCACATACACAAACCGCATCGCTCTTCGCCCGGGTAAAAAAGGGGCGCGTCCTGCTGAGGTTGGAGCCCTGGCCTCAGTGTTCGAAAAATCAGCTACAGAGCTCAAACAATCAAAACTACTAAAATTCAAGCAAACACTACAAATAGCCAAATTTAACGTAAGAACCTTAAATAGAATAGGACAACTAACAGAGCTAATCGCATCGGCCGAAGAACATAAGATTGACATAATATGCATACAAGAACACAGATACACGCACACTTAAGATATCAAATATCACGAAACTGGCAATGGGTGGTCGCTCGTCACCGTATCCGCATGGAAAAACTCTGTCAACGCTGCAGTAGGAGGGGTAGGATTACTTATAGGACCAAGAGCATTAAAAACGCTTAATAGCGTTGAGAAAATACAACCTAAAATGATGGCAGCTACTTTTAACGGCAACCCCAGAGCAACAATCATCTCATGCTACAGCCCCACCAATGTTAGTGAAGAAACTAAACTAGTCACCTTCTACGATGAGTTATCCTCATTAGTGCGTAGCATCCCGAAACACAACATGTTAGTCATTGGCGGAGACATGAAACCCAAATCGGGAAAAACGGAAACAACAAATACAGCCTCAACAACACGTCAAATAGGAATGGGCAACATCTAACAGATTTCATGATAGAAAATAGATTAGCATGCTTTAATACAAACTACCAAAAAAGGGAGGGAAAACTATGGACATACACGTACTCAAACAATACTAAAGCTCAGATAGACTACGTCCTTATAAACAAGAAATGGAAAAATAGTGCAATGAATTGCGAGGCATACTCCTCTTTTGACGGTGCGTCCACCGATCACCGAATAGTCACGGCGAAAATACGGTTAAGCCTACGAAAAAACGCCAAACGAACAGCGACCACCAAACACCATGACTGGGCCCTATTGAACAACAGAGATATAAGAGATAAATACGTATTAGAATTAAGAAACAGATTCGAAACACTACAAGAAAAGACAGAAAAAAGTACACCAAACGACGAATATGAAAATTTGGTCAATGCACACCTCGAGGCAGCTGCGAAATGCATTCCAACAAAACTCAAACTAGAGTCCCTTGGGAAACATTAGCGGTGAGAGAAAAACGTGCACTAGTGAAAACAGCCTCAAAAAACTATCGAAAAAACCCAACAAACACAAATGCCTTAAAACTAAAAAAAGCACAATATCAATTAGCAGGCGTATATATAAAGGAACAGACAGAATACATTCAAAATCAGGATAGATAAGATTAGAGACTCGGTGGAAGATAGACAATCTAGGATAGCCTGGCAAACAATAAACGAAGTGAGTAGAAGAAAGAACACAGCCAAAGCAAAACTGAAAGCAGCAAACCAACAAGAAAGAATAAAACTGTGGAAACAGCACTTCGAAAATCTACTAGGAAACCCACCGAAAATAACACATGAACCAATCACCAGAATAATTAGCAAACAATTAGACATTAAACTAAGACCGTTCACACAAGAAGAACTCGACTCGGTTCTCAGAAAAATTAAAAATACGAAAGCTGCAGGGCTGGACGAAATTCCCCCGGGAGTATGGAAGACCAGACAATTCGATGACATACTGCTCCGACAATACAACGCAGTATACAATCAAAAACCGATAGATAGATGGAGGAAAGGATGCATACTCCCCTTCCTTAAAAAGGGGGACCTCGGATTAGCCAAAAACTACCGAGACATAACACTTACATCCATAGCAGCCAAAATCTACAATGCCCTACTACGAAACCGCATAGAACCCAAAATCGACAACATACTTAGAAAAAAAAACAAAATGGCTTCCAAAGAAGTAGATCCACGACCTCACAAATATTAACCATCCGTAGAATCCTTGAATGTGTACGGGCAAAAAATCTAAAAGCGACATTAATTTTTGTTGACTTTACCAAGGCTTTCGATTCCATTTACAGAGGAAAGATGGAACAAATCCTACTAGCGTACGGCATACCTAAAGAAACCGTAGCGGCATATCGATTCTCTATAGAAACACTAAAGTAAAAGTACTATCACCAGATGGAGACACAGAATACTTCGACATTGTAGCAGGAGTACTACAAGGAGACACGCTGGCTCCGTACCTCTTTATCATTTGTCTAGACTACGTACTTAGAACATCGATTGACAAAATCAAAGAGAATGGCTTCGAACTAACGAAGAAAAGAAGCTGGGAGTACCCCGCAACAACAATTACCGACGCCGACTACGCCGATGACATAGCGATACTGGCAAATACACCTGACCAAGCCGAAACACTACTGCATAGTTTGGAACGAGCAGCAGCAAACATAGGCCTCTATGTTAATGCACACAAAACGGAATATATGTGCTATAACCAAACGGGGGACATCTCCACTCTAGAAGGAACAACTCTTAAACTAGTAGACAAATTCACTTACCTAGGAAGCAGCGTCGAATCAACCGAAAAAGACATCGAAACGAGGTTAGCGAAAGCATGGACAGCTATCAATAGGTTATCAATTATTTGGAAATCAGACCTAACCGATAAAATGAAACGCAGTTTCTTCCAGGCAGCGGTCACATCGATACTGCTATATGGCTGCACTACATGGACGCTAACAAAACGGCTGGAGAAGAAGCTAGACGGCAATTACACAAGAATGCTACGTGCAATCTTAAACAAGTCCTGGCGGCAACACCCCACAAGACACCAACTGTACGGCCACCTACCCCCTATCACGAAAACTATTCAAGTTAGACGAGCCAGACATGCAGGACACTGCTGGAGAAGCAGGGACGAACTCATAAGTGATGTACTCTTATGGATCCCCACACATGGCCGTGCAAAAGCAGGACGACCAGCACGAACATACATCCAGCAGCTGTGTGAGGATACGGGATGTTGTCCTGAAGACCTACCTAGGGCGATGAACGATAGGGAGGAGTGGTGAGAGAGGGTCAGGGCTATCCGTGCTACCAGCGCGATATGATGATGATGATGATGATGATGTTTTGTTCTGTCTTACATTATATGAGGATATCATGTAAGAAATGAGGATATACTGTTAAAAGAAACATTGAATTAAATACAGAAAGCTTTCAAACTCTTGCTTTCCACGTCATTCATTCGAATTTTATTCGAAACCTTTATTACGAAACATTTACATCAAATCTCATGATCTTGAATATATTTGGTTTGGTTTCTTAGTTTAATGGTATATTAACCTATGTGGTTCATTTACTGCTAAAGCCCGCCTTGCAGAAGAACTGTGGTAGTACTATTTAACGAGTAGTTGTAGGATACGAGACCTCATACCTTTTCCAATGATATTTGTTTGAATGTTCAAAATCGTTTAATACGTTAGATTCCAATACCAATACTCTTTCACCACTATTTACCTCATCTTGTAGATTCACCAATTTTTGGGCGGAATGACGTTCTTTCAAGTGATGGATAATGTTCTTCTGTAGCATGAAAATTTCTTATTGAATGACCCAAACCGCTGAATCTACCAGATCAATAGTCTATCCAAAAGAGTAAAGGAAAGAAATGTTTTAAAACTTGAATACATCTTCATTCCATTCACTGAGAATATACGGAATGAAGTTGAGGATAGCAATGAAAACAATTTTTTATTGTTTGAAATAATTGAGTTATCGACTACATTACATAATATTAACATTATTTAGTAAGGAGCAATAATACGGTTCGTTTCTAAACATGAAAAGATATAGTATCAAAGGAAGAGTAATATGTGCAGTGAAGAAAGGCAAATTAAATATCAGTGTTTTTTATGAGATATTAATTCGAAAATATTTAATTAAATGCATGCATAAAAGTGATAGCTACATTTACTGTCGCTGTGCAAAAATAGATAAATATATAAAGAAATAAAAAAAATAATTAAAATCAAAATAGAAAATAGAATAAAATAAGTGCGTGGGGCTCCTCATTTTCATCTTTGTATGTTAGGTGTTTGGATTCAATGAGCCAAGTGCAAATCTTGGATGAGATTGTTTGAATTTCCCTTTTGCACTGAAACACTTGAGAAAAAAACAAAAAACAAGATATCATCTCTTCTTCCACAGTTGTTGGTAAAATAGACTGGTAGACTGGATTCTTTAACTTTGATATAGCAAAGGATCTAAAAGAAGAAAGATTAAAATCATCTTTACACCGTTTAATAACTGAATTTGTGTTACATTCTACTTGTGACAGTGAGTTTAGGTGAATACATTAGGTTCTCTCTCTCCCTCTCTCTCTCTCTCTCTATATATATATATATATATGAGGAGCACGTGGTTTATTGGTTATCATCATATGAAATGGACACGGGCAGGCTGTTTGCATAACACATAGCACTAATAGCCTTGGGAAAGGTGCACATTTATCTATTCTCTCTGCAGCTAAAGTTAAATATTAGAGAAGAATGGGTTCTTTAACCTTGGGATGGCAACCGGTATAAGAGAAGAAAAATTCTGAATTCAAGTCAGGTAAACTTCGGTAAAATATTGACCTCAAATACATCATACTCTTGCAGAGAAGTTGGCATATATATACTTATACAGTCACTTGAATATATGCCTTCATCATTTTTAAGAGACCTTATCCATGAAGATTTTCATTACTTCCTTCAATGAAGAATGACTGACTGTGGAAAAGTCGGTTATATTTACCAGCAAAGTCTTCTATTTGATTTCTCCGTCGACTGTTCGTAGGACGCTTCCAATTTGGGTGGCACAAAATTAAACATCTTTCATCAAGTAACGTGATTTGGTAGGTCCAAGTTATAAAGAAAATTTCTGGGAAAAGAAAAATAATGAGAATAATCAGCAAACAGAGAGTCTACAGAACGACCAGCTGATCTCTGAGGAGTCAGACCAAATCAGTTGCAGTAAGTAAACCAGTCACGGGTGAATGACTACGGTAATTAAAAATGACTGAAAATCCGAGGGGTTCGAAATCTCAGAGGGTGTTGAAACAACAGAAACAGATATGTTCTTCCCTCGACACCACGTGGATGGAAGGGTTTTACTCAGTTTTCATGCTCTGTTTCTTTTTCCCAATGACTACAATAATAGTGTAGTACCGAACAATCTTTTGTGTTAGTGAACTAAGACAGAGTTTCGTGTGTTCGTTCCCTTTACCGACGGTGAGGTTACTACTTACATTTGCTGTGTATAACGTCCTATTCGGTGCAGTAACTTTACAACATGGATTTTTTATTCTGTTATGGTACAATCACTCATAACTGCGTGTCCTGCCTACAACAACTTTTCTTGTTTATTGCCATTTTATTTGCATTACCTTCTGATAATTGTTTATCTATACGCATTTTTAGATATAGCGGGCGTGACATTGCGCATGCTCGTGTGTGTAGAGCCGGTTATTCGTCTGTATTAGAGTATTTGATAATCTGTTGTTTTGGAGCAACACACACACACACACACACACACAAACACACACATATATATATATATATATATATAATCTTCAAAATATCATACAATACTTGGTAAACGCCCACTTCCAAAGTTTTATTCTGTAAAATTCAGTTTATGATCGATTATGAAACCTTTATGATACTGATAATAAAAATACCATGAATCACTGGTGCCAATTGCATGTACAATATCAGCCTAGCACACGATATATTGATCAGCTTCTTGGGAACACACATGCTAACAAATAAAGTAATTTCTTATATGTAATATAAAGGAATATTCATACAGAAATACTTACACACATATACTCACAAACACATGCACAAACACCTACACACACGCTTATATATATATATATATATATATATATATATATATATATATATATATATGTGTGTGTGTGTGTGTGTGTGTGTGTGTGTGTGTGTGTGTGTGTGTGTGTGTGTGTGTTGTACGCTGACTACCCTCTTGTGCTTATGAACATGTTATTGTAAAAAGATATTTCTTGAAAAGAACCACTGTTTATATCTATTAGATTTGATACTTTATCTGCTATAAAATAAAATTATCCACTCTATTGGTCATTTTTTTTCTTATATTGCTGCATTTCTAATGAACAGAATCATTATATGGATTTTTCACAAATGTTTCAGTTCTTCAGTAATGTTCTCATATTTATAAAATTCATCCTTCTTAATCTCACCATGTATATGTGATGAAATCCATAAAACTATACTGAATATTCAATTATAAAAAGAAGTATCACCTGAAATACTATAAATTATGGAATATAACTGGATAGAAACCACATTACACAAAGAATGAATAAAACAAAAAAACATTCTTCGGCATAAATAACACATACTGACTTGCAGTAAAATACCACCAACCAGCCAGCTACATGCTTTCTATAAATGGTCTTCTCTTCTTTCTTTAGCACTTGCTCGAGTTTTGAAGGTGTTAATCTGAATCTTTAAGTAGTAACTATTATTCTAGAATAAATTCAGTTGGTCTTTTCTGCATTTGTAAGTCTTTCAATGAAATGTGCTTTTCTCAGGCTCCAATGTATTTATATAATGCCTATATAATGTTAATAATGTAGATCCTCTGCTCCATAAACCAGAATTAGCACAACAATAAAGATGTATTTTTTCTCAGAATCCATGATGGAAGTCGGTCTTGTTTGAATTCGAGATTGGTTGCTCGTCTGCGTCGGGTTCATCGAAGACGCATTCAAAGATTGTCATTTTGTGGTTTATTCTGGATTCATCGACAAAGATAAATGGTACGTTAAACAAATGAACTAAGTCACCACAAGAGTGTTTTTTTCTTAAATATTTTTTGCGTGGTCAAAGAGTTATGTTAAATGGAAATCAAAATTGCTTAACAAATTACAAAAACCTGATTTCATCAGCAAGTATAGCTAGATACATTTGACGTTGTTGAGCTAAAAAATATATTCATATATATATATAGTCATCCACAGACAGACTGTTTCGTTTTATCAGAACTCTTCAGTGTGGCTAGACACGCAGGACGCTCGCAGTTCGAATCAAAACCCGTCCAACTTTACATTAGACTAAGTTTCAGACCTCTCGGCCACCAAGCGGACCACGTTGGCTAAGGGAAATTTTTTAAAGGTATTTATTTAGCAACATCAGCAGCCATCGTTTGTTTACATTTTTTATACCCTATCGGCTACCAGAGTGCTCAATTCTTTCGAAGAGCTTTGCTCTAAGCAAGCGGCAGCCGACAATTCTCTCGCCAGAGTGCTCAACCCCCATGGTGGAGCGTATATATTGTCATCCACAGACAGGACATCAGTATACATCAAGTTCATTTCAATCTAACACTAGAGTAGATTAGATTGAAATTAAGTTTGTATTAACTTGGTTACTTGTCATTAGCCTATGTCGGAAATATAAAACTATATTTACAAATATTAACATAAAAGATTATATGAACGAATATATTCCATATTGAGAGCTCATAACCAGTTGTCTACACTTGCAAAGATCATATAATGGTTAGGTGAATATACATAGATATCAAGAAATCATTTTCACGGAATGGGGTGATATGTTACTTTCATTAAAAAACTGTATTTGATAGCAGATAAACATGTGAGGTAAAGCCAGCAAAAATTATTGGTTGCTGTTAATTTAAGAATAGTGACGACTAATTGTATCCAAAGAGGCTCATTGCTTAGTGGGTAGAGTGTACATCAATTATCCGGGAGACTTGGGTTCAATCACAGGTCGCGTCATACCAAAGATTTTAAAAATGGTATTTGATACCTCCTTGCTTAACACTCAGCAATATAAGGTACGTATAAAGGGTAAAGTGGAGCAATCCGGGGAAAGATGTGGCGCCCTTCCCAAAACACCTCGGTGTAGTAGCTATCGAAAATAGAGCCTTCTAGTCGTCTTCAACTATGGCCACCTACTTTACTTTTACTTTTACGATTTGATAAAAAGAATGTTTTTGAAATGTAAAGAAGAATGCCGGAGCGATAATACAAAAAAAATCGAAGTTTTCTTAAGAAGTTCACTTGTGACGCGAAATAGAATGTCACAATTCATCAAAAGACGTCTGATCAGTTGTGCTAGGATTTGTAATGTTTGCTAGGAAGTTTCTTTGTCCAGTCTTTCAGTTAACTCCAATGTTTTTTCATTTGACGCTTTGTATTATCTGAGCAACATTCTCTTGTATTTAGATCCATCTATGATCAGTTTTAGCTGTGTAACCTTTTCATGCATTGACTGTTGAATCCTGTCGATATTTATCTACATATAGACTGTGTGTGCATGTCTGCGTGCGTTCCCGAACCAGTGTGCATTTGAACGAACTTATGTTTCAGAATTAGTATTAGTGTGAATCTATTGTTTTGGAGTGGCCCCTCTACAAACACACATAGGCTCACCTGAGAAATGTATGAACACAATTATTCTTCCAGCTATAGACTTATCGTACGTCTGCCGCTATTCTTACAAGGATGACTAAATTACTCACGAACATTGATATACCATTAAACAGAGAAACCAAACCAATCATACATACGGCAAATTGGCAGATGCAGGTTTAAGTACTTTCGTGATGCAACCCATTTCTAACTTTTTGACAACTGACTCTGGAGTTGTTTCATTCTTATTATTTTCTTGTATCTAGCTCTTTAACTAAGTAAACTTATGTTTCCATTTCCTTGCATATATATTTCGCTCTACACAAATTCGCAGGTTAGATAAATAAAAGTAAATCCAGACATTTTCCAAGACAGCATGGTCGTTTTGTTTTTCATTTCTTTCTTCAGTAAATGGAGGTTCTCTTGTATTGTTATACAGTCACTGTTTTTTGTTATTTGTTTTTTGTTGTTGTTCGGGTGCTGTCGTTTCCGTTTTCATTCAGCTTTCCTATGAAGTATTTTAATTGTTTTATATCGATTTCCTTCTAAACTAATTTTATTGCTCAAATTGTTGGGTTGAAGGAAGAAGGCGGTGATTACTGTCTGTAACGCTTTGCCTTATTTTCATTTCACTCTCAGACAGTAAAATAATCAGGAGTTGTAATCAATGTAATGCAGAACTATTTTGCCATTCCTAACTGTTTCTCAGATCTCTTTTTATTATTTTCTTTGGTATATATCTTTTATTTTTATAAAAGAAATTCTTCGTTAATCATTCTCTTCCAAAATTAACTGGCTCCAAATTACAGTGTCAGTATTTTTATTTATGATCAGTTCTTTTATTTTGAATATTACTTGTGGTAATAGCTATTACTGATACAGTGTAATTAGTTTAATATTAGATTTAGGGGTACTAATAATGAAAAATACATTTTCTTTTCAATCCATGGTCGAATTTTTAGGTGTGACCTCATGAATAGACACAATGTCTCCTTCGGAGTTCATAACTTCCTAAACTTTTTTTCATTGTAAAAGTATATATTTTCACAATTTAAGTTTTTAAGTGTGCTTTTTTTCTTTCTTTTTTTTTTTTTTTGCCTTTCCCTCAAGGATTTTGTAAATTTTTTACTACTCTAAAAATATATAAAATAAAACATTGCTTTTTTTCTGCAAATTCTTACTCTCTGGTGGCTAGCGTCAGTAGCATTCTAATATTTCTATTTTCTTTTTGTTCACTCAAGGGTCTGTCGGCACAAATACATTTTGCAGTTGAGAAACCATTTAAAAAATTAATAAAAAACCTTTTGTCTAAATACATTTATATCTTGGCTTTTTTATGCAACAAACACTAAACATGACTGCATCTCGAATTGAGAGCCACATCACTCTTCATATGTATCTAATACAGTGTAGGTTTGTTCTCGTTCTACTATGGAATCCTTGCAATACTATCATTTACAAAAATGACTTTCTTCAATATATTTTGAAATGTGTGGAAAAAAGATATGGTGACTAGAATAAATGGTAGTAAATCGCTGACAATTTACATTATTTTCAACATTTTTTCCCAAAATGCAAAACGCTGCATTTATAATAGATTCTAGGGCTCCGATGATTATAAGCATGACGTTTACATTCATGCCGTTGCGTGATAATTATAACCCTGAAATTCAACATCCAATCCCCCACGAAGTTATTTGAGGTCTACTTTACACAAATGTTTTCGTGAAATGCATAAACCAAACTCTTCTCCCAATCACTGCTTAGTCAAAATAGTAGGGCAGGCTATGATCTTTAAAATTGGTAGAGCAACAGATCAAGGAAAAAAACTGATTTCAAACAAGTTGTTCAACTTCAAAAATGGAACTTATCTTGTACCCTGTTGATCACAGAGGTTTTGAGTAAATTTACACCTTCACTTTCGTAATTAACAATATTTTTTGTGATCTTGTTTAAAATTGAGACATTCTCTTTTCTCCTTCTGGTATACTTTTATTTATGGTCGGCAAGAAAACAACATTTACGATTTGGGACATTATCTTATTCCCATATTAGTTTCTGACAACTTAATTTATTCTTCGTGTTCTTGATGTGGCTAATACTTGAAGTGAAATTATTTTGGTGTAAAAATTCATTAGAGAGGAGGAAAAATTATGCCTCAAAAGAAATATTTCAACGGAAAACATGATGTTGTCAAGTAGCGAGGAGGGAGTTACTTATCTTGGATTAAGTCCAGATAACTGTAAGGGAAGAACATTGAAATTGTCTACATATATTGTTTATTTGCTCAGATTTCAAGAAAGCCTGAAAGTCCCTGTCAGTAACAAAACGTAAAAATTAAAGACTGTGTCCGGGAGTATGCATATCAAATTTGGCTTAATCGTGGACAGACAGACAATCTTCCTAACATTTATTATAGACAATATGTTAATATTTAGTCCTTTATTGACATAAAGTTTATTTTCAGGATTCAAGCTTAGTGACATATCCTATCTAATCTTCATAACTTTAGATGATATTAAATAGCCTATTAATTTTACAATATTTCATCAATGGTTGGTTGGTGGGTTGGTTGGTTTTGCTGTTAAATATTTTTGCTTTGTGTAGTTTCTTATTTAATAGCATATCAACATTCGTGAGTTATTTAATTTGAAAGGAATATCTATAGAAGAACAGTTGTGGTAATATATAATTATTACCTGAGGATATAAGAGGGTGCATACCCTTACGAAGGAAGTAAGCATAATAGCGTGACTATTATTTGAAGTAACTTACTATAATGTTGCTGTCACGCACGGTAGCCAATTGACGACCGATACTTAAAAAAAATCTTTTGGGACATTCTTGGTTGAATTCAGTTTAACAAATATGTCCCACAGCTATATACTGTACAAACATTATCTTCATAATAATTTTTAAGAAGTATGTTACTGTTGGTATATCGTAGCAACCTCACCAATATTTTTATGCAGCTGTTGTTTCGTAGCAAGGACTTATATGGCGTAGATTTGTAAGCCTCTTTAACCCTGGCTTTGAAGTCCTTATTTTTTGGACTACTTTCTTTACCAACGTTAAAGAGCCCAGCCTGTCCTACTTTTTATCCATGACTGGATGGAGGAGAAGAAAAGAATAAATGCCTTTCCCAAAGTAAATAGTTTTTTTTCTGATTTTGACATGGATCATCAAGTCCATTTCCGAAAATGATAACCGTAGCGCGATGTGCTTCGTACATTTCAATGAGGTAATCACTTATCTCAATAGCACAGTTGGCTGGAGAGCTGTAGGATAAAACGATTGCAGACCTGCTGAGGGGTAAGACTCCACCAACGATATTACACAAGACAATCTGATGGTGAAGCTTTAGTAATTTCTGAGATTTGATGAATGTGGAATAACTATTCACTGCCATTGCTTCCAGGTCCATTCTGGCTCGGAGTATTAGCCGCTGATAGGGTCCTATCGTTTGGTCAAATTGAAATGTTTGATATTTAAACTATGTGTAAACAAATGACTTATGCTAAATTGACTTGTTTGAAATATAACTGATCATGTAACTGTGTGTAGAAATAACTGATGTTTAATTGAATTGTTTGAGATAGATAGAAACACTTTAACCATTTAACTTGGTGCAAACAAAGGGTTAATTGTGAAGAGAATTATTCGAATTAGAAATGAATAAGTAAAACTGTATACAAAAAAAAATGAGCTCAGTCTCGTTTGTAAATGTTGCCTACAAAATACGTTCAGAAATTATCTATTTAAAATATGTATACGGAGTACTTGGAATAAAAAAAAAATAATTGGTTGATAGCATTAAACTAAACCAAACTTATCTCAAACAGATATATTTCTTCTCGTGATGAGACTGAGTATCGGTGGATCTGGGAGTGTGATAGGGAAAACTAAATTTACTTTCCAGAGCACCAGAACTGTTTCCTCGCCACCAGATACAACTTAGTGTTATACTCAGGGCACATTTTACAAACGTTAAAAGTTGATGTATTTATATCATTTTCTAATACTGCGCCTCGTTAGTGCATTTACAAATTTTAATTCATCCTATTTTCTTCTTTGATGAGAGTAAGGAATGTTATAATAGTTTATTCTGGGAAAATAAAAAAGGTCCGGCTTTTAAAAATTCTCCACATTTTCGTGGTCAATTTGCACAAATGGCTTTGTGATTGAATTTAATTCCCTTCTTTCACCACTAGCTAGGAATAAACAATAGGTTTTACTTGACACTTTAGCTGTAATAATGGGTAAACCATCTCGAGGGAGCCCCAGAAAAATATTTCCCTATCTTTTCAAGAAAGAGTAATTCCCCATTTACTAATAAATGATGCTGTGAAGACCCATTATCCCGGACACGGATTAGTGAGTTCAAAATCCACTCGCGTTATTACGTTCATTTTCAGACTAATTCTCTTGAGAAAGGTGTCAATACTTTTATTCTATCCAGATATAGGTTAAATAGAATCACAGCAATTCTTCTGCAAAAATGGCTTGGCATTAAATAATCACCGAAGGTTGATACACCATTAAACAAAGAATTCCTCCCAGAAAAAATTCAATTCCAAAGTAGGCTTTGTTACGTTACGTTACGTTACATTAGACTTAAAAAAAAATTGATCATCGAAAGTTAACAGCAATATTCCTATCCTTTATTTAAGTTAGAAACCCCTTAAGTGTATCAAGTACTTGACAAAGAACAGGATAGAATAGAAAGATGTGCAAATAATTCACGCTAATTCCTGCTAGACTGCTAAATTTACGCAGAGATGCGCTTACTCAGTAATTACGTGAGTTTTACCTTAAGAAAAGAACCAAAAGCAATGTGAGACCTACGTGCTTTGTAAATCTAACAATCTATGTGTCAGGCATCAGGTGCTTTTTTCCGGTGGAAGTGTCAAATTCATTATTGTCAATATAATGAAATACATTTAGGTGCCGTTCGAATTAATATCTGATAGCGCTATCCTGGATATATTTGGCTCATATAACTCTAATTCCAAGAAAATGCAGGGTTAAAGTGTCACTGAAGATATAAAATTAACACCCTCTTTGTCTTTTGTTTCAAGGCATACTGAGCAAATTTCTGCCCGCATTTTGGTCACGATAAGAAAGTCTAGACAAATGACGTGATAAATCAACTTCACAGAGACATGTCTCAAAGACAACTTTTTCCAAAGGTGATATGGTTACATCACCTATAAATACTTGTAAGTATAGTGCCAAAAGTAATAACCAAATAGAATAATATATATATATATATATATATATATATATATATATAAACTGGCAATGGATGGTCGCTCGCCACTGTATCCGCATGGAAAAACTCTGTCAACGCCGCAGTAGGAGGGGTAGGTTTGCTTATAGGACCTAGAGCACTAAAAACGCTTAATAGCATAGAGAAAATACAACCTAGAATGATGGTAGCTACATTTACCGGAAACCCCACAGCAACAATCGTCTTATGCTACAGCCCCACCAATGTTAGTGAAGAAAATGAAATAGTCACCTTCTACGATGAGTTATCCTCATTAGTGCGTAGCATCCCGAAACACAACATGTTAGTCATTGGCGGAGACATGAATGCACAAATCGGGAAAAACGGAAACAACAAATACAGCCTCCACAACACGTCAAATAGGAATGGGCAACATCTAACAGATTTCATGATAGAAAATAGATTAGCATGCCTCAATACAAACTACCAAAAAAGAGAGGGCAAACTATGGACATACACGTACGCAAACAATACTAAAGCTCAGATAGACTACGTCCTTATAAACAAGAAATGGAAAAATAGTGCATTGAATTGCGAGGCATACTCCTCTTTTGAGGGTGTGTCCACCGATCACCGAATAGTCACGGCGAAAATACGGTTAAGCCTACGAAAAAACGACAAACGAACAGCGACCACCAAACACTATGACTGGGCCCTATTAAACAACAAAGATGTAAGAGATAAATACGTATTAGAATTAAGAAACAGATTCGAAACACTACAAGAAAAGACGGAAAAAAGTACACCAAACGACGAATACGAAAATTTCGTCAATGCACACCTTGAGGCAACAGCAAAATACATTCCAACAAAAATTAAAACTAAATATAGAGTCCCATGGGAAACTTTAGCGGTGAGAGAAAAACGTGCACTAGTGAAAACAGCCTCCAAAAACTATCGAAAAAGCCCAACAAACACAAATGCCTTAAAACTAAAAACGGCACAATATCAATTAGCAGGCATATATATAAAGGAACAGACAGAATACATTCAAAATCAGATAGATAAGATTAGAGACTCGGTGGAAGATAGACAATCTAGAATTGCCTGGCAAACAATAAACGAAGTGAGTAGAAGAAAGAACACGGCCAAAGCAAAACTTAAAGCAGCAAACCAACAAGAAAGAATAAAACTGTGGAAACAGCACTTCGAAAACTTACTTGGAAACCCACCAAAAATAACGCCTGAACCAATCACCAGAATAATTAGCAAACAATTAGACATTAAACTTGGACCATTCACACAAGAAGAACTCGACTCGGTTCTCAGAAACATTAAAAATAGGAAAGCTGCAGGACCGGACGAAATTCCCCCGGAAGTATGGAAGACCAGACAATTCGACGACATACTGCTCCGACACTGCAACGCAGTATACAATCAAAATCCGATAGATAGATGGACGAAGGGATGCATACTCCCCTTCCCTAAAAAGGGGGACCTCGGATTAGCCAAAAACTACCGAGGCATAACACTTACATCCATAGCTGCCAAAATCTACAATGCCCTACTACGAAACAGAATAGAACCCAAAATCGACAACATACTTAGAAAAAACCAAAATGGCTTCCGAAGAAATAGATCTACGACCTCACAAATATTAACCATCCGCAGAATCCTTGAAGCTGTACGGGCAAAGAACCTACAAGCGACATTAATATTTGTCGACTTTACCAAGGCTTTCGACTCCATTCACAGAGGAAAGATGGAACAAATCCTACTAGCGTACGGCATACCTAAAGAAACCGTAGCGGCAATAACGATTCTCTATAGAAACACTAAAGTAAAAGTACGATCACCAGATGGAGACACAGAATACTTCGACATAGTACCAGGAGTACTACAAGGAGACACGCTGGCTCCGTATCTCTTTATCATTTGTCTAGACTACGTACTTAGAACATCGATTGACAAAATCAAAGAGAATGGCTTCGAACTGACGAAGAAAAGAAGCAGAAGATACCCCGCAACAACAATTACCGACGCCGACTACGCCGATGACATAGCGATACTGACAAATAAACCTGACCAAGCCGAAACACTTCTGCATAGTTTGGAACGAACAGCAGCAAGCATAGGCCTCCATGTTAATGCACATAAAACGGAATATATGTGTTATAACCAAACGGGGGACATCTCCACTCTAGAAGGAACCCCTCTTAAACTAGTAGACAAATTCACGTACCTAGGAAGCAGCGTCGAATCAACCGAAAAGGACATCGAAACGAGGTTAACGAAAGCATGGACAGCTATCAATAGGCTATCGACTATATGGAAATCAGACCTAACCGATAAAATGAAACGCAGTTTCTTCCAGGCAGCGGTCACATCGATACTGCTATATGGATGCACTACATGGACGCTAACAAAACGGCTGGAGAAGAAACTAGATGGCAATTACACAAGAATGCTGCGTGCAATCCTCAACAAGTCCTGGCGGCAACACCCAACAAGACACCAACTGTACGGCCACCTGCCCCCTATCACGAAAACTATTCAAGTTAGGCGAACCAGACATGCAGGACATTGCTGGAGAAGCAGAGATGAACTCATAAGAGATGTACTCTTATGGATCCCCACACACGGCCGCGCAAAAGCAGGACGACCAGCACGAACGTACATTCAGCAGCTATGTGAGGATACAGGTTGTTGTCCTGAAGACCTGCCTAGGGCGATGAACGATAGGGAGGAGTGGCGAAAGAGGGTCAGGGATATCCGTGCTGCCAGCACGATATGATGATGATGATATATATATATCATACGAGATTTGATCCCAAAGTACAGGCATTCATTTATTCACACATTTTGCATTGGGCTGCTAGATAAATCATATCTCATTATAATTGGTCGACAGAACAAGATTTTGAATTTTATCAACTTGATTCTTTTCTTGACCAATTTTTGTTTTTACATACTTATCTGTTCACACCTTGCGATCACTCGGTTACGATATATTTTCGTCTAATTAAAGAGAATAAGTTGGCATCAGTCTGACGAAATTGTATCAAAAATAAAAGCATAAATGTGGTAATTTTTGGTAGTATGTGATTTACTTCAGATGTGAGAATAGCCATGTGAGTTAGAAGTCATATTCACAACAGGTGACTAGCGACAAAATTAAGAAAACCTCAATCATATAATCTTCATGTATCAGTCACTGCTCCAATGAAAAAATGGTCAGACGACCACGCCACTGTTGCAGAATTTTATGATAACAAAATCCATCCACTTCTTTTATCGTTGGCAAATATGCCGAGCCAAAGTTATGATTACGTGGATAAACAGTGTTTTATAGATAAAAACATACCTTTTTTTTCTTGGTTTTATGGCATATTACCCTTCATGGGTTATTTGTTGAAAAAAAAACTATCCTTGTACAAGAACAGCAGTGATAGAGATTAACCCATTGCTAGGGTGATAAAGAGGTTTTCACCTTTTTGAAGGGCATTATTTCGAAGGTGAACGAAGTAACATGATCAGAGTTTGAACTCCTATCGAGACTGCAGTTCAGGGTTGTTGTCATTACGCTATGGAAACTACCGTTAAAGATCTTAATGTATCGAATGCTGTGGTAGATATTTTTCTGACCCATCCGTCACATGCTAGATATGTCTTAAGGTAAATTCTAAGCAGAATATGACAGGATAAAATCAAGAGGTTTTTTGTTTTTGTTTTTTTTCTAGACTGGTTAGCGTACCAAGGCTTGATAACTGTGTTCAACTAATTAACCAATAACAAAAGAAAAAGGATTCTTACCTCTCCCTTGGACATTAGCACGAAGTGAGGCACAAACAGCTTCGACCAGGATCTGTACTCAGATCACCGATTCCCTTTCATAAAGTGATAACTGTTACGCAAAGCTAACTTACTCCAGCGTAGTAAGTAAGTAAAGTTGGCGACCGTAGTCGAGGGTAACCAGAAGGCTCTCTTTTCAATAGCTACTACAACGAGGTGTCGGAGAGCACTGCTCGTTTTCCCGGACTGCTGCATTTTACCCTTGATACATACCTTATATTGCTAAGTGTTAAGCAAGGCGGTATCAAGTACCATTTTTAAAGTCTTTGGTATGATGCGACCTGGGATTGAACCCAGGTCTTATGGACCATTGGCAAACACTCTACCCACTAGGCCAATGAGGTGATGATAATCTGGTCTACATACGTATGTATTCACTTTACCACCAAGGACAAGATATGAAGCAAGGTCATTTTAAGTGATTCTAAGCTGGTGTGACTTCCGTTTTCTCCTTAATCTTGACTGATTGTCTAAAATATAAGAACACATGCAGTCTGACTATTTATCCACAGTTCATGGAGGAGGAAGGATTCAAGCTTTTTTATAAGTGGAAAAGGCAGCTCTGATGAGACTTCGAACTCTGAACAACGATTACAATTACTATGAAGATAACAATTATACTAAGTGTGCTTCCTTTAGGGCTTTCAATTTATATTTTGATCTCTATGGAAATGAAAATGACCTTTTTCTAAACTTTTAAATAGTTACGTATGGCCGCATCCATAAAACAATGTTTAAAAGAGAAAACAATTTGCTTGTGAGATCTTGGATAAATTAGGTTCCCATTACTAGATTATATATCAAATCAATAGAAACTAATATTCAACCTTGATGATTTGTAAATATATACAGCCTATCAATTATATTGATCCAGTATAGATAGGCTCAACAGGTCAAAACATTAAGAGTAATGACTGAATACCGTATTGGTATCGCGCTAAATGCATGCATTGGTTTCATGGGAAGAAGTAATGATGATTAGAAAAGGTAATGGTAAATTACATAATTATTACTTCATGGATGATTTAGATATTGACATTATATCTGTTAGGGTTCCAACTTAACGCTGAAACGTATAAAGTCCGTTCAAATATTTCTAAGCCTCACACAGAAAAAAGACCGAAAACGGAACATTTTTGTAATGGGATGGAAAACACACTATGATTTCTTATAAAATTAGAACAACTAATTCCTATTTCTGTTGTAATTTCTCTGCTGGTGAGATCCACATAAAAGCGGAAGTTATGCAACCTATCCACATTTTAATGAGGCTTTGTACATTTTTGAACAATCCTCCAAAGATTTTTTATCAGCGAAGTTTCAGACGTAAATAGACATTTAGTGAGGCTTTCAAATTAAAATAATACAAGGTATGGTAAAATAATTCCTCAGGTTTAGGACCCAATTAAAAGTTGATGTATTTATTCTGTTCAAAATTCTGTTTTACTAAAAGAAAATGCAATACTTGTTATTGTGCTTAATTATTTTTATCACATAGTTTTAGATTTGGTTATATTTCCTTGTTTAATAGTATTTCGATCTAAAACTTATTTAATGCCCCAGCCATCCTTGTAAAAGAATACTAGTTGTAGTATTTAACCCATAGTTGAAGAAGACAAGGTTTTCTATACCTTTCCAAAAGGTATTAGTCAAAAAGAGATGATAACATGACTGGTGTTCGAACACTCATACTATACTCTCAGGCTAGCACGTTAGTCACTATGCACCACACTGACTCTTTCAATTTAGTTGTGAATATTATGTTTCATATAATTCAGTATAACAAAATTTGTGATTATTAGTTGGACTTGCTATTCAACAGAATTTACATTCAAATAAGTAAATAAATTGATAATTAAATTAAATTTAACTTGAAATTTAAAAATTGCAGTAATCATCTCCGGGATACGTGTTTTGAACGTAAAATAAAACAGATTTTATCCAAAGTTTTACTTTACTCTGAGAAAAATAATATTTGCCATTTGTTTTTCTAATATCATCAATGAGGTAGTCACCATTTAAAAAATAAATTTCAGTCAGAAGTGCACCAAGTTCATTATTCCACACTATGGTGCCAATTGAAATGTTATGATTGTTGCTGCTTGATATGTCCCGGAAAGGGATATATTTAATCGAAGTAGCTGAGTGGCTTGGCTACTGTAACAGGTGTAGTACAATTGAGCAAGTAGGTAATCGTACGGTTACTAGATGTGTGTTCGTACCAACACTGGACATTCCTAGTCGTAGTCGTAGTCAATGTACCTCTACATTAGTCCATATTTATGGCTGACTCCAGCCAATCATAATACTGTGAGCAGGACTCAGGAGTATGCATATTAATTTCATCACTTCTCAAAGACATAGTTTAAATGCTGACTGCAACTAAAGTCTGCATGATAACAATTTTAAATCCGGAAAATCATTGCACTCCACATTTATTTTCTTTGATTTTAAACTACATTCTGTATAAATCATTTTTTTAATGATGAGATCGAAATACTAGTTCGATCCACAAATACATACTTATTTGTTTCAATATGACAGACACATTAACTTTTATATAATTCTTTTTTTATGCAATGACGATTATTAGGATCATCCCGATGAGAAATAGTTATCAAAATAAACGGAATATGAAAACCTGGATGAGGCCGTTTGTGATTCATTTTATGTGGTTTAAAGTATTCCTAAATTATACTAATAATTCACACCTGTATTTGGCCTAAATTATTCTGATATAATACTATTAATTTAAACTTAATTAGATGGTTTCAAATATTTCATGAAATTATATGCAGTAAATAATGATGATAGTTAAAAAAAAAATTGCTACCAGAATTATCTGTCAGCAGAAAACAGTAAACTATTACGTCAACAGCCGATCAAAATATTTAGAATCAAATTGCTGCTTGTGTGCGTTCCACGTGTAAAATTTAACATATTTAAAACAAAAGAAAAAAAAATTTCCGTTTGCTGACGCAAGGTAAAGATACATTTTTTCTCTCCTAGTTTTGCTTAATTTCACACCAACCATCACACATTCCTAATTTATTTTTTTACCTTAGAATAAACACAGACGTCTTTCTCTAGATTGACTGAAACTTTTCCTTATGATAAAATTTTTTTGTGGTTGGCTTGTGTTACAATACATAAAACATTGTTTTGTTTAAATATCGGGATCTTTATTGCATTCATTTTCATTCATTTTGCAACCCGGTTTAATCATGCATATTTCGTATATATACAAAAAGATAGCAGAAAATAGCTTCAAGTAAATATTTTAAGAATAAAATATTTGCACAGTTTGATAGTCTAAACCATTTTAATTTAATACAAATAATTTTAAAGTAGATTTATATGACACTATTTTTGTTCTTCTCATGTAATTCATTCGTTCATTTCCTGTTTGCTTTACAATGATGGTCAATAAAAATGCAATCACATTTAAATGAACATATCATTTTATGTCTTCGTGGACAATTTTAATATTACCGATACCTTAATGTAAAGCAGGGAGTCAGTGATGGAACTACACCTGTTCTCATTAGCGATGTTTAACTAACTGAAAAGTTACATTTATTTCCTTACCATTCTAAGTCATAAGATCTCATGACTTTTTTGTCAAATGAAAGCCAAGTTCTTAAACGGCATCTTGGTCATCACACGTCCATCAAACTTTTTGTTTTTTCAACTACCGTTTTAAATTAACTCGGTTGCATGAAAATACTCGATTTTCCCAATCTATAATTTCACAATAGAAACGAAGTTTGGTCATCCAAGCTTCAATGCAGGATACAGTTTTGTATCATACCCAGGACAACTTATTTTGGGATATTTTTAATCATTGCACCGATAAACTCGGTGCATTTTGAGCCGAACCGACATACGGATAAATCACCGTCATCAGCATCATTAAGACATGTTGATAACAAGCAGTACTCCTCTCTCTCTCTCTCTCTCTCTCTCTCTCTCTCTCTCTCTCTCTATCGCCATGATCCCTATCATACACCTTCTCAGGCATGTCCTCCATATTGCATCTCTTGTCAGCACAGATCTGATGTTTGCGATTCCTTGCTGTTCAGCTAAACTTGGCGTGTTCATCAGCAGCAGTATGGCCATTTACCTCCCATCTTATAAACCATCGAATTATGACAAACAAGACCTGCTGGGCTCTGCTGGAAAAGTAAGTACAAAGTCATAAGCGATATTTTCTTATGGAGTCTTACCAAAGGCACTGATTACTTATGAATATAAATGTAGATTTACATGGCATGGGAAAAATTGCGCAAAAGAGTAACCTACATTCTTATCGCAATACGTTTAAAATTCTTGAAGAAACTTTTTTCAAAAATGTTCAGCCATATTTGAAGTTTAATAATTATAGAGTTAGTTCTGTTTCACCCTTATCAGGTTCATGATAATTTCTCAACGAATTAAATGTTAATTAAAGTTTCATTTCCCTTATTTTTGTTCTAATTAATTAGAATATAATTTGTGTGGATTAGAAGTGATTAAGGCTGTTTTTAAAGGATTGAATAAAATAATGATTAATTTCTTACTGGTAATTACATTATAGAGTTTTACATGATACAGCCATGTATTTTTTTAAAAATATGCAGCGTTATGCGTGCAGTCATAATCAGAGTAAACAAAGAAATAAAACAACCAACAACATTTTCAATATTGGTTTTCATATAATTTCTAATCGAACGATTCTTAGGATACACGTTTTCACTCATCCGTAATATGGTCTCGCTCTGAAAACCCCATGGATTTCTATTCAATAGAGTGCGCACAAAATTGATCTAAAAAACAAGATGAGCTCAGCGGTAGTTCCAAATGGTAAACCTCGATTAAACCAATATGATTGTTCAGTGATAATTTGAGGAAGAATTGTTAGAGCAAATGTAAAAAATAAGCTATGAACCTATTTACTCGGCATGGTAAATAAGTTATATATATATATATATATATATATATATATATATATATATATTAATGAAATTATTTGATATGAATGGCAGACCTTATTTACGTCTATGTATCCAAAGGGTAGACACAGTGTCGCTTGGAAACTAAGCTCTTTGTAAAACTCTCTCTCTCTCTCTCTCTCTCTCCCTCTATATATATATATATATATATATATTGACAGAAAGACAGAGAGAGACAAAGAGACAAAGACAGAGTGATTGACAGAATCCTTTGATGTAAATTCTAAGAAAAATCATGATTCACCCTGAAATGCTAAAAGCAGGAGCTACACGTGCTAATTTACTATATAAAACCGTCGATAAGATTGAATTAAAACATAATTTCAGGCACAATTAAACTTTTCATGCAATTGCTAATTCTATGAGTTTTCCTCAATAGTCAATCGCATACAAGGAATCCCGTAGGTTTCAATTCATTAAAATTCTATTTAATTCGACTTCATCATCGTTCCTAAATCCAGCTTATAAGTTTTTACTCTGTACACACACACACACACACTCACACACACACACACACACATATATATATATATATATATATATATGTGTGTGTGTGTGTGTGTGTGTGTGTGTGTGTGTGTGTGTGTTTCAATGATTCTTTACACACAAGTTATTGATTCATAAACAGCAGAATACATAAATTAATAGTCTGGACCAGAATGAATGTCTACATTTCTATGGTTAGACCTATCCCCAATTTCATGAAATTCAGCTTCTGGTTATCTTACTCTTTTTGATATATCAAATGCTTTTGGTGCCTTTGAAATATTAATCATTAATGTATCAATTTATCATTTTTCCATGTTTTGCTAGTTTTTATTTGATTGCAATTGTGATACGGAATTATAGGGATTTAGTTTTCTGAAATTGACCTTATTTTCGAAAAGTTTTAAAGACACTCACAGTATAATTCTATATAAGATTATTATATGATCGTGTGAAAAGAAAATACGGCAGAAAACGTTATCTGTTACTGTATCCAGTGAATCTGGTGCTGTATCGTTCATCACCTGCATTATCATGTGTGTTTTTTTTTCTGTATTTTGTAATTATTTTTGTTTAATACAATGTTAAATAGTATCAGGTTTGTAGCAATATTATCAAAGACAGAAATAAGCCATGAACTCTTATTCCGGCTTCTTTTCCACTTGTCGAAAAATATCTTAAATTCTTCGTTCGATTGTTTTATATTAGTTCATTAATTGTACAACGTATCATCTCTTTATGAGTTATTTGATGCCAGGATTTTAGTAATTTGTAAATATTAGTAATGTGAATTCTATTTTTAATGTTCAATACTATTGCCTTATAACTTCAATATTTTCATAATCATTTGCTTTCACAGTATTATACGATATCAAATATTCTTATCTAATATCGCTAACATATACACTATTATATCGTTTATACTACCTTTTTCCATTCAATAATTATAATGATAAAGCAAAAGTAGCGAACTAGAAGAAAAAGGTATAAGACTAGATGTGAATGGGTGGGAAAGGTGATCAACTGGGAATTGTGCAAGAAAATTAAATTCTATCATACGACAAAATGTTATATACAAAAACCAGAATCCGTACTCGATAATGAGACGCATACAATTTTCTGGGATTTTGAGAAACAAATGGATCCCTAAATACTGGCCAGAAGACTCTACCTCGGGGTTAACAAAACAAAACAAAAAAAAAAAACAAAAACAAAAAAAACACAAAAAAAGACAAGAGAGACATAGTTGGACCGAACCATATTGTAGACTTTACCGTCCAAGTGGGCCACTGAGTATAAATGAAAGAAAGCGAAAAGAGAGACAAATACTCCGAAATTACAAGAGTAATAAAAAATAGAATATCAAGGTGACGGTGATCCTATTTACACAAACCCTCCGTTCGGGCAGGATATGACACAACGTCAATTTTTTAAGTAGAGTTTTGCAGGTTTGAATTCAGAGTTTTCCTTCTCCTAGACTAGTTGCCTAACCAAGGCTGAAGAACCTAGTCCGCCCTACTATTTACCCATAGCTGGAGGGAGAATAATTGGATTTATACTTTTCCCAAGTGTATTAGTGCTATGTGAACTGCAATCAGTCTTGTCCAGGAATTGAACTCGGATCGCCGTGTCCATATCCTGTGACGATAACCATTACACCACGGGCACCTCCAAGGTGAAGGTGATAGTAGTTGTAATTAGATCGTTTAGAACGGTCCATAATGTCTTTGAAAAGGGGTCTATAAGAATCAGATATCTGAGGAGGAATAATAACCAAGCATTACTATGACAACATCATTGTTTAGAATGATCCTAATGCTGCAAAGAGACATAGTCTAACTGACAGCAAGTCCCCCCAGTTGTCTATCAGCTGAGGTGTCCGTGGTGCAATGGTTATCGTCGCAGGATGTGGACACGGCGACACGAGTTCGAATCCTGGACCTGACTGATTGCATTTAACATAGCACTAATACCCTTGGGAAAGGTATGAATCCAAAATATTCTCCCTCCAGCTATGGGTAAATAGTAAGACAGACTAGGTTCTTCAGCCTTGGTGAGGCAACTAGTCTAGGAGAAGGAAATCTCTGAATTCAAACCTGTTAAACTCCGCTTAAAAATTGACCTTGTGTCATATCCTGCTCGAGCGGAGGGGTAGGGTAAATATGATCAGCTGACGCTGATTTGAAAAACTCGCATGAAGTAAAATAATAATAATAAGAAGAACAAGAACAAGAAGAATGTGAAAAGAGGTATAAGTACCTCGACCTTGCTAGAGAATTGAAAAAACTGTGGAACATGCGGGTAACAATTATACCAACTGTAATAAGTGCGTTAGAAACAGTAACTAAAGGATTACTAAAGGGACTAGAGAACTTGGAAGTTGGCAGACGGGTGGAGACCATCCAAACGACAGCATTATTGAGAACGGCAAGAATACTGAGAAGAGTCGTAGAGACTTGAGGAGACTTGCTGTCACTCAGACTCCAGTGAAAAACCATTGGCTAACGCTGATGTGAAAAGCTCTAATGAGTGAATAATAATAATAATTTGTTTGAACACTGTTATGGAGATTCAAGAATTCCTCTCAATCATCACTAATCTACAAACAATCACATCGTTTCCAGTAAGAAATAATCCACTGAAAACAATTATAGCTTAAAGTGATTATTTTTAATTCGAGAAAATTGCACACATTTATATAGTATTAAGTATTCCTATACGATCATCATCATCCTCATCTTCTAGGTGTACTGAGAGTACAAATTCTTTTCACTTTCTCGCTCGGTCTCGCTCTCTTGATATCCATCCCTATCGGTCATTTTTCTTGGTAAATTAAGCAGATGGCACCCATCATCTGTACAGTGCATTTTGCTGGTCGGCCAAATCTGTTGTGTCTGAGTGTTAGTGTCCATAAGAGATCGTCATTTTGGAGTTCGTTCTTACATCTCCATGAGTGCCAAGGATGTCTTGTTCATTATGAATGTTTTGTGAGATGGGAGGTAAGTGTCCATACAACAGTTGTTTTGCAGATCACTGTTTCCATGATATTAACAAGCAGCTTGATTGTATATCTCCAATTTAGCTTTTGCTCTAGGCATTTCGTGAAGTCCAAGTGGTACAACAACACAGTCGTACTGATACAGCAAAACCTTTCGAAGAATTCCAGTTTTATTCTAACCGAAATATCAGATTTCCATGTATTCGTTAACATTGCCATTGCATTCAATGCTAATCTATGCATAGGTCGATATTGCTTTGAGCAGATGAGATAGTTTTACCGAGTTATATAAACTGGTCTGTTAAGTTTACATATTTGTCATTTTGTGAGAAGATTGCTGCATGTTGATATAAACACCGTACCTAATTGACTCATTGATGGGACTTTTATAGATACAAATACTCCGGGTCAGAGTGGACTTGAAAATAATGGCAATGAAGGCTTAAGTCGATACTCCACAAAGCTTCAGAAAAAGTTTCACCACAGGATGTCGTTTAACGCCATGACCGGAAATGATAGGGTGTGAAATATTTTGTTCCATTTTATAAATGTTTTGAGTGCATAAACATTTTGACTAACAATATTGTTGTTTTATCCCAAAGATTATGGCCCAGTCGGTTAGAGCTGTTGAATACACCGACTGCATATCAGCAGAGGGATAAGGCTCCACCATAGTTTGTCCTGTATTGACATTAAACAATCGGATGATCACGCTCAAGTAATGCTGGAGCTTTGGGAAATGTGGAGTAACGCTTTATTTCCATCGCTACAAGGTCCCCTATAGCCTTGAGTGATAGCACCTGATAGCTTCCTAACTATGGGTCAAATAGAACTTTTAACATTTAAACTGTGTACTATCAAATAACCTATGCTAAACTGAATTGATTGAAATAGAACTTTTTCGCATGCTGTTTTACTAGTTTACAAAGAAAAACTCTCAAACTCAGTCAAACATATATATATTTATCTCTATAAAGTATTTCTATTTTAGATTAATCCCTAACTTTAACGTTGGCAGAGAGAAAAAAAAACATGTTACAACTTGTAAATAAACAAATACAGAAACTGATATTTGGGGAAAAATCCATAAAAAATAAAAGACTAAAACATACGTATTGTCTGAAAGAAAAATCAGTGAATATCGTAATGTCTTGCCAAAAGAAAAAAAAAACTCTGACAGAGGACTAAGTAAAATAGTCGTTACAAGGTAGAGCAAATATAATATGATACCTAATGTGTGAGACGAAATCTACCTAGTTTTCACGCTTTAGATCATCAAGATGAAGCTGAACTTGGTAATTTCGTCTGACCAATAAGGTACTATATATATATATATATATATATATATATATATATATATATATAGATTTGTAATGAATGTGACAGTATAATCGAAATATGTGGAAAGTTGGATAAATCAAACACTTAACTCAAATTTAGATGTGCGATATTTTTTTCAGGTTTATTTCATCACGAACTTTTTCAAACAGATTGCTTTCTGGTTGAGGGAGAATAGTTGTTGCAGGAAAGATGGGAGGGATTTAAAGTCAAATGTAACGGGTTTCATTAAAAGCCTTTTTGTTTTGAAAGTGCAGATAGATTTTAGGGAGATGATAAGAAAAATGTAGGGAAGGGTGGATGAATTGGATGAAAGGGTGTTGGCATAACATTTTTCATAGAAAGATATTTACTATAATATTATGCTACAGAAAAGTGTCTATATTGTGGTGTCTAGGTTGTAATTACGGTGAGAAAAGGCTTAGAGGTAATATGAAAAGGAAAAGTAAAAAGAAAAGATTCTTAAACGTATAGTGGCACAGAGTGAAAAGAACATTTGTGTTTTTTTTCCTATCCTTTTTCTATTTTGATTTTGCTTTCGTTCAGGGTGATGTTCGCCAGGTATAGTGAGATTTGATAAAAACGGGACGTTGTTTTATATATTTTATATTGGAAATGACCGCAGATTCTAGTGGTCTTCGGTATTTTTTGCACTGTATGAGTTTGATTAGGGTGTCTTGGGAAAAACTGAATGTTTGTTTGAACTTACGGGAGAAACAGGCGTTTCTATCGTCATTTCTTAATTGATCGTTTGTGTTCGTAATTTTTTCTAGATTACGTTGGGTTTCCCTGATGTAATGTTTGCTGCAATCTTTGCATGGGATGGAGTATATGCTTGCGTGAGAGGTGGTTTCGTTTTTGGTCCGTTTTTTTTATGTTTGTGAGGTTTTTAATGGTTTGCGATGTGGTGTGTATGATTGATATTGCTATTTTTTATCGTAGAGTCTTATGTTATGTGAGTTAGTGGTGAGAGAGATCGGTGTATGGATGATGAGGATAGTCGGGTTGGTTTCCTTTGGTTTATTTGATGAGTGTATCTTAAGAAATTTTCTCTAGCATTTAATTTGGAAAAAAATGAGTATTTTAAGTTTTTGAGAGAATGTTTGATGTATTCCAAATTCTTCATTAAGGTACTGTGTGTTGCATAATTTGAGTACTCTTTGGTAAAAGCCTATTATACTGTATGTTTTAATTTTGTTGTGGTGGTGGGAGTTGAAATATATGTAATCGTTTTTGATTGTGCGTTTGTGGTAGACTTTAAAAGTTAAATTCTTTGGAGATTTAATAATTAGGAAGTTCAGGAAGAGTATGCTGTTATTAGATTCTTTTTCATAGGTTCAAAATTGTTTAGTTTTTCCGCAATCTCTTCGGTTTTAAAGTTTTGGGGTAGGAAAATAAGTATATTGTCGATATATCTGAAATATGTGGTGTTGGTAGGGAGTTTGTATTTAAAAAGACCGGATTCTAAAAATTCTAAATGGTAGTTCTTTTGAGCTGTGTTCAATTGTATTTTATTTTGGGTGTAGGTTTTGTAGTCATCATCATCATCATCATGTCGCGCCGCCAGCGCGGATATCCCTGACTGTCTCTCGCCATTTCTCCCTATCATTCATCGCCTCCGGCAGGTCTTCAGGGTTACATCCCGTGTCCTCACATAGCTGCTGTATGTAAGTTCGTGCTGGTCGTCCCACTCTTGCACATCCATGTGTGGGGGTCCACAGGAGTACATCGCTTATGAGCTCGTCCTTGCTTCTCCAGCAGTGTCCTGCGTGTCTGGTTCGTCGAACTTTTATAGTTTTCGTGATGGGGGGCAAGTGTCCGTATAGTTGGAGTCTCGTGGGGTGTTGTCGCCAGGACTTGTTTAATACTGCTCTCAACATTCTTGTGTAATTTCCGTCCAGCCTCCTCTCCAGCCGCTTCGTAAGCGTCCATGTGGTGCATCCATATAGCAGTATCGACACAACCGCTGCCTGGAAGAAACTGCGTTTCATTTTATCAGTTAGGTCCGACTTCCATATGATCGAGAGCCTATCGATAGCTGTCCATGCCTTCGTCAGTCGTGTGTCGATGTCTTTCTCGGTTGATGAGACGCTGCTTCCTAGGTAGGTGAATTTGTCGACTAGTTTCAGAGAGGCTCCGTCTAGTGTGGCATGCAATTCTCTAAATATCTTTTCCATGATATATACTTATTTAAAATTAAAAATATTAAGAGCATAGATTATATATATGATTATACACATTTTATGTATTTTGTAACCCATTTTAAGGGTGATTTATCGCAGATAGGATATTGTTTCGTCCAATAAATCAATAAATTTATAACAAAAGAAAAAATATATATATATAAATATATATATATATATATATATATGTGTGTGTGTGTGTGTGTGTGTGTGTGTGTGTGTGTGTGTGTGTGTGTAGACAATTCTCTGAGAAGTTAACTGAAAAATCAAAAGCGGTAACTGAAGCTCGAGCATTAAACTCATGCGTGGCCCTCATTTCATTTTGGTAACAAAGAGGTTTCAGGGAGCCAAAACATTAGCAATAAGATGTTTGAGCACCGACTTATCTATTATCAAAAATTTACGTCTAAGGCGAATTGGCGTTAGATGAATTATAGTTCAACTGGAAAAAAAGAAAAAAAATATAGAAAGAAAGCACTACTTTCACTTTCACTAAGTGTAACTACAGAAATATCATGCCTGATAGGATATAGGATTATAAAACGTTTGTTATTAATCCTATCCAGAAATTTAACTAAGAGTAGGATTAAATGTCTCGTTGATTTTTTTAGATTCCTTTTTTACTACTTATTGCACCTAAAATATTCACACATACATATGCATTTGTGTGCACTTATTATTTACGACGAGAAAATAAATATTCATATACATACACACATACACGCACACACATATGCACACACACACATATGCACACACACACACACACACACACACACACATATATATATATATATATATATATATATATATATATATATATATCTGTGCGTCTGTTTCAATGATTCTATATACACAAGCAAATATAAACGCACACATCGAAGCATATATGTATATAGATAAGATGGGTAAGGTTCGGAATAAAATCCAACACAATGAAGATAAGAAGACAATAGAGAAATTTAGACTGACATGTTTCGCTATAAACAGTTCTGATGAATCCATCCTTATCAACACATCAATTTAACTCCTCTTAGAACCTTTTCCTACATATATAAATAAACATATCTTAATATCAGGCTTTTGTTGAAACCTAAAGCTAAAATAAGATGTAGACGTTGTGCAATTGAAGACAGTATATTTTTATTTCTTGTAGACATATCACTTATTTAAATCAAGAAAAATTATCTGCTGCAACCACCTTAACCTTGATGAAGCAAATGTATTACTCGTTTCCAAGATATCAATTGATATCTCGTCACATCTGATTTAAAGAATTCAAATATAATTCACTTCAAGTAAATAAATACTTGAATGAGCCGAATTTGTCTATAAATAGTATTTTATATTTTATCTCTCCTGAGAAATTAGGATAATGTGAATGAGAACAATCGTATACAATCAGAAGAATAGAAATAATGTTTCTTCAAGTCACATCAGTTTATCAATATTACGTCATTATGAGTCATTTTAAAGACTTATGTCGTTATCTGAGGTGTGAACAAAAATCAACATGTCTGAATGTTTAAGTTTTCAAAATGTAGATATTTAAAATGCTATACTTAAATCAAAACCGTACAATGGCTGTAAAACTAACATAACAAAATGACGTTTAAAGATTGGCTTCTGTAATTGGACGGCTAGCTAACAAGACTAATATATATATATATATATATATATATATATATATATATATATATATATATATATATATATATATATATATAGACACATACATATTCAAACATACACAGGCATACATCACCTCGTCAGTTGAGGTAATAAAATGCACCCACTGCATCATTGCAACTGGTTAAGACTTCCACCAAACAAAAGTGTCTTGGATATTACATTACACAATCTGGTGGTGAGGCTCCAACCTTAGAGCTTTTGGGAATATCGAGTATCCTTTTTTTTCCCATTGCTCATGGGTCCTCTCTAACCATGAGTGGTAGCACCTAATAGGGGCCTATCTATGGGTTGAATATAACTATTTAGCATTTTAAATAAATGACTTATAATAAATCGAATTGTTAGGAATAGACGTTTCACCATTTAAATGTGTATAAACAAATGAATGATGCTTAATTTAATTGAAAGTTATACATAGTAATACATAGACTAATTTAACTGTATGCTAATAAATTAATGATGTTGAATAGAAATATTAATATTGATTAGCAATTCTGAAATCTCTTTAACTATGTGTTGCATAGAGAAGCTGGAAAACATTTGATTGTGTGCAAATAAAACTATTGATGTGAGATAGCAATATTTGAAACCATTTAAGTGTGGACTAATAAATTGTTAGTAATAAACGGAACTATATGAGTGAGAAAATTCGAAACCATGTAACTTTGGGCAAACAATTCTAATACTTGTGTGAAAAAAAATTAATTCTGATTCATTCAAAAATAAAACTACCATCAAATTATGGACTTAAAAACCCCATGTATGACTATTTAACTAGATGCAAAAATATAGCCCTGAATAGTTTTAAAATGTTATCTACAAACTATGCATTTACAAAAAGTGAGATATGTATAAAGAGGATTTGGCATTATATATCCAACAATGTTTGATATGCCATAAAATCGAATGAAACCAAAACAGGGAAAACCAAAAAAATGATTCATTTAAAAAATATGAATAAAAGATGAATCCCTAATTTCGTTAAAATTATTGAGTATAATAAAGATGAAATTGATTAATCTGTGTAATCTGAAAAATAAATCAATGCTAATTTTGATTTGTTAAAAGTCTATACGCTAAGTAAATGTTTAATATGTAACAGATATCTGTTCTCACCGGAAGCAATGAAAACCTGCTTAAAGTATATTCAAATACACCACTGTATTTTCTCCACCTGAAGAGGGTCATTTTATAGACCCAAAATACCTTTATAATGAAATAACAAGATTGATTTTTTTCCTTTTAGTTTTATCATATATATATATATATATATATACTTTAAGAAAAACAACGAAACCGGTCACATAGGATTATAAATTTATTTCAATCCTGTAACGCATTATTGGTACATTGAGCTCTTTACCAGGAAAATTTTAAATATTCATGCTTGAATAACTTCTTGTCCTGATGGAATTACTCCCAACTCCGGTTTAACTGGACCTAATATATATATATATATATATATATATATATATATATATATATATATATGTATATATATATATGTATATATTTATATATATATATATATATATATATATATATATATATATATATAAAAGCTGAATAGTTCGTACCAAACATTGACATGACGTTTTCTTTGTTGAACGGCATATCAATCATGCGTGGGTAAGTTAATACCAAGGCCATCTTTGTAGAAGTACAGCAGTGACACTATTTCGACCATTGATAATTAGAAATATACCTATGAACTATGCATAAGCATATTAAATATATAAATATATATATATATGCCCACATCTACCTGTTTTGTACGACTAGAATAGATATTTATCTAATAAGTACAAGGTCTCTGCATTAATAAATGTGCGTCTGGTCTTATATTTGTCTGAAGAGGATGAGCATGCGTTAGTCTCTTGGTATACAATAACTAACATTACACATAATCAATGCGCTCGTGGCTTCCCATGGTCACCCAGACTTATCGATGAAAAATATGAATGCGGGCATTTTCAACAATCCCGCCCCACCAGAAGCTGTAAATAATCAAGGTGTAGGAAAAAATGAATCACATCACACCTTTGATCGATCCTTTGTATTTTGGGGGCGTTTTGCTGCAGGCTATTCAGCGTATCCATTATAATCAATGTTGATCATCGAAAGTTTCTCGACAAACACAGGAAAGTCAGAAGGACATGGCCGGTTTTACATTTACAGCGATGACACAGTCCGCCACGTTTCCCAATACACCACGGTAAACCTCCTACGACTTTGATTGAATAATGTGGTTTTCCCGATAAGACCTTTTTTATGAACAAGTTTCTTGGAATGTCTTGGTTCGATCATCAATATCGATGTTACTTTGTTGTGAATCATCTACTTCATCATTATTGAAGACAGGGTAAATACCTCCGTCGTAGCTCGCCTGGTCCCCGGGGGCCTTCATCCCAAGCAATGTCTGCTGCCATATTTAATAAATAGCCTGGCGCCTGAGGCGCACTAAAATGGGGAATGCCGACAGGATCAAGCAATTTCTGAGGTGGCAACACATAAGTCTCGATTTGTACCTGGATCTTTTCAATAAAATGAACTTGCGTCAAATTTGGCATGGTGGGTGGTTGGACAAATATAGACCGCCTCTTTCGTAGCTGAATTTACTGTAGAATTAGCTGGTTTCTACGAGGTAATGGGTACTTCTACAAATCTCTTTTACGGAAATACTTTAGAAGGAGAAAAACCCTTTTTACCCAGTGGTCTAGATCTCCGAATTACCTTGAACCAAGTGAGGCCTAATAGGATGTGTTGACCAAAGAATTTGCTTTACAAGCCTGAAAAGAATTTGCTTTACAAGCCTGAAAGTTTCTCAGAGAGTCTGAGAAACTTTCAGAATTTAAATGATGTATTATGTTATCCTTGTCATGAGATCCCAAAGAAAATAGATGGTGGTATTGTAAAGAAAAGTGATTTTTAATTAGGTAACAGTTTCTTTGCACGGTCACCTGGTACGATCATGCCCTTATAAAAAGTTGATCATGATTTATTTCATCATATATATATATATATATATATATATATATATATATATATATATATATATATATATATTTGTGTGTGTGTGTGTCTGTGTGTGTGTGTGTGTGTGTGTGTGTGTGAAAAGACGCAAGCGTTCCTTAGGATGTTTTTCATAATGCTGGATATTACCAATATATATATATATATATATATATATATATATATATATATATATATATATATATATATATATATATAATGTATGAGGGTCAATCAGAAAGTCCCAATACTCCTCCAGAAAGAGCATCTATACCTGAAATTTATTATTTTGCAAAGCCACTCCAATTGCTATAAAACTAGAACGACTCATTCAAGATTCTGTCTTAAATTTCTGTGCAGGTGAGGCTCAAACAAAGAAGTGAGGTGTGTGACAAATTTAAAATCAGGGTGAGGCATAGAACTTTTTGAAAAACCATATATATATATATATATATATATATATATATATATACGCGCGCGTTTGTGTGTGTGTGTGTGTGTGTGTGTGTGTGTGTGTGTGTGTGTTTCCCAGCTTTTGTCCAGAAAGATATTTTCATTATATACTTTATATGACTGTATTTCTTGCTGTATAATATGAGATAAATAATCCATAATCATACAATTTCAGCAAACATAACCATATTTGGAATTAATTCTAATCATAATGATATTTCCAATGTCCCAGTCTATTTATTTCAATAGATTTTAAGTAAAAATCTGAAAAGTAAAATGAATGTTATTCTGTTTTTTAGTAAATGCAGATGTTTGTCGGCAAATCTACTAAAATAAGCGTATCAAATGATTATGATTTAATCATAAATATATATATATATATATATATATATATATATATATATATATATATATATATATATATATATGATAGAAATCAATCTTTTCAACATATATATATATATATATATATATATATATATATGTGTGTGTGTGTGTGTGTGTGTGTGTGTATATTTTTTTTCTTTAAGAAAAAACAACGAAACCATTCACAAAAGATTATAAATTTATTTCCATCCTGTTACGCATTTTTGAAATTTCCAAAAACACGAAAAGAAATTAACAGGACTCCTTCAGATCTTTTTGATAAAAAAACTAGAATAGACACATAAGTGGGAGTGGATAGAAGAGGAGGAGGGGATAGAAGAGGGGTGAAGAGTTACCTCTTCCTTAAGCCTGCTTCCGTTTTAAATTTAAATTTCGGTTAGCAATGTAGTAAATTTATTTCTAAAAATTTTTTTTTTAAATTAAAATTCTTTTTAAAAATTACATTTAGACTTAAATTACAGATATTTTTAATTAGATTTAAATTTTAAATAATAATCTCACGTAAAGATGCAGTAATAGATATATTAAAACAAAAACAAATATTTAATTTACTTAAATATTTTAAAATTTCGAAATTATTTAGAAGGCATTAATCAGTTACACTTTTTATGCGTAGTACATATGTATTATATGCTTTTTCACAATTTTCTATCTAAAAATTTATTTTATTTATTCTCAAAATTAACTCTAATTCTCAAAATAACTCTATGCTTTTTTTTTTTTTAAATTATTTGTTTAATTATTTATAGTTTAAATTTGGCCCTATGTCTACACCTAGCTATTAGTTCATTTCTCTTATTTAATAATTTTTTGGCTCAGGAAAAAGCAAAATGTGGATTTTTTCTTCAAGACACAGATTGCACCTACTATCGAAAGATTTTCGGGTACTAGATCTTTTCAATATGGACCATTGAATGTCAGGGGTTAACCCTTTATTCTTTAATCCCCAATAATGTTTTGATAGAGCAGTTTGACTTTTTTGATGCTCATGGGAGAAGGAATATTTATGATTTCCGTACCTAATTTTAAAATTAGTAGATGAAACGCCAATATGATATTTCTTATCACTTATGTCCTCTTTTGGATAAATAATAGCTTGATATACTACGTTATCTAAATTACACAAACCATCCATTTGACAATCAGTTCGAGATTTACAATTATATTCAATTTTTTACACTTAATATTATTATTTTTTACTCGGTTATGAAATTTATTAATTAATTAATTAATATGACTATTTATTATTTGAGAAATATTTTTAGTGCAAGAATAACTTATTTTCAAGGTTTTCCTGTTAAATATTTTATGTAATATATTATCTTGTTTAAAATGTTTATCTATCAGCCTCAAAAAATATTTACCAACATCTATATTTGCTAGTTTACAAAAAGTGGGGTTAAACCATATCATTTTCTTTTTTCTATTTTTATTTTTTTGATCGTAATTATTATTATCTTTAGTAATTTCATTTGTTATATTTTCTTTTAAATACCTAAAATCCTCCTTAAAACCACTATTTTTAAGGGCATCTATATATTTTTTACTTCTCTCTTTGAAAATCTTTTCATTTGCAGATAGCTTACCTATTCTTAAATTTACTGCTTTTGGGATTTGCTTAATTATGTTTTTAGGGTGATTGGAATTGACATTAATGTACGATGGGTTCTGGTTGGATTTTATGAAAGGTTTATAAGAATTATTTGATAGATCTAAAGTCACATCCAAGAAATTGACTATTCTAAAATTAGATGAGATTTCTATCTTAAATCCCAAAAACTTAAAGGCCCTTATAATCCTCTTTTGTATGCTAGAGCTAAGTGGACCATTACTATTTTGGATATATAATAACCCGTCATCTCGATACAACAGTTGCAATTTTTTGGCGGGTGGTCTCTCTAACCCGACGCTGGGCGTATTAATCCCACAGGATAACAGCTAAGAACAAATAATTCGATTCGGGAGCTACTGCTGCTCATCTATTAGGGTGGTTTGTACAGATGAGAATGAAAACACAGCCAGATTGCCAGAACCATACCAATTTTGTTTATTTGAAAGATGAAAGAAAAGAAAATAACACCATACCTAACTCGGTGATTCTCCGAAACGATCGTCTCTACACGTTTAAATTCTCTCTCACTAGCTTTGCCTTTTTGCATCCCCCTCTATCTCACACACACACTTCCCATATATATATCATCATCATCATATCGTGCTGGCAGCACGGATATCCCTGACCCTCTCTCGCCACTCCTCCCTATCGTTCATCGCCTTCAGGACAACAACCTGTATCCTCACATAGCTGCTGAATGTACGTTCGTGCTGGTCGTCCTGCTTTTGCGCGGCCGTGTGTGGGGATCCATAAGAGTACATCTCTTATGAGTTCATCTCTGCTTCTCCAGCAATGTCCTGCATGTCTGGTTCGCCTAACTTGAATAGATTTCGTGATAGGGGGCAGGTGGCCGTACAGTTGGTGTCTTGTGGGGTGTTGCTGCCAGGACTTGTTGAGGATTGCACGCAGCATTCTTGTGTAATTGCCATCTAGTTTCTTCTCCAGCCGTTTTGTTAGCGTCCATGTAGTGCATCCATATAGCAGTATCGATGTGACCGCTGCCTGGAAGAAACTGCGTTTCATTTTATCGGTTAGGTCTGATTTCCATATAGTCGATAGCCTATTGATAGCTGTCCATGCTTTCGTTAACCTCGTTTCGATGTCCTCTTTTCGGTTGATTCGACGCTGCTTCCTAGGTACGTGAATTTGTCTACTAGTTTAAGAGGGGTTCCTTCTAGAGTGGAGATGTCCCCCGTTTGGTTATAGCACATATATTCCGTTTTGTGTGCATTAACATGGAGGCCTATGCTTGCTGCTGCTCGTTCCAGGCTATGTAGAAGTGTTTCGGCTTGGTCAGGTGTATTTGCCAGTATCGCTATGTCATCGGCGTAGTCGGCGTCGGTAATTGTTGTTGCGGGATATCTTCTGCTTCTTTTCTTCGTCAGTTCGAAGCCATTCTCTTTGATTTTGTCAATCGATGTTCTAAGTACGTAGTCTAGACAAATGATAAAGAGATACGGAGCCAGCGTGTCCCCTTGTAGTACTCCTGCTACAATGTCGAAGTATTCTGTGTCTCCATCTGGTGATCGTACTTTTACTTTAGTGTTTCTATAGAGAATCGTTATTGCCGCTACGGTTTCTTTAGGTATGCCGTACGCTAGTAGGATTTGTTCCATCTTTCCTCTGTGAATGGAGTCGAAAGCCTTGGTAAAGTCGACAAATATTAATGTCGCTTGTAGGTTCTTTGCCCGTACACCCTCAAGGATTCTGCGGATGGTTAGTATTTGTGAGGTCGTAGATTTTCTTCGGAAGCCATTTTGGTTTTTTCTAAGTATGTTGTCGATTTTGGGTTCTATGCGGTTTCGTAGTAGGGCATTGTAGATTTTGGCAGCTATGGATGTAAGTGTTATGCCTCGGTAGTTTTTGGCTAATCCGAGGTCCCCCTTTTTAGGGAAGGGGAGTATGCATCCCTTCGTCCATCTATCTATCGGATTTTGATTGTATACTGCGTTGCAGTGTCGGAGCAGTATGTCGTCGAATTGTCTGGTCTTCCATACTTCCGGGGGAATTTCGTCCAGTCCTGCAGCTTTCCTATTTTTAATTTTTCTGAGAACCGAGTCGAGTTCTCCTTGTGTGAACGGTCCAAGTTTAATGTCTAATTGTTTGCTAATTATTCTGGTGATTGGTTCATGCGTTATTTTTGGTGGGTTTCCAAGTAAGTTTTCGAAGTGCTGTTTCCACAGTTTTATTCTTTCTTGTTGGTTTGCTGCTTTAAGTTTTGCTTTGGCTGTGTTCTTTCTTCTGCTCACTTCGTTTATTGTTTGCCAGGCAATTCTAGATTGTCTATCTTCTACCGAGTCTCTGATCTTATCTATCTGATTTTGAATGTATTCTGTCTGTTCCTTTATATATATGCCTGCCAATTGATATTGTGCCGTTTTTAGTTTTAAGGCATTTACACACATATATATATATATATATATATATATATATATATATATATATATATATATATATATATATATACGCGCTTTTGCAACTTTCCAGGATGTACAGAATATAACATAGCCACACTTATACCTATATATATTGATGCATATGTTACACGCTACAAACACATGTATCCATACGCCAGCATCATATTATATATATATATATATATATATTCTTGCCAAATTCATAAAGTTTCCCAAATTACTCTCGTCTCACATCATCACCGACAATAGTATTTCTTCGTATGGTCAGCAGTGCTTTCCAAAATAGAACTACTCAGACAACTATTTCCCCTGATGACACAGCAACGAGCATATGATAAGACTCCTGTCACCCATGTCTAGATAAATAACTTCATGTTTCCAATTGGTTACGTTTGCAAGCATCGCTACACTTCTTTTACCATGGGACTTTTTCGAGAGAAATTTTGGTTAACAAGCGAATATTTGTTGTATATTAGTCAACGCAAGAACAACACGGATAACACTATCTAAGTCTTCAAGATTATTAGCCAATTATAAGATGAAGCATAATAAGCAGTAATCCCATTGAATATAATTGTTATATGAGAGTTGTCCATCTCCTAGTCGGAAAATTTGACAGAGAACAAGAGGTCTACCACACACAGGAATAATGTACTGGGTGGCCTTTTCATTCTCCCTTTGTTTGTCTTTGTTTTTCATCCTCCTCATCAAATAAACTAGGTGGTAGGTACCAGTTTAGACTGCAATGATCCGACTATTAAACACGTGTTACTGGGTAACGTAGTACTAGTACCTTTTTGAGCAAACTGACACACACACACACACACACACACACACACACACACACACACACACACACACGCAAATATATATATATATATATATATATATATGTGTGTGTGTGTGTGTGTGTGCGAGCGAGCGTGGGTGTCATATACACATATGTATGTCATTTACATATGTGTGAGTGAGTAAATTTACGTTATCTTTCTAATGTCTCCTTTATTTCCTTGACCTCCATGTTATAAAAATAACTAAATCTGCCTCTCTTTTTTTTATTTTATGATGTCTATACTGCGTTTTTTCTTTCCTCCTGAAAACAAGTTTTTATCGTCATCTACATTTTCAAGTTTTTCTGCCTCAGACGTTCTTTTACTGATTCCTTTAAAAAATCCATGTACATAAAAATAAAAAAAAAATCTCTGCCAAGAACAGCAGATACGTATAGGAAAAAAATCAATATGTAGCCTTGTAAAATAAAGAAGTTTGAATTCTTTAGCAAGTTCTTAGATCTTTTATTTGCATTATCAGCCAGATTCGTTTGTTTCATTCACTTGTAAATTTCTAAATATATATGAATATCTATCATAGTTTTGGCTAACTTTCATAAGATAAGGATTTCCTGAATGTTCGCATAATATCTTTTAGTGTTCGCTTCTGGTAAATTTAGAGTAAAGCTACTAAAATGTCTATCGCTACAAGCCGTAATTATCTCTATTGCATATGGTCACCGATGTTTATCAGCAGGATAAAGGGGGTTTCCCAGGGCTTAGTAGCTAACTGCTGAACTGTGACATCAATGTAAGCGAATTCGAACTTCAGTCTTTCGATTAAGTTCATTTTCAGACTAATACTTTTGGGAAAGAGATGAACAGTCTTATCTGTCCACTATCGGTTAAATAGTATCACTGCTATTCATCTACTAGGACAGGTTTTGCATTTAAAGAACTTGCCATTAAACATTTTTAATGGTATTTCAACCATTGTAGGTTATTTAATGCCAAATCCGTTTCATACATATTAACAGTTCTTTTTCAGACAATTCAATTCAACATAAATACAGCGTTTAAATGTCAAAAACGGCTCTTTAAACATATAAATAGTTATATTTCAAACAATTCAGTTCAGCATAAGTACAGTGTTTAAATGTCAAAAACAGTTCTATTTCAAACAACTCAGTTTAGCATTAGAACATTTTTTTTTGTTTACACACAGTTAAATTTATGATAAGTTATATTTCAAGCAATTCAATTTAGCATAACTACACTGTTTAGTTTTATTTAACCCATAGATAGGACTCTATCAGGTGCTCCCACTCCGAGCCAGAGTGGTCCTGGGAGTGAAGGCAACGAAGGAGCACTCCACATTTCCCAAACTCTAGTAAAACTGAAGCCTCATTATCAGATTGATTAGTATCATATCCAGGACACTCGTTGGGGGAGTCTTACCTCTTTGCTGAGATGCACTCGGTATATTCTGCTGTCACAGCCAACGGGACTTCGTTAAACAAATGAACTAAACCAAAGAATGCAAGAACTTATAAATAACCTTTGTTGAACAATCTGGAAATCTCTAAAAACCCACAAAAATATTTCGCTACAAAACTCATCAAAAAGTTTTCATGAAGGATTATTGAAATTATTCATAATTTATTTATTCACCCAATCGCTCTGCAATGGGTCAATTTTAAGAGGAGTTTAATTGATATGAATGCAAACTTTGCTTTCTATTAAACCGGTTGCCATTCTTAGATTAAAGTGCAGAGTCAGCTTAATTATTTACCCGTAACCGGAGGGAAAATAGTTAGATTCATTTCTACCTCAAGTTGTATGAAGTACAATAATCGGACGATAAGATTACACCATAGGCGCCTCAACCTATTGTAAATAACATTGCAGTTTGCTTAGATGTGGCACAAGGTCATATGAATGGCGCATCCAAAGATATGTGAACTCGCTCGTAAAGGTTTGTTAGTCTAGCTTTCAAAACATTACCCCAGCCGAGGCACCTACACTTATATTCATAACATCAAAGTTAATTGTGATGGACAAAATATATAAAGCTAATAAAAGAAAGTATTAGGTCAATTTCCTTACAAAAAAATCAATGTTTAGACTCACGTCATTTGACCAACATTTCCTAAGTTTTTGCATCATATCTCCCTTTTTGCATCATATCTCCCTTGTATTTCCTTCGAGTAAAATAAGAGCAAATCAGCAAAAATGCTAACTATACTAAAAAGAAAAACTGTAAATACTTACTTGAATTATACTTGGCTATTAAGACGGTCGACTAAGTTCATAATTGGGGTAGTATATCTTACAGTGAATATGTCGGACTCGCATAAAATATTTCTCTAGAAGGAAATTTTAGAAAATTTTCTCTGAAGAACATTTAAAATATCAATCATTCCGAAATTTTATTAAGTTAATATTTTTCTGGATTAATATCTTTTAACAATTAGTCTTTGTAATGATAAGTTTGAAAATGACAAAATACAAACATCTTCAAAAGAATGTAAAAGGTTAATTGTCTAATTGAAATATCATTTGTATGTAAAAAAGTTGCGTTTATAAATAGCTTTCAAAGCTGTAGATGTAAAAAAAAAAAAAAAATACATAGCATTCATTATTATTTCAGATGAAAAATGCGGTTCTACCAAGCAAAAGAATTGGGTTTAGTTTATGAAAATGAACTGTTTTAAAACCTTATTATAAAAAGGTAATTGAAAATTTAAAAAAAAAGCGATGACGCTGTTGAACTTTTCTTCATTTTGCAAGTAACATAATAGTTCGAATTATAAATACATAAGTGAAATGAAAATAATTTTGGACTGTTGAACTTCAGTGTTTATTTGTGATCGCAAAACTACAAAATATAATAAAATAAAACAAAATAAAAGTAAAGAGCATCAGATAACAATGACTTAATTAGAAACAAAAAAAACATAAAAAAAAAAACATCATTTCATTAATTAACGAAAAATCGAACTATTTTAAAGTCTGTTTACTTTATCAGCAAATCTACCAAAAATACGTTCAGATCAATTTATTTAATGTACTTTTTATTTATCTATTTATTTTAATCATCATCGTCATCATCATCATCATCATCATCAACTCATGCTGATAGCACGGACTCCATAGATTCTCTCTCTCTCTCTCTCTCTCTCTCTCTCTCTCTCTCTTTCCATTTATCCCTATTTTTCATCGCTCCAAACAGGTTTTTAACTATATCCGGATGAGCAAAAGTCTTTCCGGGTAGACCAGTACCGGTGCGTCCATGAATGGGAGTCCATAAAAATCTCAGGCAGTGACCAGCGAGTCCTGTTTGTCTTACTCCGATGTTTTGAGAGATGAAAGTTAGGTTGCCGTACAGCCGCTGTTTTATAGGGTGCTGCTTCCAAGATTTTTCAAAGCAGCAAGTTCGATTCTAGTGCAGTTCCTATCAAGCTCTTATTCTAAACTCTTTATAGTATTAATGACGCAGTCACAGATTAGAAGAAATCCCGTTTTAATTTTTTCAAGGTGATCAGATTTATTTTTGATCAACAATTTATCTATAGCAAATCACGTCTTCCTTGTATGACTGTTGAGTTTTCTTTCAATAGATGAGATATTTCTGTCGAGGTATGAGAACTTGTCTATCAATTTAAGTTGTTTGCCGTTTAATGTAGAGATGGCTACATCTTGATTAAAACACATCAACTATTTTCTATCGGTTTTGACGTAGAGACCAACGATTATCCAGGCTGAGCAGCAGAGATTAATCTTGGACAGGTATTTGCTAGAAGGTCTCGAAATTTGTTATTTTCTTTTACAAAAATACCGTGGAATTAACCCCACATTTAAGTATAATGCTCGTTCTGCGTATCCAGAAATATGCAGATGAAAATTTTCATGTTCTTTGATTACTTTAAAGAGAAAATCCCGAAAGGAAATATAAATAGTAATGTATATAGATGAATATATACATATAAATTAGCTAACATTTGAATTTGATAAAAAGTTAAGTTTGTGTAAGTAACGTATTTTGAGGTAAATGATTTCGTTTGAATAGATAAAAAATAATAAATTCATCTGATAACTTAGATTATATCAGATAAAATAGACTCATCTTCACTTTCTTTTTTGTATCTGTTAATAAATCATAATTTTAGAACTTTCGATTTGATATCTGTTCTCTCTGAAAGTCTAACGTCTTACAAAATTACTCACATTGCAAATCAGGGATGACTTGGTAGAATGTTCAAGTTGTTGCTGGAGTTATTCTTCTTCTTCTTCTTCTTCTTCTTCTTCTTCTTCTTCTTCTTCTTCTTCTTCTTCTTCTTCTTATTATTATTATTATTATTATTATTATTATTATTATTATTATCATTATTATTATTATTATTATTATTTGTTTTCTTGAGAGCTTTTTACACCAGCGTTAGATAATGGTTTCCTACTGGAGTTTGAGAGACAACAAGTCTCCAGCACTCTTCTCACTATTCTGGCCGATCTCAATAATGCAGCATTTCGGATGGTCTCCACTCGTCCTGTTATTCCAAGTCTTCCATTCCTTGTTCTAATCCTTTGGTGACTGTACCAAGAGCAGCAATTACGATTGGTATTATTTTCACTTTCACGTTCCACAGCTTTTTCAATTCACTAGTACTACTACTACTACTATTATTATTATTATTATTATTATTATTATTACTTTCATGTTCCACAGCTTTTTCAATTCACCATTATTATTATTATTATTATTATTATTATTATTATTTTCACTTTCATGTTCCACAGCTTTTTCAATTCACCATTATTATTGTTATTATTATTATTTTCACTTTCATGTTCCACAGCTTTTTCAATTCACCGTTATTATTATTATTATTATTATTATTATTATTATTGTTGTTGTTATTGTTGTAGTTATAGTGGTAGTAGTCTGCATTTGCATAAAAGTTGAGTGACAGTATGATCATTTTTGCCACTTCCATGTTAATATAGGACAAAAAAAATGACCAACGCCATGTTATTAATCGTCTTAATTTTTTACTCGAATTGCGTCTATTATTGAATCAAGTATTGACAATGTGGGTGGCGAATCAACGAGTACCATTTATTATTGGCACAACAGTAACCTTAACTTACCGGACAATTTTTTCTTTTTTTTTTTTTTTTTTTTTTCTGTTTTTCTATTCGTTCATTTTCAACCAGCAGTACATTGGCGCGATTATGTGTAGAAAGTGTCAGGTCTTCTTTCTTGTCGTCTCGTTTCGATGGAAAAATTAATCTAGATTTCACTGAATTCTATTTTCATCTTTTTCCTTTTTTTTCTTTTTCCTTTTTCCCTTTTTTTTTTTTTTTTTTTAGTAAAAGGTAATCCATGTTCAAAATCATGCTATTTGCTTATATGATCGAATTTGCACACTTTTAAAAATATAACGCAAATCATTCTAACACGTTTGTTTTAATATAAGGAAAATTATTATTTAAGTCTGGGAACTAAGCTGAACTGTGGTTTGGACGGTTTTAGTCTTTTATCAGAATTCCACAAAACTTCAGTTTATTTTCCAGGATATTTGAGGTCGTTCCAAGTGTTCCGAATATGACTGTTATCACTGTCACGTTCATTTTAGGTAGATTGATGGGTGCTGTTTTTAGTTGCGTTTTAACGACATTTAACGACATTTATATGATGCTAGGTTTTTTATTCTACATAACAATACAAAATCTACTCTTTAGGCCGGGATTGACAGATCCTTTTGTATCTAACAATCTCAATGAATTGTGTTTATTTTCTAGGACGCATTATCATGGTCCTCTTTTAGTGTTTTTCTTTTTCTCACAGGCATGAGCTGATGATATTTCACTGAAGTCTGAGTGACACTAAGTTTCCTCAAGTCTCCAGGACTCCCACAACATCCTGGACGATTTCAACAATGAAAAAAAAAAGCCCCTTCTCCAAACCTTTTGGCCCAGTTCGTAGTGCGCCAATCGCAATTGATATCAGTGTTACATTCATGTTTTATAGCGTTTTCAGTTCTCTGGCAAGGTCAAATTGTTTGTCCCTCTTTCCATTTCTTTGATTTTCACTCTGCGGTCTGTTGGAACGCCAAAAACCAACAATACAGTAAGCTTTCTTTTTTCTTTGTTTTGTTTATTATCACTAGGGTTTTCTGGCAGGGACTAGGTAATCCGCTTGTATCTCAAAATCACAGAGAATTTTATGCGCTTCGTTCTCGAGGACAGATTCTGCTTTACTATTTGTAGCATGGTGAAATTTTCTTTTCTTGCAGAATTCCCAGTGGAACGCCTTTCTGACCCGATTTTGTCTAGTCTTACATTGCTTTTATGCTAGTTTTCTACATTCACTTACTATGGTACTAATAATTTTATTTTGATTACCACATAATCTATATTTGCCGTTCTTTTGTTCCTTATAAATTTTGGCTTTCTTACGGTTCTTGCGGCGATGTTTGTGCTGCTATCAGAAGAGATCGAGGATTCATTCCATAGCCACATTATTATAATCTTATTTTTTTTAATGTTTTACCACCAGTGTTAGGCGATGTTTTTTCACTGAAGATTCAATGACAGCAATTCTCCTCAAGTCTCCAGCACTCTTCTCATTATTCTGGCCATTCTGAATAATATGGTATTTTGAATGGGCTCAACTCGTCCTCTTATTTCCAAGTCCTCCAGTCATTGTACCAAACATTTGGTGACTGTACTGAGTGCAGCAATTGAAACTGGTATCACCGTCTCTTTCATCTCCAACAGTGTTTTCAGTTCCTTAGCAAAGTCCACGTAATTATATTTCTTTTTGCTTTTTTCAATTTCGCTCTATATTATACAAGGACAATAAAGTCCCCGACTTAGCACGTTCTCTTTTATTTTCTTGACTATCACAAGGTGATTCGTTTGTATATCAAAATTCCGGAAAAGTTTGTACTTCTCATTCTCCAGGACAGATTCTTGGCTGTGCATATACCATTTGTTCGTATGATCAAATTTCAATTTCTTGCACAATTCCTAGTAGATCACCTTGCCCACCCAGTCATGACTAGTCTTCTAATCTCTCTATGATAATTTGCTGCATTAGCTTATTATGTGATTAATCGTTTCGTCTCTATCACCACTAAACCTCCAATTGCTTTTTTTATTGGGCTTTATCCAAATTTAAGGTGGATCCTGAGTATTTTATGAGACTATACTTGTATTTCTTCATTTAATGAGATTTCAGCTGAAGTGTTACTGTTCAAGATATTTCTTCGTTCATATGAAGTACCTATGATTTCCTTCATTTCCGTTTGATTTTTGGTGACCACTTCCCTGGTATTTGTAGTTATATTTTTTGCAAATGGTTTGATGTATTATTGATCCGGTAGTACTAATCCTTCCGCTGTTTACGTTTTTACCCTTTTTATTAAAAAGCATAGCACATTTTTATACCCCAAATTCGATTCCTATAAATTGTCTGTAAATTCTAATAGTCTGTCGAAAGGTTTTTAGTTTTTATATTTCCAGGGGTCAAGTAATTCTAGCATTTTGACAGTTTCAGATGATACTTACCTGAATTTGATGACGACAATACAGTCCTCTTACATCCTTCTCAATTTTTATAGAATCCCTGAGGTACATTATTACGGATAACTCACTTTTTCTCGAATGGTAATAAAGGGGTGAGTCTCGATTTCTCAATACATCACATCCTTATTGTTGATTTTCTTTTTGCATGTTTTTTATTTACACTAATAATTATATGCAAGTCTCTATCCTTATTAAATTTGTTCCGTAATTCTCTTGAGTACAAAACCGATTCAGGTTCCCTAAATATTCGACTATTCAGAATTATTTTGATTATCACTATAGCAACGTAGTGATTATTACTGCAATTCATTGATTAATTTTAATGGTATGTCAATATGTCTGATGTTATTTTATATCGAGTTATTTGGAAACTATTAAAACACACACACACACACACACACACACACACACACACACACACACACATATATATATATATATATATATATATATATATATATATGTATATGTTTGTGTGTGTGTGTGATCTTTCTGAAAAGCTTTTTTCTACACGGTTATATATCATGTATTCCGAATTCAAATAATTTGCAAACGTAAATATTTGAACCATTGATTCTAACTGGTAATTAAACTCAGGTCCGAGTAGACCAACAAATAATGATAATGAAGGGGTGAGTCTCGATTTCTCAATACACCAGAACTGAAGCTTCTCCACAAGGCAGCGTATTCTGAGCCCCAACGGCGTGGCGGGAATTTCATTTGAATATATAGTTTTAATGTTTCATATAATTACAGATTCTTTTATATATTTTGCAAGGACCTATAGGGCACTTTTAGTTGTTACAATAATGATGAATACAAGTGACAAATTCCTCTTTCAGAAAATATTTTAACTTTCTAGCAAAGTCCGCTTATTTTTCCGGTTCTTTCAATGTCGCATTCTAATTTATTGAAAGGCCGACATCACCTGTCTGGCATATTTTTTTCGTTTTTCTTTTCATCATTTTTTTTTTATTTTCATGATGAGTAGTTGCTTAGTCTGTAATCATCGATTGATTTAGATTGATGTTTTCTACTTCATTTATTCTCTAATAGACTCTGTCTTTCAGAATCCTGCATTTTCACATATTTGTACTGGTTGAAATACTCGTCTATATCAAATAAAAATTTAAAAAAATGTTATCGATCGATGCTGCTGGAAAAAAAAAATTCTTCAATTAAAATATTACTCTGAACGGTCAGAGAAAGTAAAAAAAAAACTTAACAATTAATTATGATTTTCATTATCCCTTTGCATTATGTCAATTGTTGGATGATAACTTTTGGTTTGAATGACTGAAATAAATCAACGCTCCATCCACATGCAGAATAAATGGCACATTCCAGAGAATATAACAGCCATTCTTTGAAGTTCATGTCAGTCTGAAAATTTAGTTGAAAGATTTGGAGTAGTAAGGTAATATCACTTCTTTTAGAATTTAAAGAGTATTCAACCGTCGGAGAGAGTAAAAGACCGGTGACAATGTGGTATTAGCAAGGAAAGTCCATCCAGCTGTCAACACAGACAGAATGCTTGGTCTCCCAAATTGAAGAGTCTAATTGGTATCAGAAGAGATCCATGAGGAATAACTAATTTTCAGCACCACTCCACAAATCATTCATGCTCTCTATTTCTTAATACTGGGTACGAATCAATTGTATTTTGAATTATTTACGACGGAAAAATAATAAAAGTAAATCTAAAAATTTAGGCGTCGGTGTCGACGAGATAAATATTTTGAATCCAAAAGTAGTCAGGAACTAGCTTGCTCTTCTGAAAGCAAAGACTGAACATGAAGTTGAGGACCCTTTAGCAAAAAAGATAAGTAAAGATCTGATCTGTGCGTTTTAAGTCACACTCGTCACACTCGGGAAAACCTTCACCCAATATAACAGTTCGAATCAATTATCCATCTCATATCCTCAGAACACAAAGGACCAGCTACTAGTCCTCGCAACTACTACGCTACAAAAATAGTACGGTGAATATAATGCATATTTCGTTTTTGAGCTGCCTCGGTACCATCATACTAAGTTAATACTAAACCATGAAAAACTGTCTTTTGAAAAGATGTATTCTTGTGTGACATTTAGGATTTATAGGTGGTTAATCCCTGTAACATAAGAGAGTTCGACCGCTAGTCACGCTATCACGTTCACTTCCAAACTAATACACTTGGAAAATATTTCAACAACATAATACCACTACTATGGGTTCAATAGTATCACTGCTGTTCTACAAGAATAGTTTTGCCATTAAATAACCCGCGGAGGTTTATGTGCCAATAAACTAAGAAACCACGTCAGATTTATTGGTTTAATCAATGAACATGTTTGTAGCTCGGTTTCTCAGTCCTAACTAAATAATGAGCCTATGTGATCATCTGACATCTCCAGCCTGGGGAACTACATTTAAACGCCCGAGTAATGCTGAATAAAATGTAAATAATTATTTTCGAAAAGACAATTAATATTGATTACATTTTTATATTTTGTTCGACTCGGCTTGAAAAAAAAATTAGTTCCTGATTATCATGATTTCTTGTTAAAAACGTTACCTTAAACAACGAGAAAGTAGTTATTAAATTAATATCTCCCTCTTTGCTCAACAATATTATGAGAAATGTTAACTATTTTGGGGTATTCAATGTTGAAAACAGTCTTTTTGAAAGCAGTTCTATAATTTCAAGTAACTAATAATATTCATTTGAAACTAATTATAGTTTCAAATGAATATTCTCAAAACTAACAATTTGTGCACAAGTATATGGTTAGAGTTATTACGATCTAATATCAGTAATCCCCTTACGATTACATAGTTTCGTGTATTACTAGCTTATACAATTAATTTTAAATCAGGTCCTTTTGGTTGTTAGAGCCACTGTTTGGGTAAATGCTAATCTGGCAAATGTATATAGTTATGCAATTTATAGTTGATTTCAGAAATGTTGCAATTTTATTTTTGGTTACTGATAATCGATGTAGTAGAATTTAACTAAATAAATCATGGACATGAAGTGCTTGTTAGTTTGAGTAAGCTCTAACAATGGTGTGGAAAAATTGTGTGTAGTCATTTAATTTTAGTGACAGATAGTGACTTCAAGATCAAGTGAAAGTTGAGGTCTTATTGGATGCAAGTAATCACTTGATTCCAAAAAGTTCGAAATTAAAAACTTATCATCAGTTTGTCCAGATAGGCTGGAGATGTACTCGTGAAAAAATGTGTGAAGTTATTTTCCTATTCATGAACCAGCCTTCAAAATAATCAGTTTATATGCAAAAGGAAGGACAGAAAGACTAATAAAAAATAAATTCAGTGTACACACAAAAACAGCTGGTTATTTGTCCTTCCCAATAAGAGAAGCTCCATGTTTATTCCACTCAAAGGAACAGCATGCGACCCCCCCCAGGAAAGAAAGGAATGGGTCATAGAACACAGCATGGAGTTTGAATGATCATCATCATCGAATAAAGAAGAGACCCGATAATCTTTCAATAATACCTAATAATACCTGTTTAATCGTATAAAGTTCCTCTAAAAATTTCGATAACGATAATTAAATACCAATTTAAATGATGATTAGATTTTTATGAAAGATTATTTGAGGTCTACTTATTTATAAGCAAAGCAGTAGCTTTAATCTAGTTCCATTTTTATACAAATGCTAACATGAAGGAAATCCCAGTGGTGCAGTTGCTAACGTCCAGGACTACAATATTGTTACGAATTCAAACAGCAATACTCACTTTCGGAATAATGCTAGTACAAAAGCATGAACCCTCTTATCTCACATCCTTGGGTTATATTTTACCACTAGTATTTTCCTACAAGGATTTCTTTACCATTAAAGAACCCACGAAAGTTGATATATCATTAAACGAAGAAACCACACCAAACCGAACCAGATTCAACATGTTCTGCTAACGGGTGATTCAGTTGTTTTTTTCCTTTTATGTTTTCCCTTTATAAAGCAATCCATAATATTGTTTATGTTAGTTTCTTTGACTGAATGGGAAATCCTAGACATATTCACCATTTTAGTGTGTTTGAATACATAAAATGCGTTTGTACTTACAAACAAAACCATTACCCAGAAATTTGAAATTCCTAGCTGAGATTATTTAAGCGAATTGAAAATTTCCCTCAAATACATAGGGTATATAACCTTTGCTTTAGGTACCTTCTACTTTTGTTGATAAAATAGTGTATCTCTTAAAACTACTAAAGGAAGTCAATATATGTTTTTAAAAAGTAGTTAACAACATTTTGGAGAACTGTAAGATAATTTTGTTGGGTTGTGGTAAATAATTTCAATTATTTGTTGTTGTTGTTGTTGTTGTTGTTGTTATAAGATGGTGGTTAGTTAACCTATCTCTAGACATCTATTATTGATTTGTAATTTTTGAATATTTTTATGTACTTATTTGTTAAAGTCTCCAGCCTTTGACGCGATAAAGTATGTCCAAATACATGATAATATATGGAAAGTTAATCAAAGTTTTGATCTTGGTCACTTTATTAAATTTAGTCGCCAAGAAAAAAACAATTTTGGTTTGACGTAATAAAAAATACCTAATCTTATTCAGCATTAAATTATGAAGAAGACATTGACGTCGAGATTATTTTTCTCTTCTTTACACTCAGCTGATATTTCACGTGGTTAAGAAAGCAATGAGAATAGGTTCACTCCCGGATCACATGGATATACATTAAGAATTAGTTTGGTTTCTTTGTTTAATGGCATATCATTATGATGGATTACTTATTGTCAAATACATCCTTGTAGAAGACTCCCTGATATTAAAAACAAAAAAATATATATATATATTAAAGCCACTTCTGAGTATATCATATGAAAATGTAGCGGAACATTTATTGATTGATTGACTTTAACCACATGTCAACCAGTCTTGGGTTATTCTATGACTGGACTTGAAGAAATCACGTTAATTTTACGTTCATGTGTCCATCTTTATTTCTAACGTTTATCAAGAGGTTTTTTCTTCATACGCACAAATCGAATTAGTATTTATTTGATCTATAGATGGGACCATAATAGGTACTACAAAAACAAATTAGTGGAGCATTAGAGCTATTGTCAATGAAATGATAATCCACAGACTCCAAAAATTTCCTGAAGTGGATTCATACCGACTGATGTTATTTAGTATCATATTCAGGTAATCACTTTTTGTGAAGGATTTTTTTTTTACTCCCAATGATGTGGGTACAATGAATGTATTCTAAGCCCCACCGACTGAGTGGAAGAAATATACTTTATTGTTTGTTTTTTCTGGCAACAAAGACAATTTAAATGACTTGGGTGAGCAAATAATGGGGGAGAAAATAAATTTTTAAACGCTTATACGCGTGAACGTGTTGTAGCACGAAAAATAATCAACTTAGTCAAGTTAATACTTAAATTCAGTACATTCAGTTAAAACAGTACTCGATGATTAAAAGTAAAAAAAAAAAAATTTGAATCAAAAAGTTTGCAAATGCATCCAAGTGTTATTACTCAACAATTCGTATATTACACCAAAATCATCAGCTAAACTATGGAGACGTTATCACACTTATATATATATATATATATATGTATATATATATATATATATATATATATATATATATAGAGAGAGAGAGAGAGAGTGAGAGAAATTGAGTGACGGAGACAGACAGAGACATAAGGAAATGTACTTAAAGTTTATCGTTGTAGGAAATGGAATCGTGGATGCGTTTAACTTTTAATGTCCTTGAGAAATGCATGAATCGACCAGTTATCCATGAAGCTACGGGTAAATAGTAGGAATTACTGGTTTCTTTGGACTGGATAAGGAAACTTGGGAAGGACATGAAAAACTAGATTAAAACCAACTGTACTCAGCTTTCAAGAATAAACCTGTGATATACTACCAGTGGCAGAGGATATATTTATAATTAGTAATAGCGTTGCTACTGGAGACACCTGAACGAATTTGTTTATTAAGTCAGACTGTTTTTGAAAGTCAACGTTCTGGACAAGGTGTAAATGCATGCTGTGAAACGTAATGACCCCTTCCTACTTTTAAAACCTTGTTTTCCCACTCCATTCTCGAAAAGGATAATCATTGTGCTCTTCGCACAACACCCCCCACAAGTACATACAAAGGCGCGCCCGCGCACACACATGCTTTTACATTTATATATTTTTGCCTAGTCAGCTGGAGCTGTAGAATACACCGACTGCTTTTCTGCAGAGGAGTACGATTGCTCTAGATATGACACTAATCAACCTGATAGTGATGTTCCAGTTATGCAAGAGCTTTAGGAAATGCAGAATATCCCTTCATTGCCATTGTTCCCTGCTCCACTATGGCCATAAGTGGTTGGACCTGATAAGGTCCTACCTATGGGTCAAATAGAAGTAAACTGCGTATTATGGTTAAAATGAATTGCTTGAAATAGAATTCATTTGATATTAAAACTGCGTATTTAAGCTAGACTGAATTGTTTGAAATAGAACTGTTTTGCCATTTAACTGTGTGTAAACAGAAACCATACACATACGAAACTATTTTTTTTTTTATTTGAACTGTTTGACTAAATTGAATATCGTTAAATAGAAAATATTTTGCTAGTCAAACTTTATACTTATGCTCAACTAAATTGTTTGAAATAGAACCGTTTATTTATATAAAATGGATTTGGCAATAAATAACCTACACATGCTGACATGACATAAAACCCCAAAAAAGAAACAATTTATATATTTTTATGTACGATTTTTCCCTATAAAGGGCGACCTCGGATTAGCCAAGAACTACCGAGGTATAACACTTACATCCATAGAAGCCAAAATATGCAATGCCCTTCTACGAAACCGCATAGAACCCAAAATTGACAGTATTCTTTGGAAGAACCAAAATTGCTTCCGAAGAAATAGATCCACGACCTCACAAATATTGACTATATGTAGAATACTTGAAGGCGTACGGGCAACAAATCTACAGGCGAGAATACTATTTGTTGACTTTACGAAAGCCTTTGATTCCATTCACATAAGGAAGATGGAAACAATTCTACTCGCATACTACATACAAAAAGAAACAGTCGCAGCCATAATGATTCTCTAGAGAAACATCAGAGTGAAAGTACGTTCTTCGGATGGAGACACAAACAATTTTGAGATTGTAACAGAAGTACTGCAAGGAGACACATTAGCCTCATACCTCTTCATCATCTGTCTAGACAACGTGCTTAGAACATCGATTGATAAAATCAAAGAAAACGGTTTTGAGCTGCCAAAGAAAAGAATCAGAAGGGCCCGGTAAAAACAATTACCGACGCTGACTACGCCGTTGACATAGCGATTCTGGCAAATGCGCCCACCCAAGCCGAAACACTACTGCATAGTGTGGAATGAGCTGCCACAGGCATTGGCGTCCATGTCATTGCACACAAAACGGAATACATGTGCTTTAATCCAGCAAGTGGCATTTCCACACAAGGCGGTATCTCTCTGAAACCCGTTGATATGTTCACCTATCTAGGAAGCAGTGTCTCATCAACCGAAAAAGACAACAAATCGTGATTAGCAAAGCTACGCATAGCTCTCTATAGGCAATCGGTCATATGGTAGTCAAACCTGACCGATTAAATGAAACGCATTTTCTTCCAAACAGCGGTCGTGTCGATACTGCTGTATGGATACACTACATGGACGCTAATTAAACAAATGGAGAAAAAACCTTAACGGTAACTACACAAGAATGCTGCTAGAAATTTTGAACAAATCCTAGAAGCAACACCCCACAAAGCAGCAGCTGTACGGCTACCTACCTTCCATCATGAAAACTATCAAAGTTAGACGAAACAAACACGCAGGACAATGCTGGAGAAGCAGGGACGAGCTCATAAGTGACATTCTCCTATGGACCCTGTTACATGGTCAACAAAAGCAGGTCGACAAGCTCGAACCTACATACAGCAGCTCTGTGAGGTTACGGGATGTAGCTCTGAGGACCTGCCAGAAGCGATGAACGATAGGGAGGAGTGGCGAGAGAGATTCAGGGATATCCGTGTTAGTGGCATGATAGGATGATGATGAGATGATTATATACATATTTATGATTATATATATATATATATATATATGTGTGTGTGTGTGTGTGTGTGCATTTACTTATACATATATGTCAATAATTATATCTATACACACATACACACACAGATATGTTTATATTAATGTATATTGCTTATAAGAAGATCATTAAATAAGTTCACAGCCTCTTTCATCTTCTCAATTGTCTCATAACGACAGCCTCTGAGCTTAGGGAATAACCAAAAGTCACAGGGAGCAAGGTCTGGACTATAGGGAGGGTGGGGGGACTGTCTTGATGCACATCTTGATCAAATAGTCTGTGACAAGGATGGAGTTGTGGACTGGTGCATTGTCCTGGTGGAAATGCCACTGGCCCGATTTGAACAGTACTGGCTTCTTCCGGCGGAATCTCTCCCTGAACTCCCTTAAAACCTCAACATATTAACACTAACCCTTTGGTGTATTGACTTCCTTACTCCTCCCACACAACTCATCATCCCTCACAGACTCGCTGCCTTCCTTGAATCTCTTATGCCACTCAAAAACTGATGCTCGATTCATGCAAGATGCTCCAAAAGCAGTCTGAAGCATTCCATACGTTTCTGTGGCATTTTTTCTAAGTTTAAAACGGAATTTTATTGGATATCGTTGTTCTAATGTGTCCTCACGTCCAGATTGCATTTTTGAAAATCACCAGTAGTGACAATCAGGCTTTAGTAGGGTTTATTCCAATTCATGCTGTAGTCGTTGATTTGAACCTGAAATCATAAAAATTTGCCAGTCACCTTTTAAGATGTATAGCAATAACATACTGAATACACCACGTATATGTGTTCGTATATATATATATATATATATATATATACGCACATATACTTTAAACACACACACACAGACACACACACATATATATATATATATATATGAATATATGACAAAATCAATGAAGATTTCTATTTTTGTTTAAGAACATTTATTCAACGATCCTATAGATTTCATAATATTGTATTATCTATGTAAAATTCTGTGGGTTTGCCATTAACACGTTTTAAAGTTTTATTTATTCACTTATTGAATTTATCAGATTTTTGTATTCCCAATTGAAATATTTGCCACAGCTGAATTCAATACACCGAGTAAATGTTATTGCCCAAAATATTCGCGATATTCTTCTTATTTCATAAACCAAAATAACCCAGACATGTTCAATAAGATTCATATCACGTAGCCATGTATATCATTGAATCCTTTTTAAAATTGTCCATCCTTGAGTCTTTTTGCTGGATAGCCTGCAGCGTCGTTCCTAATAAAAACAGGCAAAGTTTGTCTCTAAATAAGTAATGAATTTTGGAAAGACTCGTTCCTGACACAATAAAGACATATTTTATGAAATGATATATCCTAATATTCTAAAAATATAAGATATTGAAATGCCAATGAACGAAATCGATCTCCAAATCATAAGAAATATTGTATTATATTTTATAGTAGGCTGCTAAAAATGCTTTAATAGTCCGGTGATCGTCGTTTGTTATCGGTGATCCCGTTGTATCACAGGTGAATATTTTTTACTATTGATTCTTGTGTGATAAGTGATAGTATTGTGTGATAAATGATAGCATTGGTTGAACACTGAAAATTTTGTGTGATTAGTGATGGTGTAGTGTAACTCGTCATAGTTTTCTTTGATCAGTGATTATATTGTGTGTGCAATAATCGTAGTGTGACCACTGATCGCTTTGTGGAGTCGCTGATCGCCTTGTACGACTGTTGACTAGTGTGACCTTTGATACTCTATTGTGGACAATGGTTGGCATTTGTGATTGGTGATCGTCTTCTGTGATCGTGGATCACCTTGTGTGATTGCTGATGATTTGTGTAATTGCTGAATGTCTTAGGTGATTGTACAGTGTGATCGTTGATCACATAGTGAGATTTATGATCATTTTGTCTAGCTGTTGATTATTTTGTATGATCTCTGACTGAACCGTATGATAGCTGATGGTCTTCTATGATCAGGGACCGTCTTGTGTGACCGATGACCGAACTGTTTGATCAGCGGTCACGTTGTGTCACCGTTGATATTCTAATGTGACTGCTGTTCGTTTTATGTGCCCGGTTACAGTTTTGTGTGACTAGTAATAATTTTGTGTGACAACTGATCGGTTTGAATAATCGATGATCATCTTTAATGATCATAAATTCTGTTGTGTGATTGAGTATTTTCGGTTGACTTGTGTGGCCAGTGATTATATTGTTTGTGTTCCGTGATCGTACGGTGTTTTCAATGATTGTACTGTGGGTTCGGTGATTGTCTTGTACGAAACAATATACATTAAACTTAAAGGCTTTGTTGGGAATATATTGATTTTCTGCCGGCTGCCCATGCATTTTAGCCCCTGTATAATTATATTATTATTAAAGTGCTGTGTTTTTAAATCTATAATCCTGGTTAACACTATCTCTAGACTACTGCGACCATTATTGCACAATACATCTTAAAACATTTTTTAGCATTATTGCACAATACATCTTAAAACATTTTTTAGCAGAAAAAATAATATACCTTCCCAGTAATACTTCACTGGCAATAAAAAAAAAACAGCTGTAGAAATAAAATAAATAATGGCAAAATAATCAATGAAATCAATAATTTTATTTTGATCATGTTAGTATCTGATAACATATTTTGATTGCATTGATGATGATTAATTTTCTTTCACAAAATTTCAAAACAACTTTATAATGAAAGACTAAATATTTTGTTATTTTTTTGCATCTTTTATATTTTACAAATGTGAAATTTATTAGGCCAAGATATATTAGTTTCATAGATGTATTGTATTATTTAAGTGACATTAAGATGGACAGTTTAGTGGCTTGTAAGTACTTAATTATTTTGACAAGGATTATGTTTTGAAATAAAAAGAACAAATGCTTTTCTTATATATATATATATATATATATATATATATATATATATATATATATATATATATATATATATAATTTTATTTGATTGTAATTTGGCTTCATTTTGTGCTTTGATTTACGTTCTGCTTTTATTTTTATTAATTCTCTTTTTCCGCTTTGAATTAAGCATTTTCAACTATATTCCGTTTTCTTTTTCATTTATTACAACAATTTTCATTTTTCTCCTTTTTCGATATTTGTTCTCCATCCTTCATTTTTCTTTTCTGTCCGTCTCTTTCACAATTTCTTTTCACAGGGATTTTGAGGATTTTTTTGTACACATTTAATTTATTTCCCCCTTTCCCTGACTTCTCAAGCAGAGCTTTATTTTCATGGTAGGGAATAAAATTGAAATCTGTCATGGCGTCAAAAAATATTTCTTTCTTAAAATGTCTTAGATTTAAACGAAATTTTCAACTGTAAATAAATCAGTGAAATCGTTGCAGCTAATATTACACTCTTCATTAGACTAGAATCGATTGTTGTAGTTGCTGCAAATTTTTAAAGATATCTGTTCGAAGGAATATATCAGTCTTCATCATAGTGATTGTCTCCCTAAAAATTAGCTACTTATGAAATTGTTCTGTGCAAAGACCCTCATAATACTACTCAACAAAAAGCTAATTTTATTTTTTTATTATATAAAGAAGTATCAATCAATAATATTTTTTCACTTCTTTACTTTTATTTCAACTGTTGCTGCTTTTCAGTGCAACTATTAAGAGAGAAAAATTTACTGTGATCTGTGAACAGTGTGAACTGGAAATCATTAAAAAAACGCGAAGTAAGATAGAAACTAGGGTATGTTTTCGGAGGGTATCCTTCTTTTATTGTATTTGTTGTTATTCTCTTTTAGCAAGAAGATCACAAATAATGACCGAAGAACATATCTCAGAATATAAACACGGCAATTTTTTTTTATTTCTTGGTGCTATACTTGATGTTTTTTAAGTATACTAGTAAGATTAATACGGGAGACTAGTATTTTCAGACTGAATAAAATATTGAACTAATAGTCATTATCTGAAAATCCATCTTAATGAGAGAGAGGGCAAAAGAAAGAGAAATAATGAGAGAGAGAGAGAGAGAGAGAGAGAGAGAGAGAGAGAGAGAAAGAGATCAATAACCTAATGATACCCTTCTTTTTGTACAAATGTTCCGAAAGCATTCTTCCATTCTCATCCCCTTAACTAAATCTATCGATCTATCAATCTATCCACACGCACACACACACACACACACATATATATATATATATATGTATGTATGTGAGTGTGTGTGTGTTGTATGTGTGTGTCTCGTCTGCACGAGTTTGCGAAAAGATAATAGAAGCTTAAACAGAAAAACAAGGATCGTCAAGTTCAAGTCTTTCAGGAATATATATATATATATATATATATATATATATATATATATATATATATATATATATATATATATATTGTCATCCACAGACAGACCTGTTTCGATCAATCAGAACTCTTCAGTGTGGCTAGACAGGCTAGATTCACGAAGCTGGGATTGAAACTCGGTGGACTCAAAACGCCATATATATATATATATAGCGTTTTGAGTCAACCGGGTTTTGATCCCAGCTATCTATGCTTTAAATGCTAAGACATTTACTGCAATTGCAAGTAACAATTGAACCTGGTCAAAAGAAGTTTATACTATTAGACTTTATTAGAAAATGAAAATCGAAATCAGCGTAAAATAGAATGCCTACACGGATGCAAATAACCATAAATAAGGAATTCGATGAAATTTAAAAAGAAAGTAATTGTGAACTTTAACTAAGTTAAAGCATAATGACAGAAGGGGAAGAAAGAGGGGGAAAAGAAAAAAATTACGAAAGCCATGGCAAGTTACATGGTGGACGTAAATGCGAGCGGATAAAACCTCTGACGGTTCAACGCAATGCCTAACCCGGTCCTGGGCGTATTCATGCTTCAGTTCAACGGTCAGGATCAAATACTTCAATCGGAGAACTACTGCTGCTTATCAATAAGGGCAACGAAAGATTACCCTGACCCAAACTTAAACCACCTGTCCAAACTGTATTGATCTTCGCGTGGGTAAAAATGGGGCCCGTCCTGCTAAGATTGAAGTCCTTGCGTCAGTGTTCAAAAAATCAGCTACAAAGCTCAGAATAAAACAAAATTTACTAAAATACAAACGCACAATATAAATAGCGACATTCAACGTTAAAACCTTAAAAAGAATAGGACAACTACCGGAGCTAACTTCATCGGCGGTAGACTATAACATAGACATAATATGTATTAAAGAACACAGATACACTCATAGCGAGGATATTAAGTATCACGATACTGGTAATGGATGGACGCTAGCATGGAAAAACTTTGTCAATTCCGTGATAGGGGGTGTAGGTATGCTTATAGGACCACAAGCCAAAAATCACTTAATAACATAGAGAAAATACAACCTAGAATGATGGTAGCTACATTTGATAGCAACCCCAGCGCAACAATTATCTTCTGTTACAGCCCTCCCAATTTTAGGGAAGAAACTGACCTCATCGCCTTCTATAATGAGTTATCCTCCCTTGTTCATAGCACTCCGAAACGCAACGTTCAAATCATTGGTGGAGACATGAATAGCCAAATTGTTCAAAACGTAAACCAAAAATTCAGCCAACACAACTTGTCGAACAGAAATGGGCAACATCTAACAGATTTCATGCTAGAAAATAGATTAAGATGCCTCAATACAAAATTTCAGAAAAGTTGTGGGGAAACTATGGATCCACACCTACGCAGATAATACTGAAGTACAGATAGATAATGTCTTTATAAATAAGAAATGGTATAATAGCGCATTGAATTGCGAGTATATTTCCCCTTTCGAGTGTGTGTCCTCCGATCACCGAATTGTCACGGCCAAAAATCCGACTGAGCCTACAAAGGAATACGACACGAACAACAATCACTACACACTATGACTGGTCTCTGCATCATCATAGGGATATTAGAGATCAATATGCGTTAACACTAAAGAGCAAATCCGATGCTCTACATGAGAAGACAGAAACACATACTCCGAATGACGAATATGAGAATTTCGTCAATTCCCACTTAGAATTAGCAGAAGAACACTTAGCAGCTAAGTAAAAAGCTAAATCTAGAGTCCCATGGGAGATATTAACGACTAGAAAAAAAGCGAGCAGACGTGAAAATTGCCTCCAAATGCAATAGTAAAAACCCAACCAATACCAATGTCCTGAAACTCAAAAAGTCACAAAAGGAATTAGCTAACATATACCTAAAAGAACAAAGAGAATACATACAAAATCAGATCAATAAGATTAGAGACTCGGTTGTAGATAGACAATCTGGGATAGCATGTCAAACTGTAAACGAAGTGGGCGGAAGGAAGAGCACTGTGAAAGCTAAACTGAAAGCTACCAGCCAACAAGAACTATGTATATTATCAAAACGCGATAGACAGATGGACAAAGGGATGCATCCTCCCCTTCCCTAAAAAGTGTGACCTCGGATTAGCCAAGAAATACCGAGGTATATCCCTTACATCCATTGCGGCCAAGATATGCAATGCCCCTCCACGCAACCACATAGAACTCAAATTTGAGAAAATACTTGCGAAGAACCAAAATGGCTTTCGGAGGAATAGATCTACATCACAAATTTTGACAATCCGTCGAAGTCTTGAATATGTACGTACAAAAAAACTACAGGCAACAATATTTTTTGTCGGCTTCGCCAAGGCCTTTGACTCCACACACTGAGGGAAGATGGAGCAAATACTACACGCCTACAGCCTACCCAAAGACATCGTCGCAGCCATAATGATGCTATATAGAAACACAGAAGTAAAAGTCCGTTCCCCGGATGGAGACACAGATTACTTCGACATTGTATCAAGCGTACTGGAAGGAGACACATTAGCCCCATACATATTTATCATCTGTCTAGACTACGGGCTTAGAACGTCTATTGATAAAATGAAAGGCAACGATTTAAAACTGACAAAGGAAAAAAGAAAAAGATACCCAGCAAAACAACTACAGACGTGGACTACGCCGATGACATAGTGCTTCTATCAAATACACCCAACCAAACCAAAACCAAGCTACATACTCTGGAACGAGCAGCTGCTAGCAGAAACCTCCATGTTAACGCACACAAGACGGAATACATGTGCTTTAATCAAAGAGGTGACATTTCCACACTAAACGGTGGCTCTCTGAAACTAGTAGACATGTTCATCTACCAAGGAAGCTGTGTCTCATCAACCGAGAAAGATATCAACACGTTACTAGCAAAGGCATGGACAGCTAACGATAGACTATTAGGCATATGGAAGTCAGACCTGACCGATAAAATGAAACGTAGTTTTTTCAAAGCAGCAGACGTGTCGATATTGCTGTATGGATGCACTTGACGCTAACAAAACGTATGGAGAAAAAGCTTGACGGCAACTACACAAGAATGCTGCGAGCAAAACTTAACAACTCCTTGAGGCTGCATCCCACAACGCAGCAGCTGTACGGCCACTTACCACCCATCAAAAATATTTTCAAGTTAGAAAAACCGGATATGCAGGACACTGCTGAAGATGTTGGGATAGACTCATAAATGACATACTCCTATGGACCCCTTTACACGTACAAGCAAAGACAGGATGACCAGCTAGAACCTATGTACAACTGCTCTGTGCCGATTCAGGAAGTAGCCTTGAAGACCTACCGGACGATGGATGATAGAGAAGCGTGGTCGCAAAGGGTCAGGGAGATTAGTGTTGATACTATTTACCAACCCCTCAGCTCGGGCAGGATATGACACAAGGTCAATTTTTAAGCGGAGTTTAACAGGTTTGAATTCAGAGTTTTCCTTCTCCTAGACTAGTTGCCTAACCAAGGCTGAAGAACCTAGTCTGTACTACTCTTTATCCATAACTGGAGGGAGAATAATTGGATTCATACCTTTCCCAAGGGTAATTGTGCTGTGTGAAATGCAATCAGTCTCGTCCAGGATTTGAACTCGTGTCGCCGTGTCCATTTCCTACGACGGAAACGACTACACCACGGGCACGAGATTAGTGTTGATGCCGTGATATGATACTGATGATGTATATGTATATATATATATAGTGCAAGAGTAAAACTTTAGATTGAGATAAATATATTTCCTATACTAAAGAAATGTTGTTAATTTTCACTTATCACATGATATTTGAAAAAAAAAAGAGAGCCACTTCTAAATTGCTCAATTTCCCAACACACAAAAAAATCTTAGATATTTTTACGCTTGTGTTGAAACACCCAAAGCAGATATTATCTTTTGTCAAATTCTCCCCTCATTAAAGATATTAAAGGAAGATCAATGACCGTTACATTAGTTCTTCACAGACATTTCCTAGTGGTGAATGTTCAATACTTATATACACCCATATTCTCACTTTGTGTCAGTATTTTAAGAGTGAGTATATATATATATATATATATATATAAAGAGAGAGAGAGAGAGAGATAGTGATCTGTATCTGTGTTTGTATGTATGTGTTTGTAGATATACATTTCTTCAAAAAATATAAGCATTTTTTAAAACACTGCATTTATTTAGATGAAGAAGTCAATAAATCTCTGCTTTTGCTTAAATAGATAGATACATAGATGTCTCGATTTTTGTCTTTGCATTAAGAATAGTTTAGCCACTGCCCTAAGAGCATTTTTACACTGTAAAATTAAATAGTGTTAGTCATTGTAAAAAGTTTCCCTTTCACAAGAAAACTTACGGATTACCTTGGTGTCTCTGTTGATGCCTTTGGCTGACTACTTCTTTTTTGTACGTTGTCACAGTACAGTAATGTTAAATCAAACTCACAAAAACATACCTCTTATATACATATATATATATATATAGGGAGAAAGTGCAAGTAAAAGTCTTCTATGCTTCCGTTGTCTTTTATATTTACTTGTTTTTTCTTTATATTTTTCCTTTGACGCGTGCTGTGATCTGTCAACAATAGTCCAGCCGCTTCATGTCTCTTTGTATGAAACTCTCTCTCTCTCTCACACACACACACACACACACACACACACACACACACACACACATATATATATATATATATATATATATATGAATTAAGTCCCAAAATAGACTTTTTAAGGGACCCTCCTAGATAGAATATATAATTATCAATATATATTCTAACAGAGTGCTCAATGTTTGGCAATTAATATATAAAACACACATAAAAACTCTCACACAGAGCAATTGTATCATTAATATCAAGTAGCAATCATCAGATGTAATTCTTTATAAGTTTATTTTAACAACCTGTTAGCACTGACTGCTTCATCATACGTCGAACAATTTCAGTAGAATATTACATCTCTTCAGGGGAAAGAAACTTTAATTAAATATTTAAGGAATTCTACATCAATTTTCATATATAAAAATACTTAAATTAAATTTTTAACCCAATAGAGTATAATATTGTTTTTAACGCGTTACTTATTCGGTGCTGCACCAGAAAAATTCGTGTGATAAAAAATAGTTTACATTTTCAACTCTTAATTAATTCCTCATTTTTGAAAATAATCTATAAAATAGTTGTTTTTTTAAAAAATTATCTGAATATGAAGTGCTTCCTAATTTATCAATTATTTATCAAATAATATTTTTTAAAAATCGTACGTTCTGATTATAATCTTTCTCGTGACATCAAATATTCTTGACTTATTTTAATATTATTCATTTTATGAAAAACAGCAGACGTTGTTAAATTCAGTAGCCTTCGAATTGATCAATTTATATCATTATCATTTCGTCTAATAATATTGAATTCACATATATAACATGGCTAAATTTATTTTTAATTATTCATGTAAATAATTTTGGTTTATATTCTCCTTGGCTCATTTATAAGTTATGTTCTGTTTACCGGTGGTTAATTTTATTTTAATTTTTAGTTAACATTTATTTCACTGCTTCTAAGTGTAATTGGTTCCATTAATTCATTCAAAATACCAGATAAAGGTATTTAATTCCCTAAGAGAAAACTACTCCAAATTTTTCAGATTAATATTAGTTTATAATTTCCTGTATAAATTTTAGATGAATTTTAAAACTTTTAATTAGGAATAAAATACAGTTACCCTTATATATTTTATAATTGTTACATATTAGAAGTAGGCATCGTAACAACTATTCATTCGATTCATGCATCAGGGTTAACTGAGTGAAATTATTACGTATCATTTAGTTTTAATCTATTTCTCTGTCTACCTTTAAATATTAATTCATTTGGCTTATTTGATTAATTTCTACTATCTTTATATATAAAAATGCTATTGTTTTCTTCTAGACATAAATTGTATCTACCATTTAAACTACTTTTCGAAGATAATTTTTGGATGATTTTCCGATTTTTGTAGGATTAATCCACGATCTATTAGATTCCAATAATAGATAAATCCGTTTCCTTCTAAAGTAAGGTGTTAGTCAAAGATTGCTTGTGGTTATAACATCTAAACTTCCATTTAAGCGAGGAGATACTGATGTATATTTCTTTTAAAACTTACCTTCTTTAGGAAAAAATGTAGGCTTCGAAAATGGGGCATTCTTCTTTGTCTCTACAATTACAAGGAGATTTATGCGTTCCCTTATTTCTCAAATTTGAGATAACTACTAATTTTCTCATCGGAGTTATGAATAGTTTTGGAAATATTGTTTGTGCTTGAGTGACTAATTTAGATATTATTTCTATTGAGAATTTTGCTAAAAAGAATTCGGCCAATTAAAAAGTTTATCAATTAAATTTAAGAAATATCGTCTTATATTAATAGAAGAAAGTTTGCGGAAAGGAGGATTGAACTGCACAAGCTTTCTTTTTCTATTTCGACAAATATTATTTCCATTAGGTTTATTATTATTGATAATCTAACCCTTTCCCTAAATATTATTCTTAGAACTATTGCTCTTATTCAGAGTGTTTTTTTTTTCCGTTCGGTTGAATTAACTTTCTTTTTATCCAAATACTGAAGTTTCTGTTTGAAAACGGCTATTATACAGGGCTTCATTATAATTTTCTTTATTTTCATCAAAAGTTTTTGTTGCAAGATGATACCCTATTATTTGTTAAATTGACTGCATTTGGTATCTGTTTCATTAGACACTTGGGATGGTTCGAGTTTACATTGATATAGGCTTGTATGCAGTTATTATTTTTAATAGTTTGAAAGTGTTATTATCTAAATTAAATATAACGTTAAATACATTTACTATATTGAAGTTGGAAGATAGTTCAATTTCAATGCTAGTGATCTAAATGCTCTGATAATTTTCTCTTACATTTTCGGTGTTTTGGCGCCGTTTGTATTAGATATGAAAATAAGTTCATCAATTCTCTATAATCTAATCAGCTTTTCATATAGTAAATAATTCTAAATGTATTCAAGAATACTTTATGTTTCAAGAACGATTATAACCAAAATATGCGACTTTTTTTTAGATAATTAGATTAATGATTAGGGCTAATTAATTGATTGTTAAGCTTTTAATAATCAGATTATAATAAAAATAAGAATTTTGTATTATTCTAAAAATATGATAAATCAAATTAAATGTAAAACGAATAAGTAACGTGATAAAAATATGATTTATGCCCTATTACATAACATTTTTTATATATGAAAATTAATGTAGAATTCATTGAAAGTTTAAATTAAGACAAACTTTTTTTCCCGGAATAGCAGTAATCCTCCATTAAAATTGTTCGACATTTTAGGAAGCAATCTGAACAAATTCAAGGTTGAAATAAATTTATAATGGATTATATGTGTTGCGTTTTACTGGATATCAATTTAATTTTAAATTAAAGTAAATAGGAAATCACGCGTATGCTACTTCGTTTATATTAGAAGAATTACATTCAAATTCAATGAATTACAAAGTTTTATCTATCTAAAATAATGTTCAGAAAAATCAAAGAGATTGAAAGTACAAATTCTTTCTATTTCTGGGAATTGTCAAAGTTATGAGTTAAATTTAATCCTATGCTGTTTAAAGACTTTTATAGGCCTTGCAATTTTTTACAACATTGTGTTTATTCCAATATAGTAGAGTAAAGTAAAGTTGGCGACCATAGTCGAGGGTGACCCGAAGGTTCCCTTTTCGATAGCTACTACACCAAGGTATAGGGGAGGGCGCTGCTCCTTTCCCTGGATTGCTCTGTTTTACCCTTGATCCGCACCTTATAATGCTGAGTGTTAAGCAAGGAGGCATCAAGTACTATTTTTTGAGTCTTTGGTATGACTCGACCTGGGATTGAACCCAGGTCTCCCGGGCCATTGGCAACCACTCTAGCCGCTAGGCCAATGTCCTGTATCAATGTCTGGTTTATTCCAATACTTATCAAGAACTATTTACAAGTCTTCGTTAAAATATAAATGTGTGTGCATTAATGAACTTATATCTACTTTTAATTTAATGGGAAAATAAATGTGTGGAATCCTTGTTTTATATTTTATTTACACCGCACAGAATTACGACGAATTACTTATCAAAGGATGTGACTGAATATATGTATATCAAACAATGTGTGCGTTCCACTATAAACACACACGTATTTACATAGAAATGTATATACTAAAACTGTGTTTGTGTGTATATGCGTAAGATTATATATATATATATATATATATACGTGTGTGTGTGTGTGCATAATACACTAAATACTCTAAAAAGTGTGTATGTATATATTTGTACTAATCTAAGAATATGTATTCATACATAGATATATACATGTGTGTGTGTGTGTATGTGCGCGCCCATATGTGTGAGTGTCTGCATGTGTATGTAGTACTCTCTCTCTATGTATTTGTGTATTTTATCAATGGATATGTCTAAACGTTTTAGTCCATTTAAATATCAAATCATGCTTGTCCTCGTTGGCACTTGTGTGGAAAGTCAATGGTTTTCCATTTGTACCACGATGTAAATACTGGTTTAAGAAGTATATATTAGTAACTTTTTATTAAACTTACTAACACTGAAACACACACACACACACACACACACACACACACACACACATATATATATATATATATATACGTGTGTGTGTGTGTGTGTGTTTACGTATTTATATATTTTGCATATATGGAAATGCATGTACATTGTTATATGCACACCATCAATAGGAGAATCTTTAGTAGATTCTTTTAAGTTGTCATTTGACATTTTCCTAGCGGAAGCATTTTTCTTTCTTCCGTAATTCTCCGCCATAGGTTAAACCTTCTTACTTGTACACTGCATAAAAAAATATTTTTTGAAGTGTTACTTCGAAGTTTTCAAGATCATGTGTGTACTTTGAATTCCTTTGCCGTCTCATCTTTGGCCTTTTAAATTGCAAGAGATTTCTTCACAACTACTGAGATTGTTCAGGCAGTGGGCATTTAGAATATAAAAAGCAAATAATCAAAAGAGAAAAATACTGCGTGTTGAAAGAAACTTTGGTTTGAGACAGCCATTCTTTATTCTTGTATTTTTTTTCTTTTCTTTTTTTCTTATTTTTGTATCACTCAGGGCATATTATGTATAAAGAATTGTTTCATTGTTAAGAAGATCTAATGAATATAAGTTGAGAAATAACTTTAAGGAATAACAGAAGATACGATGCTGAACATTACAAAAACAGAAAAGGACAAAAGAAAGTAGAAAGAATTGTTTTATAATGGAACATATATTTGTATAAAAAAATGATTTTAAGATCTACAACATCAACCGTGAAATTGTACATATCTACCTATTTTAATACAAAAGTTGATTCCTTTCTAAACTTATTAAGTTATTTATCTTTTCAGTTTTCTTTATTTTAGTGTAAAATTATGCAATCCCAATGTATATTGTTTGGTATTATTCATTACAAGCATTCGACAACATAGTCTAGTAGGATGGGGCTGCAGAATTCACCGATTGCATAGCTGCAGAGGGATAAGTCTCCCCCAACCAGTGTACTGAATATCCTATTTACCACCCCCTCCACTCGGGCAGGCTAAGACACAAGGTCAATTTTTTAGCGGAGTTTAACAGGTTTGAATTCTGAGTTTTCCTTCTAGACTAGTTACCTCATCAAGGCTGAAGAACACAGTCTGTCCTACTATTTACCCATAGTAGGAGGGAGAATAATTGGATTCATACCTTTCCCAAGGGTATTAGTGCTATGTGAAAATGCAACCAGTCTCGTCCAGGATTTGAACTCGCGTTGCCGTCTCCATTTCCTACAACGATAACCATTACACCACGGGCACCTCCTCTCTGCACTGAATATGAACAATCTGATGGTGAGGCTTCTGTAATGCTGAAGCTTTAGTAAATGCGGAGTAACCCTTCATTGCAATCGCTTCCTGATCCCATCTGGCCCAGAGTAGTAGCACATGAAAGGGACCTATCAATCGAACAAATGAAACTGTTTGACATTTAAACTGTATACTTATGCTGAACTGAATTGTTTGAAATAGAACTGTTTTTACATTTAACTTTGTGTAAAAATGACTGATGCTCAATTCAATTGTTAGTTATATCGAAGAATACTTGGAACTATATAAATTTGTTGATATTCTAAGCTGAAATGTTTGAAATATAACTGTTTGATCATTTAACTGTGCGTAAACAAATGAATGGTGCGTAATTTAATTGTTAGTGATACATAGCAATACTTTGTAATATTAAACTGTATCAAAACAAAATATAAATAGTTAACAGAATTATTTGTATTTGATGGAAATAAGTGAAACCATTTAACCGTGAGAAAAAATACGCTCAGATCCGTTTAAAAATGTTATGTACAAAATGTGTTTAGAAATCATATATTCATTATATATGTATAAATAGGATTTGGCATTAAATAACCTACAATGGTTGATATGTCATAAAACATAGCCAAACCAAACTAAAACATTTTTCAAAACTGAAACTCAATTTTGTTCAAAACCATAGTCAATAGGAAGTAGTGTTCGACGGTTTTTATTTTCAGGGGAAATGTTTACAATCAAAATGGATATCATTATGTATTATTAATTAGAAACTTTCTAGCATTTAAACGCAGTAAAATTAATTTTCTTCTAAACCAACTCCGATAGTTTGTGACCATAAAGAAGATTTAAAGTTTGTGACCTAAGTAAGAATTAAAATTCAGTGATCATACATAAGAATTTTAATCACCAATACGTTTTCATTTTTCTCTAATAAATTTTTATTTTCATTCTTCTAACTAAATAATCTACTTCCTTTTCAAAATGCATCACATAACCTATTCTAGAAATAGATATATCAGAATACAGTATTTTTAATTTGTTTATATTATAACTATTTTTAAATGTTTCTTTTTTCTGTTATAACGTGATTATCAGCGTCGTTAACGTCCCCGAAAAGATCCGTATATTTTCGTTACAGATATAAGATTTGTGCATTTAAAATACCCGTATACTTTGAATGAGTTATCTGCAAACAACACATAGCTAGTGACTATCACACATAAACAGGCATTCCGCTAGGTGCTCGATGTCCGTCAAGAGGATACAGCCGTTTTTGTTATTTCATGAACGGATTTATAAATTCAAACTCATCCTCAGTAAAACCCTATGCTTTTATTCACCCAACCAAAATCTTATTCACTCCCACGTGTGAATATAGGGCACTATGAGAAATCTAGCTCTTGACTTTTTCGATCTTTTAGAATGTTGGCAAAATGTGTCAATCCGATAAAGAGACAAGTTTCATAAAAACATGGATAACACAGTGAGAATCGAACATATCATCAATAATCTTGTCTCTTTCGCTAACAATTACACCACATGAAACTCCCTTTAAAAAATTATAATCACCAAAATCAGGGTCTGTCAATGAGATTAAACTTTGTATAGAGAAACGGACCTGTAGATTATTTTTCCTCATTGAAAGATAGTCTCTCTCTCTCTCTCTCTCTCTCTCTCTCTCTCTCTCTCTCTCTCTCTCTCTCTCTCTCTCTTGAATATAGCATGTCTTCATCTAGTTACACGAGAAACCATTACAACTGGATATCTGCTGGCAGCAAATGATATCCATCTATGCTCTGATGCACTCAATGGTGTTGACTGATATGCCTTTCGTGACTGTTGTATCAGTGGCTGATCATTTCCGCCGAGTCCCTAGGGAATCAGTCTTGCCATGCAATTGGATGGTCACGGTAGATTTATGACCCGTCTGTTACTCTACACTTGGTTAGCTGGCTTGTCAACATTCTTGCTCGGGAAGGACAGATAACTTATGCATAAACCATGTGAAGTCTCAACTGAATGTTGAATGCCAATTGAGCAAAAATCAAAACAGCATTTCTCTTTTTTAGAATAGTTACTATATTTTCTTAGCACCACGTGCTCTAGTTCTTTATTCTTATGTGGAGCCTATGAAATATTCTCAGGTGAAGGTAGTTATTATTCACATAATCATTCTTGTGTTTGAAAACATATTTAAGTCTCTTAACTTCATAATATGGAATATTCAGATTTAAGTTATACAAACGAATATTTGATGAAAAATGCGAGCTGTGATATAAAAATATCGAGACTGGGTCTTTTTTTTTTTTTTCTTAAAAATAAAAAACAGATTTTGAATAAAGATGTACACAAAATAAATAACTTGCAAATACAAAGTCGCGTTGATTTTGTGTTGGCAGTTCAGTGTCAGTATGCATTAAGCAAAAGTTTTCCCTCTTGATAGTAAAATATATGAATGTCCAAGCGTAACACACTATGTACTAACAACAACTAACTTTATGCGAATTTTCTTGTTTCATAAATAGGAATTTCATTCCGCTAATAAGACTTGAGGAAGTGAAGAACATTAAAGGAAATAAATCCACGTAGCTACAATTCGTATAAAATAACGGATTTCGAAGACGCTTATCCAAATATATATATATATATATATATATATATATATATATATATATATATATATATATATATATATGTGTGTGTGTGTGTATGTGTGTGTGTGTGTGTGTCTGTCTGTCTGTCTGTCTGTGTGTGTGTGTGTCTGTCTGTATGTGTGTCTGTATTTTTCAAACGTATAGAACTGGCTGTCCAGTAAAACTTAAACCTTCTTGGCGTTTATACAGTAACTCTCAGAATTTTTAGGACAAAAAATAAGATGTGATCAGTTTTTTTCGTTATACATATATTTATATGTATATATATTGCTAGAATTCATTCTCCCGTCTGATTATTTTATTAGAAGATACATAAAACCATTAGTACCGGAAAATTAAAAAAAAGTCATGAATAATTTTAAAGTTCTCATACCGTTATGCCTTCTCTCATCTAAGCACTTTAGTCTTATTTCCAAAATTTGTTTCAATATTACCTTTATATATATATATATATATATATATATATATATATATATATATATATATATACATATATATATATATATATATATATATATATATATATATATATATATATAGAGAGAGAGAGAGAGAGAGAGAGAGAGAAATGAAAAATATGTAAAATTCATAAAACTGAATGGTGATAGATAGATAGATAGATAGATAGGTATGGAAGACGTCACGTGAATTGATTTGTAAGCATAGATAATGTACAAAATGTCTTTGCTTCCAATGAAAAGAACGTCTGGACAAGAAAAAAAGAAATTCTACATGAATAACTGTTATTTTTACTTTGAAGGTATTGATATTTTTATTTTTTTACTTTTTTTTAAGATTTCAATTTCAATAATTTTTCTGTCTGGGTCAACGTTAAATAATAAAGAAACTGCAATCTTCCACTAAAAGTTAACAAAATAGTAAAATTAAAAACAACAAGAAGAAATCTCACGTGAATTCAAGTGACTGTTTTACTCCCTCTTAACATGCTATTCGCTTTGACTAAATGATTAAAATCTTCCAGTTATATAATACGAATGAAGTCAGGCGATGTTGAATGCATTAGTGAATCGACGCAATTTTAATATAAACTCTCACCTCAGAAGTCGTTTTTTTTTCTTTATACAGTTTTAGGGTTGCCGTCTCATAAATATGAACAAAGAAATTACGTAATATCATGCATGGAAAATATTCTCTGGGATATTATTAATTCCTGGATTTATTCCTAGAATTTAGATTTCAACTAACGGTCTTTCTAAACCACTTTCTGCTCTTTTTAATGCTGCGCATTGAAATTAACATGAACATTTCTTAATTGCTCATTAAATCTCGAAAAAGGAAGAAAATTTAATTTAACAAGATAAAGCATATTACCTTCCTTCCACACACACACACACACAGACACACACACACACACACACACACACACACACATATATAAATATATATATATGTTGGCAGGACACCTGTCAAGGGTGACTCGGAGACTGACTTTTCAATTGCTTGTACACATAGGTACAGGAGAAGGTATATATATATATATATATATATGTGTGTGTGTGTGTGTGTGTGTGTGTGTGTGTTTATATCTATGCAAATAAGTAAATGTTTATATATATATATATATATATATATATATATATATATATATATATATATATATATATATATATGTAAAGAATTTTCGCTTTTAAACATATTCAATTAAACAGGATTGACACATCGAATCTGACAGTTTTATCTTTGAACTGTTTAAGTCTTCGTAAGACATTCGACTTCTTTTATTTTTTTAAAATTGCGTTTCAATCGTAGAAATGACCCCACTGATTATAATTTTAGATCTTGGTATGCATATAGCCAACCAATAGAATTATAACGATACTAATATGAAAAATATACCTGTCACCGTATATTTGTGGATATAAATATTTTTATTGTAATCGTCCTGCCAGAATTTCTCATTAATTTCGCACTTGCTTAATCGAGTGTTTGTTTTTGCATTCTTTAAAAAGTTTTAAGATAAATATTCATGGCGAATTGCCCGTCTTCCTCAAAATTTCTGTGAAAAACAACAAATTAGAAATTTAAGACGAAAATAATATCTCAGTGAATAATTGATTTAAAATAACTTTTTCTCATACGATTTATGCACAAGATCATAACTTATGTTTATTAGAAAATTAAATAATAAAATTGCAGTAGCATAACAGTTTCAGAAACTACTTTTTAAAACCAGTATACAAATTAGATAACTAATTCTTGTAATAAATACCAACTCTTAGTACTTATAATACATATTGTATGTTGATTTTCCGATTTGATCTTAGCTGGGATGTTGAAATATGCATGAAATTCGTATTAAGATATCGCTAAGGGAAAGAATAAAATCACCTTTAACAGATCACAAAAAACGGGCATTAAATCAGGAGAGTAGAAAAATATCGAACTACTTTAATTATGTTAAACATATTTCTTTTGCCTACGCCATATTTACTGCTAAAACCTAGAAAAAGTATGGTTTACTTTTTTTATCTTCATCATTAGTTCACTTTGTTGATGTTTACCTTTGAATACTGCAAAGAAAATATCGGCGAATGTGTGTATGCAAAAATTTGGGAAGTAACCCAATTACATTTGCTGTAAATGCTATGTATTATCACGGTAAGTACATTCAAATTTTCGATAATGTATTTTTAAAAAATACTTTTTACGACATCCTATATATATATATATATATATATATATATATATATATATTTGTACCTAAAGTATCTATCTATCACAGGTCATATCCTGTCTGTCTATGCGTTTACGAATCATATATGTTTATTAATATAATTTGGCATTAAATAATCATCAAGAAATGATAATCCATTGAACTCAATAGACTAACCTAACCATAACCTCAGAAATTTCTTTACATTGCTGGTGTAAATTCAATATAAAATTTGCTGACCATAGCTGAGAGTAATCAAAAGATCCCTTTTCGATAGCTACCCCTTTCCCGGGATTACTCCACTCTACCCTTTATTCTAACCTTAAAATACTGAGTGTTAAACGAAGTTAGCATCAAGTAACATTTTTTTGAGTCTTTGTATGACTGGACCTGGGATTGAACCTGGGTCTCCCGGGCCACTGGCAAACACTCTAAGCATTATGCCAATGTCCAGTTAATTCAATAGAGAACCTTCTTACTTTTTGAATAATGACTTCAACAACATTTTAAAAGTGGATTTCTATTTTATACTAGCAATACGCTTATAAGAGTTCAATAATCGATTCATAATTTTAGTTAACCGTAACGATGGAATGTTTTCTCGCTATAATTATAAGAGAGAATAAATGTTTATATTACACAATAATTTTTTAAAAAACTTGATTTTGTTACTAAGCAAAAATTTTTATTTCTTAGATGTTGAAGCCAAAATGAATGTGAAAATGCCGACTTTTCTCTAAAAACGTTGCTTTTGTCTTACCTAGGAACATGTGATGGGAGACGTTATTAAAACTAAAAATGACGAAAAACTACTTAGTTTTAAAGATTTTTCTTCGTTCGTGCACAATAATAAGATAAATGCATTTGTGTATAATAATGGTATTAATAGAATAATTTTGTGTATAATGATAGTATTATTGCTTTCATATATTGAATTATCCAATCCATATATAGGTTGAAATGTGTAAATTCGCGGGTTTTTACATAGATGATTAGTTGATTTCTAAATTACATTATTGCTGGTTCAAAAGCAGAGAGTGAGGGGAGTAATGTCATTTTTTTGGACTTGAATTTCACAAAAAAAGCAATTATGAAAGGATATGATATCCAGGAACAAACTTTGTGTTCCATGGTATTATTGGCCAGAAATTTTTGTAAAATGTGTTCAAAATCGATAATTATTTAACTTTTATGATATAATATTAGCGATATCAAGTTGATTGCCCTTCTTCTTTATATTTTTTTATTATTTACTCCTTTAGAGTTTTTGACATCAGCTGATGGTATTTCACAGGAGTTTGAGTGACAGCAAGTCTCTTCAAGTCTCCAAGAATCCTTTCAGTATTCTGGCCGTTCTCAACAATGCTGTAGTTTGGATGGTCTCCACTCGTCCTCCAACTTCCAAGTCCTCCAATCCCTTTAATAGTCCTTTAGTTAGTGTACCGAATGGACCAATCACCATTGGTATAATCGTCATCTCCATGTTCCATAGTTTTTTTTTTATTTCCCTAGCAAAGTCTAGATATGTATCCATTTTTTTCTTTCAGTTTTATTCTGTGGTCAGCCGGTATAGCAAATTGAATATTTTGCAAGTTATCTTTTTTAAAGGTCTGGTTTTCGGGCTGAGATTAGGAGATCCGTTTGTATTATTATTATTATTATGAAAAGAAAACCAAACTTAGTGTTAATTAATAAGAAAAAAATGTCCATGGCTAGTATGTTATGACTATACCAAAGGCAGGGATTATTTATTATCGTTGCAACTGTTACGGATGTGACCAAGTTCCCTTTTAGTAAGAGACTCTCATGTGGTTAACAACGAAAAAACACTTCCATGTAAGTTTGTTAAATTTTAACCAAGTTAAAGTCCAGAGTGGACTTTATTTAATTTATACTTTACTATATAACTGATATTTTGTTCTTTAAACACCGAGTTATATTGTGCTATCATTGAAAAGCCAATTTCGATCTCTTTTAAGAATTTAATATCATTTTTGTCTCTCCGTTCAAGGTCAGTGACTTTGATTAACAAGATTAGTTATTCAACTTGGAAGATTCTTCCATCTCCCTCCTATGTAAATCTTTTGCTTCTTACCACCCTGGTGCTCCAGTTACAAATTCACTGGAAGATTCCTTTGACATAAGATATGTAGGTGGCGTTACAGGAAATGAACCTGTTTCCTAATGTAACAGAACGGAGGTGTTTCCTCGGCGAAAGTGCTGCCTAAGTTGCATGGGTAGCCTGCTAGACAGGAGGCTTGTCCACTGGCAATGCGTTGTCGGGAAATGGAAATATGAGGATTGCGCGAGCCTCCGTAAAAGACGAGAAGCGGGCAGAAACAATAATGATTCGGGCCATGAGATAGACCAGAACAATACTTGCGAAAGCAGAGAAACGAGGGCAAACTACGATGATTCGATGCCATGAGATAATTCATGACTCGCGAAAGCAGAGAAGCGAGGAGAAACTAAGATGATCTGATGCTTTGAGAACCCTATGGCAGACTTGCGAAAGTAGAGAAACGAGGAGAAATTAAGTTCATTCAATGCTTTGGGGTGGCCCTATACTAGTTCCATGACAGCAGAAAATGGAAGAAGCAGTTCACTGAACATTCATATCAGTTCCCTGTGTGTGCATCTAAGCCATCTTCGAATAACTCCCTCCTACTACACATACGTACATTTCAGGTAATAACAGATAAAGAAAAGAAGTAAGTTAAATTTTAGTATATCAAAGTCGTTGTCTTTCTCTGTATGCACAGTGCACTCACTCTTCATCGTGCATCTACTTATTCACTGACTACTATTCTTAATTGATACATTATTTCTATGTACTTAGATAAAAACTACATACAAAAACCATGTAGAATAGACACACTGCTTCTTTTCTGAGGGGTAAGAACCCCCATGAGTGTCCTGGATATGACACAAAGCAATCTGATGGTGAGGTTCCAGTGATGCTGGAGCTTTGGGGAATGCAGAGCACACCTTCATTGCAATTGCTCCCAGGTCCACTCTGGCCTAGAATTGTATCAACAGATAGGGCCCTATCTATGGGTTAAATATAACTAAACTGCATACTTATGCAAAACTGAATTGTTATATCAGAACTGTTTGACTAAACTAAATAGCTTGAAATAGAAATGTTTTGACAATTAAACTGTATTTACATTTAAAATGCGTACTTATGTAAAACTGAATTGTTTGAAATGGAACTGTTTTTTGATATTGAAAGTGTTCTTACACTAAACTAAATTGTTTAATATAAAACTGTTTTGACATTTAACTGTGCGTAAACAAAATCTGTACTTATACTAAACTGAATTGGCTGAAATAGAACCGTTGAAATAGAACAGACTATTTGCATAAAAAGGGAATTGGCGTTAAATAACCTACACAGGTTGAAATACCATTAAAAACACCCAACCAACCATGCAGAAAATGTAATGCAATCTGATAGTTTAGCAAAAAAAGATTTTAAAATATATTCACATATCTATATTTTTAATCTGTTCACAACATTTTTATAGATAGCAGATCGGTGAGTTTCTCTTCAGATGCTTCTTCTCTCACTGGTCTTTTTTTTTACGTTTGCCTTCTTAATAGATCGAAATCCTATTTGCTATTATTTGTACTTAAAAAGTTGGTCATGAGACTACCAAGATTATTCCATCTCTTTCTTTAGTTCTCTTCACCTTCTGGCTTCGGGCTTTTCATTATGGCGTCTACTTAGTTTTACATTATTTCTATGTATTTCGTCATAAACAATATGAACAAATAATACGGATTATTTGCTTATTTTTCTTACCTTTACTAATCAACCATTAATCTCTTTATCTCGCAAAGGCTCAAAACGAAGAGTTATGCAAAAATTACTCTTTGTCTCTACTATCCTAAATTTTGTATTTACTTTTACACGGTGTCTCAAAATAGATGCAAATCACTAATATGATAATTCCTATTGCATCAAGTCATCTTTAATCGAAGTCTTAAAAAGCAATCATATCCCTTCAGAAAGATTAAATCAGGTGATAAGGATAGAAATTAATTGATATAATCCTATAGTGCATGCAAAAGATCAAGTTCTTGGAAACGACTTTGAGAGGACTTCTTCAGACTCCTTCCAACAGAACCTTTCACTGCATCTATAACGATACCTTGCAGTCAACTTCCTTCCAGATTTGGGACATTCTGCCTTCTTGTAAACGTTGTTTACTGACCCTGTCGCTTGAAATATGTCTACCCAATGATAAATTTTGCTATTTTTGGATAGCTGGTAAGTTAAACTTCCTACAATTTTTCCTTGCACATTTGTAAATGATTTTGTCTCTAAATAAGTAGTGACTCAAAATATTTTTTCCTCTTTGGTCCAAAGTATTGTGACTGTGGATTGATTGTTGTTATATTATACTATATTCAAGTCAGCACCAAAAAGAACACAGTATTATTATTTCTAGAGTTATTTGCAGTCACATTAGACCAAAGTAAATTAAGACACCCTATACATGTATGCGTTCATGGTGTAATATTATCGCCATAAGAAATGGACAAGACGTACCGAGTTCCATCCTGTACGATGCTATTATGCATTTAACATAGCATAAATATCATTGGGAAAGTAATGAATTATTCTCGTACCAACTATGCAATAATAGTGCAAACTAAGTTTTTTAAGCTTGGTATGTTAACCTGTCCAGGAGAAGGAAAATTCTGAATTCAAATCTGTTAAACACAGCTTAAATAATAGAACTTGTCTCACATCCAGCTTGTGCAGAGGGGTTAGTAAATATATATACCTCAATTAGGTGGAAGTTTCCTTCTAATTGCACAATATATTCTCCGTATGTGAATTTTGTTATATGTACCTGGAAGGAAAAAGACATGTAACAATAGCCATACATCGATCACTCACATAGATTTATATGATATTCCTCATATATTCTGTACATGAATAATCCACACCCACAGTCTTCAGACACTGACTGGATATATATATATATATATATATATATATATATATATATATATATATATAAACCTTCTGTGACCTTATTCATTTACTTTTGCTAATTCTATTTTAATTTATTTGATTTATTATCATTTTTCTTACACGCAATAATATGTAATATCAAACTTATTCTTATTTACCTTTACGCTTTATTAATTTATTTCATTGAGCTATATTAAAAAAAAACTTTGCTTGGAATAAGATAACAGAGAAATAAAAGTCTATATGCTCATAACAGGCCATCTTTGCATAGACTACCGTATTACACATTAGTAACCGACACTGCCTTATTTTCTATCCGGACTTCTTGTTTCAACTTCCATTTTTATTTTTCGAAAGCTTCGAAAATGCTCATTTTACGATCTTTGCTTTTATTTTCAGTTCATCACGCTAGCAAACCTATTATTTTACATGTCTAGTCAGTCCAGATTTCTCTCATATAATGCTGTTTATGTTTTTGTTCGATTACGTGCTTCCTCATATCTTTTGCCATTTTTACGAGAATTCATCCTTTGTTATTCTTACATTTTCATCCTTGAGTTTTCCTTTCTTTTTTGGGAATTTTTTGCTTACTTTACAATTGTCTCATCTTCATCCTTCAGAATGTTTACTTTCATTCTTTAGTTTTCTTTTCCTTTGACACATTTTCTCTCACTGAGTGGTCATTTTTTTCCAATAAAACCCACAATATTATATCTGTGTAATATATTTAATCTTCATTTTTTCACTTTTCTTTACTAATCTATTTTCTCCAAACGGAAAACTTTCACAGAAACAAAAAAAATTATATATATATATATATATATATATATATATTTCTTTTTTTACATTTAAAACGTACATATGCCTTTCGTAAGATAGCCCGTTTTGTGTGCGATAATCATTAGGTTCTTTTAGAATTATTATTATCGCGTTTTTCAAAACAACTTGGTGGGTGTCATCGAGGTATAATGGTTAAAGCGATAGACTGCAGAATCGTAGTAAGTGAGTTCGTACTCCAGTCGCGCTATTATGTTCACTTTCGGGCAAATACCCTTGGGAAAGGTATGAACCCTCTTATCCTCCCAGCTATGGGTTAAATATTACCTCTACTGTTCTTCTATGAGAATAGCTTTGGCATTAAATAACTTACAAAGGTTGATATGCCATTAAACAAAGAAACCAAGCCAAACCAAAACAACCTTAGCTGATGGATTCCCCGGGAATCTGAATAACAGCAAATCTCCCTGTCTTCAGGTCTCATCTAAGTATTCTGGTCGATCTTTAAACGGTCTTGGCAAGTCCTCAAATTTCTAACTCTTCCAATGCCCTTACCTAACCAGTAAAGAGTGCAGCATTTATGATTAGTATAACCATCATTTTCATGTTCCATACCTTTTTTATATTTCTTACAAGATCCAACTACTCTCTTTGCATTTTCTTTATTTTTCACTATATGATCCGCTTGGACGGCAAAGACTACTGTTCTGCAGGTTCTATTATTATTATTATTATTATTATTATTCTGAACGATTTTTTTTTGCACCAGCGGCAGCTTTCGGTTTTACACTGGTGTCTGATTGACAGCAAGTTTCTTCAAGTCTCCCAAAGTCTTCTGAGTTTTTGAACTGATATTAACAATGCCGTGGGCTGGATGGTCTCAGTTCTTCCTCTGATTTCTAGTTCCTCCTGTCATTTCTCAAGCCTTTGGGAACCATTCCAAGTGCACCAATTACAACTGGTATTACCGTCACCCACATTTTCAACAGCGTTTTTGCTTCTCTGACAAGGTTTAATTATTCGGTTTTCTTTTTATTTTCTTTTAACCTTAATCTGTGGTCCAGAAGAATGGCAAAATTTATAAGACGCCCATGTTGTTTTTTTCTTTTTAAATCAACACTAGATTTGGTCGTCTTGCCAAGTGATTCATTTGCCAAGTGATCCATTTGTATCTCAAAATCCCATAGAGGTCTATGTTTCTCATATTCTCCGACGGGTTCTGGTTTGGTCGTCTTGCCAAGTGATCCATTTGCCAAGTGATTCATTTGCCAAGTGATCCATTTGCCAAGTGATTCATTTGCCAAGTGATCCATTTGTATCTCAAAATCCCATAGAGGTCTATGTTTCTCATATTCTTCGACGGGGTTCTGGTTTGGTCGTCTTGCCAAGTGATCCATTTGCCAAGTGATTCATTTGCCAAGTGATCCATTTGTATCTCAAAATCCCATAGAGGTTTATGTTTTTCATATTCTGCGACGAGTTCTGGTTTTGTGCTCGTAACCTTTTGGAGTATTTTCAAAATTTAGTCTTTTACACAATCCCCAGAGGATCACCCTTCCCATCCAGTTGTGCGTAGTCATGTACTCTGTTTGCCCTAGCTTGCTACATTCACTTCCAATGTGATTAACTGTTTTATCTTTCAATCCATTTAGACTATATTTGCTATTTTCTTGTGTTTCATCGATTTTGGCTTTAATATAATTGGTCCTAATGAAGTTGTCTCGTGCTGCAATTGGTAGATATTGAGATTCTCTTTTTAGATTTCCCATTTTATTATGACCTTGTTTTCTCATTGCAATATCGCCAATTTTTCGCTTGAAATCTCTACACATTGGTTTTTATTCCCATTTTTGATTCTTCTCTGTTGTTCTTTTACTTTTTGTACTAGTATTGCCAATCTTGTTATTGGCTGCTGTGATTAATCTTTCTTTATTCTTTTTAATGTATTCCACGAGTCCAGGTGTTGATGCATCAATCTCATCGTCAATGCTGGCGAGTGCGTTTCCTCCTTCTTTTCTTGACACAAACCGTCTGCTTACGTCATCTTATATGTAAAGCCTTGTGTTGAGTCATCAGCTTTCTTGTCTTTTGGTCTATTTACTGATCTCCTCCCATGCCCATTTTAGGAATAGTCCCGAATATCTTAGAAGAGGGATTGCTCTGGTGTTAATCACTTTCATGAGATTTCTGCTGCACAACTTTGTTTCAAGAATTTTTCTCTGTTTTTCTTTCATCTCTGCTTGTTTGGTGATGTCTGCTTGCAATATTACTAAATACTTATGATTATCCCTTTCTTTAAGATTTATTATGCTTTCCTGATTCGGTAGTTTTATTCCATTCTCTGTTTATCTTTTGCAACTTTTCGTTATGAGCATCGGCTATTTTTAAATACCGGATTCTATTTCTTTATCCTGGCTATATATCCTTATTGTTTGAATCAGGATTTCCAGTTATTTCTAATATTTTTGCAAATTCCTTTATATGACCCATCTGTATACTGTGATAATGTTTTTTCTTATGATTTCGTAAATTTGCAACTCCCTGTGCAGTGTCTCATCAACCGAAAAAGACATCGACACACGACTGACGAAGGCATGGACAGCTATCGATAGGCTCTCGATCATATGGAAGTCGGACCTAACTGATAAAATGAAACGCAGTTTCTTCCAGGCAGCGGTTGTGTCGATACTGCTATATGGATGCACAACATGGACGCTTACGAAGCGGCTGGAGAGGAGGCTGGACGGAAATTACACAAGAATGTTGAGAGCAGTATTAAACAAGTCCTGGCGACAACACCCCACGAGACTCCAACTATACCTGCCCCCCATCACGAAAACTATACAAGTTCGACGAACCAGACACGCAGGTCACTGCTGGAGAAGCAAGGACGAGCTCATAAGCGATGTACTCCTGTGGACCCCCACATATGGATGTGCAAGAGTGGGACGACCAGCACGAACATACATACAGCAACTATGTGAGGACACAGGATGAAACCCTGAAGACCTGCTGGAGGCGATGAATGATAGGGAGAAATGGCGAGAGAGGGTCAAGGATATCCGCGCTGGCGGCGCGACATGATGATGATGATTATTATTATTAATTGCTGAAAAATACATTTCCGATAACATTACTCTTTTGATCGTTTGGGTTGATAATCTCTCACTCAAACGCCAGATAATGTTAGACTGCAATTGAATTAGTTATTATGAATAATATGAATATATTTATTAACATTTATGATAAACAGATAAAAATACATATTCCATATAACACTGGGCTATCTTGAGCTTAGAACCGTTTTAAGTGGAGTTCTAATCTCTTTGTGCCAACCAAAGTTTGTCAAGTGTGACTGAGATACAATTGACTGACACTGGTTAACGAGAGAGCCTAGCAAAAATTTTGTTTTCTGTATTCTTATTTAGATACACAAACACATATACATACCCAAACACACACACGTTTTAATGTATGTGTGTGTGCGTGTGTGTGTGTGTGTGTGTATGTGTGTGTGTGTGTTACAGTTTGTGTGATAGTGACGGATTTACGTTTTTACATGGTTATATATCTGTAAAATGTTTGTGAGTGTATATTTTCGGTAGATAAGTGATACTTTTGTAATTATAAATACACACATTCTAACGCACACACACACACACACACACACACACACACACACACACACACACACACACACACACAATATATATATATATATATATATATATAGAGAGAGAGAGAGTTTATAACAACATCAGTGAAATTACTAGATACATCATGGGTTTGAACTCTTACACCAAGTGCTTATCTTGTCCAGATGGTCCAGCTTTGAATGATAACTTTCTAGATTGCCTCCCAGCAGTAACTATTCTTGGTTTGCTCCATTTACACAAAGCCAAATCGGGACTATTTTTCAAATACCTCTCGATGTTTCTAATGCCCCGCCATCAAATTTAACAGTACCTGTAATATCAACGCCCAGCAAGATCATGATAGCCCACTTCTGCAAACTCACCTGACCTGACTTGTACGCTGTTTTTCCAAATCTTGGTATTTGTACTCAGGCTTGTGAGCCTCATTGAAATATTTCTCTTATGGCGCTATTAATTTCTGCATGATCAACAGCTTGGTTCCATCCTAGAAGATAGCCCTGTTTTACAGGATTTTGTTCGCATGAGGGGATCTGTTAATTTAACAGTTTCTTAAGCTACAAATTCATTTGCCATTTCATTTCCAAGACCCAGGTTAAAACAATAGGCATCTTATCCTATAAAGGGTATCGAATGAGTCTTTTCTCCGACTGTGACGCTGCATAAATAATTATCCCAGGATGAGAGTCCGTTTTATGCGCGTGTCACGTCGAAGGCAGTCTGGCACTTGACCCTCCGCAAAATAAGTCCTTGGCAAGACTCCTATTTCGGGCATATGGTAAACCGGCAAATAATGTGGGGGTTACTTTGGGGCTAGGCTGATCTCCGACGCTGGTAAGGGAGTATCCAATTCACTTTCACATACCCACCAAGTCCTTTGTTTTCCTACCCACTCAGATATCGTAAAAGCAGACTTCGAGGTAAGAAAATATTAACTGCAGTCAAATTTCCAAAATTCTCTTGTAATATTTTAGGGTGGCAATAAGACGTTTAGCAAAAATTAATGAAATCAATGCGAAGCTGAAACAAATATGTGCATCTTATCCTATAAATGGTATCGACTGAGTCTTTTCTCCGACTTTAAAATGTGAAAAGTTTTCTTAAGTTTCAATTTTCTGGATTTTATTGCTGTAGCAATAACACTTAAAATGGCTCCAAGCAAGCGATTGTGGGGCTAATGATAACGTAGATTGTTCAAAGCCTTTGGCTAGCAACTGAGAAAATGCCTGAAAGGATTATTTTTCTGTAAATAGACAAGAAAGTATTTTCTCAGCCCTATATGAAATAATAATTTGCATGCAGTAATATGATTTCAAGTATTGCAGTATAATACAAATAAATTGCAAGCAATGATATTTTTCAGGTATTCCTATCTAATTATTAAATTCCTCAAGCAGTTATATGATTTCAAGAACTAAAATATTGTGCTAATAAGTTGCAAGGAGTTTTCTCGTATAAACATTTCCTGTCGAACACAAATAATTTTCAAACAAGTATATGCTTTCAGTATACCAACCATTTTTTTTTCATCCAGTTATACGATTTGAATTATTTTATCAATTACAAATAATTTCATGCCCTTATATGGTTTCAATCGTTTCTCTCTAATACTGATTGCTTTGAAGAAATTAAATGATTTTGAGTATTGCTATTTGAAATTAATAATTTGCAAATATATATATATATATATATATATATATATATATATATATAGTTTCAAGTGTTCCTTTCAAATACTGATCATTTGCAAGGAATTATATGGTTTGAAGAATTATTCCTTTTTTATAATAACCTTTTGTTTACACAATGAAATTGTATCAAATATTCCTAAATAATATTCAGTTTCCCCACGTCTCTATTATACTCATTGATAAGAGCCTAACAGGTACTACTACGCGTTTAAGAGTTGATTTGGTTTACATGAAAAATTTTTCTTGGAAGTAGTTAGACTTCCAGGAATTCTCCGGAGTGATCTTTGTCTCCAAACAGTTTGACTCTTGGTTCAAAATCTCTTTTGGTTGAGCCCTTCTATCCTCCTGATTCATGTTTCTTCAATGCCCTGAGACACTTCTCCCGTTGCTTCTTTCTCTCTTTGGCTTATCCAGTCCTGCAGTACGGAAAGTAACCGAAATTTTACCAACCCACTGTCACCATTCCCAAAAACGTCTCCCTACTTGAAATGTAATTCTTTCATCTGCAATTACTTGACACCTCTCAATTATTTGGCTGAACGAACCTTTCAGGTCAGCAAAATTCCATATACTACATGGCTTCTCTTGTGCTAGAGTCTGCGAACAAGTTTGAAATACTACAAATAAGGAGCTGAAAGGTGTTGATAAGAACAGAGAGATAATTAGACGTAGCAGACATCTCTAAATAATTTGCGGTTGGATACAGGGAAGCGATTGGGATGTTATGGCTATGATCATAGGAAATGAACTCAGCAACTCGAATTCAAATCTTGAACGAGGCAGATTGCATTCCACATAGCGATAATACCATTGCGAACGGTATACCTATAATTCTTCACCCTTCCACTATGAGTAAATAGTAAGACAGACTGGGATATTAAACCTTGGTCTGGTAAATGGTCTACGAGAAGGAAAACACTGAATTCAAACCAGTTTAAAAGATTAATCTCCTTTCTCTCTGTCTTTGTCTCTCTCTCTCTGTCTCTCTATATCTCTTAGTTTGTTTGTCTATCACACACACACACACACACACACACACACACACACACACACATGCAGAATAACTTATATTGAGTACTTTTTACTCTTAAATTATGCTAACCATAAATATATAGAGAGATCTCAGCTGAGTATTCTCCCAATGAAAACCTTTGATGATTGTTTAAAATTCAAACAATGTAAATCGACAAAAATAATTCGAAAACTGAAATTCTATACGAATGTTTAATCTTGCAAAATTATTTAAAACAATGTCTTTAATTCTTGGAGAAACGATATTTTACAGAAGTTGAATTATTCAAAATTCAAAGCAATTTAAATCGATGATTTTTTCTAAAGCTGTATATTGTATAAAATTCTTAAAGTAAACTATATTATAAAAAAAAACTGTACTCTATTTTAAATTTTATAAATATTTAATTATTTAGAATTCAAAGAAATTTAAATCAGTTTTTTTTTTAAATCACCGAACTCATTTAAATGTCTAGTCTGTTTGCTCTGAACTTGAAAATGGAATGCACAGATTGACAAGATTTTACAATTTCTGTTTTTATCATATTTTACGAAATATTCAAAGTATATTTTTTTAAAATTATCTTTTGAAAATTAGTCGGTTGGAATAAAACATTGTTTACAAAAAATAATTAATTAATGGGATAAAAAATCTTTTTTTTTTTCTTTGAAAATATCACATTTGTTTTCCTTTTTTTATTTTTATAAGATCAAACCAAAGTTTGGTCAGATAAGAAAAAAATTCCATTTCCCCTCAAAACTGTTTTATTCAAATAACTCGGTAATAAAAGCTGATTCAATAACATTTTACGAGTTGAACGCTATGCAATCAAAACGGATATGATAAAGTATCACGTATTATAACACTACAGCATTGAAACATTGTGTTTATTACCTTGAACTACGATTGAACCCGGCGTATGTTGTTGACAGATACATCAAGGCTGAGGTAAAATCAACAAACTGATTACCGAAAGCTAGGAATGCGTAGGAGTAAGATGTGACCAAGGAAGAACATACTTTGCGTGGGTGTAAAAAATGGCTAATGAAAAACAAGCATTGCTTGGATGTACGCCGTGACCAATGAAAAGCAAGCAATGCCTTGGTGTAGGCCGTGATCAATGAAAAACAAGCAATGTGTCGTCGTAAACCATGGCCAATGGAAAACAAGCATTGTGCGTTGGCTGCTTGGGTGTTTTAAGAAAATATGAGGTCTACATTTTGGCTGAAGTTAGTTCCCTTCAAACAGTTCCGGTACCCGACGGCTCCTCCGTGAGGGCGAACTCTCTCTCTCTCTCTCTCTCTCTCTCTCTCTCTCTCTCTCTCTCCGATTGCTCCCCTACTCCATACTAGTGTCACCATTGGCGAATAAAAGTATAAGATTATATTTTTATTTATACATGCTGTTTGTCAAGACCCAGCTGTAGTATAGTACAAATGTAGTAAAATGATTATAACACCTCTCTTCTCAAAGATAAACATGAACAAATATATACAAGAGATCTACTTATTTTTCAAACAGCCAGATTTTTACATTTTTGATGATTTAGAGATTATTTTTGACGGCATGTCAATCGGTCTAGTCTTAGTTCATGCTGCAAGGTTTGAAAATCACGCTCTTATTCATATTCTTAAGTAGTTGTTTTTAAGAGCTTTTTTTAGAACTCTGTTCAATCAAATACAAGAATATTTAAACAAATCTTATTGACAGAAAGATTGGACTGTAACAGATAGTACATCTCCGAGTCCGTCGGTTAGTAGGAGTAATGGCAATGATGGGGTATTCTATACAAAAAAAAGCATCACCATCAGATAATCTTTAATGTCATCCCCAAAACACTAAGTTTGATGAGGTCTTACTCGTCACTGGATCATAGAGTCAGCGTATATTTTTAGTTATATAGATTCGCGTGTTTAAAGCTTTGTTATAAATACTACCTAATAATATATGTTTTCATTGTATGAAAAAATATATTGATTTTTTTTTTTTTTTTGTTTTCAAAAAATTAACTTGATTGAATTGTGCTTTGGGTAAATGTTTTTATGAACAATTCTACAAACTAGCAAGGTTGCGAGAGAGAGAGAGAGAGAGAGAGAAAGAAAGAAAGAAAGAAAGAAAGAAAGAAAGAAAGAAAGAAAGAGAACTATATATTTACAGGTGTGCAAAATACCGCCCTTACTGATAGAATTATCTGTACTTGGAAACAACCAAATAAATGTCATTATACTCACAGAAAAAAAAATGTGCATCATCCGCTTTGCATTTTGGTTTCCATTTGTTTCTTCTGTTGATTATTTTTTTCTTGGTTTTTAATCAACATTATGTTAAAAAATGTTTACATGGTGCGTCTAGCCTGGGGATAAAAAATTCAGTAATCACAAAAACATTTCCTGATTTTATTCATTATTTTGAAAAATATTCATATTATTTTCTGAAACTAATACTATATATTTAATCAGCAACGGCGAGTTGAATGGCCCCTCAACCTCGATTAAGGGTTCAATACTTTGATCGCAGTTTTTTAACAAGATTTGTTATCAATTGAAATGTTTTTATATAACGGTGAAAAAGGTTAGTTTTAATCACAGATAATAATTCATATAAAGGAAAAAAAACATTTAACCAATATATTTCAATACATTTCATAAAAGAACAAATTTCAAGCATATTGCCTGGAATATTTTTAATTTGAGTGATTGATACTTTAGTAATTCATCAATAGATTTTTTATCATTCTTTTTCGTTGTAATCCCTATCAATAATTGTAACTAAGCAATCAAGCTATGCAATCATTCAATAGATCGAGCTTGCACACACACACACACACACACACACATAGATATATATGCACTGACACATTCGTGGCGAAATGATTTCCGTCTTAGAAAATGGACCCGGTGACAGGAGTTCGAATACTAGACGAGACATTTTACATTCCCATGATACTTAACTGCTTGGAAAAGGTATTAATCCAATTATTCTTCCTCCAACTACTAGTAAATACTTGGGCATTTAGGGATCTTTAGACTCGGCATGATAACCAGTCGAGACGGAAAAAAAAAATGAATTCAAACTTGTTACACTCTCCTTAAAATTTACGCTGTATCACATCCTATTTGTGCAGAGGGATAGATAGATAGATAGTAAATCCAAAATGACTGCCCGGAGGAAGACAAAGAAATAGCTGAACGAAACCCTAAACAAACTCCATTGGAAAAATGAAATCGAAAATCGAGTGAGACGTGAAACAACAAATATTGTTAAAGTGCTTGATATTCATCCAACTTTCCACCTTTGTCACAAGGTCATTTTCTGGGTGTAAGTGGTCACACATAAATTGTAACATGTGCACTATCACAAAAATGCTTGAGCGCGTCGGCATTCCCTATTTTTTAGGGAAGCTCAGTTGCCGAACGACTTCTAAGCTACATCGAGTTGGGAGCAGACATTTAGCACCAGTGCAAACTCCAGCTGGGCCCCAATAAACTAGAAATAATATGTAAAAGTGCATGGTATACATACGTTTTCGACTTAGAGAACTATTCGTTTCAGGAAAGTTTGAAACCTATGTTTCGCTGAAAAATATCTAAAAAAAAAAACTTCGTTATAAAATGATTTGAATAAACGGATGAATGTATTTCAACCAACACTGTAGAAATAAGAACATGGTTGAAATAAAACACACTGACAGAAATGTAATTTTTGAGCAGTTATTTACTTCTACAACTACAAACATTTAATATAGCAACTCTTTATTTTAGAATAGCCAGATTTTATTCCATTCAAAGAAGGCAAAATTCATCACTTCCTTTAAAAGCAGGACTTTTTTTTACATTTTCCCAAATAAAGATGGTGTTTGCACGGCATTTGCTTTTTAATGTTCAAGAAATATTCAGGTATTTCAGTATTATGATCGTAGTTGGCATACATAAGGCTGGTTTTATTATTGTAAAAAAACTTTTTAGTAACTTTGGTGGAGCCCAGGTATACTTTTCTTTTTTAGATGTTAACCTTTATTTTTATAGTAATGTTGTATACTCAGAATTTAACTTGACATTTTTATCAAGATGATATTTAATTATTTTTATTATTATTGCACGGGAAAACTCATTATTTGTTTGCTTTTGATTAATTTGATAAATTTACTTTCTTTAATTTTATTAATGTTCCCTGTAGTGTTAATCATTCAACTATAGGTCGACTGTATTTTTGTTGAATTTTTTTATATAGATCGTTCGAAGTTGGTAAAATGTTTGTTTAATGCTTTGAAAAAGTAATTTCGAAATTGATTTTCAACTTCAGATGGTGTAAATCATAAAATATTCACGATTTTTTTCCTTCCACCTGAGTTCAAATTTTTAACGTCATCATGGTTGATAAGACAGGATTTATGTGCACTATTTTAAGGAATTACACATATTAACTTTTCAAGTAGAAAAATATATAAAAATAATTACTTGATAATCTACTAATCATATTATTAAGGACTAGTTTAAATACTTATTGTAGTGTTTAAAACCGGTATTAATATAACCAAGCTTTCCCTTAGGTTTTTGAAGTACTTATTCAGTTAAACTTTTCAAAAAAGGTCTTTATATATATATATATATATATATAGAGAGAGAGAGAGAGAGAGAGAATACTTAGTCCAGTTAAACCGGATTTTTTCTTTACGAAACCAATCACAAAGGATTATAAATTTATTTCAATCCTGTTACGCATTTTTGAAATTTTCAAAAACACGAAAAAAAATTAACAGGACTTCATCAGATCAATTAGATAAAAAAACTAGAGTAGACACATATATCTATTACTGCATCTTTACGTGAGATTATTAATTAAAATTTAAATCTAATTAGAAATATCTGTAATTTAAGTCTATAGAAAAAATTTTTTTAAAAAAATTGTTTTAAAATAAATGTACTACATTGCCAACCGTAAATTTAAATTTAAAACGGAAGTGGGCTCAATGAAGAGATAACTCTTCACCCCTCTTCTATCCCCTCCCACTCTTCTATCCCCTCCCACTCTCATGTGTCTACTCTAGTTTTTTTATCTAATTGATCTGATGAAGTCCTGTTAATTTTTTTCGTGTTTTTGAAAATTTCAAAAATGCGTAACAGGATTGAAATAAATTTATAATCCTTTGTGATTGGTTTCGTTGTTTTTTTCTTAATGAATATATATATATATATATATATATATATATATATATATATATATATATATATATATATATATATATATATATATATATATATGGAAAACTGTAAGTGAATAAGACGGTATGAATATGTATTTTGAAGAAAAAAACACAAGATCTGCAGAGTAATATTTTATATGTGGAAATAATTGCTAACATTATACGTTTCAGTGTTTAAACTCACATCAAGAAGTGTAAGTTATTGAATAAAAATAAAAGATGAGAACATTTTTTAAATATTCTCTTTTCTAAGGTAGCGTTTTGTTTCAAATTTATCTCGGTCCGTAATTTATATATATATATTGAAAAAATACAGTGCGATAAAAAAAAAAAACAATCAAATATGACCAGACTGAGAGAGAAAGAATACGGTTTACAATGATGAAGGCAGCCAGTTATATTTTAAGATAATGGCGAAACGTAGATATCAGGTAAAGGATATTTTATAATAACATAGATAGATTGATAGGAATTTGATTTTCGCTAAATAGATTTAAATAAACTTTATCAAGAGAATTTAAATGTTTTAAACTTTCTAACATATTTCATTACATTTAAAAAATTAGACGCCCAGATGAAGATCTAAAAACTTAAAAAATTCAAGTGACAAATATATCGACAATAAATCATCTTCTGAATTCAGAAATTTTTTCATATATACATATATATATATATATATATATATATATATATATATATATATATATATATGGATTTTTCACATCATACATTATTTTTAGACTGTTCAATGTGTTATGAATTTATGAGTATATTATATGTAGCATAAAGGTTATGCTTTACCGTCCTAGGAAATGGACACGGCGACAATAGTTCAAATCCTGGACGAGACTGATTGCATTTCACATAGCACTAATACCCATGGGAAAGGTATGAATCCAATTATTCTCCCTCCAGCTATGGGTAAATAGTAGGGCAGACTAGGCTCTTCAGCTTTGGTGAGGCAACTAGTCTAGGAGAAGGAAAACTCTGGTTTTAAACCTGTAAAACTCCGCTTAAAAATTGACCTTGTGTCACATCCTGCCTGAGAGGAGGGGTTGGTAAATATGATCAGAATGCACCGAACAGAATACACAGATTCCAAGTTCTTGGCTCCTCCGTCGCAAAACCTGGACGAACTCTGGCCGAACGATTTTTGAAATCAGGTGATGTAGTTGAATGTTCACATGTTTTTTCGTAGGCTCAAATAGTGCCAAACCCATTGTCCTAAAATCTTCTAAATGGCCTTGAACTACAAAGTTTTAGACCAACTTGAAAATCTGATTCAAGTTTAAAATTTATTGCAATAGAACTTCATCCTGTATCCTGCTTGAAAAATCTTAAAAAGGCTTCATTTCTCTATATCTTTATGCAAAAAGATTTTCTGTTCCGTCATCCAGTGCATACTTTGGGTATATTAAGTCAAATGTTTCAAACGTTAACTACCAACGAAGCAATAATCTGAACAAGATAAAAGCAATTACGTCTACAGGAATGATTGGAGAAGCTTTCTGACAACAAATTTATTACAACACACACACATGTATGTATATATATATATATATATATATATATATATATATATATATATATATATATATCACTTTCTATGCTTATACAACATTTTATTCGTTCAAGTCTTAGCATGAACCGTTTGACCTCTGGAGGGAATGAAATTTGTAAGGTATCCAATTTTGGGGGGCAGATTGAACATAAAACAGGTATATGAACTTGCCTGTCATATTTTTCACTCACACACACACACACACACACACACACACACACACACACACACACATATATATATATATATATATATATATATATATATATATATATATATATATATATATATGTCATACTCATCAGCAAAACACTCAGAAAAGAAAGTCTACAATAATAATTCGCAACTCATCACCAGACGTTATATCTTGGAACACTAACAAATAAAGAATTTGAATTAGCAGAAACTTTCTCATAGGAACGAAAAACCCTTAGAATATGTTTTAACATACAATTTAAAAAAGGCCAGAGCTATTCTCAAATACATAAAAAAAGAAATCTAGATCAACTTAAAAGCAATCACAGAATCTAAAACATATTAAACCGTACAAAACTCATTCAACGGAAACGATAACCCAAAAACTTAAAAACTCGTTTTCACCTCATCTGGATTTGGGGAACTTTCAAAGAATCGAATCTCACGATATAAAACTAAAAGATTTGGTGAATGTAATATAATCATAGAAGAAAAATCGTATATCATCGAAAACAAAATTCATACCGAAAGTAAATTTAAGCTAAAATTCAAGAGACGTTTTCCACATAATCGAATGTACAAATAGAAACAAGATATATAGTCTCTTGACACAAAAGAAACATTAAATTATCAGATATAATAGAAATCTTTATGTATCAAAATTCCTTTATGAATCCAGCACGGGAAACTTTAGAATGATGCCAATATAGAAGTAAATTGACAAATCATTATTCCAGATAAAACTAAAAAATTTCGTTGACTTAATCTAGCATCAAAATGTTCAAAAATGCACACACACTCACTCACACACGAACACACACACTCATTCACACACATAAAACACACACAAACACACTCACTCAAACACGCACACTCACCCACACCCACCCCCACAAAACACACACACACACACACACTCACTCAAACATGCACACTCACCCACACCCACACCCACAAAACACACACACACACACACAAAACACACACACACACTCACTCAAACACGCACACTCACCCACCCCCACCCCCACAAAACACACACTAACACACACACACACAAAAGACACACACACTCACTCAAACACGCACACTCACCCACACCAACCCCCACAAAACACACCCACAACACACACACACACATACACACATACATATATATATATATATATATATATATAATGACATGTTTAAAACCCAACTTTGTGAGAAGTATAAGGCACTTTGACTCACTGTAAGTCGACCGAATACTTTTAAAAACATACATTGGTATGTATATTACGTATACATTCAGACATTAACGTATGTGTACTCGTATACAAGGGTGCATACATATACACATATTCTTTAAAAAAAAAACAACCTTGGACCATAGGTAAAAGGAAGGAAAAGGTCAATGAAGGATAAAAACCACAGATACTCTTGTCTATGAAAACAAGGGCAGGCAACTCCATTGAGGCTTTGTACAAACAAACCTCAGAACTACACTAATAATAAATAAAAAAATCTATTGAAGCAATTTCATGATAAAAATATTCCAACAAAACTTTCCAATCAAATCCACGTCTAAATAGAACGTAAAGCAATCATCAGACAGATAACGAAGGGAAATGAAAAAATCGAAAAAAGAGTCAAAAACCGTTGGGATTGTGTTGAAATCTTTGTGTGTGTGTGTGTGTGTGTGTGTGTGTGTGTGTGTGTGTGTGTGTGTGTGTGTGTGTGTGTGTGTGTGTTATAGTTGCGTATTTTTGTGTGTACATGTTTAAGTAGAATTTAGTGTATGTGCATGTGAAGATATATGCGCAGCGCGATAAGACTGAGGTTGTTTACCAGATAGGAGAACGCAATTGTAGCGAACTTTGCTATAGTTGAGGCTAGAAAAAAAATTATTTATTTATTTCTATATGTATAGGTTATTATAACTAAGGAACAAAATATCATCAATGAATTTCGAAGAAAATAAAATAAAGATATGATTCGTAAGCGAAAATAAGCAAGTGTAGTATGGTAGGCCAGAATCACAATTAATATCATGGTGGAGGGATATGTTTTATTACCATATACTATGGAATAGATTACAATAATTTATATTGTGTTGATGATATGTTGCTTATATATCAGTGATCCATGATAGTACGTACGTAAGGAATATAATGATAAGACGTTGAAATAATTGTTTGTATTAGCAATGTCTTTTTTGGGGGGGGGCTTTTTATGTACGATGATGATTATAAATGCAAAGCAAAATGTTATTATTACAAAATTTAGATTTGTTCGATTTATTCATTTCCTTTGGTTATCTGCCTCAAGATTTTTGTTTGTAAAACTCCATGAAACGAAAGGTCGCAGACAATATCCCATGGCGATATATACATAAATTTACTATATATATATATATATATATATATATATATATATATATATATATATATATATATATATATATATATATATTCACTTGTTTTCCTATGATTTACAAAATCTAAATTACTAGAGAACTTTGAACTGATCTAATATTTGTTACTAAATGTTTCTGACTTTGCAAATATATAGAAAAAACAAATAGGAAATAAAAAGTAGTTTGAGTTCAGGGTCTATTTTTAAAATTAAATACCTGCTCTTAGATTAACTATGCATAGATCAAAGCCGCTAACATAGGTCGTAACCACGGATCGAAATTCCCGTACTTGTTCGCAGTTACTTACTTGTAGTGAGAGGTTAGTGTAACTCTTTTACTTATATCAACCAATTTAAATTTTTGCAGAAGAAATTTGATGCCTTATTAATTTTCGAAAATGAAAGGATCTCTTAAGAGTCATGTTTTCAAGGAACCTTTGCAAATAAAGAAAAAAAAAAGAATAAATAACTATGAACACTTTTTTATCGAAGGGAAATGGAAAAAAATAAATTCCTCTGTGAAATGATTTCTGAGGTTAATTTTAAAAAGATGCACGAACGCTAGAGGTTGAGAGTCGACATCAAATATAAAAATAATGAACAGGACAAAACTTGACTCTTTGATCATATTTGATATATAAAAAGCACAAATATATATTAACGTTGGCACTCAGGATAAATGGTCTACTTTAAACATTTTCTATCGACTCAATATTTCCCAACATTTCTTTGCTTCAAAAGTTCTGCTTTAATAGCTTTAATATTTGCTTTTGATGAAATATATTACTATTTTTTATACAATGTGCCAGACCATATACATATATATATATATATATATATATATATATATATATATATATATGGTGTAGATAGATTGTGTCTATCTTCTAGAGATGACCAAACGGTACAATATTTAGTATTAATATACTTTGGACACCGTGTATTGTTGTAAAAAATATAATGAGAAAGGGATTCTTCATCAGTATGGTGAGGATAACTATTAATAATCGGAAGTAAGCTTTGCTACTGGTTGCCGTAAATATTTGTACATTATTTAAATTTCCAAAATGTTAAAGAAATAAATTAATGCATTGTTTTACGGGAATAAAAATACGAAAAGATAAATGTTAAGAAACAGTTCTTGAAGCAAGAGAAGTAAAATGATTTAATATCATATAAAAACAGCCAATTCACATTTCTTCATAGACGAATACATACTTATGAGCACACTTTAAGTTTCTCCATCAAGCACACTCACACACACGCACAATATATATATATATATATATATATATATATATATATATATATATATATATATATATATATATATATATATATATATATATATATATATATATATATATATATATATATATATATATTGGAAAGAGTGTTCGCTAATTGTCCAGGAAATCTGGGTTCAATCCCAGGTCGATTCTCTAGAAAAAATTGTTCTTAATACTTTATATTATAAGGTACGAATCAAGTGAAAATGGAACAATCCAGGAAAAGGGATAATACACTACCCTACACTTGTGTAGTAGCTATTGGAAAGGGAGTCTTCGGTTCACCCTCAACTACGGTCTGCCACCTAACTTACTTTATATATATATATATATATATATATATATATATATATATATATATATATATATATATATATATATATATATATATATTAGCAATAGTATTGTGGAGTTCAGGTACTTATAAGTATTTGCATGTAAAAGTACTGTTATAAAAATTGCGGACCAATTTGAACAACGGGGTATTCAACTTATTTTATTTGTAAAATTTCTCCAAAGAGCATTATTGGTTCACCTTTTCACATAAATTGATTCCGTCTGAGTTAGGGATAAAGCTTTCTTCCGTATAAAAAGAGTTATGAAACCTAACTGCATCCAATTGGGATGGCTTTACTTCAGGATCTTTTGTTGTTATGGAATCACTTCTTCATTGCCATTACATTATTTAGACTTAGATTTGTATGGTTTTATTTCTTTATTTAAAGGCATATCAAACTTCGGGGGTTATTTAATTGTAAAGCAATCCTTCTAGAAAAGTAGCAGTGTTGCTATTAAACCCGTAGCTCGACAGGGATAAGGCGGTTCATACCTTTCCGAGGGTATTTGTCCGAAAGTGAACGTAATAGCGCGAATGGAGTTTGAACTCGTTTAGGATTATTCCACTGTTCAGCGTTTTAACCATTACACCACGAGGACACCCCCTAAGAATAGTAGTATCTAGGGCTGTATCTCTTTGACAAATAGATTGCTTAGAAAATTACTAATATTTGATAGTATTATTCGAAAACATATAAATATATAAGTTCAAATATTATTACTATTGAATACGAATGCATGAATCCCAATATATGTATGAAAACAAATTGATATTATTTAGTAAAAAAATATTTTTGAAACCATATAATCTTATATTTCTCATTAGTATTAGACAAGAGTTCTTTCTACCATAGAACATTGTATTATAAATGAATGATCGTTATCATATAACTATAATTGAAACAAAATATCTCTATTGGGAGGTTTTCACACAACGTGAGGTGATGGCTTTTCACAGGACTCTGACTGACTCTGATAAGGACTCTTCTCAGTATTCTGGCCGATTTCAGCAATGCTGTAGTTTTGATTGTCTACTCTCAAAGTCTTCCAGTTCTTGTACCATTCCTTTGGTTACGGTACCACCCGAGCCATTACAATTGGTAATGCCGTCACTTTCCCGTTCAAGATTTTTTTTTTCAGTTCCCTAGCAAGGACAATGTACTTATCTCTTTTCTTGCTTTCTTTCAGTTTTACCCTGTGGTCAGCCGGGACAGTAAATTCCAATAACCAGCTGGTTCTGGATTTTTTGTTGACTCTGACTCGGCCTGGTTGTCTGGCCGAGATTAGATGATCCATTTGTATCTCAAAATCCCAAATAATTTTATGTGTCACATTTTCGTATGATCAGATTTGACAAATTCCACAAATTCCAGGGGATCACATTCTCCAAACAGACGTTTCTAGTCTTACACTCGTTTTGTGCTAATTTACTGAATTCGTTTAGTATGTAATCGTTTCGTCTTTGTCACCACATCATTTACATCAGCTATTTTATTGCGTCTTATCTATTCTTGCTTTAACATAGCTGGTTGGCATATCAAGCTTTGTTGGGTTTTATAGGCATATCAACCTTTGTAAGTTATTTAATGCCAAATCCATTTTTATACAAATAACCAGTTCTATTTCAAAATTCAGTTTAGCGTAAATACAGTTTCGAAGTCAAAAACAGCTTCATATAAAAAAATATTCAGTTTAGTCTAAGAACGCATTTTAAATGTAAGTACACAGTTTAATTGTCAAAAACACTTCTATTTCAAACTATTCAGTTTCGTCATCAGTTCTAATTCAAACAATTCATTTTCGTATAAGTATAGTTTTTGTGTACACTCAGTTAAATGTCAAAACAGTTCTTTTTCAGACAATTCAATTTTGTGTAAGAACAGTTTCAATGTCAAAAACAGTTCTATTTCAAACAATTCAATTTCATGAATTTACACAGTTTAGTTCTATTTGACCCCTAACAAGTGCTACCACTCTGGGCCAGAGTGAACCTGGGAGTGATGGAAATAAAGGGCTATTCTGCATTCTCCAAAGCTCCAGCGTTGATTGGAACCTAGCCATCAGATTATTTAATGTGATATCTAGGACACTCGTCGGGGAGGGGTTACTCCTCTGCAGAGTGGCAGTCGGTGTATTCTACAGCCCCCAGCTGATTGGCACAATAGAGTTAGTCTTTATGGTGTTATTGTCAGATAAAAAAAAATGATTATAATATTTGCAGTGGAAAATTAAAAATATAAATTGTAATGATTGTAATCAAACATTAGATTATTTATAAGGAGTTCATATATCGTCAAACAAATATTCACAAACAAATTCTACCAGTTTTATTCTGTTAAACGACACTTGACTTTTAGATGTGTGGTTTCTTTGTTTAATAACATATCAACCTTCTTGGGTAATTTAACGTAGAAATAAAAGAATAGCAGTTTTACTATTTAAATTATATCCTGGACAATTTGGAAATTCATTGGCTTCCCAAAGGTATTAATCCAAAAGTAAATTTAACGATGTGACTGGAGTTCGAATTCACTACAATGTCATAATATAACTTCACCATAAGAACTCCTAAAAACAATAAGCCTTCAGTGTTACAGAATATGAGTACCAGCAAACATTACATTCATATTTCAAACTGTCTGCCCATTCAATTACTAAAGGACTGTAAATACATCATTTGTATTTGATTTTACTTGTCTTCAGAGATTTCATAAATACATATTTATGAATACATATATCAGTGGGTTGTAGATAATATACTACTCTGGTTATAGTCCAAATGAAAGCCAAAAAGAATAAGGATTATATATTATGCCAGTTATCCAAGTACTATATATCTGCCTGGTTGCCTTAAAAAAAACAACATTTGAAATCGTGCTTTTTGATCAAATATGTGCACAATGTAAAATGCACACTGTCACAGCAACAGAAAATACAATATAAACACAATACATACAAAAGTTCATGCATACACACAATTGCATACAACATCTATCTATCTATCTATCTATCTATCTATCTATCTATCTATCTATCTATCAGGGGTATGAGAGTTTAATTGAGTGAATGTGTGCGTACACGTAGCTATGTATAAACTTTGACTGAGCATGATACACGATATAACAAAGAAAACCCCAAGAAATATCACATAACTTCATTATGAATATATATATAATACATATATATATATATATATAATATATATATATATATATATATATATATGTGTGTGTGTGTGTGTGTGCGTGTGTTTCCTTTGTTTGCTTTGTTTAAGGGCATATCAACGTTTGTGGTTTATTTAATGGCAAAGCTATCCATATACAAGAACAGTATGGAACTATCTAAACCATTACTTTTCTAAGGGTATGAGTCTGAAAGTGAACGTACTATCATGATTGTGGTTCGAACTCTCTAACTTCCATATCGTTGTCCATTACGTAAGCCACTACATTACGGGGACGCTCCGAAGCACGCATATATATATATATATATATATATATATATATATATATTGTCATCCACAGACAGACTGTTTCGTTCTATCAGAACTCTTTAGTGTGCTAGACACGCAGGTCGCTCAAAGACAGGATCGAAACCCGTCCGACTTTACGTTAGACTGTGTTTCAGACGTCTTTGCCACCAAGCGGACCATGATGGCTAAGGGAATTTTAAGGTATTTTATTTTAGCAACAGCAGCAGCCTTTGCTTACATTTTTATACCCTATCTGCTACCAGTGTGCTCAATTCTTTCGAAGAGCTTTGCATTACGCTAGCGGCGGCCGATATATATATATATATATATATATATATATATATATATATATATATATATATATATATATATATATATATATATATATATATATAGTGTGTGTGTGTTAAAATGTTGTTTTCACTGGACTTTAATTCAAACGTATTTTAAAGAAAGACGAACAATATATTCCCGTTTATATCAGAGTCAATTCTAACTATACTCCGATTATTTTGTTGCAAATTTTAATGATTCCGTTTCTTGCAGACTATCCACTAATTCAATCAATAAAATACTATTCAATTATGTTATACCTGATTATGTAGATGCTTACATAATTCGAGATCAAATCAACATTCATTTTATAATGAAAAACAAAATGAAAATGAATATTATAGAAGTAGACATAATATTTAGTTTAAACATCGAACAAATGTCGAATGTAATATGGTCACTACCTTTTTAAAATTAGTAGTTAACATTTCAACTTGCTTAGCCTTTTAAAGAAACTCTTTAGTAGAAAGTGAACTATTCATGTACATAATAAAAATGATAACGGAATGATTAACATGAATAATACTTGCAGACCTAGTTGCAAATGCCATATCAGCAAAACATTTTAAGTTGGACTTGTGTGGCGGATAATGAGATTTACCAAGTCTCAGTCGACTTTGACAAAGTGGAAAATGTTTATTTTGGTAGACCCAAAATAGTTTCAAACCAGATGTTATACCCATAAGATGGGATTCTCAAACAGAAATTACAAAAATAGTAAACTATTTTCTAAATACTCTTGGTCTATTGATCTCCATAATTTAAATAGATTTTGTCAATGCCTAGATGTGATTCTCTTTTTAAATTTATCTCTAAGAAAAACTCCACATTCTCATCTTTGAAGAGAACATTTTAACAAACGTAAATAATTACTATGTGTATGGCTAAATCCAATTTTTTTATTGGTAGATGGCACCAGATTTGGGGTTTTTACTTACGTTTTCTTTTACACTGAGTATCAACATGGTTTAATTTTCTGGAATACTATCTGTTCATCTATATTTTATAGAAGCAGTTTTGTTGAACATAAAAATACAAATTAAAAATGAATTCAGACCTCTTTTCATATTTTTATAATCTTGGCACATCAAATGCTCATTTTCATTTTCTAAATTCATAGCTGATTCCATTTATCGTTCCTGGTTATAGAGATTTAGCCTCCAATGAAATTATTAGTTACACTGAAAGGATAGTGAGGTAAAAATATATCAATTTTTATATTGCTTTGTTTTCTGCAATTAAAACAATCTTTATGATTTATTCTACAATGTTATCCAAACGATTGTATTTCGTGCAGTTTAATGTTTCATAATATACTTAGCCGGGAAGAATTACTAATATTATAAGTGAGTGGGGAATAGAAAGAACAGAATATTGAAAAAAATCGAAAGGAATCGCATCTGCAAAATGAGACGTTAACTAAATGGATTCACAATTACAACTTGCCTAAGTTTACTTGCGGCAAACCGGTGTCAGATTAAAAAGATTGGACGTATTTCTGTTGGAATCTCCCACTTTCTTTTTCTCTCTCTCTCTCTCTCTCTCACTATATATATATATATATATATATATATAATATATATATATATATATATATATATATATTTCAATTTTTAAAATATTGACCTTGTGTCATATCCTGCCCGAGCGGAGGGGTTGGTATATATATATATATATATATATATATATATATATATATATATATAAGTAAAATTAGCGACCATAGCCGGGGGAGGCTCGAAGGCTTCTTTTTCAATAGCTACTACACCGAGGATTGCTCCACCTGATATGTAGCTTACAATGCTGAGTGTTAAGCAAAGAGGTATCAAGTAACATTGTTTGAGCCTTTGATATGACTCGTCTGGGACTGAACCCCAGTCTCCCGGTCCATTAGTGAACACTGTACCCATTTGGCCAATATATATATATATTGTTCGTTTGGTTTGCTGTATTCTTTGTATACGCTGGTGTTAGCTCCCATTTCAATTAACAGCGCTGGTATTCAGAATTTAATTAATTAGATATGAATTATTAAAATATGAATGATTAAATTATTTATTGGTAGTTAAGCTTTTTTTTTATATTTGTTTCAAATAAAACAACTCAATGATAAATAGCCAATTAGAAGCTTATTTCATGTTTACTTGTTAACATATGTAAAATTACTTTTCTATCAAAAAGATTTTCCTTCTATAAAAATTTTATAGTTGTCATTTTTTTCTTCGAACAAAATATGCCTCCTTGGTTATTTTATTTTTTCTCTATTGCAGGGTTACTTATATTTTTACTTTTGAGGACACTTACAGATTCGGAAAGGAATATACTATAAGTGAATTTATTATAAGCCATCAGTAACTGATGTAAATAGATTGTTAGTTTCCCGGCCAACTGTTATTCAAATGTTTTTTTCTTAATATTTACTTTTGATGACAAGTTGGTTGATAACACTGATGTAGAGACAATAGCTATGGAACGAAGGAATGTAAGTGCTTAAATTTCTGCTTGAAGCTAAGAAATGTTCGCGTATATTTCGTGCTGCTCATTTTCTTGTGTTCTGTCAAGATGGGAAATAACTGGTAAATGACCATGAAAGTAAGAAGTTATTACTTACAATGTGTCATTTGAATTTCTATGTTTGGATATATATATATATATATATATATATATATATATATATTAATATATATATATATATATATATATATATATATATATATATATATATATATATATATATATATATATATAATATATATATATATATATTATATATATATATATATATATATATATATATATATATATATATATATATATATATATATATTATATATATATATATATATATATATATATATATATATATATATATATATATATATATATATATATATATATATATATATATAGACCATTTGGCTTACAAGTAGAGTATTCGCTAATGGTCCGGGAGATCAGGGTTCAATCTGCAGGTCGAGTCATACTAAAGAATCAAAAAATGGCACTTGATGCCGCCTTGCTTAACACTCATCATAAAAAGTTATGGATCAAGGGTAAAGTGGATCAATCCAGTGAATGGAGTTGTGCCCTCCCCGACATCTCAGTATAGTAGCTATTGAAAAGGGAGCCTTCTGGGCATCTTCAACTAAGGTCGCCAACTTTATATATATATATATATATATATATATATTAATATATATAGTGTGTGTGTGTGTGTGTGTGTGTGTGTGTGTACCATAAGGGTAAAAAAGAGAATTTAGTCCCTGTTGTGACACTGCCCTAGTAAAAGTAGAAGAACGCAAAAAACTCTGTTTAACTACCCGAAGGTTTACTACAAGGATATATGTGGCCGTCGAGAGATTGAAAATGAGTTTGGAAACGCGTCAGTTAGACAAAGTGCAGAAACATATCCTGTTTCTAACATGCTTGTCCGCTGGGTCGCGTCTAAAGACCCTCTTGTCTCCTTACATTTTCATGAAAGGAGTTTAACTGTCCGTCTTTACCTTAGTAAAGACGGACAGTTAAACAGTGTCTCGCCACAAATTCCTAAAACCACAAGTAGTCCTGACACTTCCGCCTGACAGGTTGGTGGTAGAAACACCTGCATCCGCTGATTACACATTTACGTACAACAATGTGTGGGGCCGATAGGTTTCCAGAGTCATTTTTAATTACTAGATATTGTCTGCTTCTTAACTCATTTCTTTTTTCAATTTCAATTTCCTATGAGCCGTTCAATTACTTTACACACACACACACACACAAATATATATATATATATATATATATATATATATATATATATATATATATAAATACCTACAACTCACATATATAAATATAAGTATATAAACAATATCAGTTGAGAATGCTTCCTTTTGAGAATATATATAAGAGGATTCTAATAAATCTGCAGGAGTGCTCAATTTATGAAAATTGATATATGGTAAATAATAATGGTAAATACTCAGCAAACCATTTGGCTATTGTAAATTTATTTCGGCTGCCAACTCTATAAGAGGAACAGCTTCTTCAGATATGATCATACGATGGAGAGAAAAAAGATTAATATTTTATCAAAGGACAAGTACTCGTTTAAAAAGGGCAGGGGGATAAAAAGACACGGATTAGGAATTAATGTCAATAACGTGTGCACTGTCATTATATGAATCATGAATTCTTATGTATTTATAATCTTAACACAACTCACAAAACCCCTCAACAACTAAAATCTTGCCAACAAATTAATTTTTTTTTATTTTAAGAAAAACCTCTAAATTTATAAAATATAATTTATTCATAAATAAATCTATAATTGCCAAATGACGGTTCACTGAGTTTTTCAAATATATATATATATATATATATATATATATATATATATATATATATAGTGAACTTGAGTTATCAGAATCCATCGAGCTTCTATGTTAACATAATATATGATATATATATTTTAGAATATAAAAATTTTAGCCGGCAAGTACGTTTTTCATTTAATGCAGTTCTACTAGAATAGTGTACTCGTGGCCATGTCGTTAATATGATGGACTGCGACATCTTAGTGAATTGTAATTCGATTTAGATTATTTCGTTCACTTGTGGTCTAAGACTTTTGGGAACGTTATGAACTTTCTTTGTTCTCCCAGTTATGGTTTAATTCGTACCAGCACTGTTTTTCAACAAGGCATTAAATAACCCACGATTTTCAGTATGCCATTAAACGAAAAAACCATCTGACCAACAAAAGCATTAAAAATATGGGCTTATGTGAATTTACACGGCTATTTGCCTGCTGACGATTTTTCAAAAGACAAGATGATATTATCTCTCTCTCACTCTTTCTCTTTCTTTCAGTCTATCCTCCCTATATATATATATATATATATATATATATATATATATATATATATATATATATATATATATATGTTGTTTTTATGAGCGTCAAAGCGGACAGTATCCCGTGGAAAATATTTCTGATAAAGTCTACACAGTTCATATTGCGCTCAATCTGAATCTTAAGTGCTTAGCCTGGAGCCAGCAGCAAGAGCTCTTGTTCTCTACATTATGTTCATGTGCTTTAATGAATATCACGTCATCTCATTTAATAGAAAGCCTTTGAAATTAGTGGACCTTATTATATACTTTGGTAGCTATATGACATCTACTGAAAACGATGTCTTTTCACGCATTGATAAATCATGGACAACTAATGATAGGTTATCGAAAATCAGATCTCCCGGTTGAAATAAAGCGGTTATTCTTCCAAGCTGAATACATTTTAGTACTACTGTATATTTGCACCCCTAGGACTCTAACGAAACGCCTAGAGAAGAAGCTAGATTTGAACTACACAGGAATGATACGTGCTATTTTGAACAAATCTTATAAGCAGAACCATTTAAACAGCACTTGAAAGATCAGTTAACACCCATCACTTTACTCATCAAACTTAAGACGATGAAGACATGCTGAGCACAGCTCCTGATATAAGGACAGACTGAAACATAGCATTTTTCTATGAAATCCAATACATTGACAAACCAGTGTTCATTGACTATCATAAACATACATTAATCAGCTCTGAATGGACACTGGATGCCATCTTGAGATCTCACCAAAAACAATGGCCGATAAGATCGAATAGCAGGAGATATTGAATGGAATCTTTGTCAGCATGATTCAATGAATATGGTGAGGATTGGAGCCAACATGAAGTGTTGTCAATCCTTTGGGAACAACATTTTGTCATCTATCTCACACATTCCCAAGGAAACTCAGGAGATTCTCAGTTAAGGAAAGATTTATTTCGGTATCTGTTCCTTTTAAATATTGGTTTGCTCCTCGCATATATCAACAAAAATTGCATCACTTTCCAACTATATGCAGAACTATTCTCATAAAGAGTGATAAAAATATTTACATCACATCAATGAGGATAGACGATTTTTTATAGACAGCAACAGAATAGGACAAACTGGCCCCAAGATAACGCAAGGATAAACACACAAGTAACGATGCATTGTTTTATAACAGTGTAGACGACTTGGATGCTTTATTTTCTTTTCTTCATTTTTTCCTTCTTTTACTTCAAGTAGGAAACTTTGCAAATGGTGAAACCAAGCGATAAGTATTTTTTGTATCTTTGTCAATATTTTCGTTTCCTTTTGCCAACTGTGCTGAGAATGAAACGAACGATGATTACGAATCCGTGCAATGCACAAATAAACAATGAATGGTAAAAACATTTTTTCGACCGCAAAATCCAAGATTATTTGTCGTATCGTCTGATAAGATATTTCTTTGATTTTTATAAATAATATTACTAAACGGATGCTCTTCGTGAAAGTACGCTGGGAAAATGACCTAATGGTGCTATTCTATTTTTCTCGCGAGACCATGCATCTGCCTTTACATTTGTACAAAAGCCTGTAGAGTTTCTTGGAAAGGCCGGGGGCTGTCCATACAAGTCTTCCCGACACTACAAAAGACCAACCAAAATGCATCAGTGTCGTTTAAGAAGTTACCAGAACACGGTTGAAGACTAAGTCGGACTGCGCTCTTTACACTGGATTTAACCTTACTTCTCTCTTACGCTAGTGAATTACAAACGAAGAGGTTTTAACTACACTTGTATTTTATTTGTTTGTAACTTGCACATTTGGATAAAGATACTTGAATCAAAAGCTGCTGATTCAATTCTATATGTTTGAAGTATTATCCCTTCACACTCACACCGTTAAACATATGCACTAAGTGCAATCTAACATTTTATTATTTGATAGATTTTTATCAACACTTTTATCGGAATAATTTGTGATTTATATCCACGTTTGAATTAAGTTCGTTGGTTAATGATATCCAGAAGAAAAAGTATTTGCAGTATTAAAATTTTATCTTTTGGTAATATTTTATTCCTCCTGATTTTCAAGACCAACCCAACGTTTTTTGGTCCCCCATTAGTTCGAAGAATAACACGGGGTTTTTTGAATGCACGGACTCTATCCTATTCAAACGATTAACATTTCTCCCCCAGGAAAAGGGGGTTGTTGTATGTATTACACTGAAATACATCAAGTGGTGAGGCAACAATTTTAGAGCTCTGTGCAATTTTGAGTTTCCCTTTGTTGCAATTAATCCCTGCTCCTATGTGAGACGGAGTGGTTGTACATGTTAAAGTCTCATTTACGGATCCAACTGATCTGCTTGAAAATTATCATCATCATAGGATAAAAGTTCGAGAAACTATGTAACTGTGCAAAGAAATAATCAACATTTAATATAATTGTTAATGTTTGATTGGAATGCTTTAAATAATTTAAATGTAGGTATATAAGTGTATCAAATAGAAATAGGTGATATCCTATTCAAGTGCGCAAACAAATAATCCTTTTGAAAGAGAAGTGTAATGTTTGAAAAGGGCAACAGAAAATTAAAAATTTAGCGATGATTTCTGTTTCATTGTTTAATGGCATATAAGCCACTGAAGGATTTGTAAAGTCAAAGCATTCCTTATTAGAGGGAAGTGTTATTTGTAAATCTAAGTTGGGGTTAGAACTTTCAAACCTTTCCCAAGTATATTACCTCCTGTTTATTTGCAATTGTAGCAATCCAGTAGATGAGACACAACGGTTCGGATCTGGTCAGGTGCATCCTGTCTCTGGATACGGTAGTCAGGCAAGGCTGCCTGGCGCAAGTGCCGGGGAGACCTAGCATTCGCTTCACACGGCCGAGAGAGATTTATTCCTGGAGCCCAAGGGGATTTTTCTTCCAGGCTCAAACCCTCCACGGATGGGGCTTGGTTTATTACATGGCACCTGAGGCCACCTTTTTTTTAAGGGAAATGCCGATTGGGCCCAAGGCATTTTTAGGAATGTCTAGCGTGTCTGGACTACGGCCCTGAGCATGGACCCACTTTAAAAATGCTATGAGCTGTACTCGCCCGATTGGTCGGGTACGCAACAATTACCGTTACAATTAGTGCGCTAGGACTTCGACCTCACTTACGATTATGAAGTCATCCAGCATGTTAGCCACAGGGAATCCATCCCAGCAATTACTTCAATCAAATCAACCCCTCTGCTCGGAGAGGATGTGACAAAGGTTAATCTTTAAGCGGAATTTATCAAGTTTGAATTCAGAATTTTCCTTCTCCTAGGCTAGTTGCCTCACCAAGGCTGAAGAACCCAGTCTGCCCTATTATTTAACCCATAGCTGCAGGGTGAATAATTGGATTTATACCTTTCCCAAGGGTATTAGTGCTATGTGAAATGCAATCAGTCTCATCCATGATTTGAACTCGTGTCGCCGTGTCCATTTCCTACGACGATAACCATCAGACCACCGGTACCTCCTGTCAAATATCTATAGATTAATAAATTTTCAGCCTTAGAGAGCCTATTAGGAGTTTATATGCTGTTAAACATATGTACTAAACGCAATCTAACATTTTATTATTTGATGGATTTTTATCAAACCTTTTATCGGAATAATTTGTGATTTATATCCACGTTTGAATTAAGTTCGTTAGCCAATGATATCCAGAAGAAAAGGTACTTGCAGTATTAAAATTTTATCTTTAGGTAATATTTTAATCCTCCAGATTTTCAAGACCAACCCAACGTTTTTTGGTCCCCCATCAGGCTTAATTTTTTACCTTTTGAAATAAAAAAAGGAATTTGCTAATGTTTTACAGTTAGAAAAATAAATTTGTTAGAATCAGTGAACCTATATGAGAATTTGTGAAATGCATGACAAAGAACGACTGAAGGTGAACATGTTTCAGAAATTCGCTGCTAACATCAATTCACTTTATTTGCTTTTCATTCCAAAATCTGAGGATTTTCATTAATAGTTGGTAAATTTATTCTCAAATTTCCAGTTGTACCTGAAAGCCAGATAACAAGCCCCCAAAACCACGTGATGCTCTATGAGTTGCCAAGTTGGTGCTTTTGCCGCTAAAAAAATGAAAAGTGGAGACTTAAAGCTAGTACCATTTCCTTATAAAATCTTTCATAATAATTAGAAAAAAACATTCTGATATAAGTCGATGTCGATTTCTATCTTAATATGTAGAAATTCATAAAAAAACATATTCTTTACAAAGAAAAATAAAATAAGACAGTTACAAAAAATACAAAACTGTAAAGATTGCAAATAGGGCAATTGACTATTTGTTGGGAATAGATTAGTTGACTTTTTAAAATAAATATAATCATCATAAAGGTGTGAGTAATTAATTTAACTTGTAAGTTGAGTGGTTCAGTTTTCAAGTAAGCTATCAACAAAACGATATTTTTAAAGATAAAGAAAAGAGGTTATTATAAAAAAAATCTTTACAAGTCCTTATGAAAATTAATTGGAAAAATTTATTATTCGCATTTCAATATCATTTTTCTAATAATCTGCTGTTTAATAAGACATTTAAAACGAATATAGAATTTAGCAAATTAGTTATTTCATGCCTTCAGATAAGGGAATCGCTTTCATTATACGTTTATACTGAACTTTTGTGGGTGGCTGTATATTAAGAAGGCATTTTTGATGTTTATTACACACTGTTTTTTTTTGGATAAGAATATTTTTAAACACGTGTTGAACCTATTGATGGGACCCTAATAGAGAGGTCTATACTGGATCAATGTGGACCGGTGAGATATGCCAATGAAGGTTTGCTTCACACTCCAGAAATATCCAGAAGTTTCTTTTGTACCTGACCAAGAATAATGTGGTCTACATTATTTCATATAAACCTTTTTTTATTCAATGCTCAAATTCTTGCTGACAGTAGAAATGCGATTCATCCACACAAATAAAATGATTGATTTCAATCAAATCTCTGATTACTAATATTGGCTCAGATATCGTAATCAATTACCTTCTGCCATTGTCTGCGTTTGAAATGTATCTTCTCTTTTTCAACAATTTCATTTGCGATTATTCCAACTTTGCAATTAATACAGAAAAACAAAAAAATGATTAAGTTGAAAAAACAAAAAGCAGAAAAAACAAAACAAAAAAAAAACAGTGATTTTTTTTATATATTTAACTTGGATAATAATCGTCTTGGTTTTTCTTGGTCACATGAAGTTTTGACTGGGAAATTCCACGACCATATTCAAGTGTTATATTCACCTCTGTAAAGAGGGCAATTATTAGTGAGCGTTTTTTCTTCAAGATATAATGTTTTTCTTTTTAACCGAAAAAAACAAACTCATATTAATACAGTTAAAGTTCTTGGTTTCTGTTGAGAAGTAAAAGCCACCACAATTTTCACTGGTTATAAACTTCTCTGAAATCTTGATGGGCGGTTTTTTCTTTATGGTTCATACTTTACAATGACATTCCGTGTCTATAATTTTAAAGAGGTTGTCACTGTTCGATTTTCTTTTTCTAAATGTGCTCTACATAATTTTTTTGATATAATGAGAATTTTAAAGGCTATTAGGGATTATCCAATGCCAGAGGGGTCAAAGCGTTGGACTGCAGTATCATAGTAAGCGAGTTTAAACCCCACCCGTGCGATTATATTCACTTTTTAATAAACACTTAAGGGAAACGCCCTTATTACCTCAGCTATGGGTTAAATAGTTTCACAATTATTCTTCAACTTAAACAGATTTGTCATTAAATAATCTACAATGACTGATATGCCAAAAAACCCTGCTAACTATAAACTGTAATTAGTACTTATTCTAACTTCTGTAATTGTTAGTCATGATAGACCCCTAAAAGAAGCCAGAAAACAGATTTTAGTCCCATGAAATTCATCAAAATGGTGTCTCATCGCAGAATTTAAAAGAAGAATAGATTTTTAAATTGAACTTTCTCCAGTAAAACTTAATTACTCTCAGTACGATTTTGTTTTCTTACTTCAACTATTTCACTGCAATTTTTAGCGGTGAGAAGTTTATGAGTTTAATTGGTCTGCGAGGAAAATCATTTTTAGCCTTGCTTTACTTGAACAGAAAGAGCAAGTTCTAGCAACAGAAATATTTTTTTCATTATCTTCAGCAGTGTTTTCTGTGTCTTCTATGATTAAGCGCGACCTACAAACGCTATTTCTCGGCAAAGTTTTATTACATCTCGAATATGAATTGGCGGCAGGGTATTATTAGAGAATTGTAATATTTGTTGTAATCTAATCTTGTTATTTATAGATGAGCAACAAACTTACCAGTCATCTTTTTGTCCTTATTATCTTCGGGTTATTTGGACTTTTGATTACTTAAAAGTATTGGTTTGTATAGACAGCTTTTTTCCTGATCTTGCATCGCTTAATAATAATAATAATAATAATAATAATTGTTAGTCCTGTATTTTAGATAGTGTAGGCTCGTCCTCCGATTTCCAATTCTTCTAGCTCCCTTTCGAGGCAATTGGTATCACTGTCACCTTCGCGTTCCACGTTTTTTGTTGGTTTTTTTTTTGGTTTTGTTTTCGAGCGAAGTCTAAGTATATCATTTTCCGTTTCTTTTGGCTTTTACTTTGTGGTCCGGTTTGAGAGTAAAGTCCACTATTCAGCAGGTTCTTTTTTATTTCGTCGACATCCAGCCTAGGGGTCTAGCCTGGATTAAATGAACTGTTTGCATTTAAAAGTCCTGAAGAAATTTGTGTGTCTCATTCTCCAGGAAGAGTTCCGGTGTGTGTACATACCGATGGAAAGTATAGTCAAACTGTAATTTCTTGCACAATTCCCAGTGGATCACCTTCCCCAGCTAATCGTGTCTAGAATTATAATATTTTTGTAATAATTTGCTGTGTTTGCATATTATTTAATTAATCGTTTCGTCTGTTTTTACCATATCTGCTATTTTGTTTCGTCGTGTCTTTTTGGTTTCTCTCATAAGTTTTCCCTTTCTTAGCTACGTCCAAGTCTTTGCGTGCGAGATTTTGCTTGTTTATCTTTTTGCAATACCAATAGCGTTGTTTTTCTTCCCATTCCTTTTTCTTCGTTATTCTGTTGATCATTATATTGTTTGCGTTGTTTCTGGTCGTTGTAATTAGTCTTTCTTGGTTCCATGTTATGCATTCTTCGAGTTCTCGTATCGATATATCAATGCTATGTTCAATGCTGGCGATATCTCTTCCTCCTTTTCTGGTCATATATAGTCTGTCAAGGTTATCTCTGGGATATAAGGCCTTATTCATCGTCAATAGTTTTCATCTTCTCTGGTCAATTCATTTTCCCTCGTCTATTTCAAGAATAGTTACGAGCATCTTAAAAAGAGTTGCGGCCCAGATATTTATCACTGTGATTACACTTCGGTTATTGAGTTTGATTTCGAGAAGTTTTCAACTATGCCTCAAATAATCTTTTTTTATTTTTTTTATTTTTTCTTTCATTTCTACTTGTTAGATAGTTTCATCTTCTAATATTGCCGAGTATTAGTAAGTTGTTTTTTTTTTCTCCGAGTGCTCTGCTTTTTCGTGGTTTGATAGTTCTATTCCTTCCGTTATTTGTCTTTTTTTCGCTTCTCTTCATAAACATGGAACATTTTTCTATGTTAGGTTCCATCCCTTTAGCCTGATTATATATTCTTGTGTTTGGGTCTTTACTTTTTTTTCGCTTTTTGGAAACAGCTTGATATCGTCCGTGTACATTTGGTGCATTTATTAAGTATGTGACTGAGAAGTATCAACGCTTATAAAAAATTGTATAGGTGAATGCGAATCTCCCTGGAATATACCTCTCTGAACTTTCAAATCAATCAAAATTAACCCTCCTGCTGTCAATTTCTCTGTAGAGTTTTTCATGGTTTCTATGATGGACTTTATGACTTTGTCGAATATCAGGTACATTTTAAGACAGTCTATGATCCAGCAAAGCAGGACTATATCGTCGGCCTATTTCAGTCAATCCACACCATGGTTAAATTTTTCTGTCTCGTGTTGATTTCGATGAGAATTTGTTAATCAATGTACAATAGATCATCTGCTCCTCTTTCCCCTTTGTAACATCCTTTCTTTTCTCCTGGAAACAATCCAAAGCTGATAATTTTCTTCCTTATCAGTGTTGTTAGTATTTTCCACATCATCGGTATTTTCACATCATTGGTCTGTAATTGCTGGGACGTTTCCTTAATAGCAGTATTTAGGGATGATGATGGTCTTACCTTATCTCATCCATTCGGGTATACCTATTTCTTCTAAGCGTCAATATATTTTGATTGCCAGTCTGTTATGTATAGAAGGGATATATAAAACCAGAATCCAAGTCTATTATCATTGACTGGCTTTTTCCAATCAGTATTTTTTTAGTATTGCTCTGTGTTAACCAAAGTGTCTTTTGACCTCAGGCCTTCTTCAAGTATGTGTACTTTTTTTCTATATGACTTATCTATTCAACTTTTCTCATATATTTGTCCCATTATAATATTTTACTCATAAATAGTTTTGTTTCCTTTGCGTCCGGTTTTTGGCATGTCTTTGTACAGTCTTCACTTGCTTGGCGGTAGTTTTTTTTTTCGTTGTTTTGGAATGTCCTGTTTTGTCCGTATTGTTTTACCATCTCTCAGTATCTTTCGCCTATACCTTCTGATTTATCTCAAGTTTTAATGTTCGGTTTGCTTGCTGTTTTGTTTTTTCTTTTTTCACTACCACATATTCACGAGTTTTTGACTTCCTTAACTCTACCTTTTTTGTTTTTGTGTTCTACTGTGTTGTCTCAGTGTGTTGTGTTTCAGTTACAATTATTTTGCTTTTCTAATTGGTTAGGAGGTTCTTGTTCATCAGTATTTAGTGTCTCGGCTACTCTAACACGGTCTTGTTGTGTAACGCTACGCACTCGCCCCCACACGCATTCATCCTTTTTCTCGAACCATTCCACTTCTCGGCCGGCCGGTGATCAACTAGTGGTTCGAGGTGGGTAACGCACATTTCTTGCCACCACAAGAATACGATCGGGGTGGGGGACAGGAGAAAATAAAACAGACGAACAAACACGAACAAAGCTTGGGGTAACCAAGAGAAGAAGGAGGTATGCAACACTACCTGCATGTGCGGACTAACGCTAGCGTGGGTTACTAGCGAAAATTCCACAAGCAACTACAATGCCGACATCTTTTGACTCAATCTTCTTCGCTGGACCCTATCTTGTCTCCTACTGTCTCCGGAGTCGGGTGTTGACTGCCCCTGTCCGTGGTTCCACGCCAACTCTCTTTGCTCTCCAGTCGCCAACTGCCTGCCAGCTCCTTTTGTCCAGCCAACTCTCTTTCGCGTCCCCTTACCACTTCCGGATACGGCGAGATTTCAGGTCCAAAAATCCTTTGTCTGGTTTCGCGCCATGTCTTTGGTTTGTTGCGTTTAACTTAGCCTATTTTTCCCTATTTCTATCGTTCATTTTCTATGCTGTCTTTGTGTAGGTTTCTTCCTAAAATAACACCGAAGTTCATATTTGTTGTTTTCGCTAATCATTTTTTCTGTTGGTATCTCTGATTTGAGTGGGTGCATGGTTGGAATACCTGAAATTAGAACAGCAAATATTGGCAGAATATCGATCAGATCCCCATTTTGGTCATCGTGGGAGCACCTGCCGCTCATGACACTCAGACTTTTTCTTTAGGTCCCATGCTGAATTAAATTTCGATTTGTCATTTTTCATAGGCAGTATATTGTGGCTACAAGATACCCAAAGGTTTATTTTCTGTGCTTCTGCAACAGATGTGGCCAAGTAATCTTAAAGAGAGTGGTTGGATTCTATTTACATTTGTTAGTGTTTGACTTCGTTAAAACCCAGTGGATATTATCTTTTCCCTTCATTTTTACTAAACCTGTTATACTGGATTATAGATTATATTCTGTACTTTAAACCCTGTGCTATTAGATAGCATTCCTGTATTGTTAGTTTGGCTCTGCTTTTTAATAATGTAATATATGAGTATTTTTGTTTCTGATAAGTGTTTTTGGCTAAAAGATTTAGTCATATGACGAGAAAGAATGACCAATGTTTCTCTTTCACTAACTCTACAGTAATGACTGCCCTTTTTTATTTCCTTTCTTTTCGTAATCACGGCTTCGTTTCCCTCCCTCCACCCAAGTGACATAATAAATTTAGTTTATATAAGTTTATATATTCAAACAGAGGGAAAAAAGGAGTAAAACCATACAGTTCCCTTAGGAAATTTTGCATGAAAACGTACAAGAATATTTATTGACCCATTCTTTTCTTTTCCTATTACTTTCAAAGATTAACACTTCAGGAAATACTTTTTTTTTTTAAATTTTGGTGGCAACTTGTTTATTTTTGACGCGTCAGTCTTCTGACGAAAGGGATTTCTATCATCTGACAGAAAGACTTATTATCATTATTATTATCATTGCTTGAGTTTTCACACACCATTTTAATCTGGCGATTTTTCTATGAAGTCTGTGTGACACATAGTCTCTTTTGGTTACCAGAATCTTTCTAAGTATTCCAGCTGATTTCAGCAGAGTTGCTGTTTGGTTGATCTCAATTCAGGCTCTGATCTCCTGTTCGCCCATTCTCCTTTCATAGTATTCATTACAAATGCACCAACCATATTTGGTATCATATCTTCTTTCACACTTTACAGCATTTTCAGCCCCTTTGATCTTATTATCCCCCAATCTTTTCTTGTGCTTTTATTTCAACTCTATGGTCCGCTGGAAGGCAAAGTCAACTAGATAAGTATTTTTGTTTTTACTGTTTATCAAAATTAAGAATGGCGTTCTGATGGGGACTTTGCGATCCGTTTGTTTCTCAAAGTCACAGAATTTTATGTGTCTGATTCCCCAAGGCAGATTTTTGTTTGCATATAAACCATCTGCTAGTAATATCAAGTTTGAATCTATTATTTTTGTTTTTGTTTAGTCGTGAGGGTGATTAAAAAAATTTTGTCCATTTCGATTTTTAATCGGTCTGAATTTTAATGAATTTTGATTTATTTTATTCTTATCCATTCTGGCTTTCAATACGGGGCTACCCATTTATGTATGTATGTATGTATGTATGTATGTATGTATATGGAATATTTGAGAATATACACATAAATATAACTACTACATCTTGTTTAAGTAAGCTACTTAAACTCATCTGATTTTTACAGAAGCGCGTCAGTGTGTGCGGGTGCGTGTGGGTGCCTCTATGTGTATGTGTGAGTGCAGAATTTAAAGATAGCATATATATATATATATATATATATATATATATATATGTGTGTATAATGCTTTAACTATATAGTATATATATATATATAATATATATATATATATATATATATATATATATATATATATATATAAGGCTTTAACTATTTTAAAAGGTATGTTTTTGTAAAAGACCTTACTAATATTGATATGGTTTTATTTTTTAAAACTGCATTATCCATATTACAATAGAAATGGAACTTTTTATTCTTAAGCAGTGAGAATAAATTCTTAATATATTACAAAATACTTCGAAAACATTATTATTATTATTATTATTTAAGGATAAACTATATTTAAGAAAAGCATGAAAAGTGGCGTTTGCATCAAATTTCAGATCGCATTGAGTATTATATCATTTTTGTTTAATAAATCAAGGTTTGCTGTGTGAGAAGGAAGCCATATAAACAGATGGAAATGAAATGTATCAATCACATGCCTCTTTATCTGAAGAGATATGTGAAGAGGTTAATTGAAAACTAGTAACATATAACGATATCTCCCACACAATAACAAAATGATTTAAACCATTAACGACCATCGAACGAATTTTCCAAAAAGTGAACATGTTTTTGTGACAGATGTGAATCTTTGTCTATCGGAGCGTTACTTTAACATTGCAAATTAACGAGAATGATCATGTATAGAGGAACTTGTTACACTTAATAATACAACCTTTTGGTTTATTTATTTATGACAACTTTGCAAAACAGTATTTTTAAATAAAGTAAGTAAAGTTGGCCGTAGTTGAGGGTGACCCGAAGGCTCCCTTTTCGATAGCTACTACACCAAGATGGAGAGGAGGGCGCTACCCTTTTCCCTGGATTGCATGACTTTACCCTTGATCCATACCTTATAATGCTGAGTGTTAAGCAATGACGCATTTTTTGAGTCTTTGTATGACTCGACCTGGGATTGAACCCAGGTCTTCCGGGGCCATTGGTGAACTCTCTAACAATCATGCCAATGTCTCGGTAACTACAAATAAATCCGGCACATTGAAAATGTATAAAGATGAAGAAACACATGGTCTTCAAAAAAGACTTTCTTTGGAGAAATATTTGCCAACGTTAAAGGCCTAAAATACCGTTAAAGGCCTAAAATACGAAACGTTTAACGTTGGTAAATATCTTTTTTCAAATGCAACCATTCTCTGAAGACCCTGTGTGTTTTATCTCAATACATTTTCACACACACACACACACACACACACACACATATATATATATATATATATATATATATATATATATATATATATATATATATATACTTTAAGAATAACAGCGAAACCGGTCACATAGGATTATAAATTTATTTCAATCCTGTTACGCATTTTTGAAATTTTTAAAAACACGAAAAAAGTAACAGGACTTCTTCAGATCTTTTTGATAAATTAAAAAAACTAGAATAGACACATGATAGTGAAAGGGGATAGTGGGAGGGGATAGAAGAGGGGTGAATAGTTACCTCTTCATTAAGCCCACTTCCGTTTTAAATTTAAATTTCGGTTAGCAATGTAGTAAAATTGTTTTTTTAAAAAAAAAGTTTTCTTTAATTAATAATTTTTTAATTATATTTAGACCTAAATTACAGATTTTTTATTGAATTAGATTTAAACTTTAAATAATAACTTCACGTAAAGATACGGTAATAGATATATTAAAACTAAAAACAAAACCAATATTTCATTTATTTACTATATTTTAACATTTCAAAGATATTTAGAAAGCATGACTTAGTTCCACTTTTTATGCGTAGTACGTATGTATTATATGCTTTTTCACAATTTTCTATCTAAAAATTTATTTTATTTATTCTCAAATTTAACTCTAATTTTCTAAATTAACTCTATGTTTTTATAGAAAAATTTGATTAAATATCTATAGTTTAAATTTAGCCCTATGTCTACACCTAGCTATTAGTTCATTTCTCTTATTTAATAATTTTTTGGCTCAGGAAAAAGCAAAATGTGGATTTTTTCTTCAAGACACAGGTTGTACCTATTGTCGAAAGATTTTGGGGTATTAGATCTTTTCAATATGGACCATTGTATGTCAGGGGTTAACCCTTTATCTTTTAATCCCCAATAATGTTTTGATAGAGCAGTTTGATTTTTTTTATGCTCATGGGAGAAGGAAAATTTATGATTTCCATATCTAATTTTCCAACTAGTAGACGAAACGCCGATATAAAATTTCTTATCTCTTATGTCCTCTTTTGGATTAATAATAGCTTTATATACTACATTACCTAAATTACACAACCCATTCATTGGACAATCAGTTCCAGATTTACAATTACATTCTATTTTTTTTTTTTTTACTATTAGTATTATTATTTACTACATTGCTAACCGAAATTTAAATTTAAAACGGAAGTGGGCTTAATGAAGAGGTAACTCTTCACCCCTCTTCTATCCCCTCCCACTACCATGTGTCTATTCTAGTTTTTTTTTTATCAAATAGATCTGAAGAAGTCCTGTTACTTTTTTCGTGTTTTTGGAAATTTCAAAAATGCGTAACAGGATGGAAATAAATTTATAATCCTATGTGACCGGTTTCATTGTTTTTCTTAAAGAATTTATTGCTCTGTATTATTGGTACATAGAGCTCTTTCCCGGGAAAAATTTAAATATTCATTCATGAATAACTTCTTGTCCCGATGGAATTACTCCCAACTCCGGTTTAACTGGACCAAGAATACTATATATTTATATATATATATATATATAAATATATATACGTTTCGTAACCTTATGGTATTTGCTAATTTGAGGCGATTGTGTCATGAGACCAAAGTAGGTGAGGCTGAAGAAGTTACTCACTGTGGTTGGTAGTGATTGACTGATTCATTAATTGATTTTAATGACATGTCAACCCATGTAGATTTATTCTATACCAAGTCGTTAGGGAATGACGTTTATGTTTACATTTTTAATTATCATTATCAATCATTTTATACAGTGCCATTCAAATGATACATTCATATCTGTGTCAACTAATAGTGATGTCAGGGTTAAATCCTTAAAAAGCTCAACTTTATTTAGTCAAAACCAAGAGTATGGGACACCAAGTGAGAATCAAACGCTTTTGTAGCCTAACGATGCCACAATTAGATTAATTTTTGAACTTCACATTTTTACTAACATCTTGGAACTTATTTTATTTTGTTCATTTTTTCGTAAAACTAGTTTTAATATAAGTAATATTTGGGGTTGTTAGAGAATTTAGATCTCAAAAACAATCTAATACCAAAATATACATAATAAAACTTACTAAAACCAATACTTTCGATACGCACTTCTAAACACCAAAGTAAAAGTCTGAATTTGTAGATACATACATGTAACTATCAAGTAAACAAATATATTTAGGATGCCTAATATAAAGATGATTTTACTTATTACTATATTGGAGATGTTCACCCGAATAAATTTGATGATATGTCTAGTCCTAGAACTTATATCATTTTCTTAAACGTATTTTTCAAATCGTTCTGGGTGCAAATAATAACAAATATCAAATACTTTTTATCCTAAAAGTGCTAGAAAGCAGTAGCTGAGTGTAAATAACGTTGAGAAATGTATGGTATTAAAGAGCATCTAACACTATGGAATTACTCCCGTTATATGAAGAATGTTGAGCTGCCCCTAATTACCATTAGTCTCGGGTCCTCTCTGACCCCAAGTAAAAGTACCTGTTAGGATCCCATCAATGGGTCAAAGAGAACGGATAAATCATTTACAAAGAATTTTAATATATATATATATATATATATATATATATATATATATATATATATATATATATATATATATATTAACTTAAATCGCGAGTCGGAAATCTTCTACTCAAGTTTCACCTCATCGGATCATCAGGAAGTCTACCTCCAACTAATGCTAAAGGAGAAAGCGCCGTCTTGTATTCACCAAAAACCAACCTAACTTAGAATTTACACACACACACATATATATATATATATATATATATATATATATATATATATATATATATATATATATATGTCGAAAGCCTTGGTAAAGTCAACAAAAATTGACTTTACCAAGCTTTCGATATATATATATATATATATATATATATATATATATATATATATATATATATATGTAAATTCTAAGTTAGGTTGGTTTTTGGTGAATACAAGACGGCGCTTTCTCCTTTAGCTTTAGTTGGAGGTAGGCTTCCTGATGATCCAGCAAGGCTTTCGATTCCATTCACAGAAGAAAGATGGAACAAATCCTACTAGCGTACGGCATACCTAAAGAAACCGTAGCGGCAATAACGATTCTCTATAGAAACGCTAAAGTAAAAGTACGATCACCAGATGGAGACACAGAATACTTCGACATTGTAGCAGGAGTACTACAAGGGGACACGCTGGCTCCGTACCTCATTATCATTTGTCTAGACTACGTACTTAGAACATCGATTGACAAAATCAAAGAGAATGGCTTCGAACTGACGAAGAAAAGAAGCAGAATATACCCCGCAACAACAATTACCGACGCCGATTACGCCGATGACATAGCGATACTGGCAAATACACCCGACCAAGCCGAAACACTACTGCATAGTTTGGAACGAGCAGCAGCAAGCATAGACCTCTATGTTAATGCACACAAAACGGAATATATGTGCTATAACCAAATGGGAGACATCTCCACTCTAGAAGGAACCCCTCTTAAACTAGTAGACAAATTCACTTACCTAGGAAGCAGCGTCGAATCAACCGAAAAGGACATCGAAACGAGGTTAGCGAAAGCATGGACAGCTATCAATAGGTTATCGATTATTTGGAAATCAGACCTACCCGATAAAATGAAACGCAGTTTCTTCCAGGCAGCGGTCACATCTATACTGCTATATGGCTGCACTACATGGACACTAACAAAACGGCTGGAGAAGAAGCTAGACGGCAATTACACAAGAATGCTACGTGCAATCTTAAACAAGTCCTGGCGGCAACACCCCACAAGACACCAACTGTACGGCCACCTACCCCCTATCACGAAAACTATTCAAGTTAGACGAGCCAGACATGCAGGACACTGCTAGAGAAGCAGGGACGAACTCATAAGAGATGTACTTTTATGCCCCCCCCACACACACGGCCGTGCAAAAGCAGGACGACCAGCACGAACATACATTCAGCAGCTATGTGAGGATACGGGATGTTGTCCTGAAGACCTACCTAGGGCAATGAACGATAGGGAGGAGTGGCGAGAGAGAGTCAGGGATATCCGTGCTACCAGCGCGATATGATGATGATGATATATATATATAAAATAAAATAGATAAATGAATAAAGAACCTTTTATTAAAAAAAAATCACTGGAACCTATCCCTAATTATAGAGCAACCACGCCCTTTTTTGTCTACAACTATTTAACACCTCCAATCTTTGGTCTAACATATCCCTACTTTTATAAATTTTAGTAAATATATATATATATATATATATATATATATATATATATATATATATATATATATATATTGTGTGTGTGTGTGTGTGTGTGTGTGTGTTTGTTTAGAATTAAATAACCTACAAGTGTTTATATGCCACGAAAAACAGCCTGAGAACAGCATTGCAAACTAGATTTGGAATAACTGGAAATATATATATATATATATATATATATATATATATATATATATATATATATATATATATATATTTTTTTTTCAGAAAGAGTGAATTTTAATAGATGTCGTTTTATGTTAAGTAAGCGTAAAATTTATAAAGACAATAATTTTGTTTCACATCTTTGCCGCTGCCTTATAAATAATAATTTATGTATTTCATGAAATTCCCTTCAAAATGCAGACACTCTTTATTAAAAAGTGAAAAAAAATCTCTAAGTAAGTTATTTTCAAAATAATTTTTGTATTTTCATTTTAATCGCATTCAAAATAATTGGCACCGGTGTTATTCTCAAAGACAATCGACAAATTAAAAAGAAAACATTTCCATTCATAATTTTAATGGTGAAATTATCTAATCAGTTTTGTTGCAGAAGGGTTGGGTCCATATAACTCATACTGAATTCGTTAAGACGAGAATATGACAAAATGAATACGCCGACACTTTAAGAAATTTTACAGAAAATAGGAAACCGGTGTTAATAATGTTTCTGAAAGTAGGCGATGTTTTATTTTTATGTGAAGGAAATAACATGTATAGTCACACAGATTTGTATGCGGATAAATGTGTGTGGGTGTGCTTGTGTTTAAAGTAATATAAGGACCTAGACGGTTAACAAGTATTACGAGCGTCATTTCTATTTTCCAGTAGTTTTGTTGATTTTGTATCAAAGGTCAACTAAATGTGATTGTAATTATTTTCCAAGATTTTTCTGATGTTTAAGTGATTTACATATGGATAATCATTGAGTTATTTATTAATGTTTTTTTTTTTCATGATTGAACAGATTATTAATCGCATGTCTACTTACTAAATCACACATATATTCATTCAATTACGTATATGTTGTACTTCAAAATATTTTTAATTAATTCTTTGATATCAAATTTGTCATAAGATAACGATTTTTTTTAAATTGTATTTTATGAATAAAAGTATTTTTTTCTTTTTTTGCAGCTTGATATTAAGAAACGCAGTGTAAATTACAAGTCAACAACAGGTAAGGATCTTCTTGTTCTTGTTCTTCTTGTTCTTCTTGTTCTTGTTCTTCTTCTTCTCATTATTATTATTATTATTATTATTATTTCGTTCTCTTTTGAGAGTTTTTATTGTTATTATTATTATTAATATTATTTCGTTTTCTTTTGAGAGTTTTTTCTTAATATTCTGGTAGATGCTAATAATGTTTTTAATCTGGATGATCTCTAAATGACCTCTTATTTCTAAGACTTCCAGTCACTTTACCAAAACTTAGGAGATTGATTCGAGTGCAACAGTTACAATTGGAATCACCGTAACGTTTATGTTAAATAGATATTGTTTTTGTTTTTTGTTTTTCAGGAAGGTCTTGGTACTATCTTACTTTTCACTTTCTTTTAATTTTTGTCTGTGATCGACCGTGAAGGCAATATTCACAATTTGGATGGTCGTCTGGCCGAAATTAAGTAATGTGTTTTACCTCAGAATCCTTAAGAATTTTGTGCGTCTCATTTTCCAGTACGATTTCTGGATTGTGCATATACCACTTATTCATATAGTTAAATTTTAATTTCTTGCCCGATTCCCTGTAGATCACCTACCGCAGCCAGCCGGATGTGGTCTTATACTATTTCTGCTCTAATTTGTTCGTTCGCTTATTCGATGATTTGCATCATTTTTATTTTTGATGTAATATAGTTGGTCCTTGTGGCCTTGTTTTTCTCTGAAGTTAGAAGTGATTTAGTTTTTCTTGTAAGCGTTCCCTTCCTTTGCAATGTTCAAATTTTCTCGCGTGTGATCTCGCTTGTTTGTTGCTTGAAATATCCACAGAGTTGTTTTCATCCCATTTTTTCTTTTCTAGTTATTGTTTATGTTGATCTTGGTTGCTATTATTAGTCTTTATTTCTTATTTTTAAGTAATCTTCGACTCGTCATATCAATGCATAGACACAACCTTGAATGCAGTCGAGTCCTCTTCCTCCATATTTTGTTGACACATATAGTCAGTATTTTAATGGAATCTACAGTCAATTTATATGTACGAGGGTCACTACAGGACTTAAAAGTCAGCCATTGTGTAGAGATCCAACTCAGGAATACCTGTACTATCCTTCAACAGACTCCGTCGCCTTCACTGTTTCGGCAGTGGGCTCGTATACATCTGTGGAACCGTTGGACTACCAACAAAAAATATTTGTTTAAAGTGTTGAAGTCTTGTATTGGACCAGCCACACTTTTTTGAGATGCTGTGGTTCGGTGCAAATGTTTACTACAGAAATCCTAAACAACAATACTCTGGCCTGCATAAGTAACCAAGGTAGCCAGAATCATTGGCTGAATGAGCTTCCCTCATTGAACCAATGTTTAAAAGGGCTTGCAGATCACTGTCAACCGAAGTCAAAAGCTTCAGATAGTACGCATCACTTAAGAATATTATCTCGAGATAAGGAATCGGGTTTAAAGTTGCATGTGCTAGATGGCTGTCGGGCAAAAACTTCCTCCACCTTTCGACAGGTCGTGTTTTTCGTACTAGTTATTTTGCTAAACCTACTACCGAGCTGACTGGGGCACCTCTGGTGGTGTAATGGTTAGCAAGTTAGACTAGCAAACCTACACGAGTGAGTTCGAGTCTCATTGGGTGTCCCATTCATTTGGCCGTGTGCTAAATCGAAGTAAAGACCTTCGTAAATTACTACTACCGAGCTGACTATCAAATAGGTAATACTGGTTTACATAATACCAGTGGTGTCTTGAGCGACCAGGCACAATATATATATATATATATTGGAGAAAACATTTTTTTCAAACAATTCTTATAAGAAATTTGAACATTCTAAACACAGGCTGAAAGAGCAGGATAAAACCAAGAATAAATACTAGTTCCCTTATCCCCTCTTTGGCTGATACATATATCTCAGTTTGAAGAAATATTTTTGGAGGAGAAAGAAAAAATGCGATCAGAAGATGACATGCCGCTTTTTAGTCCATGGCAATTGATGTTATTCTTACTTTAACGGAACTGATTTATATGAGGCAATGGAAGAGATTTATTGAACTACGATATATATATATATATATATATATATATATATATAGAGAGAGAGAGATAGATAAAAGAAAAAAGGAGTCAGTAAAACTACCTATGTCATTTACATATTCACAATAATTATGAACAAAACATTTTTAACGATTTTAAAATGTGATGTTACAAGAACAAATTAGTTGAGGGACGCAAAAAACACCTAAAAACTAATTATGCATCAGCCATGTGCCCGTAAAAAATATTTCTCTTTATAGAATAGAGTTAACATTTTCTGCACGTAAATTCAGGTTTCATGAATTTTGAAGGGGAAAAGCAATTGCAGATTTCCATTTTTTCAACAAAGACTAACGACATTTTACTCTAAACTGACAGAGGAAAAAAAGCCAACTGAATATTTATCCTTCACTTTTCAGCAAATTCAATGTATCATAATTTGACCTTGTCCGTTATTATATTGCTCACAAGATAAACGCTGATTGACTGGAAACCTGTTGTAGATAGGAAACTGAGAAAACCCTACTAGGGCTATAGAAATCCCTGGAAACAAAGATTTTACAATCATAAACTTACCTGTCAACATAATTGTATCCAAATAGAAATAGATTGTCAAAGTATATATCCAGATTGGAACACACATGTTGAAATGATCACCAAATTGAAAAAATTCTCATTCGTACGGATATATGCAATGCATATTTAAAATATTGCAGACTGAGATTTTAAAAAAATAAGTGTGCCGAAGAAGAAAACATATTACTGAGAAGAAATCATATTTGATGTTAAAATTTTGACATGAAAGAATTTTCTTCAATTGCCACCAGACCTACACAAGTTGCCTGAAAAGGATAAGAATAATTGTTAAATAAAAATATAATATTTCCTTATCTTTCTTCTAATTACCTATGTTCAGGTAGGTTTCGTGAAACTCAGACGAGAAGCCAAATGATTTATGAGTTTGCAAATTTTAATATAACGTTTAAATATATGTATGCAATATGTTTCTAACATATCATTCATTTAATTTTCTGTGTGTAAATATTACATGAATAAACATTTCATCACTTGACCATATTTCGTACTATATGAACATTTTTAACCACATTTTTCACATTTCCCTCTGCACATTTTGTATAACAAATGAAACTTAATATAATGGACTTATTGTACTCATCATTTTTCTATTTAGTGCTTTTATACAATAATAGCATCGAATACTCTTTTTATGTAAAATAATTTCCTAAACTGTAGTTTTTTCGGCATTATATATATATATATATATATGTATTGTCATCATCATCAGTTCGCACTACCAGCACTGAATTCCCTTAGACACACACACACACGCACACACACACACACACACTCTCTCTCTCTCTCTCTCTCTCTCTCTCTCTTTTTTTTCCATCGACTCCAATCATCCATCGCCTCTTGTAGGTTTTCAAGACTGCATCCTGTGTCCTTTCAAAGCGGTTGTCGGTAAGTTCTTGCTAGTCCAATTATACCGGCATGCCCATGTGTAGGGGTCCATACGAGAACGTTACTTTTAAGGTCGTCCTTGCTTCACCAGTAGTGTCCTGCATGTCTTGTTCGTCTTAAAAGGCTGACTTTATAGGTGAGAAGTAAGTGGCCGAACAGCTGTTGTTTCATGGGTGTGATTTCCAGGATTTGTTCAGAATAACTTATAGCATTCTTGTGCAGTTCCCGTGTAGGTTTTTCTCTATGCGGTGCATCTATAGAGGAGTATTGACACAACCGCTGCTTGGAAGAAAACCTGTTTTACTCTTATAGAGCATATTTTCATAGGATCGATAGTCTATCGATAGCATACAAGACCTTATATATATATATATATATATATATATATATATATATATATATATATATATATATATATATAAGTAAAGTTGGTGACTGTTGTCGAGGGCGACCAGAGGCGCCTTTTTCAATAGCTAGAAACACTGATATATCGGAGAGGGCGATACTCCTTTCCCTGGATTGCTCCACTTTACTCTTGATACGTACCTTATATTACTGAGTGTTAAAAGAAGAGGTATTAAGTACCTTTTTTAAAGTATTTGGTATGACGCAAACTGGATTGAACCCAGGTCTCCCGGATCATTGGCGAACACTCTACCCACTGGGTCAATGAGACGGTAATATACACAACTCAAGTCAATATATTAAAACAGGTATTCAACTCTTGAGTACTGACGAGGAATGTAAGTACAGATATTCTCGAAAAATATCTCTATGAAGATTGAGACAACATTATCTCGTAGATCAAACATCTACTTGCTACTTACCATAAAATACCAAGATCTGGCCTACCTTCAACTATTTTGAGCACAAAATATTAAATCGAGGTATACGTCGAGTTTTGTGGGGGTTCTTTTGTATAATTGACTTAGGAACCTTGATTATTGTTTCCTGTTCCTGTCTTATTAAAAGTCCCATTTGCACGTAATATATGATAAGAATTAGACTATAAAAAATGGTTTGAAAATTATTCTTAAAGTGACATTAAAAATATTCTTTTCAAAATTTAAGTTGTACATTATTTTCGCTGTATTATCAAAGTGATAATCTTCGTTCATTCTTCTCACAATATATCTGCATTTTATTTCTGGTAGACGCTTTCTGGTAATGATTTCCTGATGAAGATAAGGAGTTGATAAATATAAAAGATATAAAACATCATACAAGGTAAACGAACATAGTACACTTTTCTTTTATAAATACGAAACGGTTTCCATATAAACATATGCCGATGCATCATTGAAGAAATAGAATGAAAGAAAAACAAATATTTCACAGTGATCGTATTAAGAAATTGGTAAAATAAATTAATATATATATATATATATTTGTGTGTGTGTGTGTGTGTGTTTATATGAGAGTGTGTCTAAAACATATATGTGCATATGACAATAACTATATATATATATATATATATATATATATATATATATATATATGAATGTGTATGTTTTATATATATATATATATATATATATATATATATATATATATATATATATATATAAGTGCCTAATACACATACGCACACAAACATACGTATTTATACATATAGACGTACATTTAATACATACGCCTAATATTATATATATATATACATATTTTGACTAGCTTTTGTGACACACACACACACACACACACACACACACACACACACACACACACACACACACACATGTATGTATACATTCGCACAAATGCATATGCCCATGTAAATGTGTGAAATACCAAGCTTGCCTTATTTTTTTACATAGAATTTCAAATAAGTTTCCTATTCGTTTTTCGTGTATCACTTGCACATTCTTCTTGATGGTTAACAATACTTTGTGAAAAGGACACGAAAGTACTGTAAAACATAACTCATTATTTATTATCAATTTCCTATTTTGTAGAAACATAGGAAATCCCCAAAAAGAAATAGGAGTCATTTATTTTCATTATCAGGAGTCAGAAAAAAAAAGTCTATTTCAGCTTGGCGATTTTAAAAGAAACAATGTCGTGGTAAAAAATAGCGAGAATAATTGTTTATTCCCTGGCGAAGAGTCTTTGTTTCAAAAAAGTATTGTCCACATCATCGGCTTAATTGTGTCGTCGCAAATGGTGACAATACAGAGGAATAATAGAGGTTATACTTCAAAGTGTTGAAATATATTTTTAAAGTTGTTATACATATATTAAATATATAATGTCTGTTGTGATAACTTTATTTCAACCTATTTTTTTTTCTTTTGCTTTTTTGGACTTGTTGCTTACTTATTTCTTCCTAAGGATCATACGAACTTTGAACTATGAGATTTTCTGTTAGGGTCTAAGTCAACTTTAGATGTCTTAGAATCACGCCAGGAAAACCAAATAATACAACTACTAAAACAAGAGTTAGATAGCCAATAAACAAATAAAATTTGCTTGTTTTTAATATTTATCATATTTACCCAACCCCTCCGCACGGGCAGGATATGACACAAGGTCAATTTTTAAGCGGAGTTTCACAGGTTTGAATTAAAAGTTGTCCTTCTCTTAGACTAGTTACCTCACCAAGGCTGAAGAACCTAGTCTGCCCTACTATTTACCCATAGCTGGAGGGAAAATAATGGGATTCATACCTTTCCCAATGGTATTAGTGCTATGTGAAATGCAATCAGTCTCGTCCAGGATTTAATATTTATTAAGCGTCTAATGCCTATTGTGATTTACCTTTTTTTCGACTAATTTACACTTTTTTCTTATTTAAGTGTTTACTGTTTTTTTGTTTGTTTTTTTTTCATACGGAATCTAAAATTCTATTCCTTTCGGATCTCCATGGGTGTCGACTGTAATTTGCTATGTTAAATAGAATTTCTCCTGAAACCGAACGTTAAAAAGAACAATGCCTTCTGATAAAAAATATTCGACAAGAAAATATGAATATATTTATCAGAACCAAAGAAAGTTCGGAGTCTAAAGCCTATGATCTGAGACGATATTCTGATTAGATATTTACTCATGGTTTACTGGTGACTCAGATGTTTAATACACATTGTGACGGCAAATTCTTTAAAATCCCAAAACGGGACTTTATTTTCGCACGTGTGAAGACGGGGCAGGTTGGCACTTGATCCCTTGTAGAATAAGTCCTCGTTCACAGTTTTTTTCTCAGGCATATGAGAACTGGCATATTATGTGGGGGGTTAACTTATGGCTAGACTGACCGCCGCTGGCAAGGGGTTCCAAATTTCACACTATCCACACACCCACCAGGTCGCTTTTCTTCCTCCCCTAGAACAACGGAAGATATGGACCTCTAGGTTTAGACTTAATAATATTATATTGTAGTAGTTGGCAACTCCGGTTTCCCGTGTGATATTTTAAAGGAATTTATAGGACAAACTTAAGCAAGATAACATAAAGCGAACAGAAGCTGAAAAGGAAGCATGAAGTAACAAATTCGTAGCAGACGCCACAAATAACAACTTAGACCACGTGATAACATTAAAATGCATGAATCTTTTACTACATAATGATATACACCGTCAAAGTGTCAAATCTATAATAAATGAACAGTCCATGAACATAAATGTCTTTCTTCTTTTCTTTTCTTTCGTTTTCCTTTAAATTGAGAGAGAGAGAGAGAGAGAGAAAGAGAGAGAGGGTATATAAAATTGGGTATAAGGAGAAACCGTCCCAAAGGTACTTATCTCATTTTCTTTGATGGACTTCCTGTGGAGAATCGTTCCTCTTTTACGGGCTAATAGACTTTATGCTATTTTTAACACTGGCTTGAAGAAAATGGCTTCTTCAATCCGAAATATTTTTATGTTTTCTTCTACCCGGAGTATTGGCTTTTGCTCCATCTGCTACGAGCCCTGTCCAACAACTGACTTTTTTCTTTTCAATTTCCGCTGACGGGAGAGAGTCCCCACTTCCGTTTTAGGGTCCCAGCCAATCACTTGGCTTTTCTCTTCCTCCCCCTGGTCGGGCGATTTCTTAGGGATACTAGATGTCACCCAAGTCAGGTTATTGAGTACAGATAGCTTGCCCTAATTTACTATCATGCCTTAACGGTCATTCTCTGATGGCTTGCCGCTGTTAATTCGAACACGGGGAATAGTATTAATCTTATTTCTATCGTCTCAGTGGGAGACCACGTGACAACATTGATTCTGTATAGCGAAAAAGGAAAGCACCTCGAGCGTGCACACACACACACACACACACACACACACATACACACACGGACAAACAAACAATTTTTCATAAAACTAAAGGTGTCTTGATTTTATTATTTCTAGTAGACTATTATAAAATGAAAACATACATCATTAGGAATTATTTACTACCGAACTCTGCAGCGTTAAAAATGTGTAGCCGAAAATATGAATGCGTAATAATCAAGAAATTAGCGCACCTCTGGAAAAGATGATCTGTTTTTCTATAATTTTTTTAAATTATTGATTTGTTTACAATACTGGCCAACACACCTAAGGTTATTTTATATCTAAAGTTTTGGGAAGTGCGTATATTGTACAAATACATGGTAATGTTTTGTATAATTCCCACTTATTTGGATCTTTTTAGAGTAAGATTATTTATTTTTTGAATAAAATTCCCAATATATATTTATATATATATATTTATGTTCCCACTTGTGTATTTGACATACATGTGTTTATGATTGGATTAGGTATATATAAGAGTGTTTGTGAGTGTGTTATTGGCCCAGCGGTTAGAGTGTTCGCCAATGGCCCGGGAGACCTGGGTTCAATCCCAGGTCGAGTCATACCAAAGACTTTAAAAATGGTACTTGATACCACCTTGCTTAACACTCAGCATTATAAGGTACGGTTCAAGGGTAAAGTGGAGCAATCCTGGGAATGGAGTAGCGCCCTCCCCTACACCTTGGTGTAGTAGCTATCGAAAAGGGGCCTTCGGGTCACCCTCGACTAAACTTATTATTTTAGTCATATATATGTGCACATAGACGATTGTGTTTGAGTATATATATATATATATATATATACGTGGTTCCTTCAATAGGTTTCCAGACATTTTTGTAGTCATTTAAATTTGTCGTAGACTATTGAAAATTCAGTATATTATTACTATACATCTTATGAGATGCCTGACAAATTCTTGTGATTTCAAGTTCAAATGAACAGCGACAGCAACATTTTGAATACACCCTACTAAAGCCTGATTGTCACACCATGTGAATTTCGAAAATGCAATCTGGAGGTGAGGACACCTTACAAGAACGATATGCAATAAAATTATGTTTCAAACTTGGGAAAAATGCCACAGAAACGTATGAAATGGTTCAGACTGCTTTTGGAACATCTTGCATGAATTAAGCATCAGTTTTTGAGTGGCGTAATAGATTCAAGGAAGGCAGGTAGTCTGTGAGGGATGATGAGAGGTGTGCGAGGAGTAAGGAAGTCAATACACCAGAGTTGATGGGCCAAAGGGTTAGGGTTAGGGGTACTATGTTGAGGTTCTAAGGGAGTTCGGCTGGAGATTCCGTCGGAAGAGGCCAGCACTCTGCAAATCGGGTCAGTGGCATTTCCACCAGGACAATGCACCAGTCCACAGCTGCATCCTTGTCACAGACTATTGGACCAAGATGGGCATCAAGACAGTTCCTCACCGTCTCTATAGACCCAACTTGCTCCCTGGGACTTTTGGTTATTCCCTAAGCTCAGCGGCTGTCGTTATGAGACAATTGAGGAGATGAAAGAGGCTGTGACGAAGGTCATTGACACGCTCACATATGAGGACTTCTATGGGGCCTTCCAGAAGTATTTGGAATGGTACAACAAGTATGTTGCAGCCGGAGGAGATTACTTCGAAGGGGACTTGAGTTTCTTGTGTGTACTATCAATAAAAGTGCCCATACGATAAAAATCTGGAAACTTATTTAATGATCCTCGTATATATATATATATATATATATATATATATATATATATATATATATATATATATATATATATAAGCTATTGTTATACATATACAAACACATATATGCCCACGTATTCATATAAATGTAGTCATGCCAACGCTGTTTTTTTAGAGTAAAGCGTTCTTTTTAAAAGGATATGATTTTGCTGGAAACGCGTTATGCGTTATTTACAACGATTTCGCAATCGTCGGCTTAGATGTTGGGAAATATGTACAGTGTACGTTTATATGTTCATTTCTTGTGCAGTTTCTTAATTCATTAATAATCATTTTATCAATCTATTTATTTACTCAGTCATATTATTTGTCTTTTTAAAAGTTTGCATATGGTTTTATGATATGATTTACTCTTATATAGATCAAATAATTTGAAAAAATATCAATTTGCCCTATAGCGTTCATTCTTAAAATTACAATCATTGAACGAGTTGTTCACAGAGTAATATCAATAAAGGGATATTCCGCACCCTTCAGAATTTTTGATCAGGAACCTCAATACCAGATGCAGTTTTGTGCCTTACTCGGGAGAGCGCTTTTTGGGAGTTTCCTTTCTCTACTGCAGGAAATACATCCTAAGTCACACCGACCGGACAGATGCTTTGAGACTTGAGCAGTTTATGCAATGTTCTTTTTTTTGTCGGTTTTGTTCAGTCTTAGAGTTTGTGGATTATCTATTTCGTTATGCTGGATGATCGAAAATTTAACTTTAAATTAAAAAAAATCTTCTATTCAAAATAGATGGTATTTTATATATATATATATATATATATATATATAGCCGCGTATCGATGTCTTTTTCGGTTGATGAGACACTGCTACGTAGGTAGGTGAACTTGTCTACCAGTTTCAGAGCGGTTCAGCCTAGTGTGAAAATGTCACCTGTTTGATAACGAAGGCATGGACAGCTATCGATAGGCTATCGATCATATGGAAATCTGACGTGACCAGTAAAATGAAACGCAGTTTCTTTCATGCAGCGGTCGTATCGATACTGCTGTATGGATGCACTACTCGGACGGTAACTAAACGGCTGGGGAAGAAGCTGGACGGTAATTACACAAGAATGTTGCGAGCAATATTGAACAAGTCCTGGCGGCAACACCCCACAAGGCACCAACTATACGGCAACCTGCCTTCCATCACGAAAACTATCCAAGTTAGACGAACCAAACGTCCAGGACACTGTTGGAGAAGCAGGGACGAGCTCATAAGTGATGTACTCCAATGGACCCCCACATATGGCCGAGCAAAAGCAGGACGACAAGCGCGAACATACATACAGCAGCTATGTGAGGATACGGAATGTAGCCCTGAAGATCTGCCGGAGGCGATGAACGATAGGGAGAAGTGGCTAGAGAGAGAGTCAGGGATATCCGTGCTAGCGGCAGGACATTATATATATATATATATATATAATTAAATAAACAGAAATTTAGAAACACAATTCCATTTCCATCTTATATGCATGGTATATATATATATATATATATATAGTTTCCTTTTTGAGTGTAAAGTTTTTTTTCAATAGTATACATATGTGTTGCGCAAAGTCTGACACATTATAATCAATTTTCTCCATATCATAATGTACGACCCCCACAAAAAATGGTTGTTAAAAATTGTTTAAACTACATGTCACCAAAAAATGAACTCGGTTATTTTAAAAAGTTGGTAAGAATATAGATTAACTCTTCGGAAAATGTTGAAGAGTTAAAAAAAGGGGAGAGTAGGGTGATCACTTTCACCCAAACAGTTGCATAATTGAAGAATGCTACCAAGGTCTGTGGTATGTAAACTTTGTCACTGACTGCTGCTGGTGATTGGAACGAGGTGCAGTGGCTGCCGAGCACTGGAGGAAGTCTCTGAAAGATCTTTCCTCCACAAATAGTTCTTTTTTTCTATTTTTCAATTTACTATGGCACAATGTGTGCTTTCTGCGAAGCAAATTTGGCAAACTAAGTCGATGGCTACATGAAGGCTCTCTTTTAAGTAGCTACTACACCGAGGTGTTGGGGAGGGTCCTATTCTTATCCGTGGATTGCTGCAATTTATCCTTGACCCTTACGTTATAATGCTGAGGGTTAAGCAAGGCGACATCAAATACCATTTTTCAGTATTCAACCTGGGATTGAACCCGGTCTCCTATTAACGAATACTCTATTCTCTAGGTATTTTGGGCAGGTTAGCTTTAAATTTAGCATTATTTGTTTAATTCAACAATGAAATAAATTTACTTACAACACTATTCTATAGATTCAAGGTAAGAGTTTATATCTTAAAAATTAGTCTGATTAGTAAAGATGAGTATAATTTTTTAATTAAGCATGAAAAACTGCCTCAAAATCAGCTATTATATATTCGACATTGAAAACATCGCAGGCCTGTGCTTTCATAAACAAAGCCGCACCAATTGTATCAGGGCAGGAAATATTAAGACTTATACCTTACTATATTTAAAGAGTTACCACACACAAAAAAAACTTCATCTGTACGTATTCAGTTTCTAATGTTTACTTTGTTGTTTTTTTTTTTCGATAGTTACATTGTTTTTCCTGCATAGTTATTATTATATTGAATTACTTCCAACGGGTTTATATTTTCCTACTTCAGATGTTTGTTTTAAAAAGTAATGTAAAAAGAAAGCGAAGAAATTCCAAAGGTTTTAAAAGTCGATGCATTGAGATGGAAATAAAACAAGTTAGGAAAACATAAATAATTGAACAAATAGAATCATTAGAACTCCTTCTCATTGTTCAAGTGGTTTGAGTGTTCACCAATGGCCCGGGGTGTCCTCGTGGTGTAATGGTTAAAGCGATGAACTGCGGAATCGTAGTACGCGAGTTCGTACTCCAGTCGCGCGTTCACTTTCGGGCAAATGCCCTTGGGAAAGGTATGAACCCCCTTATTCTCCCTCCAGCTATGGGTAAATAGTAGGACGGACTAGGTTCTTCAGCCTTGGTTAGGCAACTAGTTTAGGAGAAGGAAAACTCTGAATTCAAAACCTGTTAAACTCCGCTTAAAAATTGACCTTGTGTCATATCCTGCCCGAGCGGAGGGGTTGGTACCAATGGCCCGGGAGACCGAGGTTCAATCCCAAGTCAAGTCATACCAAAGACTCAAAAAGACGGTATTTGATGCCACCTTGCTAATCACTCAGCATTAAAAGACATATCAAAGATAAAGTGGAGCAATACAAGCAAAGGAGTAGCGCCCTCTTCTACACTTTGGTGTAGTAGCTATTGAAGAGGAAACCTTCGAGTCGCCCCCAAAAATGGTCGCCAACGACAACTACTATTCGAAGAGATGTTGAAACAAGAATTGGACATTGGTTTTTGTAGCTTACCACCATATAGTGGCATCAACACATCAACATCTATATGCCCATTTTTATAGTATTTAATTACCTATATATATATCATCATCCTTATGTCAAGCTGCTAGCACGGTTTTCCCTGACTCTCTCTCTCTATTCATCTCTTTCATCAAGCGCTCCCGGCTGCCCTTCTATACGACATCCTGTGTCTATACTGAGCAGTCGTTAATAAGTTCTAATTAGTCGTCCAACACTTGCACGTCTGTGTGAAGGGGTCCATAATAAAAATGTAGCTTTTGAGTTTGTCTTTACTTCTCTAGCAGTGCTACGCATGTCTTGTCCGTTTATTTGGATGGTTTAATTAATGTGAGATAGTTGGCCACATACCTGCTGTTTTGTGGGATGTTACCTCCAGGATTTGTTCAACATAATTGTAGAATTCTTGCGTAATTCCCCACTAGTTTTTTTCTTTATACAATTTGTCAGCGTCTGTGAGGTGAATTCATATAGTAGAACTGATACTATCACTGCTTGTGTATATGCAAAATGCAGTCAATTTAAAAGCGTCTTTTAACAGGTTTGAATTCAGAGTATTTCTTCCCCAAGAGTGGTTGCCATACTAGGGTAAAAGAACCTAATTTGGCCAACTGTTTACCCCTATGGGAGAATTTCTGGTTTCATACCTTTCTTAAAATTAATGGCGCATTGTTGTTTTTTTTAACCATACTCTTTAGTAAAAAATAACAGTTTCTTCATAAAATTTTTCAGGGTTTGAATTTCTTAGCCACGAAAAGCAATGATATTACGCATCTATTCAAACACACTCTCTTATTTGCCGCTATTTTAAATAATCTCAAAATCAATGGGTTTTTTTTTTCAGATTAAAATGAATTTCTCTCTGATAAAATTAATAAAAAAGAAAAAGTTAAAATTTATGGAAAATATTTGAAAAATAAAAAAGAGTTTCTTGCTTAAAAATATCTCCCTATATATGAACATTTGTAGGAATGAAAAAAATTAAAATATCGCTTGGATTTTACTTACAGTTTGGACTGAGAAAAAGCTTCTGTTGTTGCGAGGATTTTTAAGAATGAACATACTGTATACGTATATCTGTTGCTGACAGTTTGGGCCGGAATTACGACTTTTCCTTCTTCTACACAGACTGACCAACTTATAACAGGTGGTTGAAGTGATAGATTCATGCCTCTCCCAAGAACATTAGCACGATAGGAAAATGCAAAATGACTCGTCCAAAATTTGAACTTGACTTTTAAAGTACGTGTTGTGTAACAATGAACATTACTCCTAACAGACCTGATCTTAAGGCGAGTCCCTGTAACGTATTGGTTAATATGCTCGACTAAAACCTCGAAGTGAGCTATTCCGAACTTTAGTCGCGCTATTACGTACACTTTCGGATTAACAGACTTGGGGAATATATTACCTCCTTATACTCCAACCTATGGCCTAAAAAGCATGTCAGTTGCTCTTCTACAAGGTCAGCTTTGACATTAAATACACTCTTAAAAGGTAATATGCAATTAAACAAAGGAACCAAACCAAACCTGATATTGAATTTTCTCAAATTAATTACCAATTCATTTTAAGCTGTTTATCTATAATGGGGAAATTAAAATTTAAGCAAACACTGCAAAGTAAATGATCGCAGAATTCAGAGCTGGGCTAAAGGGAAAAGCAAATGACTTTTTTTGCGTGGTTGGGGTAGCTTTTAGAAGAAACCATATGAGAATATTTTATAAGAAAAAATGAATAACTGTTCCGTCAGTTGATATCCTATAGCAAGATTCTAAGAAATGTGAGATAATCTAACAAGATTTAAACTAAGAATATATTGGATTTCTAAGTTTGAAAGATTACACTGGGGAAATATATATCTATAGCCACACACAGACATATATATATATATATATATATATATATATATATATATATATATATATATACGTGTGTCTGTGTGTGTGTGTGTGTGTGTATGTGTGTGTGTGTGTGTGTGTTTTCGTTGGGCCTGAGTGTAAATGCAAATTTCATTTAAGATTTGGAATTAGTTTTGTTTATTCATTTTTCTTGTTCGTGAGTAAGATGGCACAAGGGAGGTTGGAAGCTGTTTAACAATTGTTTGAAATTTCCGATGTTGCGACCCATATACATGTACTTTCACCCCCGTTTGATCGTTGTCGAAGATATTGGTGCGACCAAGTTATAGAGAAGGAGATATTTGATCTGATCAATCAATGTGTTGAATTAGAGTATTCATCGCGTGCAGCTGACACCGCATTAGTCAGCATTGTTTATTGGTTCTAATATGAATGTGTAGAATATATAGATCAGGATCACGTGTCTATGGATCGCAGAATCTGTGACAATCTTTAAGAAAATATACCCGCAAGAAAATCTATTGTGCAAATACTAACACACACACACACACACACACTCGTTAGATAAATAGATTGATAGAAAAAGTTCTCTGCTTTTATTATAGCTGTTTACTTACCCGCTGTAACTGTTAAATTTTAGCTTGCTTGTAAAAATATTTTGTACCACAGACACGTATTTTTATCAGTAGAAAAATATTGAAGAATTAAGAATCGAAACCATGATTTTGCGCATTGAAATACTGTTAACATGTTAATGTCTACATTATTGTTTGGAAACTGAGGAAAAACAAAGACATGGTCCGGAATGAGTGTGTGGTTTTGACGAATTAACAAGCGAAATGACAATTTATTTGGGAATATACATGCACAATTATATATATATATATATATATATATATATATATATATATATATATATATATATTCTAAATAGCAATGGGAGTTCGGTCCATTCGTTCAAAACTTTTCAAAGTTTTTCATAAAATACGAATGTACAAAATAAATATAAAAATCCTTACAGACCATATGTTTTTTAAGATAACACACACACACACACACACACACACACACACACACACACACATATATATATATATATATATATATATATATATATATGGGGGGAGGAGAGACAGAGATTTGCAGAAAAACAGAATTTGTTTATCAGAGCTATAGATAATTATGCTTATAATTAATGAATAAATACAAAATCTGCTTCTCAACACGGACCATTAACGATTTCAAACTATGGTTGTCCTATTTAATTTAATAAGTTTTGAAATTTTCTAAACACCAAAGAGAGTTAGGTCTATTCATTTAAATTGTTTAGAAATTTTTGTTCACAAGAGAATAAAACCTTAGAAAGACTGAAAAAATATTGTAATGAAAATTTTATTTGTAACAGGAATCTTTTTAAAAAAACAACAAAAAAACAGAGCATGACCAAATGGATTCATGGTTTAACAAAAGAAAAATTCTTTCGAGTAGAGTCATTCACCTGTTGCAACTCTCAAAACCAAACAGTTAGAAGTAAATTGTCTTCCTGTGAAAATACTTGTGACGAATATTGTATATATCGTATCGTTGTGTACAAACGTCGTCAAAATATCTAATTCTATTCACGTATAGATTATAAAAATAACGTACATATAAAAAGATAATAGCTACGAGGGCATGTATAAATATTTTAGAAAATATTTTTTTAAAAGTTGTGCAAATATGGTTCCGACCGTTCCTCAATATTGACTAAAATGTGCTCATGAGCATACAAGTGATTGTGTATATATATATATATATATATATATATATATATATATATATATATATATATATATATATATATATATATATATATACACAATCACTTGTATATATATATATATATATATATATATATATATATATATATATATATATATAAGTGTGTGTGTGTGTGTGTGTGTGGTGTGTGTGTGTGTGTGTGTGTGTGTGTGGAGAGAGAGAGAGAGATAATATATTCATGCAAGCTTATATATATATATGTGCTTGCGCTTATATATATATATATTAAGCCAAAGATTACTTACTATCATTACAATAAGATAGTGTCACTCAAAATCAAGTAAAAAAATAGAATAGAAATAATGCTTTATATTCATTGTTTGTCTCATCCTCTTAGGCAAATGGTATGTAATGAAGGTGTATCTCATAATTACATATTTCAGCTATATATTTATAAATCATATGCATATAGTCACCTATTTGTTCTCGAAAGTTGCTCGAAGCCTACTTTGCACGAGAATATACGAGATGTGATTAACTGACGAGACTTGGGGAAATTAAATTTAGTTGTGGGCCATATATTCGAACGGACAGAAACTACGTTCAGTTTGCAGTGTTCCCGGGAGAAAATTATATGAATTGATTTTTTTTCTTTTGTTTAATTTGTATTGTTTATTATTTTCTGATTTTATTAAAAACGTCTTATTTTGTAAATTTCTTCTTAGTCATTTTTATCATTTTATTATTGTCTATTACCTCCTCATTAATTACTTTTTTTAGTCTTTCTTACGTGGTTGTTTTTTTCTCTTTCGCCTTATTATTTTAAGGTACTTTTTTGTTTTTTCAGATTTTTCAGTGCTTTATCTAAATACTAGGTATTTTCTTTTTTTCCTATCCTATCCTCTTTAGTATTAACATTTTCTTTACATTCTCTTTCATTTTCCATTTCTTTCTTTCTTTCTTGCTTTCCTTAAACTTGTTTGTTTACCTTTTTTTAGCTATTTATCTATTTTCTGTCAACCTTTCTGTCTTTATGTTCTTTGTTGTAACAAAGATATATATATATATATATATATATATATATATATATATATATATATATATATAAAATCATGTCATGCTGCTAGCACGGATATACCTGACCCTCTCTCGCCACTTCTCCTTGTCGTTCATCGCCTCTGGCAGGTCTTCAGGGCTACATCCCGTATCTTCACATAGCTGCTGAATGTTTGTATTTTCTAGCTGGTCGTCCTGCTTTTGCCCGGTCATATGTGGGGGTCCATAGTAGTACATCACTTATTAGCTCGTCCCTGCTTCTCCAGCAGTGTCCTGCATATCTAGTTAGTCTAACTTGGATAGTTTTTTCGGATGGGAGGCAGGTGGCCGTATAGTTGGTGCTTTGTGGGGTGTTGCTGCCAGGACTTGTTCAATATTTCTCGCAGCATTCTTGTGTAATTGCCGTCTAGCTTCTTCTCCAGCCGTTTAGTTAGCGTCCAAGTAGTGCATCCATACAGCAGTATCGATACGACAGCTGCCTTGAAGAAACTGCGTTTCTTTTTATCGTTCAGGTCTGATTTCCATATGATCGATAGTCTATCGATAGCTGTCCATGCCTTCGTTAGCCGCGTGTCGATTGGTGAATTTGTCTACGAGTTTCAGAGGGGTTCCGTCTAGTGTGGAGATGTCGCCTGTTTGGTTATAGCATATATATTCCGTTTTGTGTGCATTGACATGGAGGCCAATGCCTGCGGTTGCTCGTTCCAAACTATGCAGTAGTGTTTCGGCTCGGTTGGGTGTATTCGCCAGTAACGCTATGTCATCGGCGTAGTCGGCGTCGGTAATTGTTTTTGCGGGGTACCTTCTGCTTCTTTTCTTTGTCATTTGTGGGTGGGTGGGTGTGTGGGTGGGTATGTCTTTGTGATAAATTCATTTGTTATTTGTGAAATATAATTTAACAATCAATAAATTTTATTCAAATGTATATTCATCATTATTTTCAGTCACATCTTGCCATTCATCAGGTACCTTAAAGGGGTGTCCTCGTGGTGTAATGGTTAAAGCGATGAACTGCGGAATCGTAGTACGCGAGTTCGTACTCCAGTCGCGCTATTACGTTCACTTTCGGGCAAATACCCTTGGGAAAGGTATGAACCCCCTTATTCTCCCTCCAGCTAGGGTTAAATAGTAGGACGGACTATGTTCTTCAGCCTTGGTGAGGCAAATAGTCTAGGAGAAGGAAAACTCTGAATTCAAACCTGTTAAACTCCGCTTAAAAATTGACCTTGTGTCATATCCTGCCCGAGCGGAGGGGTTGGTAAATAGTACCTTAAAGTTTTCTTCCTGGTAAAATACAATTGATTTTCTGCTCAAAAAGCTATTCACAAAGATTTTCCCCTGATCATTTTGAGATTCAGAGAATTTTGTAGAGAAGGAAAAGGAGGGAAATTTATTGATGCAAGGTCTGGTAAATGTGGTGATTAGATTAGAAATGACAAATGTATACGAGAGTATAAGTCTTCATTAAATGTTTGATTGCGGTTTAACACTCACAATGTATAAGACTAAAGTGATCCCACCATTTATACAGTATAAGTTTTCTTTCATAAAGCTCCTCATTCAGTGTAGGCTACTGAGATCCATCGGGGTCGGTCTACTTCTTTTGGAGTTGAACATTATCATGAAAGCCTTATTTTGCGTTACGTCTAATATTGAGAAACGAGTCATTTATTTTCCTAGGAAGAAAGCTCGCTGTTACGTATGGTTATTTCAAGCGACAAATTAGAGAGATTGCAAGACATTACAACACCGGACATTGGCCTAGGGGTTAGAGTGTTCGCCAATGCCCCGGGAGACCTGGGTTCAATCCCAGGTCGCGTCATACCAAAGACTCAAAAAATGGTACTTGATGCTTCCTTGCTTAACACTCAGCATTATAAGGTACGGATCAAGGGTAAAGTAGAGCAATCAAGGGAAGGAGTAGCGCCCTCCCCTACACCTTGGTGTAGTAGCTATCGAAAAGGGAGCCTTCAGGTTACCCTCGACTATGGTCGCCAACTTTACTTACTTACAACTTTATCTAGGTAACAATTTTTTTTATGTATACACCAAAATGTGTAATAGAAAAATAAAGTAAAAGTAAAATTCGTGACCATAGTCGAGTGTAACCCGAAGGCTCCCTTTTCAATAGCTACTATACCGAGGTGTAGGGGAGGGCACGACTCCATTCCCTGAATTGCTCCACTTTACCCTGGATCCTCACCTTATAGTACTGAGTGTTAAGCAAAGCGGCATCAAGTAACATTTTTTGAGTCTTTGGTATGTCTCGACCTGGGATTGAACCCAAGTCTCCGAAGTATTGGCGAACACTCTACTCATTAGGCCAATACCTCCTTTCGTAACACTCAGCATTATAAGGTGCGTATCAAGGGTAAAACGGAGCAATCCGGGGGAAGGAGTTGCGCCCTTCCCGACACCTCGGTGTTGTAGCAATTGAAAAGGAAGCCATCGGGTCGCCCTCGACTACGTTTGTCAAATTTACTTAACTAGAAAATTAGTCATATAAAACTATTCCGGGGTTTGAGATAGAAAAAATCACCCAATCTCCAGTTGAAGACCAGAACGAGAATTTATTAAAAATAAAAACTTGTCATCTTCCAGTCAACCACAGGCGAAATTTAAAGAAAGAGAAGGGATAAATACATTGATCTTGTGACAGAAATGAAAAGCTGTGAAGCATGAAAGTGGTGTCGATAGTAATTGTATTTAGCACGATTGGAAGAGTCTCTGGAGGGTTGAAAATAAGACAGGAGGAATTGGATAGTAGGTGCACTTCCTTTTTTGCCATTCACGAAACTTTTGAGATTTTCCTGTCAATATCCAACAGAATACTCAGAAAAGTCCTGGAGACCTAAAGTCATTCAGGTTCCTGAGAAAGACAGTCAGTTAGCATAACAGTGAATATCTTGTAAGGAGTGTAATTTCTACATTTCAAGTTGATGATAGCAGATAATGCCGAAATCGTATGTCCTATAACCTTTATTATCATTAATTTGGTCATTTTGTCTCTGTGACTATTAATAGATGAATATAGGTAAAGTTTGAATTTTGTAATCTTCATTTGAACTTAGAACCCTATAGGTAAAAATCGAAAAGGAGTAGGAGAAGAAAAAGTCAATAAGGCATGTATCCCCCAAAAACAAAATAAACTCTTCCTAACTTTAAAAGTGTGTTATGATTTCAAAAATTAAAGAATAGAAGGTTAAAGTAAATTTCCTATGTTTCCTTATTTATTTTAAAATTGAAAAGTCATTTAATAATTTTTGTGATCTATTGTATAAAATGCAATCGTGACAGGAGAACAGGTAATTATCAAACCATGATTCTGGTATAAAAAACATTATACTATCCAGGATAGATAAATTCAAATCAAATTCAAGATGGGACTCAGATTAAAGATATGAGCGCCATGATACGCAGGCATTCTCATTTTACACAACATGGGGAGCCGTTCAACATCCTGTGAATGCTGGCTGTTTTAATTTCAGGTACCCACATAACGATTAAAGCAACAACTCAACTGAGAGACATCTCCGAATAAATGGACAAGAAAAGACAACACCCCTGTACTTCACTGTTATTTTAAGTGCAATCCTACACAAAGAAAATATACCAAAGGAATGTTGAAAATTTTAAATAAGATTTAAAACAAAAAACAAAAGGTTTACTGACCAAGCTAGAATGATATTAAAGAATGATTGGTTTTCTGACCTTGAAATATGTGTACAAATAAATTGTGAGGAATATGAACAAGATCATTATTATTATTTCCACAACGTTTCGGCCGATATGTGATCCTGCCTTCTTCAGGTGTTTGTTGAACTTGGGAACCTTCACGGAACTTCGAACTACGTCCTCTATCGAATCCACGGGAGTAACCTGTTTTGATTCCGTTTGCCATAACTGGATACAAGTGTTAAGTATTCCTGTATTGTTACTCGCCTGCAGTCAGGATTGAACCAGCAACATTCAGATTATTGTTTCCTTAGAAGCTTAGGGAGCCAACGCCTATAACCATTATGCCATGTATCCTGCTGGAGGACATATCGACCGAAACGTTTTGGAAATAACAATAAAGATGAAAACCATAGTCCGAAAACCCTTAATGATAAAAATCATTAAGCTACGTCTCAGAAATTTAGACAACTAATGAACTAGATCATTTAGCCTGAAAAAATAACACTAAATACTGAAAAGCAAGAGGCCCCTTACGGAATTGAAGAGCAAAATACTGATAGCCGGAATCCCACAGACTCCAGCACTGCAAAACAAATATTAATGGAAGAAGACAAAATGAATTTAGAATTATAAAGAAAATTGTGATGGAAAAGAAATCGACATTATCAGAAAATAAGACCAGACAAAAATTAAGGTAGAGACCAAAAAGCTAAACAAATTATGATCAAATATCCTAAGAGGCAACATCACTGAGATAAACGACCTTATTCAGGAGGGAGAACAATTAGTCGGTGATAAAATCGGAGTTCGCTCTAGAAATACAAATCTAGGGTCGGAAATCAAGCTAGAAGGAGAGGTAAAGAAACTCTGACAATTATCGAAAGTCCTAAGGAAGGAAAAAAATGAAGTATATGTTGGGATGAGATGACCAAAATAAAGCAACAACCAAGTCTGACAATTCCACTAACGAAAATACATTGGCGAAAGAATGGGACTAAAAAGATACCAAGACAGTACCAAATAATGAATACTTAACAGAAAATTCAAAAATAGTGAAAGAATATTCTACTACCAAGTTGGAGGAGAATGCACAAGAACAAGCCAACAACCAGATGCAAAATAAACAGTTTTTTAGAGTAAAATATGGGAACAAAAATAATACAGCAGAAAGGCCGACTGAAAAAAAAACATGAAAATAGAATTACAAGGACTCGAACACGCCGTGAGGCGCATATACACCAGGAATCACGCAGAAGAACAATGAAGAAAGTACTGATTTGGATAACATCTAGCTCTGATGTTGTATATGGATTCTTGTTTTGAAAATTCGCTTCCATCCATGACAGACTAGCTCTTCAGCTGAGTAGACGCCAAGTAGAAGCAAAAATATCCGAATGTATGACGACGGAGAAAACTACCATGATCCAGAAAGACAACATTTGCAGCAACTATTAACTGATAATGAGTCCACCTATCAAATGAAAAATCCTTACCGCACATTTTACGGAAGAGACTTATTACTCACTGATGTTCTGCGGAGTGTTTCCCGAAGAACAAAAAAGATCTCACAAGGGAACAAGAGGATTGGGTGATTTACTGCACACTGATCAGCACATCCTCAAGTAGAGCAAACCAAGGCGGAAAATTTATAGCAATGGATCGGATTGACTAAACAAAGCTCAAACATATGGTCCCACAGTCTGAAATAACACAAAAATCTGTACATGTACAAAATATCTAACACAATCCTAAAATTAATTACAGAATCCAAAAAACACAGGAAAGTGGAATTGTCAGGTATTGGAAAATCTTTACTAGAAGTGAAACTCCAGAGAGACTTATTCCAGGGAGATACATTTTTGCCATTACTATTTCTAGTATCAATAATACTGCCCAAGTACATATGTGGAAAGAATAATACTGAAACTCTTCTAATAGCAACCGAAAACAATGCTCAATTGACCAATTATACTAAAGGAAAATCGATATCATTCAATATAATTCAAAGTGTCGGTTATACGGTGACAAAACGATTAATCACATTATAGGAAAATGAAGAAAACTAGTGTAAATGGAGTATATGTCTAGATTCGATTTGGTGGGCTGGTAATCTACTTGCAAATGAGCTAGAAATAGAAATTTCATCATACTATCTGATGTTATAGGTACAGACCAGAATCGGTCCGAGAGAATGAGACGCAAAAAATACATTGGAATTTTTAAAAGCAAACAGATCACCTAGTCCCTGCTTGAAGACCAGACCTAGAGAAAATTAAGTTATATAAAAAGAATTTGCCTTTTAGTAAACCGCTATTTAAAAATAAAAGAAAGCGAAAAGAGCGACACGTACTTGACCTTAGAAGAAAACTAAGACAGTTGTTAAACATGAGAATGATGATAACTAATTGTAAAGGGAGTGCTTGGAACGGCCTTCAAAGGCTTGAAAAGAAGATAGGCCAGAATACGTAAAAGAGTCCTCGGGACCCGAGGAAACTTGCTGTCAATCAAACTCCTGTTAAAAACATCATCTAACAGTGGTGAAAATATTGACAAGATGGTATTGATATATGTTTAAAGAAATGAAATAAGACAGAAAAACAGTGACAAAGACTGTGTCAGTGGTATATTCCATTATTTATTATTATACCAGAGAATTCAGAATGGAATTATTATTATACCAGAGAATTATTCAGAATAGAAAAACGATCAATGTTTTCTTTTAATTTCGTAGCTAGTTCTTTCAAATGAGATATAGCTGATGAGACAGACACTCCAAAGCATAAGAAAGAAGTTTTTATTTGAAATAATACATGGCATAGTATAAGTGTTTCACACTAAAATTCTACTGTTTGTCAAGTTCTGTTATTTGGTTTAATGGCATATCAAACCTTAACGGCATTTCAATAACACACACACACACACACACACACACACATATATATATATATATATATATGATTTTAACCTATATAGCTTGTTGGTAACTTTATTTTTAAACGACTTAAGCCAATTTGTTTGCAGACAGTTAAATCGTTTAGGTAGAGTTATTTATTGATTACCCAGACAAATGGTTTCAAGTATTGCTATTAAACACTAATCACTCCCTTTACCATCAGCAATAATCCTGTGTCAAAGACTGAACAGTGCTGTTTGACGTATAAATGGGGCACTAACAGGTTCTACAACTCGAGATCAAAGTGGACCTGACGGTGACGATAATGAAGAAGTATCCAGATTCAGCAACATCCCAGCCTAGTACCTCATCCTCTGATGCAGTTTAATGTCAATACCAACGATATTTAATTTTACATATCGCCTGTACTGAGGTAGTTATGACGCTTATTAAGTTTAACCGCAGGAAATCCCCGCAGACTTTAAAATTCACAATCAATGTAAAATGCATTTCACATACACGCAATGCATCTAAACTATTGACCTTTTCAATGGACATACGTACACACACTCGAACACACACGTTTGAACACACACACACATATATATATATATATATATATATATATATATATATGTGTGTGTGTGTGTGTGTGTGTGTGTGTGTGTGTACGTATGTGTGAGTGTGGCCGTATGACTGTGTGTGTGTGTGTGACAGTGTAAAGGAAGAAAGATTTGAAAATGAGTATACTTGAATATACACAACTGAATTCCAATATATATATATATATATATATGTGTGTGTGTGTGTGTGTGTGTGTGTGTGTGTGTGTTTGGGTGCGCGTTAGCATGCCATGCAACACCGACATAACGTATTTATCATCTACAAGTGCACATGTTTACACTTGCATATTTATTAGAATCTTGGGTGTACGTTACCTCGGGTAAGACATTAACGTTTTTATAAAATCTTTTGCAATAGGGAAATGCTCTTTCAATGAAACTTGATTTGTCAACTCGGCCGGACATGTGCCAGCGGCGTAAATGTTTACATGCATGTAAAAATATGAACAATCAATTATTACTGAAATATACGAGCTGATATTTCAGTCACCTCCGGGAAATCCAGTGAGACAGGAAAAGAAGAGATAATAACAACAAGTATTGTAAAGTCTTTTGCGTAATAAGGAAACACTAAAGAAACATTGAAGAAACAATGGAAATTTTGAGAGGAAATTATAAAAAGTAAATTGAAATAGGATGAAAAATAGCATGTTGCAATGCAGAGATGAGGGCATGAAGAAAATGTATGGTTAAGAAAAAGATTCAATCTCAGCAAAAATATATCAGATGAATTAAAGAAAAATCAACTATATATATATATATATATATATATATATATATGTGTGTGTGTGTGTGTGTGTGTGTGTGTGTGTGGTTAGAGAGTCGTTCATTCAAGCATGTTTCATTAAATAATAGACACATTTTTTCAGTATAATTGATTTAAGACGCTTTCAAGTTTTCTGATAAGTGTCTTAGTTTACCAATTCCAACCTGAAACTAAGACACTTATCAGAAATCTTGAAAGGAACTTAAATAAGTTATACATTTATAATTTATTTAAAATCCTTTCAAGTTTTCTTATATATATAAAAACAACATATTTTGAGGATGATTGTCTTTTTATAGTTGAATTATTTCTAAATATTTACGTTTCGGTTTTTCTATGAACCCATCATCTGTGCAATGTTAACATATGATGTTGCCTCTTATGAATTATTTTAAATCTTAAAATGAGGTGGGGAATGAGCAAACCCTTAGCATTCTATAATTTCTAATTGCATTCTTTTTTTAAATTTAAGTCACATCCTGCCCGCGTGCAGTGGTTAGTAAATACATATATCACAGACCTGGCTAATGTGTACTAATTACGACTGGTATCACCGTCAGTATCATTTTCCCAAGCCTTTTAGTTTATTAGCCAGGTCTAAGCACTTGTCCCTCGTTTCTTTTTCTTTGATTTTCACTCTGTGGTCCACCGGGAGGGTAAAATCTATTATTCAGCTGGCTCCATGTGTTTGTTGTACAAGGTTTAGTCTTCTGGTCGAGATAAGGTGATCCACTTTCATCACAGAATTCTAACTGAATTTTGTCCGTGTCATTCTCCAGGACGGATTCCAGTTTGTGCATAAAACATTTGGTGGTATAGTGAAATTTTAATCAACAAACTCAAGTAGATCACCTTTCCAAAACAGTTATGTCAAGTCTTGTACTTTTTTTCTGTCAAAGGTTTACCTCCATCCTAATTTATATTTTGCCTGCTTTCTTACAAAACTTAATCGCATCAAATATTAGTGCGACACAGCATGTGTGGGTAAAACTATCCAACGGTGAGAAGTGATTGTTGCCTAATATGTTCCGGGTTCTTTTCGTAGACATGTACCAACAACATCATTCGGGCATTCATAGACGGGCGAGTCCACCAATGCTGATCATTTGCCGAATGTAAATGCAGTTCTGCTCAGAAGTGTTTCCTGTTCAGCAGAAGGCTAGGACTAAGTAGCACCCCAACATCTTAGAAGCTATCGTGAATAATGCACAACGTCCAAATTTGAGAAGAGAGAGAGAGAGTGAGAGAAACAAGGACAGAGAGAGAGAGAGAGAGAGAGAGAGAGAGAGATAACTCAAACACACATAAATTGGAAATATTCAGAGAGACATTTATTTGATCTGGACTACGATGAAATTTTCTATTTCCACTCAACTTTACGATTTTTTATTTTCTTTTAAAATCTCATCCTATTCATTTTACCGACGACTGGCTTTGAAGAAATGTCGATCGAAAGGCGACAAAGATTTATATTTGTTTTAATCTATTTTTATCATTATTAAACTTTTTTTCCCTATTCTAAAATAAATTTTACCATGCTGTTGTCCACGAAGTCTATCGATATTCCGTTCCACACACTTATATATATATGTACATATACTCATACACACACTTATATATATATATACACACACACACACACAAACATACGGACGCTCGTGTGTGTGTGTGTGTGTGTGTGTGTGTGTGTGTGTGTGTGTGTGTGTGTGTGTGTGTGTATTTCCCATGCTGAAAAGATCATAATTTTGGATGATGGTTTTGAAGCATAGATATGACTTAGAGGTAAGTAATGGACAATCACCAATTCCTGTCAAATTACCGAAGTTAAGCCGTGATCACCACGTTCAGTATTCATAAGAATGATCCTTTAGTAAATACAGACTCATATGCTGGGTCGAAAGCTGGATGGTTACTTTCTGATCTTATATGCATGTACTTTACCATAGGGACCGGATTTGACAAATGATGATTTCTAACGTGTATATCCGCTTGGGTGCAAGGAGAAAATTCACCTGGTTACTATGATCAGGTTAATATTTTCGGTACTTTTCTACAATAAGGAATTGATAGGAAATGGTCAGAATTCCCAGAACAATACAGGTCACAATTTTGATGTGTTCTATCACGAGTGAAAAATATGACGTTGCATCTTGCTCCATGACGAGAGGCCAGCAGAGAATGAAAAACGCATCGCATAGTACACAATGTACTGTGTATCTAACCTTCGATCATAGCGCACAGATACTACACTCTGCATCCTTAGTAACTTATTTTAATTTTATATGGTCTTTATATATATATATATATATATATATATATATATATATATATATATATATATATATAAGTTTACCCTGTCCTCTCAATGAGTATGATGTGACGTAGTGTTGTTATTTTACGAAATAAAGCTGGTTTGAATTTAGGGCTGACATTGTTTCTAGACTAATGTAAAAGAACACACTCAGATACACTCAAATCCATCTGTTTTCATACCACTTCAAAGTTGGTAGGGAAAACAAATGGATTTATACCATTCCAAAATGATTAGTGTTAAGCTAAACACAGACAGTCTTGTGCAGGAATTGAACTATGGTCAACGATTCCATTCCCCTAGAAGATAACCATGTATATTATATATCTCAGTAAGCACACCAGCGAATCGTTTAAAACTGTCAAATTTGTGTAAAACTGTCAAATTTGTGTAAAACTGTCAAATTCGTTATATATTGTATACAATATAGTGTATGCTTTGCATATAATAGATGTAATTTAATATTTTCATTATTTATATGTACTGTTCAGATAACTTATGAATTATGTTATCATGCATTGTGCCTTTTATTCTTAAAGATATTTATTTAGTATTGAAATGTCCGAGCAGGGGATTAGAGTTTTAAATCATAAAGTATGGAGGATTCTTATTGTACTTTTAAGAGAATATAGTGTGGTTTAAGTCTAAATAAAAATCAATATATGCTTTTCGTTAATGCAAACATTAATATACGTGATGTGCTAGCATCACCTTGGAAAAAAACGTACTTTTTTTTCAAAAATAAATTTATTGCTTTTCCAATAACTTTATGTGGATGGTCCCCTTTAAAATAGTCGACTTCCCTACCGATACTCTGGCTCCAGAATTTTTTTCCTTATTCGTTACATGAGAGCATATTAAATGTGTTTCTAATAAAGATCTCGCTTATAAAGACATCACTATCATTACGCTTTAAGGGATAAGAGCATGTCTTGAAGGATATTTTCTTCTCGTCTTCGAAATCGACGATATTTCTGTGTGGATTTTTGACTTATGTAAAAGAAATTAAAAGAAATGTCAGGGCCAAATATGGAATGCAGCGTGGCAGCAGAATGAAACTTGTATCTCGTCTCGCCAAAAATTCACAAATCAAGAATTAAGTTTGCCCACAAAATATGTGTTCTTTTCTCGGGAATTAACTGATTGACTGATTTTAATGGCATATCAAACCATCTATAGTTCGTTTAAACTTAGATAATACGGAATCGAGTTCATTTTACGTTTTGTCTAGCGTTCCATGAGATTTTTTTCGGTCAAAGTTCAGTCGAAAACGAATACTTTTTAAACAAATCTATTTGATCGATAGATGGGACTATAAACGTTGCAACCATTGTTTCAAAACAGACCCAGGAGTAATGGCAATAAAGGACTAATTCACAGGCCCTAGATTTACAGAACTGGAAATCGACTATCACATGCAGTTTAGTGTCATACTGAGAACATACCTTTTTGAAGGGAGAAGTTTTACCTTTCTTCTAGGGATATGGTGAATGAATCAGAAGCCCTAACGACAGTATTACCGTATTTTAATCTGAAATACACAACTAAAATTTCATCAAATTAAAAAAGATAAAAGATATCTCAACAGTATCCCTTTAAAAGGCTGTGAACGGTGTGCAATCAAGTGAGGTGATTCTTTTGAAGGCGGCAGACATAAAAATGTGCTTTTGATAAAATTCATTTTTTTGTCATAGGCTACATCTATCTTGCTTACAACAGTACGAAAAAAAAAAGAAGATTCTTGTTATATGCAAGTGCGTGAATGTCACAATATTATTTCGCAGATAAAATATTATCTCTAAATTATTGATTAACGAAAAGCTGTTATAATTGGGCTGAAATTGCCGGTACATATGTGCGTGAGGCTACACTTATAAATCAATTTATGCTTTAAAAAGATGTCTATACCTTTCTGCACGAAGAGAATTTTAAAACGTAATAGAAATAATTTATTGCCATGAAATTATTGACTATGAAATGGGGAAAAATTGCTTATTCTAACCATACACAATATAGGATAGTTTTATATATTTATATATTGATCGTGTTCAGGACAATCACCACAAGATATATGACGGATGTATTTTATGTCAGAATCAATTGGCTAAAATTAACGAAACACGAAAATCACTTACCTCTCTACGTTGTATCTCTTTGATGTTCAATTAAAATTGGATAAACCAGGCGTGTTCAAAAAGTATTGATACTTAAGAAAAATAATCAATGAATGAATTGTTAATTTCCTTTGGAATAGTCCCCTAAGAATTCAGCAAGCATATCCCTAAAACTTATTAGTCGAAGCCCATATTACACGACATGTTCTAATGTTTATTGATTTTCACACCATCAAAACATATTATTGATATTCAGAGAACTGTGAAGACTTTTTATTTAGACGATCTTTTGTCTAAGGCAAAAAAAAACAACAACTTTTCCTTCAAAAAGTAGTGAGATCTTTTTTTACATTATTTTTTTTTTATGTAGAGTCCGAACTCGCTTCCTTCGATGTCAATGCTCAAAAACGTTTTGGGCAGTGACATCGTAGTAAGCGAATTCGGACTCCAGAAACACTATTACGTTCACTTTCTGGCAAACTTTTTTTTAAAATATGAACCTTGCTATTCCCTCTGCGATGTGCTAAAATTTTACATTATTGTTATCCTACAAGGATTGGTTTAGCTTTGAATTACGCCTTTAAACATGGAAATCAAACGATTTTTCGTATTTCTCTTTTTTAAAATCCAACGCAGTTTTAACTTATATAACTGTCTCCTCGTTTCTCTGTCTCTGTCTGTCTGTCTGTCTGTCTCTCTCTCTATATATATATGTGTGTGTGTGGCACAGTTCCCTGAATCGCTCTTGCCATCCATTCTTATCGTCCAACGCGCCTACCAGGTTCTCTAGGTTGCATCCTGTGTCCGTGCTATATTGACAGAAGTAAGTCTTTGGTGAATAGGTAACACTGGCAAGAGTCCATGAGAAAATATCGTTTATGAGTTCGTCCTTGCTTTTTAGCAGTGTCCAGTATGTCTTCTTGGTCTTACTTTGAGGGTCTGTGAGATGAGAGGAAAGTGGTCATGCAGCTGCTGTTTTGTGAGGTTGTTGCTTACAGGATTTTTTAAAGACAGAACACAACATTTTCAAGTATTTTTCATCATACTTTTTTCACAACACATTTAGTTAGCACTCATGTGGCTCTTCTCTACAGTACCATGAATATAGCTTCAGCTTGGAAGAAATCCTGTTTTATTTATCGGCTGTATAAGATTTCCATGTGATCATAAGATGTCAGTAGCATTCTTCATCTTTGCTAAGTGTATGTTGACATCAAATTTGGTAAGTGAGATGTAGCTACCGAGGTATGTGCACTAATCTACAAATTTTAGAGGCTTGCCACTTAGATGCCTCTTTCTGTTTAAAAGACATGTGCACTGTTTTATTCGAAATACGTAATCTAAGTATAATACAAACAAATATGCTGATAATATATCTTCTTGCAAGTCTTTAGGGACAATGTCAAAGAATTCTGTGTTTCTATCAGGTGAGCGAACCTTCGCATTGGTGTTTTTCTTAAGCATAATTATTGCGGTAAAAAGTTTCTTTGGGAAGAACACATGCAAGTAATATTCGTTCCGTATTTCCTCTGTGTAATTAATCGAATCCCTAGGAGAAATCTTTGTTTGGTAGTTTTGCCTCGGCATTCTTTGTTCGTACTCCTTTGATGATACAACGATAATCAGAATTTGTGAGGTTGCGGAGTGATTCCTTCGAAAGCCGTTCTGATTTCGTTCAAGAATTTTCTTGGTTTCGAGACGGTTTGTTGGTTGGTTGGTTGGTTTTTATGGCACATGAACCTTTGTCTATTATTTGATGCCAAATCCATTTTTATACAAATAATCATTTCTATTTAAAACAATTCAGTTTAGCATAAGTACGCAATTTAAATGTAAGTACACAGTTTAATTCAAGAACATTTCTATTTCAAGCTATTCAGTATAGTCATACAGTTCTAATTCAAACAATTCTGTTTAGTATGAGTATAGTATTTGTCTATATATAGTTCAATGTCAAAACAGCTCTTTGTCCAGCTATTCAGTTTAGCATAAGTACGTAGTTTACTTCTATTTGACCCATAGATAGGACCCTATCAAGTGCTACCATTTCAGTCCAGAGTGGACCTGAGAGCGATGGCAATGAAGGGGTACTCTGCATTGCATAAAGCTCCAGCATTAGTGGAACTTCCCAATCAGATTGTTTAATATCATATCCCACGTTGGGGTTGGGGTCTTGCCCCTCTGCAGAGGTGCAGTCAGTGTATTCTACAGCTGCATCCCACTGTGCTGGTTTTGTGTTGGTTTCGGTTGAGAAGCAGGGTATTATAAACTTTAGCAGCTATAGTAGTCAGAAATATGTCTCTGTAGTTCTTAGTTATTACAGGGTCACGATTCTCTGGGAAGGGAAGGATGCAAGCTTTCGTCTATTTCATATTGATTTTTGTTTATGGACTGCGTTGCCTGATCCTAGAAATACGTCGTCAAATTTTCTTGTCTTTCTAACTTGAGTGGGTATTTTTTCGAGGCCTGCAGCTCTTCTGTATTTTTTTTTCCTTTTTTCAAAACGGCGTCAAGTTTTTCCTCCGTAACCTATCACAATATAATGTCGACGTCGTGAACAAAAATTGCAATACTGCTTACATACCTATAAAATCAGCTTTTAATGGTAAATTTCTCTCGGGGTCAAACGTTGACTTTCCGAATCTTATTTTATTTCTCCTCTCATCTCTGTGGAATAAAAGTAGAGAACAGAGTTATCTGACACCTTAGGTTCTCTGATTGCGGGGATCAGGTAAATTTTCACCTTGCTTACATATACCAAGGTGAAGCTACACTTTTAATTATCATTTTTCAAATTATATAAGGAAATACTTATATTTACCCAGACCAAGGTCATTAGCTGCTTAATTTTGTCGATCTGATTATTACGGGATTTAGATGTAATTCATATTAGGGATTTGCTGCAAAGTGATTTGTTGGATTTCAGAGGAGAGTTAAAATGATTGAATTGTCTAAATTGGAATGTTATATGGTGATTTTTCTCTCGTCTTGAATGTGTCAATTATTTTTAAAACACTAAGATAATTTTTTTTTTTTTTACTCATGATTCTTTTTATCACCAAGATTTTTAGGAAAGTTTAAGTTCCATTATCATTTCATGTAAAATAAAACTACAGATACAACTAGCTTTATATTAATAGTCAGTATATATGCAATTTTTGTTTGAGTAACTGAGGTAACCAAATCTCCTTTCTTCAATATAGTAGCATTCAACCTTGTACTTGACCAGTCACCTGGGGCTGTAGAATAAATCGACTGCTTCTCTGAAGAGGAGTATGACCCTTCTACAACGAGTGTCCTCTATATGATTCTAAACAATCTGACGTTGAGGTTCCAGTAATTCTGGAGCTTTGGGGAATGCAGAGTGTCCCTTTATTACCATCGCTCCCAGGCACATTCTGGGAGGGTCTTATCTATGGGTGAAATAGAACTAAACTGCGAACTTATGCTTAAAAGAACTGCTTGAAATAGAACTGTTTAAAATTCAAACTGCGTACTTATGCTAAACTGGATTGCTTCAAACAGAATTGTGTTGATATTTAAAATACGTACTTAGGCGAAACTGAATTGTTCGAAAATGGACCTCTTTTTGAATGCTAAACTGAATTGTTTAAAAAGGAAGAGTTTCTGACATTGCAACGGTACTTACACTAAACTGAACTGTTTGAAACAAAAACTATTTTGTCATTTAACTGAGTGTAAACAAAAACTGTAATTATACCAAACTGAATTGTTTGAATTATAAATGTTTGACTAAACTAAATAGTTCGAAACAGAAATGTTTTTGACAATTAAACTTTGTACTTACGCTCGACTGAATTGTGTAAAATAGAACTGTTTATTTGCATAAAAATGGAATTGACTTGAAATAGCCTTCAACTTTTGATATGCCATAAACACAAACAAACAAACTTTGCAAACTGCCCACACTAGTTTGATAATGAGAGGAGAATAGCGATACATGAAACTCAAATGAAAAATTAACGATTACTAGATAAATAATGACCAAAAAAAAAACCCTAAAAAAATGAAACGAAGGAACAAAAGAAAAAAAAACTAAAAGAAATGGAATATTTAAAGACAGCATTAAAAGATTTAAAGAACTAAAAGACAAATCAGTAGAATAAACGCTGTTAGTAACTAATAGAGCACATTTGTTTGTCAATGTTTAAAGAAATTGTTGTATTTTAATTCTTTATTCAATTATGAAAGAGATTAAATATTACATCAATGCAAAAATTGATAAAGAATAGTAAATAAGGGATTACATGGAGCTTAGTGGTTAACATGATTGACTACGACATCGTAGTAGACAGGTTCGATCTCCAGTCACGCTATTACATTTGCTTTCGGACTATTACGTGGGGAAAGGTACAGACGCCTTATTTCCGGGTATGGATTAAAAAAGTACAATTACCTTTCTTCAGCGAGGAAGTTTTTGGCATTAAAAATCTCACGAAGATTGATATGCCATTATGCAAAGAAATTAAACTAAACAAAAACAAGGATAGCAAGTTTAGGACTTGTGATGACAGAAATGAAACGGTTAATCTCGTAATAAGCGAATGCAGCAAACAAGCACTAAAGGAATACACGACTAGGCAAGATGGAATAGAACCAATCATTTACCAAGAATCGTGAGTGTAGAACTTTACCAAAGTGACAGATAGTATACGCCAAAACCAGAATCTGTCCAAGAAGCTGAGACACATACATTTATATTGGACTTTGAGATACACATAGATCACCCAAACTTCGACAGACAATAGACCCAAGGGTTAATCATTAAAAATAGAATGAATTCAACCAATAGATAATTTTTATAGAGTTCAAGTGGACAATAGAGGGAATACAAGCAAAAACGAAACAAAATAGAAATACTTCGATCATGCGAGAAAAAATATATAACGTAACTGTGATACCAATTTTAGCTGGAAGGCTTAGAAAGGAGACAGGAGGAAATTGGAGATCAGATCAAAGAATCGAGACTATCCAACTCACAGCACTGGTAATGTCAGCTCTAATATTAAGAAGAATCACGGTGAATAAGAAGACTTGCTATCACCCATACTTTATTCGAGCACTAACAGTCAAAACTAGTATGATTAAACCACAAGAAGAAATAAATTATCATACTACGAAGCTTGTCAATAACAGTCATGCCAATCATATTCTGTGTACTTGGAACAATTATAAAGAACCTGAAAATGAAAATAGGGTACCACAAAATTCGGAGAATAAATGCGATCGTCGTGATCCCAACAATTAACATTATCGTCGATTCTCAAAAGTGATCTGGAGAGTTTGCTGTCATTCGGATTTCATTGAAAGTCTCGAATTAATACTCGTGTGAAAACTCGCACACGGAATATAAGAGGTTCTAGAAGTAGAAGAAACAGCAACACAACGATGACGATAACAAGTCAGGGAAATATAGAAAACGAACCTAGCGGAGATTAAACGCGTTTATAAGCAAAGAATACGAGATAAGAAGGAAAAAAATTGTAAGAAAGCTGGAAGAAAGAAATAAAATAAAAAAGCCCTAAAATGAATGCATAATAATTAGATAAAAATATTTGACTGTCTCATGTTATTCAATTTTTATTTCTAAAAGACAGTGACTTGTATTATTATTATTATTATTATTATTATTATTATTATTATTATTATTATTATTATTTATTTATTTATTTATTTATTTATCTATTTTGGCTTTCGTAAAATTGGTTTGTAACTTTATTTGCAGTTTTCAGTTAAAAAAATCTCCCTAACAAAATCAGTGTGCAGACAAGATTATGCATCGAGCAAAAAATGACTAGCTACTTAAAAACAATAATAATATATATTCAAATATATCAACACATAAGTCTATATATATATATATGTGTGTGTGTGTGTGTGTGTGTGTGCAAATATACATATATAGTTGTAATTGACACTGTCTATTTGTAAGTTACTGAAAATTAATATATTTACATTCTAATATTTTACGTAGGTATTTATATAAGTATGCATACACATATACCCAAACCTACAAAAAATGAATATATATATATATATATATATATATGTGTGTGTGTGTGTGTGTGTGTGTGTGTGTGTGTGTGTGTGTGTGTTGGAGTGAGTACATACTAACATATAATTGCTTATAGACACTACTAAATTATTTTAGTATATTATTGTACGTACAGTATATATCAAAAAGTACCAATTCTGAACATTTTTCAATTTTTTTAAAGGTAAGAATGTAAATGAAGTCTAATGCCGAACTGAGCAGCTTCTGTCATAAAAGTAATTATGAACTGAAAGCTAAATGATTGCTTAGTTGAGTCATGGATAATTTTAATTAAATTTAGGAAGCAAGATTCAAAAATTCTAAAGCATTTTTTTTTATTTAAGAAATATTGTGCATGATCAGCGTCCTCCTTATTATTTCCTTATGATATTTTTCCTTTACTGGTAATTCAATGTAAAGACAGGGGAGATAATAAAAGGAAAATGATACAAGCGAATTTCACTGTATCAAAGATGATTTCAGTTGGCACTTCGTCAAATGGAAAGTTCATTGAAATTTATTGAAGATCAAAATGTTCCTGTTGAGGAAAATTAAATATTTATAGGTTACGTTATTTGGTTTTGATGGTATATCAATATTGATGGCTATCTTATGGCAAAACCTGTTTATAATTATATTATATAAAATTTTTAAGTGAATAGTTTTTAGCGAATTTTATTTTAAACGATCCAAAACTGCTTATTTTGCACACAGTAAAATGGTTTCGAGTATTGTAATTTAATATTAGTAATTATTTTTAATAATTCCTTGTAAAAGATTGAACAGTTCTATTTATTCCCATAGATAGGACACTAAAATTAACCACCATTTCAGGTCAGAGTTGACTTGAGATTGAAGTAGGGTCATTTTACAACTGGAGTCTAATCATCAGATGTTGTTTAATGTCATACCAAAGAGACTCATTGTTCACGTCTGCCTAGGTAATTATGGCAACAATGATTAAACGTTCTGAACACACTTCTTACATGTACGAATGTATGATTCAAAATTAACGCAGTTTCTTCAGAGTTTTTATAACAGCAGGCTGAGACAGAAAGACTGACAATATCACTATAGTATATATTTTGATCCATCTCGATATTTTCAATCTAAGTTTAGTACATTTCTAACTATTCTCTCGAGACATAATACTTACTAATCGTCGTATTTC